>CM054112.1:247002759-248202759 GCA_028673005.1 Tanypteryx hageni
GTCGTTCGCACTAGGTCGATGACTTCTGGGCAAGCGGAAAGTTGGTAACCGGTATGTTTATTTTCATTTTACTCTTCCAATTCCATCTGAAAATGAGACGGGATGATTCCTCCTTTCCGACTCCTCTTCGTTGTTCATTGCTCACAGACTCATGGAACAAATTGTTAACTTTATTTTAAATTGGCTCTCTCAAAGATTATCGATGAAATTAGAACTTGACGGTTTTGTTGAGTACGTGCATAGTTTTATCCATACGTCATAACCTTTTTTCAACCACAACATCAGGAAGGACCCATTCACCATTCTCTAATGCAGGGGTCGGCAACCTACGGCCCGCGGGCCACGTGCGGCCCTCGAGAACCCTTTATGCGGCCCGCAAAGCTGTAATGAAAAAGTGATCAGGAAAATTTCTCATAGGCAATTTTATATTTTTTGAGTAAAATTATGTTCTCAAAACCTTTTCGGGTGAAGTTTTAACGCTAGTAAATTATGTAGGCATGATTTAGTTCATATGAAATCACAAGAATCTCTAGAAAACTGCTGATTTTATTCGCTCATCCGGCCCGCCGTGACTTTCTTGATTCCCAATGCGGCCTCCGAAGCATTCCACAACTGCAAATGTGGCCCGCCATGCAGAAAAGGTTGCCGACCCCTGCTCTAATGCATGTAACACATTTTTACTACCCACCCACACCGAATTTATAAATCGTGCGGTATTTTAAGGTCAGTTAAATTCTGATAAAGAGGCAGTTTGTGCGTTTCGTTATCACCTCTCGTGATTGTAATTAATTAATGGAAACACTATTGTAGTGAATTGCCACCTTTTTCAGATTAATTGAGACGCATAACTAAATCATATTGTTGAAAACGTAATTTAAACAAAATAATAATTGTAGAAGACTGTTAAGAATAAAAAAGAGAGGCTGAATCGTAGGTTCGCATTGCATCCCAAGACGTTATTAAAATTGATCTTTCAAAATGTAATCAAGGTAAAACGAACGATAATGAAATCATACGCGTCCGGAAATGTTGATAATTTTGGAACGAATTATTCATATCGCACGAATATGGTAAAATTACAGCGTCGAAATGGTTAAAATTTACATTTCAATTGAGAATTCCCGAGCACATTACCTCTCATTTTATTGAAGTTGACTGCTCACCTTCTAGATATATATAGTTTCCGTCAGTACACGTTATGTTTAAGGACGCAGACGTAACAGTTTCTTTTTTCACGCGTTGAAATAACGAAAGATGTCTTGGGGCTTAGTTCCTGACCCTCGTGAAAAATCACATCTTTTGAACGAACCATTCCGCACTCCATCTAGTGGTCGTGGTGCGCGAGGATAATTTTATCTTCTGGACGCCTACGTGAATACGAACGCAATTTTTTTAAGGAGAGAGAGAGAGAGAAAGAAAGAGATTAGGTCGGTATGTTGGACGGGGGACTTTATTAGAGTCGTGGAAGGGGGAATGTGGTCGAGGAATGAATCGTTTTAGGAGTGAGAGGGTCTCAGTGGAAGGACATGCGTGCCACCGATGGGACGGGGAGTTGGTTTTAAGGGGAAGGGGACCCGCACGCGTGTTGTGTCGAATGCTGGGCGGGAGCGGCGGTGACTGGAGACAGCGGGATGGAGAGAGGGAGGGAGAGATGGAGGGAGGGAGGGGGGGGGGAGAAAACCAGCTCTTCTCGAACGCTCGCTTACAGCCTCCCCTCTTGCCCTCCCGCTTAGATTACCCATAACACCCCACACCACCCACGCACCCCTAGCGCCCGCACGCCCCCCGCGTTATCTTCCACACGCCCAGCCGAGGCATTCTTCGCTATCCGACCCAATGCCTCCCCACACCCCCACACACGCCCCTTAACCCTTCCCTCCCTTTGCTACAAGCACTCTCTCTCCATCATTCCGCACCCTCCCAGATGACTCTCTTCCCTCCGAATCGCCATCCTCATCTCTTCTCCACATGCTCCCATATTTCCACTCTTTATTTCGTCTCTCGTCCTATATGTATCCGTCTCCTCGTTTGGTTTTCTTATTCATCTCTCCTCCCTTCTCTTCCCTCTTTTTCTCCCTCCTCTCTCCTCCCACTCCCTCACTCTCCCTCCTCTCTCCTCCCACTCCCTCACTCTCCCTCTCTTTCGACATACCATTTACTGCAGCCTCCCCCTATCACCTTTTTTGTCCTTTTTCCATTCATCAAACCTCTCGCGCGAAAACATCTGGATGTCGTTCTCTACTCCCCCTCTGGCATCAAAACGCATCCGCGTCGGAAATACGACGGCGCGTAAAAGTAATGTCCACGTATACAAATACTACGAGTCCGGCAGAGGAGTCAAGTGCGGCATTATCGAGTTTATTTCTTTATTATTCATTTATCGACGCTCTTCTTCACTTCTTTGTTTTTTGTCGGCGCTATATTCTATTATGGAAGAAATCCGTGATATATCGACAGCGTTGCTATTTTGTCGCTTGGTGTTATATGGAGTCTAAGGGCATTATTTCTTTCACCTAGCGAATTTTCCCGATTTAGTACATTTTTGCAAAGACCAAAGAAGAACAATTTATTAAGTAGATTCGCTGTAGTGAAATGGTTAACTAAGTTGGTTATTTTCTTGTTTGTAAGCATCATTAGCCATTTTCACTTGGTTGAGGTTTCTCTTGTAAGAAATTAATTACAAAAGATGTCTTCTAACTTATTACGAAGTTATCCCACATATTTTGTAAATTAATTTTTAACACAATTCTATAAAGTTACGGCTTACTAAGTCGGTTCCTTACCTTTCGTAGTTTCGTATCGTCTTTTCACTCCATGAGGCATTATTTCACATTTAAAATTTTTTAGTGAAGATAGTCTTTACTTTAGTATCGAAATGATACATATTCGTCGTTCTAATGAGATGCGTCGATATGTCTATCTGTATTTTATCCTCCATTTACTATATATTCTCTTCCGAGTAGGACGGAAATATGGCGAATTAATCGTTCCTTAAACGCTTCGTTGAAATGTCTGCGTTCATGCGTAGACACCTTACAGTCAGACGTTGCACCGGACATGTATCTGCATCAATCCTTTTCCCTGCGTGGTCTTTCATGCCTCTTTTAGTGCTTCCTCTTCTGTCACCGTTTCAATAAATCATCAACCCGATACTCCTACCTTCCCGCAATGCAAAACCATGCCATTAAATCTCTTACGCGCATCCTGTAATTTCACTCCCATCTCTCAGTTGCATCATTAATCTTATTTCTAAGCGATTTAACCGCCGCGGCATTTTCATTTGGACTTTTATATACGAAGACACGCACACACTGACTTGTATCCTTTCTCCACCACGTCCGATGGTGCTCTTCCGGGTCATGCCACCCACATATATATGTACACATATAAGTATAAGTGTATACACATATACACTTATGCATGTATACATATACGTATACTTTCTTCCCTCCGATTCGTAGCGGGCGTTGAAGTTATTGAGCGAGGACTGCGCCGCGTTGCAGATGTTTATTCTTCTCCGCCGTTTAGTTTTCAGATAGGCGGCGAACACCACATGGCGCCCAGAGATTTTTTTATTTTCTAAATCTCAGAGCCTTATTTGGCGATTCGTTTATAGCTAGAGATGCAGAATGCGTCTTGGTGCCGCAACTGGAGAACAAATTTTTTTCCTTCCTTTTCATCCGCCTATGTATCGCGTCACATAAATATCGAATACCGACGTAGAGAATTCGGGCTTCGACGTCGATAACATTTAACCCATGAATCGCAATCGCAAAATCAAAATGTTTCATCGGAACATCCGTCGAAATTCTTGTCAGTAAGAATTAGACTTGAGATAGAACTTGAAAATGTTCGTTGAAACACGTTTTATTTCTAGGAGATGCGTTACATTTTTCGGATAAAAAGTCAAAATAAAAGAGAGCTCGTTTTGAGTATCTCATTGGTTGCAAAGAGGACTCCTCGTCTCGTTATTTTGTTTCGTTTTTGACCTAGGGAAGAAGAGAGTGAAACTGTCATGTGCTCGCGACCAAATCGTCTGTCTGCCATGTTAACCCCCTTTCTCGCTTATGTTATTATTACTCTACACCCACTGGCTGGGGCTTTTTGTCTCCTTTCCTTCAAACCTCCCCCCCCTCTCTTCTTCTCTCCTAGGCTCCCTTTATCTCTAGAGCAAGCCAAACCACTCACTCGGATCCCCTCTGCTTCAGTCTAGTGATTCATTCGATTTCTCCGAAGTGATGCTAGTCTTTTGCAAGGAGGGGCATTGATAAACTTCGTCTCTCCAATAGCCTTATAAAGGTTGAGAAAAGCAGATGCCCGCTTCGGCTACAAAGCAGCCATCATCAGTGGTGATTCACTGATAGCAGATTCTGAATCTAAGGGTCTACGAATCGTCAATGATGGCGGTTGATTTGTTGCTGAAATGCGCATCTGGTTTTCCCTAACTTTTTATAGCTAGTGGAGAGTCAGAGTTTGTCAATTTTATTCCAGTCATAAGGCGTTTTCGTTGATTCTATTTTAAAGAGGGACATAGACTATGCGAAAAAATGGGTCGTGAGCAACTTTCTCTTTTCATGTCTTCTGGCGTCCGACTTGAATTTTAACGATTGCCTTTTATCAAACCCCCATTTAAGAGATAGAACTTGCTCGAGTTACTCCTCGAAGATAACGGATTTTTAAAGGTTTACACAATTGCGTAGTTCTAATATTATCCCTATTCTTGTCATTTTAATAGCTCAAACTTCGAAGCTCCTCCGATTTCTACCCTATTTTTAAACTACGCGCCTGTCATTTCTACATGTTACTGTTATTCTATGGTTTCATAAGACCAAAGTCGCTTCAAGAAAATAGGTTAAACGAATTTTCCCTTTCGAAGGTCGGAAAATTCTTTCCATTCTCCGTTGGCTGTGATCGTTCAAGATATGAAATTGAAGGGACGTAAACACTTCTATTGAAGTGATGCTTTATCAGTACAACTCTGGATTCTATATTAAATTTTCTGTTTCATAAACTGTTAAACTAATTCAAAATGTAAAATGAAATTATGGTATGGTATATCTTTCATGTTTAAATTCATCAAAAATTTGGCTTGCGCCATATCAAGTGGCGTAGTTGGATTGCGCGGAACCCCGTGATTTCTCCCCTACCGCCACTAGCCATAACAAAAATTTACGAAGTTGAATTTAAAAGGAGAGACATATTTGCTAGTAATAGTTTCCGTTGATGTGATGACCACGTAGATACAGACTGGCCGGGTGGACATCTATTGAAAAGTAGTCGAACGGCGAAGATACGAACCTTTAAAAACTCCTTTTTTAATAACGAAAAATTAATCCTACATATATTGATTTTTAACATGTATTATGCATATGTATAAAGGCTGTACCGTGACAGATAAATAGAATCCATGGAACTTCTGATGGAATAAAAATATATTTCTTTCTAATTTGACACTCCTTGCATAGTCCAGCTGGTTTATTTTTGTGAGACTCAGAAGCTTTACTTATCAGTGCTTGACTTTCAGCGGCTAGTAATTATTCCAAAAATAACCCTTCATGTTTGATCGTCGGCGCTCTTGCTTTTCCATATGCGAGGTTCTCTTGAACGTTCTGACACTTTTGCACAGAAAAATTTCTACTTTTCTCATCCGTTTATTTCAATCTACTGCTAATTTTTTAGGGATAAGATGCTAAAGAAACCTAACCGTAAGATGATTATAATGTTTAACTTTCTTTTCCAACGCTTAAGTTCGTTCCGCTGATAGGCGACAAATAACGCGAAATTTTCATAAGAAGTCGTTAATTCGTTTTACAAATATACCTAATCGCATTTTTCCGAAAATGTTCACAGAAACATCTCTTCGTCGCTATCTCCAAAGCTGATTCTTATTCAGAAAGCATAGCGAAAGTCAATTCCAAAAAACTGTTCCCTGCGTCTGCGGTATTCATAATATTGGAAAGTTTTATATTGACAAATTTGTTGTGATTTCATACAGCGATTTGCTGCATTGAGCCGGTTCTTATTAATCATGTTTTAAGCGCTTGGTCATCTTTTAAACACCCACCAGCGATTACTTTCTTTTTACGCTGGCAACAGTGTAAGGCAATTTTTGCGATCCTAAGGCCTCCTCTTACGCAACAGGACATTCTTGACTCTCCCCTCTTCCTCGCCAAGTCTTCAAAACCTCTCCCTCTCTCTATACCTCGAGAGAGAAAGATTTTTCTCTTTTTGATTTCACGTGATCGCACCGTTGAGGAGGCTTTCCATTGCTCGGATTTCCGAGAATTCCACTCCGCGCCGCAGTCTATGTGGTCTCGAGCCAAGCATTCGCTTCCTCCGCGTCTCCCATCCCACGCTTCAACCCTTTATTCTTCACCTCCCTCTCTCGTACTTTCCGCCACCTCTCCTGGTCCTCCCCTAAGTGGAGCACCCCTTTGCAGTACAGAGTGAGGGAAGGAGGGCAGTTTCCATCCCTACTTCTTCTTCCTCCCTCCTCCCACACACCCTTTCACGCCCACTCGCCCTCTCTCTGTGAATCCAGAGAGAGAGAGAGATGGTTTTTGGTGAAACTATTTTAGGGAGGCTGTGTGACGGGAGAGTCCGTCCCTCGTTTTAGATCTCGCGTCACCGCACGCCCTGCCGCCACCGCGCCGCCACTTCCCTCTCGAGCGCCTCCGCGCCCATCACCGGCCCTTCGTCGCCGCCGCCGATTCCTCGTTGTTTCACCAGAAGGCGCCTTCTCCTATCGGGCTGACTCCCTCCTCTCTGGAACCCTCTTGCCTCCTCTCGTTCGCCCTCCTCTTCCTCTCCCCACATCCCAGTTGTCCCCATCACGGTTTTCCCCAGGGATCCCTTTCTTTTTTAGCCTGTTCCAGCGGATAAGAAGTCGTCGACGTAGCTAGTGCTCCTTCATCTTCGTTAGGTAGGCGAAGAGTTTTCGATACATCTCTTTAAAAGTGTTACGGGAAATACCCTTTTCAAATTGATTTTTTTGTGTTACTTTCGTCGGTTGGGAACCGAATTTGATAGTCGTCGTGAGGCTTAAAAATATAGGTAGCCACAGTTATTCGAAACGAATAGGATTAAAATTCCTGCTGTTATGATGTTTGAGGTATAATCTTGTTTGGATACTTTCAGGACTTAATTATCGCCTTTGAATTATATTTAATATTTAATATGTTAGTTGTTAGATGAAATAGCGAATTTAAATAATTTAAACCAAAGACTAGTTAATTTTCCGATGCAAAACATTTTAAAATGTGTATACATCCCAGTAACGCTGAATGAAGGGTTAAAAATTATAAAATAGATAAAAGAGAACATGCTAATTTCGATGCACGCCTCATTTTCCGTCGCCTACGTAAACTTAGTCTTCTTCCATCGCCATATTTCGTCATCTTTATTGTTCCTCGATGCTGAGGTCATGCATGGCGTAACGTATACATTTTTTGGCGTCTTATTTTTTATTACGGATTAGTTCTTTATGCACGTGCGCACTTAAACGACACGCGTTTCTTCTCTTGTTTTTTCCCCCGGCCATGTCGATCCTTGAACCACCAAACTTTAAAAGGCCCATCCGCGAACTTCATTCCGCTGCACTTTCATCCCGACACGTCTCCTTTTATAATGGTTCCTACGTCCTCAAACTTACGTGATTTGTTGTCCTCTTTAAGAAGGAAGCCCCTCTTTCTCTTGGTCTCTCTTATGCGTGCACATATTCGACTAACTTCGTGTCAGCGGAAGGGTGCATTATGGTTTAATAAATTACTCCGATTAGGTTGATCTCTTTCCCTCTCCCTCCTCCCCTTCCGCCATTTCCCGGCTTCTCATTCTTCTCCAAGAGCAATCTTTCTCTGTCAATTCTCATATCCCAATCCTCCCTCTCCCTTCTTCGATCTCTCTTCATTTCTCCCCCTCTCTCCATAATATTTCTTCCCCACCCCATCTCTCTTATATTCCCGTGCACTCCACGCTCTTTTAAGTCCTTAATGGAAGACGTCCGCCCATCTAGACGGGAGTTCGTCATTTTTTCCCCGACGGCGGGGTGTGTTGTATATACGTACGCCCTCTCTCCCTTTCCATATCTCCCGCTCCTCCTCTCCTCTCAAATCGACGCAATTCGCGTCTAACATGCAAACTCCTGCGCGAGAGTGCATCCTCGGAAAATTTTCAAGCAAGAAACACGAATATTAGCAGGACTCGTTTCCGGTAGGCAAAATGACTGCGATTTCCTTATATCTTCTCTGTACATGCTGCTGCCACCAGTTTATGCGTCACTTGGCAGAATGCCTCGTGTCTGTTATATGATATTTTTTATAGCGCATGCAAAATAGCGAATATCGAAAGATTAAGAAACATGAAAATTTTTGTAAAAGTAAATTTCCAGCCCGCCTCATAACAGGTATGTGATATAGGTGATTTCCTATTCTTAACACTTATGAGTGATTCAGATGCGGATTCTCAGGTACAATTTATGCGTCCTCAGTGGTCATTGATCAATTGTCCATTCTAAAATTTTACCTCCAAAACATCATTAAATGGATGACGTTCACAGAGAAGAGAAATGAAATGGTCTTTTTAATTGAAACGGTCATAAAATAGAACTGCGTAGCAGTTATCTAAGGTTGAAGAATTCCAGGATATTTTTTATAGATAAGAGATTTTTTTATTCTCAGTTTCTTTACGAGTCCATCCGAGATCCCTGTCATGTATCGGACCGAGATTCCGATATTTTTGGTCGAGACGTTTATAGGAGGTCGGTTTTGGTGGTCCACGCCCCTTAATCGTAGATTCGAGAGAGAAAAAAAAAGACTAAGAATGCTTTGGTGTGAGGGCACATTTCTTGCGTCCTCAGCGATGAGAGTGATTTCGAAACCTTTCTTCGCTTTGGGGTTTTTTCCTCTCCTTCGTGGAAGACCCGTAATTGGGCCGAGCCTTAACTATTAGGGTTAAGATAGTTATTTTCTTCTTGATTGATGGCGAAGCATTTTGTTGTTGGATATTTCTTTAAATTTGATGGATTTATCTTCTGTTGCCTTTTAATAAAGTTCTCGACAAAGTCTTTTATGATTTATATTTTGAATTCTTTCTTTGGCTTGTCAGTGATCCTTTCGATGAGATTCCGAATACATACCACGCTTTGGAATTTTTTGGGACTAAAATCCGAACAATTTAAAAAAATACAAGATGCACATTTAATAATCGAATTTACGTTACTCGCACGGCCGGGAGAACGTTGCTCGCTTTCCAAAATGGTCGATTCGAAAAACCTGTTTTATTTTAATTACTCGATCTTTGTAAAACTGTAAGTAGAATTAATTACTCATTCTTTTAATTGGTCTAAATGGATTATTTGTGTAAAGGCGCATATCAGTTAATTAGGAAACAATCTTCTCTTCCGAAATTCAAGTTAGCGGGTCCTTGAAAGATTTTCAGCTCTTGCTAATTAAACTGATAAGATGTTCGATGATCTCCAGGATATATTTTTCTTCCGTCTGAACAAGTCTTTCGTTGTTTCTCAATTGCGAAGTCATTTCATTCTGTTACGCAAGCGTACCCAACATTTATTTTGGAGTCGGTCCTCGCCCGAACAAATGAAAGACGAAAAAATGAGACGCGAAACCTCTGAATCGAATCTTAATTTCCCTTTTTATCCGTCCCGTTATACACCGAGCATTGGACATATATGCTCCTCATCCAGAAAGGAATGACAGAAAGGGGAGAGATAGAGAGACGAGGGAGCGTCCAATTCCGATCACGTTTTGTTTATTCCCTTTAAATGGAGGAGGAGCTCCGAACAGAGCTTGTAGAGATGCGTTTGCGAAAGAGGACGACGAAGCTGTTTCTCTCTTTCTCTCTCTCTCTCTACCTCTTTCTCTAACTCTTTCTCTATCTCTCTCTCTATCTCTCTCTCTATCTCTCTCTCTATCTCTCTCTCTCTTTGCCGGAAAACGCCACTTAGGTACTTCTCCTGCCCTTAACAACTGCAGAAAACTCCTTACAGCAAAACCATCCCAATAAGAGAGCTATCTAACGTTTGGGGTCGACGCCACCATCACTCTTCCTTCTCCATTGCTTCTTTTCTCAAAGATTCTCTCGCCGGAGGCGTAATTCCACCCTTCTTCCTCCCTTCCACCCTCTGCGGGTGCAGATTGGAATTTCCGCTCTTCGGAATGTTCGGGAGCCACGTGTTCTTTTCGGATGACACGTTGCCACCCTCTCTCGCTCTGGCATCCGCACCCTACTTCGCCTGCTCCCATATCCCTTTTGCACACTTCCTCCTCCGGTGATCTTCCGCACCCTTCTGCTAGAATGAGTGCACTCCCCACCCCTTGCCCTTCCGCCACCCCTCACTACTGAGGAGGGCCGTAGCAGAAGTGCTAGGGTCTTGCAGGAATGTAGGACCGAAGCGATTCGGAAACGAAAATATTTGAAAAAGGCATCCGTTTTATTTTTTTGATTACTCCAGCGAAGGGAAGAAACCTTAGAAGCCTAACAGTTGTTCCTTTTGCTGAGGCGCCGGTGATTTAATCTCCGCAGCCAATGCTTGTATGTTGGGGAATAAGAGCTGGACCAAACAGTTTCTGAAATTTTGGATGTTAATAAGAAAATGGAAGGCCCCACGGCTATACGAATAAAATGATTTGTTCATTTAAGTATGTATATTGCAGCGCGAAATTTATATTGCTATGATTGTCATCTATTAATTTGCAGATATTTTAGTTGCCCATTAGCATAGTGATGTATTGCAGAATAAATTTAACCAAACTATCGAATTAGTCAAATGATAACATATTCTACAGATTCTTATAAAGATATTCGCTATTGAATTAATGTCTTAGTTTTACAGATAATAGTTTTACTACGCTTAAAAAATTAAAGGCTTTGTAACTGTTTTTTTACTGGTTCAGACATTTGTTTTCGTGGTGAGTTCATTGATCGTAAATAGTTTAACGTGACTGTTGCTGATATACCGTAAAAATTTTAATATTCACGCGTTTAAAAAAACGACCACAAAACTACGTTTTATGTAACTCGTTATAAGCTCGCGCATAGAACACCGACGATTGAAGCAAGAGTTCGAAAGATCCCTTCTACACGAACGTGTTTGTGAATGCCTACTATGAACTTTGAAAACACCTACACCGAATGTTGAGGATGCATATTTTTGTGATTTTATTGTTGCCATCTGGCTTTATGGCCAACGTATAACGTAAAGGGCAAATAAATGATTCCAAGTATTAAAAGAAAAAGAGTTCCTCGTAACTTGCATGGCATATGCCTCTCCCTATCGGGTCGAACCAAAGTTTCCCTGGAATTGAGGGTGAGACCTTACACATTCCATATTTGTTTTCAATGGATTGTTTTACTGATGACTTCTGGAAAGCGCATAAAACTTCCAAGTGTGCGATGTTATATCCATAATTTATTTGTTCTATTAATGCACGAGTCGAAAGAGGACACGTATATCCTCCATATATGATAGCTCAAAAATACCTCATCGTCAGTTATACGTATATTTGTTTTATTATAAGAATTCTTTAAAAAGAGGGACTCTAATTACTATTTTCTATTATTATAAGTAGATTATAAAGTTCGAAATTTCTTGAATTTGTTTCGTCAACTCTTTGTCGGGTCAATGTATGTTTTATCACCTGCTTTGGCTGTTTCATCGCATTCCAGTTCTCTAAACCTAGCATACATTGACCCATTGGATTTTTAACTATACCGTCTGAATCACCGACCTCTGAGGTATGTTAAAAATAATTTACGACGACTTGGATCAAAACTTAGGCCGTTGATCTTCCATTTCCCCCTCCCGTTCACGACTTAAGTAAATAGCGGGACGTGTCCATCAAACCTGTTTCTTTCCTTTCCCCTCGTTTCTACCCTATATTTATTTAGATTAAGATGAATCGCGAATTTACGAACTCGCTTTCAGCTCACCCATCCGTCCTCAACGACCCTTTTTTACCGTCTCTCCTCGTTATATTGTACGGCATGTGGTGGTGGAGGTGATGGTGGAGGTGGTGGTGGCATTTTAAAAGGGTTTTCGTGACTGCTTTACTCCGATGGGAAGATGGAAAACGCTCTCGTGGGTGTCGGCTTTATTATTTCAGGCGCCGACTAAACGCACCAAGGAGACGCCGACTCACCTCACGCGAAAACGTCAATCTTGCTGTTTTATTTTTCTCTCCATGTGTCTCCTTCCACGCTACTTCCTCCTTTTTGATTCCTCTCTTCCTCCTACCACTTCCCTTTACATCCAAACTTCCCAAAAAACGCCTCCCGTGGACACCGTTTCTATGCGTTATCTGGCTATCCTTCTTTTCCACCGGTTACCTCCCCTTATTTTTACCAATAGTCCCAAGTCTTCCTCTTCTCCTTCTCGTCAACTCCTATACCGCCGACAGTGACGTAACAATTGGGTGGCCAAATGCCATGGTTTCAGGGGCCCGGAGAGGGGCGCCTGGTAGCTCTCGAATTTTTTCTAATATATAGAAAAATAAAGACTTTTAGCGATTTCTCTTTTTTATCCTAATTTCTGAATGGCTTTTCAGTTAATCATTATTTTTGGACAGAAAAATTTAAAAAGGCTAGCCTTTTCAGCATATTCCTGATAATCGATTTATAAGTGCAAGTTGGTAGTTTTTACAGTGGGTTTCAGTTTTAATTGAATGTATCCATTTATCGGGGGAGGGGGATGGGGAGAGGGAACATCGATAATATTTTTCCGCGGGCCCTTCCATTCCTAGTTACACCTCTGACAATCGATTCCTCCATTTCTCTCCCTCCTCTATCTTTACCCTCCTCCTTCAATTACCCGAACGCGTGCATCAGTACACGATAAAATATTCTCACACTCGGTTTGAAGGCATTTATTGCCGGAGCCTCGTATCTCCTTTCATCCCTCTCTTTTCACTCTCTTTCCTTTATAACTCATTACCACCCACCCGTTCTCTCTCTTGCAACCCACTTTTTCCTCGTAGGTGAAGGATGGGGGAGCGAGAGATAAGAGGGACGAAGGTTTCACGAGGTGGCGGTGCATAAGCAGACAACTGGCGTTGCACGGCTTATTATGCTTGCGGCGGCTCTTCTATCTCTCCCTCACTACCGCGCCCTCCTCCTCCACCCCGTTCCCCTTTATGCACTCCATTCCTATCGGATGCTAATTCCTGAGGTCGATATCCTATCCTTTTTTTCGTACGCCTATTGGGTCTTGACCTCAACTCCTGATGTATCGGAGGTGCTGGACATGGTATGCATGCACTCTCTTGGTGGACACTGTGGTTTGCGCGGTCGGTTGCTCGGTTGGGCTATTGGTTTGGTGGTGATGGCGATTGCGGTGGTTGTGGACGTCCATATTTCTCTCCTTTTCACTCTATTTAGCTACCTCTCTCTCTCTCTCGGTCTTCGTCGTCTGTAGGTCCTCCTCCGCCTATCTCTGGTTCATCCTCGATCCTCCATTACCCTTTCTCGTCCTTCCCTTACCAAAAATCGGGACGTGCGGTCGCCAACCCTGACCCTCGCGCCATTTTTCGACCGTGTCTTTCGACCGCCCTTCTATCCATTCCGTTCCATCTGTCCCTTCTCAGTTACGGCACCTTCTCCGGCTTACGGTCTGCGGGTGATGCATCTCCTCTTCATCCTCCTCCTCTCTATGGTTTGGCCTCGCACTTGACTGTGTGTGTGTGGGGGTGGGTAAAAGGAGAGGTTCTGTGGAATTTTTCGGGGGTGGGTTTGGTTGGGAAAGGAAGGAGACATTGGGTGCAGCTGCAAGATCCACCACAATCTTCGTGCACAACACTAGGGACCCACCGGAGGAGGAGGTGCTGCCATCAACGGCTTGGCGTCTACGGCGGCGGCTTCCCGCTCGTCGGATGCGGAGGAGGAGGAGGAGGGAGGGGAGGGATACGTCGGGGCGAGCGCGGCGGTGGCCGCCGGGAGGGCGGACTGGAGGCGGCTGTGCCAGGGCGCCGCGGCAACCAGACTCCAACAGGAACACGGTCGCACCTGAGGCGCCCTATCGACCGACGACCCGCGGGCCTAGATGACGCCGTCTCATTCCTCGGGAATATTTTCGCCTATTGCATCGGAGGCGGCTTTCCTTCCTTCCACGTCATCGGAGATGTTACTTTTAATTTAATGCTGTTTTTTGAGTTGTGATATTCGGCAAGAATATATGGAGATATGTTCTCTGTTGCCACCGTTTTTGCCACGCGGGGGAAAGAATCATTTTTTTGATTCCTCTGTCCCCGTCTTTCCCGTAACTTGTCTTTTTAAGAGTGATAGTATAGTAACGGTTGCATTTGCAATGCGCCTTACTTGAGAACGCGCATTTATGTTTTTCGATACAATGATCACGGATATAACTTGATCCTGGATCATATTTTTTACAGAATACTAAAATATTTTATTTAATATGTCTTTAAGATCTGCCAGTATTTATGACTCTCTAATATTATTAGGGAAATTATTTTACTATTTTTTTAAAAGATATACCTACCTTAAATCACCAGTTCCCGATAAAAAATTTCATGCATAAATATCAAATATAGGTAAAGCAGTTTTTGTGTACCATTTTAAAGCACAGGAGCTGCTATAAGTGTTTCGGTTTATTTTTCTAATACGAGTTTTATTCATTTAATAATAGCATATAAATCTTTTTATACACATCAATAATTTAAGTTTGGAGTCATTTGTCGCCGTTTCAATCTTGCCTCTAATAAAATTTGACCAATACAGTACGGAGTGCTGTTAGCGACTTGATACGATTTCATATCAAAACGAAGCTCTCTTTTTACGACAAGGGTTATAAGCGAGAAATTGATGTAATTCAGCTTTCATCAAAGCCGTCGTGAGTCATTTATATTTAGATCATTGTGTCCACGATGGACGTCGAAAGGTAAACGCTTGTAAATTACTTTCACCGAGCTCATTTGCCGTGGACCTCCTCTTCTTTATGCTGTTAGAGAGGCGAGACGCGCTCATTTCGCGTGATCTCTTGTCAGGGCGGTAAGAATAGACGAGCCTTGGAACTATTTAGTTTGCCCCGCAGCGTCGGCGGACCACCCAAAGTCCGTCGTTAATATTACTCGGGAAGGAATTCCTAGAGGTCCGACTTCCCTGCTGTCGATCCCCCACGCCTTCTTATCGCGTGTGCATTTCGTAGGAAAAAATTGAATTCTGATTGTTTGCCCGCTTCCCTCGATGCGTCTTGGGGGTCTTAGATTCCTTCTTCGCCTTGACTTAGGATGGAGGCTTTCCTCGGAAAGGAATTGTTTTTTTTATATCTTTTTCGTGAGAGCCTCGTAAAATAATTTATGGTTTTGGACGTGAGAATAAATTGGAATTGTGTAAGTGAAGGAAAAGGATGTTTGTTAACACTTCAGAAGCGTAGGAAGATGGCTCGATAATTCAAGCTGGAAGTTTTTTTATAACGCGGTTTTATCACGGAATGCGTACTTGCATTGTTAAAAGGAAATAAATAATTTACGGCTGGTTGATGTAAATGTCATTCTCGAGGCTATTAAAAATGGCAGGAAATAGACGAAGACGCCAATGCGTCATCCAATATAACTAGCGATCAGCGCCGAATTCATATTTGCGTTTATTTGCGGCATTGCTCCTGACAACCCAATGTCGTATATTTTCGCCGCCGACAACTCTCGAGGATTTTTTGCCGCCGTCCTTGCCCGCCCTCTTCCTCGCTCCATTTCCTCCGTTGCATTCTCATTCCGTCCACTCCCTTCTCTTCCTCCTATGTCGCATTGGCTCTTACCTCACCTCTACCGCGGTCATTCTCTCGTTAAAAACCCTTCTCGGGCGATAGTAAGCGCCTTCTAAAACGTATTATTCCCCCCAAATTCTCTTTTTTCCCCTCCCTCTGGCGCAACAAAACGCCTCCTTTGCGTCGTTTTGTTCCTCGTTTCCATCCTCTCCTGTTTGGGCTCCTTCCTTCGTTAATATTTATCAACGCTATAAATCCGCGATTGCATTAGTTAGTTTTGAGGACAGGTTGACAGATTTGAACCGAGTCACTGTTCCTCCTCCTTTCTTCTGCCTTTCCTCGTCCCCGAAATGACCTTTAAGAGCCCGTTTCTCCAATCCAATCTTTTCATCCCCTCCTCCTTTTCCCGCCCGTATTTTACGTCGGTCCAGTAAAACGAGCGAGGGATAGCGTCCAAAAGAAGCGATTATTTTTTTTGGAATTCCTTTACCATTTCTTTCTCTCTTCTTCGCGATTTTCGCATCTGCCATCAGATGTCACGTATTCGCAATTCCGAAGCGGAGGGTATTGGATACCGAAATGATTCGGTATTAAAAAAAAACACGGAATTTCGTTGGATGCTTTTCTTCGCGAAGGGATTGAAATCGCCCGCGACGAAATTACACATAGATGAGGGAATTTATCGAGGCTTGCATCTGAAAGAAACCTCTAAACTCATAATTGGACGAATTCCCGCTAGCGAATTCGAATGGATATAATTTACTGAAGTGGCCGATGGCTGGTATAACTTCACTATAAGAATGGCAATGTTCATGTAAAAGGTACAAGTTTTTGGAAATTAACGGAAGTTTTTATACAATGTTTATCTTTCCCATCCATATCGCAGCTGACTGCTCCATGTCCGCAGATATGTTTTATGAAGTCTTGCAACCTGCGTTTTTCTTGGGGATGAATCTCTACCTTGAGTATTTTGGGAATATTTCGTTGGTATATCATTTAATGTAGAGATATATTTAGCTGTAGCTTTAGAAGTTTTTATCTACACAGTTATATGGTTCTTAGATTATGATCGGAAGAATAAGAATGGCGGATTTCAGTGTCATTGCTGTGATTTTGGAGAAAATCACTGCAATCGGGTGACGTCCGCGGATTATTTCTTTCACATTTCCATCTTCCAACTGCTGTGCTTGATACAGAAAATCTCTGTTGTGTGATTTGTTTTAAATGATCCTTTATTTTGTTCACTGTGAGTGAAAGGTGATGTTAATCAAATATTCCGGTGCCATATACGCTATGTATCCATATTATATACCTTAGGAGAAGGTTCTTATTGGATTTTATTCGGGAAATATTTGCATTTAAAATATTTTTATGGTTCATGTAAGATTGTTATGTTTTTTATTGTTTGCAGAATTTAGTCGTATTCGTTATTAACAAGTTTAATGTGCTAAAAACTTTAGATCCAACAAGTAGAGTGTCTTGTTGGTTTTGCACTTGTTCTATAAGGTTAAATTAACATTGTAAACACTAAACGTCACTGCCTTTTATTATTATTACGTGTATGTATATAATTTATCTTTTTGCTGCCCTATTATTTTTATCCTTTTGGTGATAGAATTGACTGAAGCGTATAGGGTTAACTTTTTTACATTTAATATCTACAACGGATGTTTTTAACATTGATGACCTAACCACTGTGATGTGCTCACGCTCTTTGTAGTCTTGTCTGTGCTTCGGGTCTCTTTCAGAGAGGTCACGTTTATGGACGTCCACAATGTGCGAATGAATGTTACTTGTTATGATAAGTCAGCACAGTTGGACGCTCCCGGGTTGTTTTAATGCCTCAGCGTGTTGGGCCCATTTTTATGTTTGTATCTTGTTGAGAGAACAATAAAAAAGAAGAAAATGAAAATGTTTGTGTGTGTAAAGGACCAATTTGTATTCCCTTTAACTTTCCTCTCTCTCTCCTGACATGACTCATTGTCTTTTTAAATGGCTGACCAACGTCGCAATTGGAATAATTTTTCCTTTTGTATAGCGTAGCCTCTTCCTTAATAGGTATCATTTTACGTGTCAGGCGATACAGTAAATATCATAGAGCCATTTATTTCGTCATTCACTCATTAAAATGCTCATAGGCTCAACTTGAGCAACTTGTCATATACGTATGTTGTGAGCATCGTCAGCATGAAAAGAACAAAAATTAGTTGACTTGTTGCAATGCTAGTGTGTACTATGCTTTTTCTTAAAATGTATTAACATAGCTTGGTAACGAAATTTGCACTGGCATGTATCCTTGTATGTTTGAATGTGACATACTAATTAATATGTAGCATCATTAGCGAATAAATTAAGTAGTTTGTACGTGCAGCTAAAACATCCTTATATTATCACGAGGTTTATTATCGTCTAGCATGTGCTTCAAGTGATCAATCCGCCATTTTTTATGCTTCCATTGATTTCATTGATGTCATGTTAAATAAATACCTCATTTCATTTGTCACAATTTTCCAATATAAATACAATTAATTTTTACTTTGAAATTGTACGGGATTATTATCTTAGAATTGGGTGTCATAATACTATCCTTTTAAATTGTGTTTAATTCTTAGAAAGGTGTAAGATAATAATATATATTTTAATTGAGCTTGTAAGTTTATAAAGCTATTTAACTTGATTTTCGGAAAGCGATGGTTATGGAAAATACTCGATAAGTCACATATTTATCGCATATAATTTATGTTTTCAAATTGATTAGGGTCGGATTCAACTCTATATATGAACGTAAATAACCTGATTCTTTGTTAACCTAACATCTATTTCAAAAGAATGAAATGGATGGCTAAAGTGAAACTACTCAATTATATACTAGTTGTCTTTTTCTGGGATTTATACTGCTGTATAATAGTGATGTAAGTTTACGACAAATACTGGCTACCATACTTCTTTGCATCCTAAATAACACAAATTAATTATTTTAAATAGCTCATAAAAAGCCGTTGACGGCCTTTTGCAAAAGTTTTTATAAACGATAAAAAACGAACAAAACCACGTTCTGAGAAGGATTCGAACCTGCTACTCCAGATTTGAGAGCTGGAAATGCTAACCCTCCCTCCAAGGAGTCCGTTCCTAGTTATATTTCTTATTGTAATTTGTTTTTACTCCATATTTTCGATTTACATCACTTTCATTTTCGGAAGTGTCAGAGATACAAGTTTTGAAGCCGAGTTTCTTTTGAGTTTAATCTTACGAGTATTGCATATAACTGGCACTTCAGTTTCCTTATAACTGCTTTCAAGTACGTCTAGACTTTAGAGGCAGAGAGGGCTGGCACTTGAAGATGTAAGTGGCTAGGGAATCTTTGAAGATCTTCTTCAATCTAATTTGACCTCGTCATCCGAATGAGACGTGAAAGCATTCACATTGGAATTTTTCTCTGAAAGAGAACTTTTGGACGCTGTATTTATCGCATTTTTCGGATGAATTTCTCAATTTTGGAAAGTTTTGTTCGTTCGAGATCTTGCTTGATTTTTTAACGTACATTATCTCTAAACAAAAAATCTAATCAAACATGAATGTCAAAAGATATTTTTTGTTTTGTTCTGTTACTTTTGTAGTACCTATATTTTCTCCAGTGATTATTATGCGAATTAAAGTAAAATATTAATGGTTTGTTTAAGCTGATACGGTTTGATTAAAGCCAATTGTACAGTTTTCGCATTGTTCGTTCATTGGTAGAGCGCACTACACCTGTCTACAAACATTCCAATGCTAGTAGGTATGTTCTCTCCAAAAATACAAATAAAAAGCAAGCTAGAGATCGAATCCTGAGTATTCGACTTTTATCATTTTATATTATTGCTGCATACTAAAAGTTGAAGTGAAACATTAATACAAAGAAGAAGCAGAAAAGTGTTATTTACTCTTAGATCTTAAATATAAATTACGGTCAGTCTCTTAATTGCTCCTCTTCCAAGATCGCAAAATATTAATGAACAATTATTGTAATCTTATTTTTTACATTTCTGTATTGCTGTAGTTCATAGGTGAGCGGTAGATGATTCAATAGCTCGTTTTTGCAATGTTATCTTTAGAGTAAATATAATGTTTTTTTATCGAATTTTAGTAAGACTTCTCTGACAGAATCGTTTTATAATGAAAGAAGATAGAATTATTTTCCGGATTTTTCAATATATCATTGTGCTAAAATCGATGTAAAGGCTGAAATCCATTGAAAATTTAAAAATATTTTTAACGTGGATTTCATTGGCTTCTTTTTTGTAACCGTGTTTCAAAATGTTGTGGAAAAGACGACCAGATTTCCAGGAGGAAAGATGTTACTTAAAATTTTAAATTTAGGTATTTAGAACGTTTTTATTTTTGCAGTGGTTCCGTTGAACACTATTGCTAAGTATTGTTTTCATTGGCGATTTTTTGTTACCTTGTATGTATAAATAAATAATTCAGAATTCCTTTATTTCCTGGCGGAACATTACAGTATATTTTCAAGATATATAATGATATAAATGATAAATCGAGAATAGGTGTACTGATTTCCTTGGTAGAAGGGTGATAAGCCTGTCTCTCTCCCAATTCCTGGGTCGCAGTTTAGAATCCTGTTGAGGGCATAGGCGTGTGTGGTCTTTATTTTTGCTATGCTCATTGGAAAATGAGTACTATTTATGAACCAATTACTATAAACTATAAGTTGTACGAGATTTATATGACAGAAATAACAGCTGCCGAAATGGAAGACTTCCGCTACCTTTATTAGATGTAGGAATACTAAACACTCTTTACATGAAAGGCGCAAATACGATTGAGCTCTCATATTGCAAGGAGCCTTTTTTAATCTCTCCAAGTATTTTCTTCAAACAAAATTGAGGAAAATACGAAAAATAAATAAAAAGTACCGTAAACATCGTGTGGCGCTGAGCTCTGGGAAGAGAGAGAGCTTGATGTTAAACCGTAATTCATCCACGGGCACAGGTCGTTTGAAGGGGAAGAGCATCCATTTTCACGAAGTGTTTATGAAAGGCATGTCTCCCTCTCAGCTGCCCACGGACCAACAACTTTTTGAACACTTACGCATTCCTCTTTCCATCGTGGCCAGGACCCTATTTCCGCTTCAAGCAACGACGTAGAAGGAATACGAGCTGCTCCTGCTACGGAAATGGTACCGGTCTTAGAAGAAGCCACGATCTTTTCGGAATGAATACGGTTTTGGGCGGGAATGGGGGAAGCGTTTCGCCAGAGTGTCTTTGGAGTACCGTTGGTCAGCGTCAGCTGTGTTGAACGACAAACACTTCACCACTCGGATGAGTCGTGTCTATTTGAAATTCCAGGTGGTGTTCCTTCGATGGATATCATTTCCATTAACGAGCTAAAATCTTGGATCTTCGGAAAGTATGCGAGTATATGAATGACGCCATTCGCTGTTTATTGTGACTTACTGTCTGTGTAAGATAGATGTCCCTAACCCGCCGGCCAAATGCGGCCCTCGAGAGCACTCTATGCTGCCCGCGAAGCAATGATGTAAAGGTGATCGGTAAAATTTGATATAGATAATTTCATATTTTTTCAGTATAATTATCGTCTCAAAACCTTTTCTGGTGGAGCTTTAACACTAGTAATTTATTTAGACGATTTTCGCTAATATGAGACCACAAAATCCTTTGGTAACTTCTAATGTAGACACTCATCCGGCTCGCCGAAGCTCTCGTGATTTCCACTGCGGCCCTCCGAAGCATTCACAACTAAGATCCAATGCGGCCCTCCGAAGCATTCACAACTAAGAATACGACCCGACATGTAAAAAGGTTGGACTCCACTGATCTAACAATAAGGTGAAGTTTACACTAAAAAATTTATTGTGCGCGCATGTTAAGAATGCAACACCATACTTTTATATGGTTCCAATCTTAATATTTCATATCGTACAGCAGGATCGGGCTATTCTAAGTGTAATCCAGTTTAAAAAAAGATATTTTTTTAAGTAGACACCGAAAAAAGTATCGAAGAAAGAAATGCATAGATTTGCTAATGAGAATTTTGGTTTTCCATACTTCTGCTAAAATATTCCAGGTTGGCATCAATTTTGGATGTCGCAATTCTTAATTGGTTTTCTAGATTTGTATAAATCATCGAAGCTCTGGTTTTATTTTTTGCAAATTGTAATTTTGAAAAAAGTCACATCGATATGTATGTACTTCCGAAAATACTAATAAATTTTAAAGCGTATTTTCTTGAAACTGGCTATTTTTCAGCTGCTATGGATTTGTTATAAAACTTAATTTTATCTTCCATTGCTAAAAATATTCTGCAACTCATTATTGCATTGCATATCGACGGTATTAATTCTAATTGATATTCTTCAGGAACTGAACTCGCATCAATTTAAAACGGGGTTGTGAAAATTTCGAAAAGTTTATCGTATAGAGACATTTCTACAAATCGTTGAATAAGCGGGTAAACGAAGTTCAGGATTATGCTCGTGTTTAATAGAGTAAGGTGAGGTGAAAGCATTGGAAGGTTTTTCATTTCTCCATACACGAAGTATAGAGAAAGTATTGTTTTCATGAAAAAAATCGAATTCGAGATTTCAACGGAAATACATGTTTTAAGGTCCCCTGAACACGTTTTGACTATTTACTCGATGATGTCTATGTGTCTGTCAGTCTCTGTCTGTATGTGATAGATTTTTGTGGGCGCTCTTAACTCAAAAACTATTAATCAGGTCAACGCAAAATTTTATATTTAACATTTTTATAAAAGTTAGAAGACCTGATTTGTTTTTGGTAAAAATAAGCCACTTGGATCAAAATGAAACATCCCATGGAAACAATGAAAATATAAGGGTTTGTTTCAAAGTGCAACTTGTCCATGCTGAAGTTAGCTTCAAAGCGCAACTTGTCCTTTTTAACCAATGGGAACTCGTCTCTCACGCAGCTTCCGCACAGCTTAGATTGTTTCTTATCGTTTATTGACCATTGCTCTTTATTGCTTCTTCTATCAACCACAATTCAGTTTCCCTGCACAGCTCTCTTTCTGACGCAATCATGTGTGACACTAACGATAGTTCAGGCCTTTTTCTTGTTGGAACTCATAATAAGGGCTCCAGGAAAAGATCTAGACAGGAAACGAAGCATGTAATGATTAAGTAAAGGAGGTAAGCAAACTTCAAAATATAAATCGCTTAGCACTATTAATTTTGTTATGCTAAAAGATGTTAGTTGAGGGAGTTAACTGAGTTGTATTGTAAATCTAGGCCTATGTCTTAAATAATGGCAAAGCGTTGGCATATTTAGTTTGTTTTCAATTTTATTGCTAGTTTTTCTTGACGATTTGGTACCGGTAATCACATTTATTTTTACTCTGGACGAAGAATAAAGCTTGGGTGTATTTAAAATGATTTTTTTAAACAGGTATATGGATAAAGATCCAAACCTTGAAAATATTCCTCCTACATGTGTTCATAACGAGGCAGGATTTGGATGCGTCTGTTAGTAAAGAAGAACTTGTTAAAGTGAAAGGAAACTTTTATGAGGCCACCAACAAAATTGAACAAGATCAAAAGATCGCCAGTTTTATTACAGTAACAACGCCTCATAGGAGTCGTAAACGACCAGAGTCAACACAAACCTCCATGTTTCTTACAAGGTGGGTCAAGTTAATGGATGTAACTTCACTTTTCCATCAATATTTTGTGTTTATTAACTAAACACGCTTCATCGAAACTTAATTTCATTTAGAATCTATTAAGATCACAAGATAATTTATTTATTTTTTTAGATTTACATCAGCACAGGAGCTGTAAATGCAGAGGCGCTTTTAGGTTTTTGGCGACCCTAGGCGAATTCAAGTGATGCGTCCGAAATTATTTTTCTTAAGTATTAAAAGCTAACATAAATAACATAAATATAAGAAAAAGACAAAAGGGTTTTGTTGAAGCTCAAATGTATTTCAGTTCAAAATTATTATATTTACATTATGTATTTTTAAAAGAAACACTTGGTTCGCTAGCGAAACTTCTTTTTCCGCGCTTTCAGTTCTACAAAATTGTTTGTGACATCTCCATTGTCCAAAGCATTTGTCATGTCTGCTTCAGTATTCATTATTGACAGAGCGTTAAGCCTCTCCTCCGCCATTGTTGATCATAGATAATTCTCGAGTCTTTTTAGGGCTGAAAATGACCGCTCACCGCTGCAATTGGACACTGCAGTAGATAAAATAATACGAAGAGCTATATCAACATTTGGAAATTTTGCAGTAAATTTTTGTACATAACTTCATGCAGTAAATATAAAAATGATTTACGACAGCCGCTATCAAATCGAGTTTCTGTCAGAATAAAAGATGAGAGTACTTCTCTAAAGTGGACACACTCCTCTGGAAAAGTATAATCTAAATCGTCGCAATATTGCTCTGCTAGTTCTAAGGCTCGTTTTATTCCCATTGTTTCAAGTACTTGAAGCCTCAACAAAAAACCAAATTTACTGTCCAGATCTGCATAAGCAGCGCGTCTTCGGTCCAACTCGACCAAAATCCTATCTACAATAACAAAAATCTGATGTGGCCACCACATGACTTTCTCCATATCTGTAATATTTCTAAAAATTCCGAATAGGTTAGATAATAATAAATATTTTAAGAAACTGCGAGAAAATTGTAGACTACAAAGAACAGAAATAAACTCAAACCATAGCCTTCCAATATTGGATATAGCCACAAAACTTCAACAATTAAAAAAAGAAATTGGAGCGTTAGTAATTGTAAGATGTAACTAAGCGTCAACTGTTAACAATAGTCGGTAGGTGGTGTGGTGGTGGCAGCTAAAATATAAGATATCTCTTAAAAAATGCATTATTTGAGAAAATGTTTCAAACAAATGTTGTAGAAAATTAAATTTACTACAATCTTGATTCCAGTGCATTTTTACATTTATCAAATATTAAAGCAAATATTTCAAAATGACGGATAGGTGACAAGAGTAAACACCCACTTCCGGTTGACCGATTTTTACCAAAAACTAATCAGTTCTTGTGACTTTCATAAAAATGTTAAATATAAAATTTCGCAATGTCTTGATTAATAGTTTTTGAGTTAGAGCACCCACAAAAAGCTGTCACATACACACAGACATCGAGAAAATGGTCGAAACGTGTTCAGAGGATCTCAAAACGTATATTTCCGTTGAAATCTCGAGGTCGATTTTTTTCATGAATACAATACTTTCCCCTATATTACGTATATGGAGAAAGTAATAAAAACATTCCTGCGAAAAATGCCTATCTTCGTCGACTGAGGTGGTTTCGGAAGAAGAGGGTTCAGCTACTTCATAAAAAACTGTTTCCGTTTTCGCTTTCTTTTGTCCGCAAATGAATAATGATTAACCACAGTCATGGCTATAGCTTTAATCTCATATTCAGAAAAATTGTCTTGAGCCGATCTGACGTAACCTGCGAGCGATTCAAATAAAGCTGCGACAACTCCTATGTCAATATCCACACTTTGCAACTTTTTGCTCACTGACAAAAATCTTTACATCATGTCAGACCAAAATATTAATAAAATGCAATTTTGTAATGTTTCCAAATTCTTGACAATCTTCTCTGCTTGATTCCTAATGTCAGGTTTTTCATTACTGTCCTCAGAAAACGTATTCAAACATGCTGTTATATCACTAAAAGAATCAATAATAGCTTTACAAGCTTATACGCGAGCCGCCCACCGCGCATCCGAAAGAGATTTCCTCGAGAACTCACCAACTTCGAGTCGACGCAGAAAAAAGTTATAAATTTCTTGAATTAGGCCAAAAAATGATACTGCTTCAGGACAACATTCTTCAGCATTAGCCTCTACTAATTTTAAGGAATGCGCTGTACATAGATCGCGTTTTGATTGTGTTTTTAAATTCTTGCTTGCTTGTGAGCTCGTTTCCACACCAGCTATGGTAGAGCTCCAGACGCGTTCTTTACTTTCTCCATATACGTAGTATAGGGGAAAGTATTGTATTCATGAAAAAAATCGACTTCGATATTTCAACGGAAATACACGTTTTGAGGTCCCCTGAAGACGTTTTGACCATTTTCTCGATGATGTCTGTGTGTGTTAGTGTGTGTGATAGCTTTTTGTGGGTGCTCGAACTAAAAAACTATTAATCAGGTCAACGCGAAATTGTATATTTAACATTTTTATGAAATCACAAGAACTGATTAGTTTTTGGTAAAAATCGGTCAACTAAAAGTGGGTGTTTACTCTTGTGAAATCCGTTATTTTGAAATACTTGATTTAATATTCAATACATGTAAAAATGTACTGGAATAAAAGTTGTAGGAGATTGTATTTTCTACAACCTCGGTTTGAAACATCTTATATTTTTAGCTGCCACCACCACGCCACCTACTGACGACTATTGTTAACAATTGACGCTTAGTTACGTCTTAGTAACGCTCCTTTTTCTTTTATTAATTGATGGAGCTTTGTGGCTATATCCAATATCAGAAGGCTTTTTATTTCTGTTCTTTGTCAAGTCTAAAATTTTCTTGCAGTTCCTTAAAATATTTATTATCATTTAACCTATTTGGAATTTTTAGAAAAATTATAGATATGGAGAAAATCACGTGGTGGCCACATCAGATTTTTATAGTAGTATCCCCTTTAGGCACTTATCTGCTGTATATTTCAATTACTTAACATAGGTAATAACCAGCTCACAACATTGATTTTAAGACCGCGCAGCCTGTGTTCCGCAAAAAACGCTGATTTTATGCTATACCATCGCAGTAGCAAAAATACTGCAAAGAACCTTTCTTGTAGGAAATGTTATTCTCTACAGGTTTGTCTATGTACAGTTTCGCCGTAGATTTGACCGTTTCCGAGTTATTCGCCAAAGGCCAGTCGCGGGTCCTGCTCCGGCGGCCATTTTAGCGCCATAGCGGCCGACACGTACACGTCAGGCATGCCAACTTTTGATATGTCAGTTAGGTTGCCCTATCGAACAAATCTGCCAAGTTTCAAAACTTTATGAATTTTTTTTCCTAACCGCCAAAAAAAGTTTCTAATTTGACAGGTCGTTCCGCAAACAACGCTCATTTTCTGCTATACTAGCGCAGTAGCAAAAAACTGCAAAGAACATTTCATATAGGAAATTTTATTCTCTACAAGTTTGTCTATGTACGGTTTTACCGTGGATTAGATCGTTTCCGAGTTACTCGCGAAAGACCAGTCGCGGGCCGTGCTCCGGCGGCCATTTCGGCGCCAAAACGGCCGACGCGTACACGTCAGGCATGCCAACTTTTGATATCTTATTTAGGTTACCCTAATGGACAAACTTGCCAAGTTTCAAAACTTTATGAATTATTTCCCCTAAAATGTCTAATTTTACTGGTCTATATTGGTTCTCGTATTTCCTAATTATGTTCTTTGAGCTCTGATACCAAAAAATACGAGAGGCACCAACGTAAACGGCCGCCGTACGATAAAGGTTATGGTAAAATACTAAATACATTTTTGTTTGGTTTGTTTCATTGATTATTTTACTTGCTATAACAAATTGTTTAAATTTGCTTTCAAAAATTCTACATTTTGGCGCTCCTCAAATTTTGGCGCCCTAGGCGGCAGCCTATTACGCCTTATAAATGTATGTATGCAGAGATTTATTTTTGGCTCACTTTGCTCTATCCCATCGACGTGTACTAACAGTGGCCAAAACTATAGAAGCTGGTGGTTCTATAACAGAAAAAATCTGATTTGGCCACCACAGACTTTCCATATCTGTAATATTTCTAAAAATTCCAAATAGGTTAGATAATAATAAATATTTTAAGAAACTGGGAGAAAATTTTAGACTACAAAGAACAGAAATGAACTCAAACCATGGCCTTCCAATATTGGATATAGCCACAAAGCTCCAACAATTAAGAAAAGAAAAAGGAGCGTTACTAAGACGTAACTAAGCGTCAATTGTTAACAATTAGTCGTCGGTAGATGGCGTGGTGGTGGCAGCTAAAATATAAGATATCTCTTAAATAATGCATTATATAGAAAAAATTTCAAACAAAGGTAGAAAATTCAATGTCCTACAACTTTTATTCCACTATATTTTTACATTTATCAAATATTAAAGCAAATATTTCAAAATAACGGATGTAACAAGAGTAAAAACCCACTTCCGGTTGACCGAATTTTACCAAAAACTAATCACTTCTTGTGACGTTTATAAAAATGTTAAATATAAATTTTCGCATTGACCTGATTAATAGTTTTTGAGTTAGAGCACCCACAAAAAGCTATCGCATGCACGCACGCGCGCACACGCTTACACGCACAGACATCATCGAGAACATGGTCAAAACGTATATTTCCGTTAAAATATCGAAGTCGATTTTTTCATGAATACAATAATTTCCCCTATACTACGTATATGGAGAAAGTAAAAAGAGGGACGATCTGATAAAATGTCTGCTCATCGTTTGAAGGTTAGATAACTCTTAAGCTCACTTCGGGGGCAAGAGAGTCATTATGGCGAAGCAAAAGCAAGAGGATATACCTTTCCTCTGAATTAAACATTAATCTTTTGTGGACACAGTTCAATAACAATTTTCCCGAGTTTAACGTAAAGGTCTGGTTTTTTAATACGATATTTCAATCAGAATTCAACATTGGATTCGGCTCACCAGCTGTTCATGTTTGTAGCTATTGCTGCCGATTGAAACACTTAATTTGCTTTGCAAAAATTCAATAAGAGAAGATAAAGCAACAAACTCTACTATTTGTGCATACAAAGAGAGCAAAGCAATTTCATAAACTACTACAAGAAGATAACGAAAAGAAACATTTTGTTTTGATCTCCAGCAAGTCCAATATTTGCCTAAAGTTCCAATTGGAGAAGCATTTTATTCCAGACAATTGTCATTTTATGCATTTTGTATCACTGATAAGAGCACTAAACAACCAGTTTTTTACACTTGGGTTGAGACGCAAGCATGCAGAGGTGCTGTAGAAATAGGGTCAGCGTTATGCAACTTTTTGTCGAAACGTGATTTTAAGGATTCCACTACAGTTAAACGGCTTTTTGCAGACGGCTGTGGCGGCCAATACAAAAATACACACGTTATTCATGCATTTGCATTTTGGCTTCTTAACGATGCTCCAATAAATATAATAACATTACCGTTGTATTTCCTGTTAGGGGGCACTCATATTTGCCCGCTGATCAAGTGTTCGGCCGCGTTGAGCGTATACTAAGAAAACATTCCACTATTTTATTACCAACATAGTATGAAAAGATTTACCAAGAAACGGGCATTGTAAGAAGTTTGGGGGTTGACTGGCATCTAAAAAACTATAAAAGCCTCACAAACGTTTTCAAAAAGGCCGACGGTATACAAGAAATGAAGAGAATCTTTATTTCGAAAAGAATTTTAAAATCTGGTAAGAAAGATATCTGCATTAAAATGGAGCAAAACAATGGTGTCGTTGTAGAAGATAAACCTCTGGCACGACAGGTTCAGGCTGCTAAATTACTGGATGCCAAGGCATTGCGTCGCAACTCTTTTGGTGAGAACTGGGAAGACTCCGAAAATCTGGTTTGGTACAAAAATATTTTTAGTGCTCAAGAAGTCGATGGTCAGCCTAATGCATCAATTGATTGTAGTGATCCCCATAATAATGATGACAATTGCAATTGCCTTGATGAAGAGCTAGAACACAACCGAATCTGAATGCTCATTCACTTTCTTTATACCTATAATCTAGGCCTATTATTGTTTGTGTCCTAATGAATCAAACTAACTTCAAATTCTTTAACTCATACCTGTGCATATATGCAAGCTGACAGTAATTTAACTATTGATAAATGACTATGTTTTTGTATAATCAGGCCTCATTTAATAAAAAAGTTAAGCATTACTTAAATGGCAGTTTGTTTCAAAATGCAACATGTCCTCAGATTTGGTTCAAAATGCAACTTGTCCAAAAAATTCCTGCGGCTACAAATAACAAAACTTAGGTTTGTAATAATGACCATTTTATTCAAAAGTTGAAATCAAAACTTTAGAACAAACAAGTTATATGACTTTTGGTGTGGTTACTCTGAAAACAGAAATTGCCATTTTTCTCAAAAACATCTTTCTTGGACAAGTTGCATTTTGAAACTAAGCTCCTCAATTATTCTTCGCCCAAAATGGTAACGTAATCCTATATAATTGAATAGCAATTTCCTCACGAAACATAATTTTATTTTCCTAAAATATTAGCCAATTCTTGAGTGAATTTATTTTCTTATAATCAATGAATGTGCCACACAAATCTGTTCATCTTATAATTTCTTTAATGTTAATAGTAAATAAACAAGAACACCGCCGTAAAAAGGAAGAGAATAAATTCACGCTTCAGGTCGCTGGTAACACCGTCGCAAGACCTAAGTCATAAAGAAACGCCCAGAAACATACAACTCTGTCGAAAGTATACTATATACTATACTATAGTATACTATAAGACTAAACAAACACCGATATTTTGACAGCTAAACTATTATCTTCAATTATGCGTCATTACTGAACTGCTCACTACTGAAGATGATAGCTTAGTTGTCGAAACATATTTATATTGGTCGAACCTTTGGGTTTACTAATCCCAACATCAGTCACATCTATGCTTATTTTTGAAGTCATTGTTGCGGTTTAGTATTGCATTAGGGAACCATTGGGATCCACCCCATTAAAGATGGTAATCCCACTTGAGTTAGAGGTATTAGAGGACGCATTCGCTGGCTGTCACAGATTTCGTCCTTCTCTATTTCTTACATTCTTAAACGGAGTTAGTCTCTCTCTTCCGCCTTTGCTTCTCCCCATCTTCCCTCGGTCATTTTTTAAGCGGAGCGACATCAGTTGCCTGCCGCCGACCACCTGTCCACACAAAAGCCGCCGGAAGCGCACTGCCAACGAATCCTTGTGACTTGAATCTCGATGAAACGGCGTGCATACGAAATGGGCGTGGCCTCGACAAATTTTGCGTCGTCCGCAACCCTATCCTGAATTCCAGCGGAGAAGTCGGAAATGTACTACACGATCCAGTATTGTAATCATTAGCGTCGATTCACCCCGCTGAGTAGAATTTAATTACGTTGGATAGCAGACCATAGTCGGACATTAATAAGCTCTTGAAAAAGGTTGATTGAGCTATGTAATCGTCTATAACTTTTTAAGAAAATGGTTCTTTCAAAAAATAAATAGAATCTCATGAAATGCACTGAAGAAATTTTATAATTTGCATAAGTTTTAACTCTTGTCATCACATATTAAGAGGACAGTATAATTTTTCTTGATCCTTAATGCATTGAAATTATCTTCTGAAGCGCATCATGCGGCTTTCTTTTACAAGGAATAGGTATTTGGAATTGCGGTATTCCTTTGTTTTATGTACCTCTTACGAACCTTTTTTATTGCTTTGAAGAAACTTTATTTCGTTGACAAATGCTGAGTTGTCTTTGTTTGTTCCTCTATAACGTGCAGGCATTCGTCCAGTGAAGGAAAACGTGAGTTTTCAGTTTATAAATTAACATAACATATATACTTTCAATGTTTCTTCTTGGTTTGTGAATATATTATGACTTTTTAGCCTTTGGATTGAGAAAATTTAAGAGTGATTTACGATGCCAGATTAGAATAAAAGACCAGTCAGTATTTACTTTCGATAATATTTCTATCATGAGGAAATATGACAATCTTTTCCGTTGGTTCAATTCGAATCATTTCAGTATTTTCTTTGAACTTGCTTGAAGACAGCTTGATTTCGTCTTCAGATACTATTCATATTAACAGAATGTGCTTTCAAATAAATGTCAATTCACTAAATAAAATGTATCCCTACGAAAGTGCCTTAATATTCCGTCTCCAGTACACGGCTGCCCTCTTACTTTCCATACTTTATTTGTTAGAACATGGGCAGTGGCGAAGGAAGGACAATAGTTCAATATCAAAGGGATGGCTGTCCATTGTCAATGACGCGTTGGGTGTGACTGGTGGAATAAAAGAACAAAATAAATTGAAGGGGACGATCTTGCTCTCTCTCTCTCTCTCTCGTCGGTGCCAATTAATTGGGAGTGGGATCAACTCTTGTCACGCCTCTTCCCCCGTTTCATTGCTACATACTACCTATCACTTCTCGCTTCCTCTCCGCCCACTCCGAGATGTGTTTACCTTTGTCGGGCCGTTCAACCCGACGTAAAAATAGTTTCCATCCTGATGCAATTCTAAATCGCTTCGGTAAGTGTGGGGGGACAGCGATATTTTACGGAATGATGAATGGAGAAGCCAATTAGTAAAATTACGGTTTGTTTGTCGGTCTCGCTTAATGGAAAGGAAGCAGCGTTTAATCTCGGCGTGGAAATTTAGTATTGCATTTGTTTTAGGTTAGGTTTAGTGCACTCACCCTTTGGCATTATTCACGCGAATGAAATATATCTTGCTGCCAATCTTTCATCAAATGAATCATTTAATATGAGAAAATCTGGTGGGAATGGTAAAAACTAGACTATAATATCGACAGGGAAAAAAAAATCGAAGATAAACATGCAGCGAAATTGAATTTCCCACACAACTGATAAAGTAAAACAGATGAAGAAATATTAAATTAATTAAAATATTAATGGCGTGTTATCCATCGAATTCGAGACTCAAAGATTGCTCTGCACGAGGTTATAATGTAAAAGTATTGCTTCATAATCTACGATAGTCTGTCGTGGGAGATATATCGTACGTGAATCCTGACGCCCTTTCCTGCTTGTAAATTTGAATGTTTATGTCAAACTGTCAAATTTCGTAGAATACGGATTCAGAACACAATGTGTGCATACTTATATTCAATGTACATACTTATATTCAATGTGCATACGTATATTCACCACGATAAAACTACTCATCAGCTGTGTGTACATCCTTGGCTTTTATCCTGAGCGATAGAAATCAGTTACTGCGGAAATAACTATTCGACCCTTTCCTTGAAAATCCAGTCTTTTTGTAAACATGGTGTTTCGTTTATTCTTGCAAATTCTACCTTTTTTTATAGCCTTCTGCCTGAAAAGTGACGGAAGCATTTATTTATGCGCGGAGTAGAAATGTTTACGAGTAAACCTTAAGGAAAAAAGCTAAAAGGTTTGCTGATTCTATCCTCCAGACAGAAAATATCCTGAGTAATCTATTTATAAATATCTAATGGAAGGGCTTCGGTGGCATATTTATGCTTGCTTATCATTGTTTATCTGTTGCATAAACATTAACTGCTCTTTTTAAAAAATTTAGTTTCATTTGTATCTAAATAAGAGTGTTTAACTTGAAAAATACTCCGCCGAAACGGATAAATACGTTAATTCTTGGAATTTGTCGTCAGTAAAATCTGTTTTACCAACTAGAAAATGAAATAATGCAATCGATACTGAGAAACATTCGAGGTATAACTTCAATTTGTGCGTACAATTTTATGAGTAGTTTTCAACTCGTTTAGTCAATTAAAACTTTTGTGCGACAATACTAACATCCTCACGAGGTAATGGAAAATATGTTAATATCGTCCAGAAGTTGATGTATGTTCTTCTTCTATTCGATGTTCAAAGGGTTCATATTGAAGAGTTAAAAAAAAATTCTTCGGATGTGTCTCTGTGTGCGAGTTCATTTATTCTCAATTTTTATCCATGTCGGGAAGCAGAGATAGGATCGGCGCCCCGCATGACCATGAAAAAGAGCGTCGCTTCTCCGCGTTTGGAAAAAAATTAATGCCCTCTCTCCTGTATTCATTCGATTCAAGGCCGGTTCATTGCACTGTTTTTTCGAATTCAAGTGAAGTTGCGCCATCAATTAAAACGTGTCTTCTTTTATTACTGCTAATTTCCGAATCTAGTATGTTTGAAGGGCGGAGACGTATGTACTTTTTGGGCGCAAAGAGCGTTTTTGTTGCGTAATTAACAGTGTTTTAATAAGAATTTTTCAGCAAACGAGAATCATTTCCGTTTTTAAAAAAATCGACTTTTTCGATTTAGAAGTTGAATTTTAAAAAATTATTTTAAAATAAAAATGCCTTGGTTATTTCAGTAATAACAGTCTGGGTGATACAAATATCACGATAACTTTTGTAATAGATTCTTCTTATTTAACTTGAAAATATACATCTTCGAGATTATTAGTTTTCTCAATATTAGAAGTTAATATTTTTTGTGCTAAATTGCTTTGAATTTCTAAGTCTGAGAAATATGGTAATTTCATGGTTCTCTGGAATTGATGATTATTCATTCGCGTTATCAATAACATAGAACTATTTTGTGATTTTTCTAACCCAGCAATTCATACACGATGTTGCGATTTATTTCCTTTTTGGTAATGTTTGATTTATCATGTTATTATTTTTCTTGAAACTCATAATAATTCATTTCTTCCTTATTTTCCAGAGTCGCGATTGGCTGCAGTTGAAGATCGTTGAAGCTGTGCCGGAGCCATCTCGATTGGGATCGTCTCTTGCAGAGGCAGTTTCTCTGCAAAGAGCCCACGACAACGTCCTCACGCAGCTACAGGTACGAAATCTTGTACTACTTCAATGGAAAATGTTAATAAAATAATAATTTTGGCTCTGTTCTTGTACAGTTTATTAATAATTAAATGTGTAGAATCAATTTTATAGATATGATTTAAAATTTATGAATATAACATCAGGCCCTCAGAAAATAATTCGTTCAGATTTTAAGCGAATGATGTTTGATTTCGGAAATAAATATTTAAAATGCAATTTTTGAAATATAGCTACTACGTGAATTTCATTTATGAAATGTTAAAATCCTACAAGCTGACAAGAGAGTCCTACTCGTTCTTCAATAGAGAACTGTTGACGTTTAGATAAGAACAGATTTTGAAACCATTTACATTATTAGAGCTCACATTCGTTTTCTTAAAGTTATAAAATTTTTTTAAAACTTCTTGATGAAGGATGAGCACAGAGAATTATTGGAACTTCTGAGTGTTTTACAATGCAGAATATGTGTAGGTTAAGTTAAAATATGGAACAACTATAATATACAATAACTTTCCTCGTTTGTAAGTTTAAGAAAGACTTCAGAAATTAGTTTAAAAGTGTAGAGGTGAGAATGTCAGCGATAAAATCTCCATTATCTCGGCAAAATCACTTTGGAGTAAAAACAAATTGATGTTAGAAAAGTGCTGAGTTTACTTCAAACAAGTACGAAGTCAGCAAATAACCTCCGCAGTGGTGACGTCTGTCTCTAGAAGTACTTCAAGTTTTTAACTGGTAACTTCCTGCAGTTAGTGTTTGGAAATAAGAATAAAGCGCAGCAAATGTTAAAGATCCAAGAAGATTAACTTCCAAGTTCAGTGACGTTTATTTTACTCCTCTTGTAATTTAAGGAAAAGTGTCGTTTTTCTCTTATATAATTATACCTATTGTTAATTATTGATTTTAAAGCATTGACTGCGAAATTTCAGTTCAAGAAATTCAAAGATTATATCCGAATAAAAATTTCTACCTTAGTATATCGATATTTCGATATATATCCTTATTGTTTCTTATAAATTAACCTTTACTATTATAAAAGTTCTTTATAGGTACTATAAACGGTCAAAAGGAATTTATTTTACTACTATAATTTAATCATAAAAGTTTTGCTTATTCTTGTGTTTGATAGTGTTGCTGTTTGCTTCGAAAGAAATGTTTTTCTCTAAGCTCTGTTCGCTAATAATAAAAATTCTTTTTATCAATAACTTTTAACCTTTAATTCCAATTGAGTTTTCCGAATAACGAGAATAGATTTAAAAGACTATTTAACGTTTATATCCGGTATTATACATCTCATTTAGTAAACGTGACAAATCTCAAAAGTAGTTTTTTCCGGGTCGGTAAGGTCATAGAAATGCCTTACCTGCATCGAATTCCATTTGTGACAGTATTTCGTACGCTCTTATGGCTCATTTATTTTTGGTGTATTTTGATATAATAAGGTGTTAAAGCTTCATCTCTCCATGGTTTAGTGCCGAGATCTTGACTCAATCTGGCATTCTTGACCTTCGGAACAATCGCGCCATCTGAAGCGGCTGACAGCTACCTCTTTGGAGCAGTCAGTCGCTGTCTGCCACCAAAAATCTCTAAGAACCCCTCCCTTTCGCTCGAATAAATTATAAAAAACTCCGCACAATCTTTCTTGGTTTCTTTTTAACGTCAGACCATATGCTTTAATTTCAATTTCGTGTAGCGATATTCCGTTAAAATAGACAAATCCTCCAAAGATTAACAAGTGAAAATATGAAATGTGTACGCTGGCGGCGTATTATAAATTAAATTCATTTCGCGGGATTTTCTGATATATTCCACTCAAAAATGCCTATGGCAAGAAGTTAATGTTGAATTTTTAGGGATAAGACGTGCAGAGAACATTACCGTTGTTCGACATTGCAGCGAGCATCTTCGGGATGTTACGAGAGCTAAACGGCACACATGAGAAATGTTCCCTGGTGAAACCTCACAGCATTGAGTCGTGCTGCGAAAACCTTCTCTAAGAGTTAATATGGTTCATTTTCTCGACAGTTTTATGTGAAAAATGTTTACTGGTACAGATAAATAATTCACGAGTTGAATCAACAGTAATTATTTTTAATAAGGTTACTGCCTCGATTGACTTCAATATCACGTCCGCCTTGTTTTTTTGCCTTACGGGAAATGCATTTCTTTCATTTTCTGTGAATTTTCTCATCGGTATAAGTTCTGCGATTAAGCTCCTGTTACATGATTACTAACGGGGAGATAATTTCTCTTGTAAGTATAACGAGAAATAGTTTCTGGCCTTCCAATGAAAGTGGGAACGTAATCAAAATGGTGTGTTTTCAGTATAGTATGCTATAACAAAGCAAGGCATCAGTAATTGTGGTACATTGAATTTATTGAATTCCTTGCGAAAACAAATGTCGCTTTTATTCTATTGAGTCTAAATATGCGCGTGTAAAACCATAAACTTATTTTATTTCTCTCAAAGAAATCTGATAAACTAGCCATAGCCATCGTCTTTTACCTCTAAATTTATTCTTTCTCCCAACGAATTTTTTATTGTATTTACAGTTGTTGTTTAAAAATGTCTACCAGTATCGATTTCAGTTTTTGTAGCAGCATTATAAGCCTCAATAACCTTTAATCTCGCAGGGTCGTTGAGAGTTTACTAATTTAATTTTAGCTCTAAATTAATTTAATTTAAATATCAATTTTTTAAATTCTAAAGTTGTCGTCATGTTGTGGTATCATTTTATTTTACATTTTTATTTTATTTCATTGAAAATAAAACTCTATTTATTGTAATTGACAAATTTTGAAAATCATTATTACAGAGCAAGCAGAGTCCTGTTGAGGAGTTGCTTCGACAAGCTGATCAGTTAATCTCATCACAGCGTCCCCGTGCAGAAGTCTATGCAGCTATGGCTGAATCTTTAGGGTTGGCTTGGAAGGATGTAAATAATCTTCTTGAATTGAGGAAGACAGTTCTTGATCTCAATGTTGCTTATCACAGGTGACTTAAAATTATTTTATTATTGACACATTAACATTACGTAATGTCGTAGTAATATTATTCATGCTTCAACTTATGATTCAATTATTTCAGCGCTGAAGTTATTTTATACAATTTACAGTTACATATTTTAATTGCGCAGAAACCATAGTTGAGTGTTGATACTATAGTGGATACTTTTCAAATTAATGAGAATAAAATTTTGTATCCCTTTAGCCGTGCTGAAGAATGCTTGGAAAGAATGAATCTTCTTGAGACGGAATGTCATCGGGAAGATGGAGATTTTTGTGAGGAGGATCCTGAATTAGTAAAAGCAGCATTAACAAGGCTTCATGATTTACGAAAGGGAATGCTTGAGTCACTTTCAGCAGCTTTGCAAGAAGGAAAGGCCTTACTTGGAAAAACGAGAGAAATTGCAGCGTCTGGCACTCTTGATTCAAGGCCTGACAAAATTCGTGCCAATGCAGAATATGGTTGGTTTGAATTTAATATGTATAATAAAGAGACGAAAACATTTTCTGAATTCTAGAACATTTATATCTGTCAAAGATGATTTTGTATATATTATATTTCCCAGTCGATAGGACGCACCTAGATTTTAAGATACATTTTTCAGAAATAAATTTCAATGGATGTACATATTTACACTTACATAATTTAAGGGAGGTACAGTGGAATCCCGATTTAAGGTTTCTCCATTTAAGGTTTTCCCGCATTTAAGATTGTTTTTTTTTGTGGCCCTGACTAAATCTCCATATAAATAATGTATTATATTACCCGATTTAGAGTTTTTCGATTTTGTGAATTGCCCGCATTTAAGGGACAAAATTTTCGTCTCTAGACGGACATCGCCTCGATTTAAGGCGCGTTTACATTATGCGACGCAAAAATATATTATTTAGTGGAATAATTCACATTATCCATCAACGACGCTACACATACCGGCATTGTTACATTAAATGAACTCAAATAATTAATATTTTGCCATGTTTTCTCAATCCACCTTTAGTCCTTAAGTCATCTGTTACGTACGTTACGAAAGTTGCGGTGACGTCATTACGTGAACATGGAGTTTTTTACGCTTCGGTTCCAAAGCGCTCATGGCTCATTCTTCTTTTTCAGATTTGACAACTGGACTCAACAACGTGCATCTAAAATTTCCATTTTTTTATGCGTTCTTTGCACGAAGTGAACGCATAAAGGGGAGTTCATTTCCGTCCGCGTGTTTAAACTCGGGAACTGCTGGAGGTACTTCAATGAAATTTGGTATTTGGAAGTTTTGCTAAAATTTGTTGATCGATTCCAATTTTGGTTAAAATCGGACCATAATAACGATCACTTTAAATGAAGACCTACGTGTATTTAACAACGTATTTCGCAAGCATTTCGTTAAATACTCATCTGAGCGAACAAAAGTTCAATAAAATACACATTTTTTGTCAAATAACTTTTCCCATACAACGGAAGGTTTTCGATAAGTTTAAAGAAAAGGAAATTAGCGTGTTATGTAATTTTACGATTTTCGATGTTCTTTTGTTAATTCAAAAAAATATTAATTAAAAATTTTACAACTCGGGAACCTCTGGAGATATTTTAATGAAATTCGTTATTGGGGAGTTTTACTAAAATTTTCCGGCCGATTCCAATTTTGGTTAAAATCGGACTACAATAACGATCACTTTACATGAAGACCTTCATGTATTTTACAACGTGCCCCTTTTTCAACTCGGAAACCGTTTGACGTATTTTGATGAAATTTGGTATTGGGAAGTTTTCCTAAATTTGTCGACGATTTCCAATTTTGGTTAAAATCGGACGATAATTACTACCACTTTACATGAATAACTACATGTAGCTTATTAATAATTTGATATTAATAAACTGCCGTTTAATCTTTCAATTTTAGACTATCCCCATTTAAGGTATTACTCGATTTAACGTACAAAAAACTTTCTTCCCAGACAAACGTTAAATGGGGATTCCACTGTATATAGAAATCCAAATTATCAAGTATAAAGACTTTTATTTATCTGAGAACAGGACCTAGACCCTGAACACTTGAAACCACAAAAATTACCGCATTAACTACGGCACGCATTAACAAGACACCTGCTAATGCAGAGGTGGCGTACCGGAGCCTAAAAAGGAGCTAAATTCCCTTGAATGTGGTCTGTGTTCATTTGAGCTCATGCGTAACCGTTTTCTTAAATGGTTATCTGCAAAAACAGAACAATGATTGGATTTCACATGTTTGAGTCTCGATAAGAAAAACTCACAAAGACAGGTCGAGGTCGGGATTGATTTTTAACGCTGCATCTTTGATGTTAAATCATTTATACTTTGGTGCAGGTTTCCGGAAAGTTAGGACCCCTCCATATTGTGTATATTTCAATCCCTCATCTTCCAAAAGTCGTTTTTTCCATCTGGGGATTACTTCGTCGGTGACCAAATGGTGCATCGAAAAATCGCCTTCGCCACTAAAAGAGTTAACCGGAAATTTTATTTGAGATCTTTTCTGCTGGAAATGTTGGAATCTCTCCTTAAAACTGTGCTTAAGATTATTAATAATGCTTGGATACCTATTTGTGCTTTGTTTTAGGATTTTAAGGAAATTTCTGCGGAAGTTCCCACGCTTTCACTCACCAGTTTCTTCCCCTTGCGTTCGATCCTAAATGAGATACTTTCCTTATCTCAGTAAGGTTCACTGAATTTCATTCTGTGAAATTCGGAGGGAATGGAGCATATACATTTCGTATAGTAGTGGAAGGTCGAACATATGGAATTATGTAACCAATCACTTCATTGAGAAAGAAAAAGATAATGATTTCGACGCAGGTGGGCGATCCACCGTACGAAATAGATATTTTTTTATCTTCTCTCTGCCGAGAAAAATCGTCGACCAGGCAGTTCGATTTCACTTCCCTGCCCCTAACTTGGTAGACAAAAGTGGCTTGTCAAATAGAATTGTCTCCGGGGAAATGTTGTTGGACGAGCCTCTTTCGGCACGCTTATATTTTGGTTACACATTAATACGAAGCTGTTAACTGCATGTTTGTTCAAAGACCTACGTCTGAAGAGCCGCGTGCGGCTAAGAAGCCATCTGTTGGCCACTCCTGCACTAATGCGGCATTGCACCACCAGTGTGGGTAATAACGGGTCAGACAGTGTAAACCGTACGCTCGCGGCTAAATGTTTACGTTTGAGATTTAAATTTAACTTCGTCCTTTCATTGCCAAAATCACCTTAGGAACCCCCACTTTTGATGATTTCTTTCTTCTATTTTCCACATATTAATGGAATTCTCCGAAGTATCGCCTTCTTCAGATTATCGCATTATTTCAATACTAGTGGTACCCGCAAAAACTTTTGCAAAGTCAGAAATCTGCATGTTTAAATGTAATAATTGCCAATTTTCCTTATAAAATTAGACAACCGATATTTTGAATGTCATGTTTGTTTTTATAATTTATATATGCAATTATAATTGCCTCTCCCCATATGAAAAAGGTCACCTTCCAGTATTGAAATAAAGAAAGATTTTTTCTTTTGGTCAATCGTTAAAAATGCCCACAGCCCACACGCAGTTTACTGAATAATAATAGTCTTTAATTATGAACGTTGGAATCTATTAAGTTTGACATTACTACAACTATAATCTCGATGCTTCATAAACAGCGCGAAGCGAATAACGCAATTATTTGTCTATTTGAAGGCTCAATAGACACTAATTCAATCGGAGGCAACAATGCGGGTCGCCTCGGCAACACCCGGAAAGAGTACGAAAAAGCCATACAATTTCGAAAAGAAATGCATGTTTCTGAGAAATTATTCTCTGTAAAACATCGCAAGAATAAGATATTTTATAGTTGTAGCCGTCGAATAAAGCAAAACCGGAGAAATTCGGTCCATATTTACGTATTTTAATGAATGAAAGAAATAAACCTTGCACCTTGAAAAATCGAAACTCTAGTGTAAACATATGGAAAAATATAATCGCCTCCCGGAGTCGAATCTGGGACTCCTCGTAAACGAAAATAGTTTTCCTGTGATCTCCTAGTTGGCAGAAACAGCATTTCTCTATGACAGACTGTTCAAGAGATAAAAGGGGGGACAGACGGACAGACATTGAGTAATTATATATAAAGATTCTTGCCACAAAACTATTTGAGTCTTTTGCGTAATCCAATCTTCTGAGTACAAACGCCATTGCGTTTCCTACTTCGATCCATAAGACCCTGGGCAGTTTTTGGCAATCATTACTTTTTCGGAAAAAAGTGCATCTTCTGCAGTGCATGTTCCAGGAAATACAGTTATCTAATTTCGGTATGAATGTCAGAGTTGAAATATGAGCAAAGCTTATAATATACTTAATCAAGCAGTCATTACGAGTAAATTTTTCAACTATAAAATAATTAAGGAAAACATTAGCACATTTTATTTACAAATTGTGATTATTGGAGGTAATGAATCAATCATTGATGTCGTTAGAAGTGTTGATCATTGAATTGCTTCTAATACTAGATTGTTTATTGTATAATAAATGTTTTATTAACAATAGAGAACATATGGCTTTATAAGTTATCTGCATGTTTATATTATCTACAATAATGAAAATAGCTCTTAGGAAATTAATTGAATTTATTTTTAAGATATGAAGAGGCCAAAATGATTTTAAAATTCCTTTAAATTACTAGGGAATGTGATTTTATTAAAGAAGTAATTGAAATAATGCAACCATTCATAACATTAAGAATATGAATAGAAAATAGTGTCTTGCTCTTTAGGTTGTATTTTAATGACTTTGAATTCCAGTAATTATTGATTTTCTAGCAGTCTGAGTTTGTATAATATTTTTTTATAGCATGATTGGGGCCGGTTTTAGGCATGGGCTATATGGGCAACTGCCTAGGGCAGTGGTCCCCGAACTTTTTGTAGGTGCGGCACCCTTTCAATGATAAGCAGAATTTCGTGGCACCCCAGCCTTCAAGCAACATTTTTATATTTTCACAAACAAGTATTAAATCCTTTGGACATCCATTTGTTGGTATCGCACCATAATCATTTTATTAGAGATAAAATTAATGCCCTAATGCACACATCCAAATTGTTGATTTATTTACAAAGCTAATTTTATCGTAGCACTCCTAAAAATCAGCTGCGGTGCCCCAATGTGCCGCAGCACCCAGATTGAGAGCCACTGTGCTAGGGTGTCCCAGTTTCAGGGACAGCCAAGATGTTACCTTTAAATATTTAATTTATGCAAAACTGTATCTTCCTCCGAGTTTTTAACACTTAAGGGATGGAAAAATATTTACACATGTAAGACTTGCTGCGCTGGTCCTGTGCATGATACTAAGACCTTAATTTTTTGTTACAGCTGTATCCCAGGTAGAACACTGGTTAGAATCATTACATGACCAAAGACAGTCTCTAGAAGTACCATGGAGAGACTATCGTTCAATCCTTGAAAGGCGCCTTGCACTCTCCTTGCTGGCTTCTGATATGACTTCACTTGAAAATGCCTTATATCAAGCAAGGAATATTAACTTACTACAAAAAGAAGAACATATATATGATTTAACTTTAGGTGACTCATCATCTTCTGCTGAGCTTTTGTTACATGAGCACAAGAAAATGGATAGTGTAGCTTTGGTAAGAAATTTGTAAATAAAATTTTCTACATATCATTGAAAAGATAACATGGAGTCATGATGGTCTGGAAGTATCTTACATGGATTATTTATTGTTAAACAATAGGATCTTCGAGACAGGGCACTTAAAATCACAAAAGCTACTGAACATCTTGTAAGTAGCGGTCCTGCTCCAGGGGGTCAGTCACCAGCTGAGCGCCATGCAACTTCCCGAGCATATGCAGTCCTTGCAGGTTGCACAGATTTCAGTGAACTTGTGGAACAACGAGCTGCACTCTTGACTAAAGCAATAGCTTTCTTCCGTTCTGCTCACACTGTGAGTATTTCAGTGATCATTTCTATTTATTGGCTCTAATTTTGTATTATATTTTGAATAATTTTAAGGAAAAAGATTTTGTTTTTATTTTTTCTGCATTATTCAATTGGATTTCTCTTGAAAATAAATTCTTTTTCAACTCCAATTAATATAGCTAAATAATCATTAATTGGTCTTTTTAGAAGTTATAATGTTTTTACTACTAACTTTTCTACAAATAAAAGATTTTAAATTAATCAAGCTCATTTAATGGCAATAGATGAGCTAATTAACTTCTGTATTCATAAAAATGTTAAGTTATTCAGCAATGTTGTAGCTACAGCAGTTATATAAATCACATACATACAGGCATACCTCCCATAATGAAATAGATGTGTTCCTAGCATCCACTTCGTTCTCGGAAACTTCGTTGCCAGAGGTAGATTTAACATGTAGTAAAAGGGGATAGGTTCCAGTACTTCGTTACACATATCCTAGAAGATGTATATGACTTAAAATAATAAAAACATGTATGTACAACAAATGCAAAGTTAAAAAAGCATTTAATTTCTCTTGCCGGGGACTTTACATGGAACTTAAATTGTTATAATTACCGTCTTTGCCTTAACTTGGCAACGGTGGATTGCAGACCTTACTGGGGGTTAGTAGTGCTGGGATCCTGGGTTGATGGACCTGGATCTTGGGGCTGTGGAGTAGATGATTTATTCTTAAGGAATGCATCAAGGGTAGATTGTCTTGATTTCTTCTTCTGTCTTGACTTCATAAAAAAGGAGCTTCGTTACCAGAGGCTTCGTTAATGGAGGTATGCCTGTACTTAAAAATTTCAACTTCTATCTACTGCACAAGTATTAGGCATGATATTAAGTATTATTGAATTCTAGGCTCAGACAAAATTGGATCAGCTGGAAGTTCAATTATGTACAATGCCAAAGGGATATGGAATAAACAATGCACAACTGGCCTCATTGCATTCTCAAGTTGCTAAGGCTTTAGATGACACTGTTGAAGCACCCTTACAGGAGGGATATAGGATTCTTAAAGAAGTTGGAAATCAAAAAGCTAAAGGGACTAAGGTAAGATTTTCAAAAAAGAATTTAAAAAATATACTGTATTTACACAAATCCAAGACGAGGTTTTTTCCAAATTTCAGCTTGCAAAAATCGAGAGTCATCTTCGAGTACAAAGTGATCAATGCATTGCAGTCAATTCATTGCACGTCAATTTGTCACATTGCAAACATGTCGTGCATTAATACATTGCGCTTCAATTCATTGCTTGACAAATTCATTGCGAGACAAATTGGAAGGTGAGACACCATGATTGATGTATGGCAGGGCAGGCAGGGAGCAAAGAATTGACATGCGATGACTTTGTCATGCGACGAATTGATGCACTATGAACTAATCACAACGAATTGACACGTGATGAGTTGTAGTAGTACCATAGGAAATATGGTTATGCATTTGTCTTGTTTTTATAAACAAATGAAACATAAGGTAAAATAATTGTATCTACTAAAATTTTTCATTTCAAATATGATTTGGATTTCAATTAATACAGTATTATTAATTTTTAAAAACTCATTTAAAAAATTGTTTTTCTCAAACAAAAATTTGTAATAAACCATTTCAATTAATGAACAAACTAGTATACCTATACTGAATTCGTATGTTTGAAATATACACCAAATTCATTCAGTCAGAAATTAGGTCATAAAATCTTTTTTTTTTTTAACTCTTAGATTTGGGTTTGTCTTGGGTTTGGGTAAATGCAGTAATTCAAATCATAGTTATCTCTTAGGATCCAGAAGATCTCGTATGATAACAGAGCGGTATGGAGTGGTTTCACTTCTGCTCACTACTGATTATACATTTATGTTGATAAGGTTGTATTGATTTTTGCAAAAATATATCTTACCAGCATTATTCTTATTAACAAATAAGAGTGGAAAGATGCACACATCATGTGGGCATACATGCAAGGCACAGGCATTCTGTACGATTTATGCATTCATCTCAAAAAGATAAATATTAATGGCTTAGTATAATGTCTAAGAACGGGTATGCCAAAGAAATATCAAATTTTTAATTCACCATATTATTACCTAATCAGTTATAATTAATAAGACAATTGACAATTATTTAATACTTTCCTCACATAGTAGTAATATAATCTTTATGTTCACGTTCGTTCCTTCATAGTAAATTACCCATTTCTTTTCACTTACAATCGCTGTGTATACATAAAGAAAATAGATGTATTTATGTTCATTTCTTCATCGTAGATAATCCATTTCCCTTTAGTGACTAAATTTTGCATGCGCACGTAAAAATTTAAATTTTACTTCAGTTGTCATGAAGATTGTTTTCGTTGACAAAAATTGAAATCTATGGAAAAATCTTTCTAAGTCCAAAGTAAATTATGACTTTAAAGTTTGATTTTCTTGAAATTGGCTACTCCTTTGATAAAAATGTACTGAACAAAACATATGCTATTTGACTAGTTCTAGAAAGTCGTTTAAAGGCTTTTTTGTTATAAGTGATATTGTATGAGAAATAAAGAAAAGTTCATTTTTGTCACCAGTAAAATGACACTCCCAATTAGGTCACGTAAACTATTTATATCATTTTCTTAGTTTCTTTGCCCCTATGTCCTAAATACCAAATTTCATCAATATCCGCCTAGTAGTTTCTGAGATGAAACATGCGAACGGATGGATGGATGGATGGACACAACCTGACCATGAGATGTTCTTTTTTTTACTTATTGTTAAGAACGCCTAATAATGTCAGGATTTCATAACTGCACATGATGTTCATCTTGGTTTCATTTTACAGATCTGTGATTATGTTAAAACAGATTCCCTTTAATCTCTTGCTGCAACCTTCTTCAATTCTGTGTTTCTCTCTCTCTTTCCCTTTCAAGTCATCTTTCAGTTTCCTTTCTCTTCCTCTTTTGCATTCTAGTTTTTCTTCTATCATATCTTCAAGTATGGAGTCTCTCCCTCGAGAAATGATCAATAGTTTTCATTTCTCTTTCTCATCATTTTTATCAGGCATGTCAAACTAGCATGCAGCACTTTTTGTGTCTTAGTGCAGCTCGAATGCGAATTTTTGTCTCAACCAAATCGTTTGAGATTTTATATAAATGCTTTATTTTTGTGAAAAACAGAGGAGTTTATATAGTTATTGAGCAACAATAGAATGCAGTTTCTAAATCAAGTTTTTGTTTGCAAAACAGACTACAATCTTCAGCAAGAAGTCTTTTATTTCCAACTCTGGCCCCTATTAAGCAACTGTAACTCGAATGCGGCCCTTCAATTGCATCCATTGCATTTATGTGGCCCTGATGCTTCATTGAGTTTGATATGCCTGATTTATATCATCAATCTCTTCTCTCCCATTCTTCTTGATACTTCATTTTTTACTCGAACCATCAATCTTTGTTTATAAAAAGATACATATTTGAGGTTTAGTTAAAGATAGAGAAAAAAATGTTGGCTTAAGTGTGATTCATGATGGGCATGTTTGGGATGAAAAATCAAAGAATTTCAGAGGAATAGTTGTGCTAAGTATTTCACAAAGAGTCCACCTTTCCTTCTGAAGATGGGAAATGGAGTGGCCAATAAACATTCAAGAAGAATGGTTGAGAAGAAGTAAAAGAAAGAAGTTTACACAAATGACAGAAGTTCTCCTAACAATATGGTCACCAAGATGGATAACCTTTGTTTATTCTTCCACTTTTATTAATATTTCTTTTCTGAGTGACAATCTTCTGTGAGAGAGCTATGTTAACAGTTATGAGAATATTTCAGAAATATAAATCATCACAAAAACTTACCTATATGTGCAAACATGATTTTGAAAATGAGTTGCGTAAATAGCTTTATAAAATATAGATAATTGAAATATTTTGATTTGGAGTTGTTAGCATATGGTGCAGTTATGGATGTTGGAATATATTTGTAGATAATCTTTAATCTAGATGTTAAACTCATCTGGAAAATGATATGTTTTGATAGTTTTTGCTGTATTTTTACATGCTTTTTCAATCATTATTTCTTTTTAAGGGTATCAAAAATGTAATTGAAGAGCTAGAAAAAAGAAAAATACGCCTTGGAGATATGTGCACAGCTCACAAAGAAGAAAATGTTCGCCTCTCTCAGGCTGTCACCTTATTTTTAGAAAAGCAAAATGATGTGAGTTTTAATTGTTTATAAATGTTAAAAGACATTTATTTTGCACTTATTTGTCGAATGATTCACTCATAAATGTAATTTTTCCTTTTATAGCTATATTCTTGGCTTGTCAGCATAGCCGAGGCATTCCTTCAAGGACATCAGGACATGGGAAGCATGTATCCTATGGCTAAAGATTTTCTTGAACTACATCAGAAACTATTGAATGACTTGAATGTAAGTTATTAATTCTTAAAAATAATTTTTTAGATCTATTTTGTGAGAAGTTTGTATGATTTTCTATGCTTATATCTGTAATTTTTGCTTTTTATTTTGAAATTTGCAAGAGAGTTTTGTTGAATATTAAAGAAAAATTTGATATAATTATTTTCATTGATATTTTTAAAAATCTGGAGGTTGTTTGATACCATAAATATTTTCTTTTCTTTTAGCAAAAAGGCACTGAGATCGAAGCCCTACTCTCTACCCTACCTCCAATTTTGGAGTGGCTAGATGGAGAACAAAGAGCTGACGTGTCCTGCAAGGCATCTGCTCTTCGTTTGCAGTGGGTTGACCTCCGGGCCACACTTGAATCAAGAATTGATTTGTGCACACCATATGTTGCATTTCACTCTTTAGCTGCAAGATTGGCAAGAGAGATTGATTCAGCTGAAGATGGATTCAAGGAAAAACAGGTGAAGGTTGAAGGAAATGGCAGGAACGGAGATGACATGGAGGCAGAACAGAGATGGCTCTCAATTCAGCAATTATTCCTCCAACTCACGAACACTGGCAAGAACTTCCTACAAGATGCTGAAAAGGTAGCTATTTGCATTAGCTTTTATGTGTACATAAATTGAAAGCTTGTTAGGAAGTTTGATCTATAATATCAACAGTTAAAATAAAAAGCTTTGTATCATAAGAAATTCATATTTTGCCTCTTTTTGTTTACCTAATTTTCTCTGTTTTACCTAAAAGTAGGGCTTTTTTCTAATGGTATGCAATGTTACAAACTCAAATAATAAAAAAATCCATTATTAAAAGAAATAACCCATTTTAGCGTTCTTGGAAAACTATCAAATATTGAGTGATAAAGTGAATGTTTGTAGTGAGGATCATATAAGGCAGTATAAAGCATCCCATCCCCTCCTTTAAACACTATTACTCTCAGGCTACATCTTAGTTTAGCACCCGGAATGTCGTTATTTTTTTTCATTTTTTATATTACGAACTTTATATATCATCTAAATACATTTAGTATTTAGTTTTTTTTAATTGCATTGCTTCTTAACAATAATAATATCAAGATAATTTATCACAAAAGATTTCAAGCAAAGCTCAAATATTGACAAATATTTCAACTGAATGAAAATGGAAATACAATTGAATTTGGAATCTCTTGTTAAATTTATAGCAGTAGTATGTTTGTTTTTATTGTACTTCTTCCTAATATAATTTTATTTAAAAAAGAAAAAATTGGTAAATTTCATATTTTAAAACTTTTTAAAAAATTTTCCCACACTCCCTGGAGTCTGTCTAATCCGATTAACTTTTTTTTCTAAAAAATCACTTCCTAATAATATAATTTTTCATGCATACTGTTTTGAAAACAGAAATTGGAAATCGTATTTTTTTAACTTCCTTTTAAGCATGTGAAATGTTATAACTAATGAAAGATGTCTGTGCATAATTTGATTAACTAAATTTAGTCTACAATGCAAAGAAAAACTTAACCACACATATTTTACAAAATAATAATTTCAGTTAGTAAACTTGACAGTTTTTTGCAATTTTGACTTAATGATACGTAATTAGTGGTGGCTTTTTGTATGATATGCATTTGCAAATATAATTATTCATGTTTTGTAGGATTTCTTTACATTGTTTTTATATTTGTGCTATAATTTAACAGGATAATGTATAATTAACAATTTAATTGTCACTAGAGACATCTTATATGCTCTCCTTTTCTAAAGTTTATAATTAATTTTTCATGCACACAAGAGAGGTATTTATCTATCTAAAATTGTTTCCATTGAATAGGTTAAAAAGTTATATAAAATTAATGATTTAAAAATTTATAAGCTTGGAAAATGGCCATATTGTCAACTTTGCATCCTATACTCCAGTTCTGTTTCCCTATCTGGCCTACTTATTCCAACATCTTTGTGTCATCAATTTGGCTCCATCCTCTGCCCTAAAAATTCTCCTTTTCCCCAATTTTTTTACTTTTAACCCCACTTCATTCTAAATCTTCTCACACTTCCTCTCTCCCCACTCTCTGCAACATATCACCCTATCCTCTCTCTGCAACATATCACCCTATCCTCTCTCTGCCAACTACTTCTGATTATGTCTTATGCCCCATCTGTCCTATATAACTTCCTCCCTCAACTTCCCACACTTCCCTTCGTCTCATATTTTCTCTCACATTTTCCTTCACTCTGGAACTCTCCAAACCCATCACTGGAACCTTGCCAATTTCTATTCTCAGGCAACGGATCCCTATCTGGATATCAAACGTGCTTGCCTGTGCGTTCAAACTCTACTGGAGCACCTTGGATCCCGTCAACTGGTAGTCAACGAAGCTTGGGAAGTGTGGCAACAGAGGATAACAATTCGGAGGGAGTTTCAGGTGCTGTGGGAGAGAACTATGACCGAAAGCAGCAAGGTAATGTGCTTATAAATTAAATTATGAAGTTGACAAAATTTTTATATTATTTAAGATGTTATAAGATGTTGTCAATCAATACAGAGCATGTTAATTGTATCATCAATATTTTTTATATTGCAGTTTTGTGAAAGATTAGGGAAACTGTTACTGCTTTAGGGTTTCTGTTGCATATATCTTATTTGGTCACAGTAATCTGCTGATGTGGCTAAAAGTATATTATTTTCTCATCTAATAAACATTGGGATAATAGTGCTGTAATGGAGACTTGTAATGAAATAGTTTTCTTGTGCTATAATTATTTTGGTAACATTTCAAGTTGGGTCAATGTACTCTCAGTTTGCGTGGGTGTTACAGCAATTTAGACCTCAAGCAATGAAGAATGTGTTGCAAACTGTATTTAGTTTTAACTAAAATAATTATGAAGTAGTGTTAAAAATTCTTACTGTTTTTTTAATTATGGCAAATGATTTTCTTTTAATTTTTGGCTGTTTGAAATTGGATGATATTTTTGTTTCTGAATTATTGTGTTGTTTTATGAATATTAAATTCATTTATAAATCATAGATAATTTAGAAAATAACTATGATCATCACAGAAATTTTAGTGGAGGTACACTTAAGCAAACTAAAATACTTTTCAATTTGTATTATGCTTGATAAACTACTTTTTATCTAATAATGATTTTTTGGATCCATTTTAAAAAGGATAATGAAAATATAAAATCTAATGAATGTTTTTGAAATGTTTCAAAAACTTTTAATTACTTATAGCAGCATATGATTAATAGATATTTTCCCTATGTTTGATCAGACCATAGAATGGGTGTCCAAGTTAGAAGCTCAATTTTACCCTGTGATTCGAGGGCAAAGCTCATCATCAAGAACTATTGCACGTGAACTTGAAGAACGTTTGCAGTCTTTCATACCAGAAGTGAAAAGAGCTCAGTCTGAAATTGAGTTACGGGTCAAGACAATTGAATCACTTTACTTGAAAGGTGTGTAGTGATTAAAAAATTGAGTAAATTTTTTTTTGAAAACTGCTTTATATTTTTGTGCTAACATTACTAATATAGCTCATTGCTCTTAATTTTTCACAATTTCTTTATTGAAGAAATAATTTATTATTTGGCATTCATACATTAATGAAGTACATCTTGATTTGAGATATGGAAGTGTTTTTATTGTCTATATTTTTATAAATATTAGTATTTTATAATTCTTTGACCTTTTTATGCAGGAGATACACAGGGACAAAAGGATATGATCATCAGAAAGCTTACTGAGCTACACCAAAAGTTCCAGTTAATAAGCACAGAATACCAGATATTAGTTCAGATGCTTATTGCCTTCTTTAAGAATATGTCTGAGGTAACTATTTAGATAATATTAATAATAATATTATCATCTGTAAAACTATAACTGATATATTAGAAAATATTAAGAATATGAGTTTTAATTATTGTTTACATTCTATAAATAGCTTGACAGAAGAATAGAGAATTTGCAGTCTCAATATCGAAGTAGCTTTTTACCGAGAGATCTTGGAGAGGCTGAACTGCAACTAAAAGAGCATGAAGCATCAAGACAAGCTGTTCTGGAGCTTTTCAAATTTACTCAAACAGAGAGTGAGCAAATAATAACCCGAATTCATCAACAGGTAGCTTATAATTTTGCCATTTATAATTAAAAATTATTTTTATGTATGTGTGTGTGTGTGTATATATCAATAACTCTGATCCTGTTAAATTACCAAAATATTAAGTTATAATTGTGAAATCAGTCATGTAATTAAAATGTTTTGGAAAGAATGGCACTATCAAATGTTTTCTTTGACATATATATATATATATATATATATATATATATATATATATATATATATATATATATATATATTCACAGTGCCGTAACTAGCTATTTTAGCACCTGGGGCAAACTACCAAATATGCCCCCTCCATAAAAATTTCTCTAATACCTATTTTTTTAATATATGGATTTTGGGTGAACAATTAATAAATAAAAATAAACTATAAAAGTTATAATTTCTCACAATAAATGTACATTATTTAAATACATAATTATAAATATAATTACATACATACATAATTTAAATACAGAAAATATAAATATTTTAGTTTTAAAGAGTTATTCTACATGATTTTAATGCAACAAACTCATCAATAACATCATAGAAATTTATAATTTCTGCTATGCGTAATGTCTAGATCAAGTATAGTAGTGAAATCGCCCTTGTCCTTGTGCCATGCAACCTCACACAACTAACTATTAACAATTTTTGCACCCCTTCTTTAGTTGCACCCGGGGCAGATGCCCCGCTTGCCCCACCCTAGTTATGGCACTGTATATCCATATAAGCTAGTAAAAAGATAATCTTACTCTTACATCTTGGAAAGGTGTTCTAAGGGTATGGAGCACTGGTGGACGCTTTTGGGTTTCGCTGTGGTAAGGACATTGCTGACTCTCGACATTTCACAAGCATTGCAACCTGCATCTTTTGCATCACTCCAGTGAAACCTGAAAGCATCCACCAGCATTCAACAATGCTGCAAAAGCCTCCAACTCAGTGGATGAAGCCCTTATGCTAGTTTATGCTCTATACATAAGGTTGCTATTAACTCACAAGCTTGCTTCAAAAGTGTAAATATGCTCTTATTCTGAGTAAGCAAAGAATCTTTTTGACTCCTTGTTAAAATGTTTCAAACTTCTATTTATTTTTCCATTATAAAAATCCCATACATTCACTTAAATATTGAGTGATTTATGTTTTATATTTTTCAAAATCCTGAAGCAATCTTTTCAGTCAATAGTAAATCCGATATTTTGACTATAAAATTTAAGTACACTATATCAATTTTTGGAGCTTTATTTATTTTCTTTGTATTTAATCATGTAAAGATTCTTTTGTTTATTCATTATATTTTTCTAAATACTTAAAAATACTTCTGAGTTAGAAGTTAACACTAAAATGATTAATTATTTAATTATGTTTATCTGATTTTCATTTGTATTTGTACCATACATAAAACTCTAGGAACCTTATGAACCAGGCAAACAAGATGCTGAAAAAGTAATGCAACTTTTGGAAGGGAAGCGTGCAGCATGGGAAGCAGCATGGGCAGAGAGAAGGGCTCAGTTGGAACAGTGTCTTCAGCGTTGCCAGTTTGATTGTGATCTTAAGCAAATTAATTCACAACTGAGTGATCTTGGAAGACAACTGGCTGCAATACGTGGCCAATATGGAGAATCTCTTGCTACGGCACAAGCTACATCTCTTGCTTTTGTTTATTTTGAAAAAACTATTGAGGTAAGTATTATTTTAAACTGATTTCCATGACCAATCAAATCTTTTATTTGTTTGTCATTTTTACTTTCTCCATATACGTAGTATAGGGGAAAGTATTGTATTCATAAAAAAAATCGACTTCGAGATTTCAACAGAAATACACATTTTGAGGTCCCCTGAAGACGTTTTGACCATTTTCTCGATGATGTCTGTGTGTGTTAGTGTGTGTGTGATAGCTTTTTGTGGGTGCTCTAACTCAAAAACTATTAATCAGGTCAACGCGAAATTTTATATTTAACATTTTTATAAAAGTCACAAGAACTGATTAGTTTTATCCGTTATTTTGAAATATTTGCTTTAATATTTGATAAATGTAAAAATTTACTAGAATAAATTTTGTGGGAAATTTAATTTTCTACAACCTTTGTTTGAAACATTTTTCCATATAATGCATTGTTTAAGAGATATCTTATATTTTTGCTGCCACCACCATTCCATTTACCTATGACTATTGTTAACAATTGACGCTCAGTTACGTCTTAGTAACGCTTCTTTTTCTTTGCATAATTTTTAGAATTTTGTGGCTATATCCAATATTGGAAGGCTAGGGTTTGTTTATTTGTTCTATGTCAAGTCTAAAATTTTCTCACAGTTTCTTAAAATATTTATTATTATGTAACCTATTTGGAATTTTTAGAAAAATTACAGTATGGAGAAAGTCATGTGGTGGCCACATCAGGTTTTTAAATAATTCTTTGTGTGTGAAATGCTTTTATGAATTATTTCAAGCATTCACAGAAGCACTATATTGCACCTCTTTATTCCAAGTTTACAGAATTCTTCACATTTACTGTTTTATCTTGGATTTCTATATCTTCGGAAAACAAACTTCAAATAACAACTCCAAACATAAGATATGATGTTAGAACTGCACTGGGATGATAAAGGGAGAAGAGACAAAAAATCTTACCTCCCACAAAGTCTTCTACACTATCCTACTCTGGCTCATGTCAATGTGTCTCTGCACATCAATTCAAAAGATATAAGAAAGTTATCAATCTCTGTGATGTAGTGACTATGTCGGATGTCATTGAGGTGTTAACAGGTATAATTTTCATTCCTGACATATATAAGTTATGTAAGACTAACATAAGTTAAATAAATTATCTCATTCTACTGTGTTCCATTCAATTAATCACCAACATTTTCAATAAAATTTGATACCAAATATAGCGGAAGACTTAGCAAAACGTTACAGTTTGTGTTTCATTAATGGGAATGTAGATAGCCTAGTAGTTTAAGTCAAGATATTTTATTGAAAACTAACATTTTTGAATATTTTAGATAATCTAATTAGTAATAATGATATACCACTCCCCGGTTATAACACCATCAATTATACTGCAGAATGGGATATACTGCAGGTATTCCTTCCTTCTTGTTTCTTGGAAAGCAAGTCCTGTCATTTTTTTAAGTACTCAAGTAAAAAAACAACAGAAAATTACTGATTCTTTAAAGAACCAGTAAAATAAATTCATTATAGTAGCTTTATATTGTTTAATATGAAATAGCAACTCTAATTTTCCACTATTGGTTATAATATCACAACCTAGGTTTCAACACTTTGCGTCATCTTCAGGTGATACAATATATCAACAGAGTATAAGAGTATATATAGGAGAGACAGATGGGATGGGAGTGTGAGGTGGGGAGGACAAATGTCATTGTAAGGGTATGACTGCTAGGTGATAGGTTGATAACGCAATGGAGGGGAAATGAGGGTTACGATTTTGAAAAGGAAATGGAAAGGAGGGATGAGTGGGTTGGGAATAAATGCTCATTAAGAAGTAACACATTGTTTCCAATGTGTTGCATTATTTCTAACTGCTCCAAGGTGTCCAGCCAGGGTCCTTTGTTTTTGCCTACGAAGGGTAACTTGCACAATTTAGGAACTATTGAATTAATTGAAGAGAGAGAAACAATGTTGAATGTGGCTAATTGCTTCTCTATCTCCAATTAATTCAGTAGTTCCTAAATGGTGCATTTGGGGACAATAGCTATTTGCAGGAGATTGTTTTGTACTATTTGCTGTTCATGCCCCAAAACAAGTTTTTTCTGATCTTACTACCATGAAACCTTATTTCTTCAGAATGAGAGATAGCAGTCAACTGACCAATGGGTGAACATTCTGTTTCTTTTCTCTACTATTTATGATAATCTTATACTTTTCAAATTACCATTGCTCACAAAGACCATGGCTTCAAATATGTGAGCAAGCAAATATACAGTGGCTTCCATTCATTTTTTTGCTACTCATACAGCTTTTTTGTACCTTAAAACCTCTTGAAACTGGGGGTTTCCCCAGTTTAGTGAAATATGGAACAAGCCCTTGATGTACATATATATTTAGTATTTTAGTTATTTTATCATCACTGGAGTGTACATTGAAGTAAATAGCAAGAAACTGATGTACAGTCAAACTCGGATATAACGAGCGCCACGGGACCGTCTAGTTTTGCTCGTTATAGCCGTTAAACTTAATATCCGTGAAGGCAAAAGCATGCATGCGTATGGTGAAATAAGACATAAGAAGTAAAAGTGAATATATAAACAGAAAGTTTATTTAGTAAATTTATGGAAAAACATAAAAATGAGAATAAACTAGAAAATTTAAAATAAACTTTTGTACATATAAAATTTACTCACAGCTGCATCCTTAATCACTCCCCTTTTTAGAAAAATAACTTTGAATGGTAGCCTGTTTCATAGATTTCACTTTGAAGTCTCTTAAGTTTCCTCTTATTACACTTATTGCACTAAAAACACCATCGGAAATGTCAATGTTTTCAAAAAAATCATTTAATGTTTCCACAGCATCCTGAGCTTGAGAGTAAGTTGGCACGGCTTTCGTCGGGATTGTGTCTTCGACACATTCAACAATGTCTTCATCACTGTCTGCTGTGTTTTGTACTGTCTCTATTATTTCACTCTCCGTAGGAATTCCACTGGTAATCAAATCATCATCAACATGAACAAAATTGTCAATGTCATTTACATGGTCAAAATTCGCAATTCCATTTTCTTTAAGCCATTCTGACAGAGGTAGATCATCTTCATCAACGTTATGGTTATCAATCGAAAATTCTCCCGATATTAAACCAGACTTCCGAAAACAGTTTATGATCGTTGTAGGTGAAACATTGTCCCATGCATCTGTCATCAAATGAATTGCATCCAATACAGAGACGTTGCCATCTAAACCTCTTTCCCTCCTTTCAATCAACTGTAGAACACAAAATCGCTTGAAATGGCCTTTAAAACTTTTAATTATCCCCATGTCCATTGGCTGCAAAATAGAAGTCGCATTTGTAGGCAAAAACACCAGTTTTACATTGGATAACTCCTGCATATGTGGGTGCGCAGGACAGTTATCGACAAGGAGTAAAATTTTTCTATTTTTCCTCCGTAACTCGTTGTTCCACTGACTTACATATTGCTGAAAAATATTGGAAGTCATCCATGCCTTTTTATTAGCTGCATATTCAACGGGAAGCTTCTTTACATTATTGAAGCAACAGGGCTTTTGTGACTTACCAATAACAAAAAGTTTTTTTTTGTCACTCCCATTCATGTTTACGCACATTAAAACTGTTAAACGATTCTTAGGTCTTTTGCCACCAACACATTTGTCACCTTTGAATTTAAACGTTGCATCAGGCATCATGTTGTAAAACAGTCCAGTTTCGTCGGCATTGTATATGTCTTCTTCTCTGTAACCTTTTCGACACTCCTCCCAAACACTTTTCACCCATTCACTTGCCGTTTTTGAATCTGCTGACAGGGCCTCTCCACTGACTTTCGCATAAACAATGTTATGCCGATTTTTAAAACGATCGAGCCACCCATTATTGCATGTGAAGTTTTCATGTCCTAACTGTTTTGCAAATTTATCTGCCTGTACCTTTAAAATGGGGCCATGATGGGGAAACCAGCATTTCTCTGCGTCTTAAACCACTCCAGAAGTGCTTGATCAACAGTACCCAAGTCGCACTTCCTCATTTTCTTGTTCGTTGTTAGGTTGTTCTCTAGTGCAGATAAAATCGCTTCTTTGTTTTTCCATAAGGTTGAAACCGTAGACGACGATAAATTAAATTTTTTGCACACTTCAACATTTTTTTCACCACGTTCTAACTCTCGAATAATATCAACCTTTTCGTGAATAGACAGACACTTCCTTTTATGTACGGACATGTTACTCGTTCAAGGGCAAAATCTCAACTGATTTTTGTGATCAATGCTACGAAATTTCTTTGCAAACTGCGAGCATACCAATTCCAGGAAGAGTTAATGAGGAGACGGATTAAATCTGGGATTTCCCATTTTTACGTGGGAAAGGGTGTTGGGTGCATTCGGCTGAGCGACGAGGGCGAGCGCCATTGTACATGCCCTTAGCCCCTTACCCCCCTTCCAAACACAACCTCCTGGCTGTAAAAGAGCTGGGGGTTGGGAGGAGAGGACAAAGGACCTCCGCGGGTGCCACTGTACCTGCAAGTTGGGAATTCTTGGTTTGGACGAAGGGATTATTTTTTAACAACAACGCCGCGGTCTTTAACCTCCCCGAGGGATAGGGTGTAGAGGCTGGACTCGAGAACACAAGGTTACATATCTTGGGTCACTATGAGGATTGAAGGGGCTGACCGCCACCGCGTTTGAGACAGTGAGAAGTGGTCGAAGGTTGCTCGATATATCCGTGAAGCGTGCTCGTTATATACGTGAAATATTTGTATGTAAATACTCGTAAACTTATCTTGGAGGTAGCATTTGCTCACTATAGCCGTGACCTCGTTACAACCGTGCTCGTTATAAACGAGTTGGACTGTATTTAGTTAATATGTAAAATAGTGGTATAGATTTGCTGGAAAACCTAGTAGTAAATATAAGAAAGTTTGTGTATGTTGTACCAGGAAAGGAATTAATAATCATATTTCTACTCTCCATAGATTCTTGAACTAAGAATCAAAACATTTGTGAGTACTGCTGAGCAAGCAGGAAGTGGAACTAGGCATGGAAATTTGGATGATTTAGATGACTCTTACACTGAAAGCCACATTCACAGAGAGTTGACTCAGTTGCAAGCTCGTTGGTCTGCCTTCCATTCTCAAGTGGTTGAAAGTAGAAGACTTATCAATCTTAGTATTGAGTACTTTACTTTGGTTGAAGAGGTAAGTTAACATTTGCCATATTATGTAATAATAAAATTTATTTCACAATTCCAAACTAGGGTTTACCAAAAATTAAATACCTTTTTATGAGCCATAATAATTGCATATTAAAATACAAAATGATAATTCTTTGTATATGGCTCATTTTTATTGATTGCATATTGTATTTCATGCTTCATTAATACATTTTGGACTTAAATTGGGTAAGTAATAGTTAGTTAATTGCTCAGTATCTTGAGAGACTTTCTCAGCATTATTTTTATGGTAAAGTAAGCAATGTGTGCATTTTTGGAATCATTCTCATTTTATTTTTTATTAAGGCGGAAAAATGGTTCAAAGAAGGAAGTAAACTTCTTGTGACTATTGCAAGAAAATCAACAACTGTAAGAACTCCTGAAGAAGCCACACAGCTGTTAAATGAAGTTGAAATGTTTTTGAAACCAGGGGAAGTACGACAAGATGAAAGAATCAAAAAAATATCTGCCCTTGCTGTTGAACTTTATGGTAAGCAATTATTTAGATGTAATTAGCCACATTAGTGACTAGAGCTTTTGTTTCAAAATATGGAATCATCAACCTTGGGTTAAAGAAAGTACTTTAAGTGAGAAATATGTTGAATTTTTCTTGGCAGATAATGCATAATTTTAATGTTTTGCATCAAAATAAAATAAAACAACTAATAATTTATAAAATTAGAAAGATGTTAAAAAAGTAGTTTGGCATCACACTTCCATTTTCTACATGCAAATGCTATGAAAATTTTCCATCTGTAAATGAAAAAAACTCAGAAATGTTATTTTATCTCGAAAATATATTCTGCTTCTTTGTGCGTTATGTACCATAATATCTTGTATATAAGATGCACCCCTAAAAATAAGGCTATTTTCCAGTTTTAAAATGTTTTTTCTCATAAAAAGTTTTGTTTGAATAAAGACATAAGATCCATTAGTGGTTAAAAACAACATAAAGTAATTTAATTAATGGTTTAAAAGTAACTATTAGTTTAATAATTTTGAAAATATACCTTATTTGCTTGCATATAAGTTGCACTCTTTTCCAATTTTTTTCTTCTCCACAATGGCTTAAATGCATGGAAAAAATCTGAGAAATCCACAAATGTGAGATAGTTGTCAAAATTCACTAGGAATCTGCTAAATGACTGGGTAATTTGCCGGTGATTGCTACATTAATGGCAGGAGCCTGCAAAAAAATACTATTGTCTGGTGGATATTAAGACACCATCACAGTTTAGTCTCATATTCTGATAATTCAATGTTGAAAAACATTTCGTTAGTTTTTGTTTTGGTTTGAAAGTCATTGCAATTTTTTGTCGCTATCCATGTGTAACATGTTTGGGTAAAAAGTAGAGTATTCAAACATTTTTGGTAATACTGTCCTTTGCATTCCGTGAAATGAATATACTGCTGATCAGTTACAAATTATTCACTGACAAAATTTATTATTATAAATAACAACCATAAGAGTTCTGTAGAATGAATGAAGGTATTTGAAGTTGTATGTAGTTAATAGAAACTGTCACAAGAATTTGAAAATTGATTGTATCTTATTTTTTGTAAAATAACTTATCGGAATTGTATAAGATGCATCATGATTTTAGGATAAATTTTTGCGACAAAGAAGTGAGTTTTCACTTTTCATACATAAATGAATCACTGTTAAACTTGGTTGTTCAAATATAAAGTATTTGCTATGCATGGATTTTCTTGACATATCTTTTATAAATAAAATGCCATGCTATATTAGTAATGTTATTCTATAAAAAATTATATATTTTCTTTTGATTTGAAGAACATGTTTAATTTAATGAAAATTTAGGCTTTTAAGTAAAATTACTTAAAATTTTGATTTTTCTAGGCTTTTTAAAAAATACTTGTTAAATTGCTTTTGCTATTGAGTTATGCACCTGTTTTGGCTATTGAAACCATTGAAAATATTTTATTGTCTCAGGAGAAGAAAAATCCAAGCAAGTAAAGCTTGTACTTTTGGAAAATAGGGAGATGTTGGACTCATTTACAATCATAAATGAAGAATTAAATTCCTTGGCTAAGAACCTAAAGGCTGCTGAAACACAAAGGCTTTTGCAAAAGAAGGTAATGTGTGATTAGCAAAGTTAACATTTGATTAAGAGAGATATTTTTCGTGAATTTCAGTTCTGATGTTATTTATTTTTAATGATATTTATTTGTCCTATAAATATAAATTGACATTGTAGTTCTTTTCAATATTATTTCAATTTTAAAATCTTAACTGTATAAAAGTCTATTCTAGGCATTGTTTTTTTATTTATAGGAACAAGAAGAAGTCGATGCTTCACTTTGTGCTGCCAGGGCCGAGGCGGCAGCAGCCAGTGCAGCAGCAGCTGCTGCTGAAGAAGCTAGAAAGGCTGCCGAAGCTGCAGCCAAAGTTTTAAGTGAAGCTGCTGCCAAAGCTATTCATGAAGCCACAATAGCTCAACAAAGTTTAATTGAAAAAGTATGTCTAATAATTTATAATTTTCAAATATATTTCTCATTGAATATTAATATTTAACATTCTCATTTATATATCTCCTCTCAATAGTATATATATGATAATTTCAAATTTGTTGCACAAAGAGTTGTTAAATTCAGTCTTACAAAATTCTTATACCATTGAGAGTCTATTTCAAAACACAATTGGGAAGACAATATTTAATTGATAAATTTTATATCAACATTTATATTATTTTTTGTTTAGGTCGAGATTCACAAAATTGAAACAGTTACATCTTCTCGCGATATTGTTGAGGGAAGAAAGAAGTCGCCCAGCCCTGTACAAAAAACTAAGATAGAAGAAGCTCCATTATTAATTGCTCCAAGTTTTACACTTCCCTTGCATGACTGTACTGTTCAGGAAGGTGAACGACTTACTCTGGAATGCAAGTTAGTATTGTTTTACTTTATATTAATAAAACTTGACTCTTTTGCTCTATACCATCATTCATTTACATTGACTGGGACTGTAAATGATGAGGCTGATAGTCTAGGATTACAATATTAAGTAGATTCTATATCAGTTATTTGCTTATCAACATATGTGCAATGAAATGTGGAAATATTTTGCTTAATTTAGTGTAATACAAAGTATAATGTTTACATTTAGAAACTGCAGTACTTAAACAAATATAGTTTGTTTATTATTGAATATTGTTATGTTTCAGTCATGTAGTAAGAAAAAATCATTTCTTTGCCACCATATCTTGCTGATGCCTGATATGAACCATTTCTATCTCTGTTATATCACATTGCATTTACTCTTATTGCTCCAGTTTTTCATGCATAGTGCTTTCCTCCATGTGACCAAGTAGATTTAGTTTTCAGTCATTTATTTATGATTTATAAGTTGCAACGAGTAATATGTGGGTATTTAAAAAAAATCTATAAAAATAATATTATACAGAATAAAATATCTTATTTTCTGTAATTATTCTTATTAGTTAATTCCAAAATATTCCTTTGATTAAATTAGACCAAAATGCTTTTGATTTATGATGAATATATTTTACAATTCTGCTCTTATGTTGCCCTAAAAGTTATCATTTGCCTATATGTAATATATATATATTAATAAAATCAAATATTAAGTTGAATGATATAGTTCTGAAAACTATTTATTATCATTAGACACTAAAAATAAACTTTGAGATGCTTGGATATCTTTGAAATAAAAATTCATGCTAGAAATTTTACAGCTACTTCCAATAATTTACTTAATTCAGTTAAAGTTGAAGGAAATGATAAAAATGACAATCTTTACAAACTTAAGATTGCTTATATTTTTTCCTGATTTTATATCAACTTTAGGTCTTAAAAAATGTATAAGAAGCATGCAAATAAAATTTTGATTTACATATATGTTTAGTAAGGGAACATTTTTCAAAATTCATTTTTTTACTTGTTGATAATTTTAATTTATTTTGCTAAGCAACATATTATAAACAAAATAAGCATTGGTAAAATGGTTTTAAATGATATTTAAACTAGGCATATTTTTATTAGAACTTGGAAGTGTTTATTATTTGACAATACTTTACAGGGTTATTGGTGACCCAGTGCCAGAAATTGTTTGGTATAAAGATGGAATATCCATTCAAAGCAATCCTGATTATCATACCACATATAACCAGGGAATTTGTTCACTCTCAATTGAAGAAACCTTTGCTGAAGATTCTGCTAAATTTACCTGCAAAGCCACTAACTCAGCTGGCACAGCTGAGACTAGTGCAATGCTAAATGTGAAAGGTATAACAGTTATTAGTATTAGTATAATTACAGTTAATATGCATGAAGATTATATGTAAAATTGATTCGAGAGTTAATTAAAATAAGTAAAGCAAATGGTGACTGTGATTTATGTGTAATGGTCTGTTTTAGCATATACTCTTTTCTATGAATTCTGCATGAGTAAGTTCATGCTTTTTATGGTTTGTGAAAATATTAAAAAATGCTAAATAGAATTAAATTTTTGGCAATATATTATTGAATTAATAGTTGTTTTACTTTTTATGATTTTAAAATTATTGATTGTAATTCCCTTTATTTGTGGTGAATAACTTATTACATTTTTATTTCATTACCACATTATTTAGTTAACAATTTATATATTGCTGACAAAATAAAAACAATTAATTTTCTTTATTTAACTTAGTTTGCTGTTTTTCAATGTAATAATTATTGATCCACTCTCATGAGTGTATTTAAATGTTGCTATAAATACAGTTTTACCATTTGGCATTTTCTGCTATGAAAGTATGCATTTGCATTTATATATCTCATTACCCTATATAAAGGAAAATATTCTTCATTGTTTTTATTCACATTATAATTCATTGTATTTACATAATGAGATACAAAATGCATTTTGTTACAGTTGTCCTATTATTTTGTTTATAAATCTTCATTGTTATTATCATCAATATGTAGCATTTTTTAATTGAATATAATTTATTTATAATAAGTAAATCAAAGGCTCTTTTTTGGAAATATATATATAATATAATAATGTGGAAAATAATTTTGTTAATAAATGAACAGTATATTCACAAAAGAAATACTGATTCCGTGTGAAGTTTGATTAGTTTTAAGGTATGTAAGGTATTTTATTTTTCTCTTAATAGTATGTTTGAATATCACTTTTGTTTTCTAGAAGCAGAACTGCAGGACCAACTCTCTCCTCCTCTATTTACACGCAATTTAGTACCTTCTACTGCAAAGGAAGGCTCATCCTATCAGTTGGAATGCTGTGTATCTGGTAACCCATTGCCAACAGTTCAGTGGTTTAAAGGAGATACCTGCATTGACAGTAGTCCTGATTATGTTATCACATACAACAACGGGGAAGCAGTGCTTCGATTTGAAGAGGTATTTCTCAATGATCAAGCTGAATACAGGTGTCGTGCTACCAATTGTGTTGGAACTGAAGAAACCAAGGCTAGACTGACTGTTGAAGGTATGTATTTGTTTTTTCATTATAATACAAGGCCTGTCAATAAAATAATGGGACTGATTCTATTATGGAATATATAGAAACACTGAAGTGGAAGCTGTAGTTGCAATGTGTTCCGACATGAGTGATAAGTGTTCAGTATTAAACTTGTTTTAATAGTGTTTGCATCATGAGAGCAGTGTTATCTTTACTGAAGTAGTGTATTAGGCATTCATTGGGAAAATGAGTGACCAATTTTTTGGGGCAAAATCAACATCAAATTCTTAGTGAAACTTGGCAAGAAAATATACAGAGATGTTACACCAAGTTTATGCCCAGAACTTGTGTTTTCAATTTACTGAGGGCTGGGATGATGTTAACGATGATAACTGATCATGTCTTTGAACAACATCAAGAACAGATGAAAACAGAAAAAGTTGCTTGTTTGCTGCAAAATGATTGACAGTTGACAATTAGATTAACTCTTCGGTGACGACCTCGGTGCGCCATACCGACCTCAATTTCTTTACATGCTGCCGACATTTGTGCAGGGTACCAACCCATGCCACGCTTAATTTATTCTTGTGAGAAGAGTTTTTGATCAATTTTCATATGGTTTTTTAATTGTGAAAGGCAAAGGTTTGCTCTTTTATGTAACTTAAAAGTATTTATTTTTTGTGAATGCAATAATTATGCAACATCAAATTTATTGTGCTGTGACATCATGTAGTCGACTGATTGACGCAAGCAAAAACAAAGTTTTTTTCAAGTTTCCTTTGTTTTCACCCTCACGTGCACTTGATTCTAATTTATTTTTTTCTGCATCCAAGTTTCTTCCTAAAAGCAAATCCGTGATTCTTTTATCAATTTTCACAACATTATAAGGAAAAATAATATGAAAAAAGAAGACAAAAATGTTGTTAGGAAACAAGATGATCCAAATGGAACTTATGATGCTTACTTTCCATTTAATCATTTATTTAATACTTACATATATTGGCTTTAATAGCTTTAAAATTAACGTGGATATGTTGCTCTTTGTGTTCTAAAATTTCATAATGTAGCATTATAAAATATTACAAACACATTTGAAATGAATATTAAATTGATCACGCATATTTGTGTGGCAAAAATAACGTGTATATATTAGAATATACTGAATCTGAGTCCAACAATAGTCATTGCTATGACAACACTCTTGTAATGAGTGATAAAAACTGCAAAAACGCTAATATTTACACAAAATTTGAAGAAGTACGATCAATAAGCAGAATTCTACAGTAGAAATTAGAATCTCCATTCCTTTCCTCAGAGAATAGAACAAAACTTGCTCTGATATTACAATTCTAAGATATTTTAATGTGCAAGAGAAAATTACCCTGCATGATGCATTTCAGATTTCCCATGTAAATCAAAGGGGAAGGATAGTTCCTGGAATTGAACCCAGGACTTCAATCTTTGCAACAAAAACTATCCTCGAGAGCTTGGCTTCAGTAGCAGAAGATTTCCACCAAGTATCATGAGAATGTCTATTGGTGCAAAAGTTAATAGGGAGGGACAGACAGACACACAACAACAATACTATAAGCCTATTTCCATTCTGGGAAGTAGGCTAAAAATAGGCCAAGAATGAATGCTCGAAACGTAAATGAAGCAGCTCAAATCTCTAAAATAAAAGCAAAAGATACCATCCCAAAAACTTCATTAGTCTTTCCCTTTGTAAACTAGTAAGATGCTGATGGAAAAGGGACCTAATAACTCTGAGATTTTTGAGACTTTTCATGCATTAGTCACACTTTGACAGTTATATGAGAGCATGGGATGATATGATGCTGGTTATGAAGAGCTGATGGACAGAACCCAAACAAACCAAGCAGGATTGCTCAGATTTATTACAGGTCGACCGGACTCAAAAGAACCTGCGCCGTAGCTTACCCCTCCAGTTGGCGCAGCCCCGCTTTCTTCCCCTTTTCACACCACAGCGGCAACTTCAGTCAGTTTCAGCTCGCACATTTGAACGTTTCGATCTCTCCGGTATCTTGCTCTTGGAAGTTTTTGTTGATTGTTGATAGATAGTATTTGTTATTTTTATTGTTATTCGGCATTTCGTTGTTTCTTTAGTTTTTCTTTATTTGTTATTTTTGTGATTATTGTTGTTTTTGAATGAAATGGCATCTTCATCAAGAAGTACTCCCGTTTCCGGGAGACCTTTGAGAGGACAAGCACGGGAGATTGTTTACAAAGTGGCTACTTTCTTACAGAAAAACAAATCTCTTGGACTCAAATACAACATAGTGGAGAGCACAAATACGGCTACTGGAGTCTCTAGTTCCACAGTGAAAAGAATAATGAGAGAAGAGGAGAAGGCGAGTGCATGCAAGGAACTTACTTTTTCCACACCCGAAGGTAAGAAGACTCCACACAAGAAAAAAATAGAAATTGACGATTTTACAAAGGCTGCCATCCGAAAAAAAGTCCACGAGTTTTATTCTGTAAGGAAAACAACCCCTTCCCTCAAGAAATTGGTTTTAGCCCTGGAAGAAGATGGTGTTATAGATTGCAAGAGAGAATTTTTTTTATGGAATTCTGAGAGATCTGGGCTTTAGGTGGAGGAAATGCCAATCAAAAAGAAAAATTTTGATGGAGAGGTCCGAAATAGCTGCCTGGAGGGCTAATTATTTGAAAACAATGAAGAAATTCAGGAAGGACCACAGAAATATTGTATATATAGGTGAAACATACATTAATGCTAGCCATGGAGTTAGCACTTGTTGGCAAAGTGAAGAAGAAGCCGGTGCACTGCAAGATATTGGAAAGGGCAATCGCCTAATTATTGTGCATGGAGGAGGAGATTTGGGATTTGTACCCAATGCCCTCCTCATTTTTAAGGTGCACCAGAAAAGTGGAGATTACCACGATGAAATGAATTATGATAATTTCTCCAAATGGTTACGTGAGAAACTAATTCCTAATTTGCCACCAAGGAGCGTCGTGGTTATGGACAATGCTTCATATCATTGTGTTCAAAGGAATAAAAAAACCCAACTCCTCCAGCTTAAAGAGAGAAATGACTCAGTGGTTAACGGAGAATGAAGCTAAATTTTCTCCAGAAATGACAAAGGCACAATTGCTTCAATTAATAAAGCAATACCCAATGGAAAAAAAATATGTAGTGGACGATATTATTACAGAACTCGGCCATGAAGTTCTTCGTCTCCCACCTTACCATCCCGAACTGAACCCAATTGAAAATGTCTGGGGTGACATTAAAGGGAAAGTGGCAGAGAAATTAACAAATTCGTTAGAGGAAATGAAAGGGGAGGTAATTAATGAATTTGAACAATATAGTGCAGAAAAGTGGAAAAAATGTTGTGATCATGTAGAGAAGGTTGAGCAGGAGTTTAGGGACAGAGAACTAGTGATGGATACAGAAATAGACAAAATTATTATAAATGTTGGTGGAAGTTCGGAATCCAGTGATGAATTGTATTCTTCTGACGAAGACAGTGATTAAGTGCATGTAATCACTCTTTAGAGTAATTGTAATTTAATTTGAAAATAAATATCGTCTTGCAATGTTGTTTGTTGTTTTTACTTAAAACTACTTTTTATAGAAATGATTTTTTGCATTGTTGGTAAACGATATAGAAGCATGAATTTACTTGTGAATTTTCCTCACGTGTTTTCATTTGGTCACTTCAGCTGAGGCTTCCTTTTATTCTCATATAAAAGAGATTCAGTCCCTTCAACTGAGCCACCTTATAATCTTAAAAAAGTACCGATTCTGAAAGGTTCTAAATATGAGAACATTCACGCACAGCACAATGTAACCTCTCGCTCATGGCAAATATTTTTCACTATTTTAACTCGCCATGGCTCCTGTGCCTACGCTGTATGTCAGGTTTTCTTTCGTTTATTTGTTTATGCCCCCCCCTTTTCAATAGCTAGAATGGCATGTATTTTCAGCATTTTAGAATTCGCAGTTTATTGGTTTTTCTTTTTGGGTTCAGAGGACATCTGGGACGCAGCGTCGGAACGTGTCTCGGAAAGTCTTTTTCATTTTATACAAATTTCTCCTGGTAATAGGGAATGAATTCTTTATTAATTGTTGCATTAATTTTATTTCTAATGTAATTAAAAAATACTTAACTGATATTTCATGGAATAATATCTGCGCACATTCGCAAAAGTATACTCATCTGCGTAGACTTAAGAAATTAAAATATGCATATTAATTATAATAAATGATTTGATAATTGTTACAGTCCATCAGTCAGCAATCAAAAATATTTCATGAACACAATAGATAAATAATTTATCAGAAATCATGAAATATTAAACAGAAAATTCATCGATTATCCCGAGTGAAAATTTCGTCAGGCGTGAGCATCCGTATGGTGTGAAGTTATCCAAAGTCGAAAGAGTGGGGGTACCCGGTTAGCTCCCGGCATCCTCCTTTGCTCCTCCCACTTTTGCTAGAAGGGTCTTTTGAGTCCGGTCGACCTATAGTAGTGACCTTTCTAAGTGCATCTGAAAGTCATTCTTATTATTTTGTTTAAAGTAATGCAAATATGGCTGCCCAAAGATAGAGAAACACTCCAGTCCCTTGATTCCATTTTGTGTTCCACATCCACACTGCATGGACGATAAAGCTTGAAGTTTCTTTTAAGTTATTATTGAATACCTCTATTTTACACATCATCAGTTTTTAGGTATTTATTCTTAAAAAATTGACCAATTTTTCTATTCCCTGTATAGAAAATTGATAGTAGATAGTGCACTGGTGATGAAGAGCTGCAAAAAATGTTGGTGGAATCCAATGACAGCTCACATTGTAGTGATAGTGATAGTGGTTTTAGTATTTTTTATGGTGTTGCAGTTGCAGACGAACTCATAAATCAGCCTGGTAGCGAAAATGAAGAAAGAAGGGATGAAGAATTTCACTGGAAGAGCATGGAATATTTTATTAGACAACAGGAGGTATTTATTGGAAACTGCAGACCTCAGAATGTTGATAAATGTGTTGTTGATATTGTTGAATGTTTTGAACTATTTTATGACAAAGATCTGTTAAAAATAAAAGCAGAAGAAACTAATACATATGCAGAACAATACAAAAACATGAGAGTCAACATGTTTTCTTTTTGAGGATTACCACAAAATTAAACTATTAAGGTAATTAAAATAAATTTTTAATCTCCGTAGTTTATGATCATATTCATAATGGTTGTAATCAATTCATAGTATTTCCAGTAGTAGTAGTAGAGCCAAAGGGACTTGGAGAGATTTAAAAAATCCAATTCATGCTAGGATGAGCTTTATTTCGGCAATAAGATCGTGCAGTTGGAAAGAAAATACAGACTTGTTTTTGAGAAGTTCGTCACTCTCATTCATGCTATAGGTCTATGTGGTGTTCTTTGTAAACACTTCATGAGAGCAATGAATTGTGTGCGAGAGAATGTGGGACAGAGCCAGAGAGAGGTGAGGGCCACTTGGAGATGGGACTGCACAGGCATGAGAACGAAGAAGAAGAGATAACTAACCATCTGAAGTCTGTTTATGAATATCTTGACCTTGGTATTAGAATGGAGTTGAAGGCCACACAAAAAATCTTCCATGTCTAAAAACAATACTATTATGCCAATCATTTGTGTTTTATGAAATAATACTAGGAGAATTAACCCATTTAAAACAGGTTTTGTAATCAAAGAAATGGCTGAGATATTGAGCATCTTATGGGAGATTGAAATCACCCTCTTAGTCGAACCAGGGACCTTGTATGAAAATTTTTTTGTCATTCGCTATTGGTACGTGATCATAGCAATCCTACCAAATTTGGTTGTGTGGATTAAGTATTAAATTTAAGGCACTTTCCATTTGTCCGCCTTTTCTCTTTTCCTCTCTCCAATCCTCTTCCCTTCCATTCTCTCCCCCTCTCTCCTTCTCTGGAAAAATAGACTTCCTAGTCTCAACATCATCCTAATAAAGACTATCTACCGTATTTACCCGAAAGGAAGACAAGGTTTTTTCACAAAAATGCCATTAAAAATATTAGGTATTGTCTTAGAATAGAGTATGAGGATTTAAGGTGAGAATATACCCCTATTGTAAATGCACCATGAAACACCCAGATGCCAAGTATATGTCAGTTAAAATATTTATTATTGCATAAAGTAATACATCGCATTTAATTAATTATTACAATACTTTAAAAATTTAAGGTCAAATTTCTTAAAATTGCTCCCACAGACCAATGGGTCCACTTTGGTGGTAGGGAAGTGTTTAGAGCTGGGAAGGTAGTCGCGTGACAAGTTGAAAAAAATGACTACATCTGGGCAGTTCCGTGCGTAATATGAAACACAAAGTCATGTAGGCACCAATTAAGGTGTCTAGTAATACAATGTAAACAAGACTGACACAATTTAAACATATCTACTACAATTTAAACATGATGCTTTGTGTTTGTTATGCCAATGGCAGTGTAGAAAATTTATGAGAGCACTTGAGTAGTACACGCTTTGTTGAGTTTTAAAGTGAAATAGTGACAGGTTATTATTTATAACTTTTAAATAAGATACCCCAAACAAATGGCAGATCGCGTAGATGAAAAAGAAACTGCAGTAAGAGGGAATGTATCGCAAGGAACTAGAAGAGGTTACGACAGAAATTTTAAGTTAATGGTGGTGCACTATGCTGAAGAAACAAATAATTGTGCGGCAGGGAGGAAATACAATGTGACTGAAGCAAATGTGCAAAGGTGGAAGTAAGCAAAAGAAAAACTTGAAGGTGCTAACTCAACATGGAGATCATTTAGTGGACCAAAATGAGGCCGATTTCATGCATTAGAAGAGGAAATTGCAAACTTTGTGCATATTCAAAGAATGGATGGTAAATCAGTGATGCGGTATATCATTAAATTGAAAGCCCAAGAATTAACACGATCGCAAAACATTCCACACCAAGAATTTAAGGCTAGTAATGGTTGGTGTGTGCATATGATGCAACATAATGGTTTTAGCCTGCGACGAAGAACTTCACTTTGCCAGTGGCTACCTTCCGACTTCACAGACAAACTAATAACTTTCCAGAGGCATGTAATTCGGCTGTGGAAAAGTCACAATTACCTTCTGAGCCAAATGGGTAATGCAGATGAGACACCCATTTAATTCGACATGCCATCCAATTACACAGTCAATGAAAAAGGTGCAAAAAATGTCATCATAAAAACTTCTGGGAATGAAAAACTGCGCATTATTGTAATGCTGGCTGTATTAGCAGATGAAACAAAGTTTCTGCCATATGTTATTTTAAAACGCAAAAGAGTGCCTAAGGAAGTACTAAAAACTTCTGGGAATGAAAAACTGTGCATTATTGTAATGCTGGCTGTATTAGCAGATGGAACAAAGTTTCTGCCATATGTTATTTTAAAACGCAAAAGAGTGCCTAAGGAAGTACTAAAAACTTCTGGGAATGAAAAACTGTGCATTATTGTAATGCTGGCTGTATTAGCAGATGGAACAAAGTTTCTGCCATATGTTATTTTAAAACGCAAAAGAGTGCCTAAGGAAGTACTACAAATGGAATAATTGTTAAATGTCAAGGCCAAGGATGGATGTCAGCTGATTTAATGAAAGACTGGCTAAGCATTGTGTGGAATAGACGACCTGGGACACTTTTAAGGCAGAGAGCAATGTTCATCTTAGATGCATTCAAAGGCCACCTTACAGAGGAAGTTCAAAATACCCTTCATGGTATGAATACTGACCTTGTAGTTATACCAGGAGGTATGACATCACAAATTCAAGTGCTAGATGTTGTAGTGATGAAGCCCTTTAAGGATTATATAAAGTCATTTTATTCAGAATGGCTTTTGGCAGGGGACCATGCAACTCCTACAGGGAAAATTAAGAAGTCCAGTAGACCACTTCTCTGTAATTGGATCATTGCAGCATGGAAAAAATAGATCCTAATAGTATCTCAAGAGGGTTCAAGAAATACTGCATATCAAATTCCATGGACAGTATGGAAGACAACTTGTTCAAATTTGAATAAGTTGTGATGAATGAACAGGACAGCCATAATAAGGGAAGGAAACAGAGGAGAGGGAGATGTATGTAGTAAATTTACTTTTTTTTATTCATCCTCTTAATGTTAGCTTGTTATACATATATGTAAAAGTTTTTTTATAAGTGAACCTAATTTTTTAGGGGTCATCTTAAATTCAAGGTCATCTTCCTTTTGCGTAAATACGGTATCTATCTCTCCCTCTCCCCCTCTTTCCTTGTCTCCCTCTATCTCTTTATCTCTTCCTCACTATCTCTCCCTCTCTCACACTCTCCGTCTCTGGAAAAATCGACTTCCTAGTCTCAATCTCACCCTAATAAAGAACATTATCTATCTATCTCTCCCTTTTTCTGTCTCCCTCCCTCTCCCTTCTTCTCTCTCTCCCTCCCTCTCCCTTCTTCTCTGTCTCCCTCTCTCTTTCTCCCTGTGTCTCTCTCCATATCTCTCTCCATGTCTCTCCTTCTTTCTTCATCTCTCTCCTCTCTCACGTATTAAAACATTCAAAACACGATTTCCTTACACATATAGTATAAGGGTTGAGACGACAATACAATCTTGAGGTATAACAATGACACAATCGACAAGGCAATGTATTGTTAAAAAGTTTAAAATTTTCCAATAAATATGATTAAAACATAGAATTTGGGCAACATTGTATCATAGGCAAAATGTGACAATAAGAAATGTTATTTATTTTTATAAAATGGTCCAGGTCCGACAATCATATGTCAATTATTTCTAATTTTAATTTGCAAAAGAGTAAAAGCCTGTAAGTCAAAAAAACGATTTTTACGTGTTATCTTATGGGAAATAGAAATTATCTATTGGAGTTGAACCCAGGTATTTTTTGAGGATTCATTTCATAAATGGCTTTTATTATAAGAATCAAACATTCCTACTAAATCTCAATTTTCTACCTAGCCGGAAAGTTTATTAAAATATCATAACATTCAGTCATAAATAGTTGTTGATTCTCCCGCTGTTTTATAAAGACTTTTTAAGAGCGGCACCACAGTCAAGTGTGGGGGACAAATATAGCTTATTATATAATAACTCAACTGCTAATCATGCTGGTGAACCAAAGACCCGATCGTTGCCACCTTTTGCTGCTTTGTATAACTAATTGTTTGGTATCTGGTGAGTACTACCCCTTCCAGCCACTTTGTATAACTAATTGAGGCCTCCTGCGGACATCCCTGACAATGCATCCATGCTACAAGTCTTTTATTAGTATCTCTTGGAGTCGAACCCTGGACTTTTTTCATAAATTTTCCTTCATCACCGAATTTTTATATCTGAGCAGATTATCTCTGCCAAATTTCAAGTATATATCTGCATATTAAGTTGGTGAAATTTGAGGTTTTTGTGGCAGACAAAGATATTAAGCATTTTATATTGTTAGATTCTATTTGCAGAGTAATATTGTAATACTTTATAAAAATATCACAACAAAAAAATTTGTATAATAACAGTAGTTTTACTGTAATGTCAGAAAAATTTCATGCAAATCCATTGAATAGAAAAAAAGATAAAAATAATTGTCTCCATACTTTAAAATCCCAACTTATGTTTAAATGTTCTCCACCGGTGGGGTAGACTAGAATTTAAATCATCTCTGTCGCTGAAAGATTAATAGCAGAGAAACTTAATGTTAACAGGGAGTCTAAAAGATTGATCATGATTGAAAATTTGGCCATGACGAAAGTTGGTTGGTTCCCAAAAATCTTACTGATGAATAAAGATTGAAAAGAAGAAAAATGTTTGCTGATCTTTCACAAAGGATTCAGCAGGATGACAACTTGATGATTAGATCATCACTGGTGATGAAAATTAGGTGTTTCAGTGCAACCTAGAGATGAAAAGACAAAGTCTTCAGTGGAAGACTCCATCATCACCATGACCAAAGAAAGCTCAGATGTTCAAGTCGAAGGTGAAGATGTTACTGATCTGTTTTTTTTTATAAAAAGGGAATAGCCCACTGTGAATTTGTTCCTGCTATTCAGATGGTGAGCCAAAAGTATTACTTGAGGTGCTGCAGCAATTACAAAATCAGATTCAACACACAAGGCCAGAATTGTTCCCTAAAAAGTGGATTTCGCTCCACGACAATGCTCCAGCACACAGAGCACCTTTAATTCAGGACTTTCTGGCAAAAAACAAATTACAGTCCTGGGTCATCCACCCTATTCCCAAAATTGGAAAGTAAGCTCAAGCGGTTACATTTTGTGTCTGTAGAAGATATCCAGGTCATTGCAACTGCCTTACTTAACAGATTGACACAAAATGATTTCGACAAAGTATATGTTACTAGTGTAATTGCCTGTCAAAAATGATGGCTATACATGAATAAAGTGTTAAAATTAAGACACATCATTCTTCTTCCCTCTATTCTTCCCTGCCATTCTCCCTCCCTCCTTCCCTGCCATTCTCCTCCCTCTGTCCCACTCTTTCTCTCTTCCTTTCTCCCTCCCATTTCTCTTGCTCTCTTCTCTCAAAAATGTAGCTTTCTCTCTCAGTGTGATATCGCCTTAAATTTGTTCGCTGCTTCTTGGAGTTTGGGTTGAAATTAGTCTAGAAAAATTATGACTCAAACAGGATTCACTCATGCCCGAAGCCAACCGCCTTAGCCACTAAGCCAACAAGAACACTGATAAAATCTAACGTAGCTAAGGTAAACAATTTTCTTCACAATGACCTCTTGATCTCTGATCAGCTTGCATGAAAGTGCTTCCAAATGTGACACTCATTGCAGACATATAAACATACAGAGAAAGGAGTTTATTATATTAGATGATTGCACCCCATATTTCAATTCAAGTGCAGGTATTACTTGAGCAAAGATGGTATTGTTTCTAACATTAAATAATTTATTTTAATATATTCTGTCAAACATTCTGTCATATTACTATTTATGATTATTCTTGTTATTATTATGTTATCTTGACAGCTATAGAGCCATCTGAGGCACCATCATTTGTTCTTCCATTATCAAATGTTATGGCTCGTGCTGGATTAAAACTCAAGCTTGAATGTGAAGTGACTGGGCTTCCTACTCCAAAGTTGACTTGGACTCACAATGGAAAGTTCATCAAAGAAACAAGGGACACAAGAGTAAGAGAACAATCAATGAAAATTTATGAGTAGGTAGCAGATATGTAAATTTGGAAAAAATAATGTTCTTCTATCTTATATTTAGATCATATCAGATGGGAAGAAGGAAACATTGATTATCTCAGAAGCCTTTCCAAAGGATGCTGGAGTTTATGTCGTTAGTGCAAAAAATAAATGTGGAGAAGCATCTAGTTCCTGTAATGTATCTGTCAAGGTAAGCATAGCATATTAAATTTTTCTGTGACACATTTAATCAAAAGATGGACTTTTAATCCCATATTCTGTTTAATTACTCTAAAATTGACCAATAAATTATGTTCTCTCCTTTAAGGGTCGTCTACCTACAGAAACATCAGACTCAGAATTAGCAAGTGACATGGAACCTATCAAGCCTTCAATCCAAGTGCCTTTACAAGATATTACATCCAAAGAAGGAGAGAAAGTAAGACTAGATTGTGTCATTGTTGGTCAGCCTGAACCTGAAGTAAGTATTACTTATAATATCAACTTTGAAGAACATTGAAAGTATTTTCTTTTTTAGATTAAGTAATTCAATTATTGTGATTGAAGATTAGTGCAACAAATTTTAAGTTACGAATTTTTATTCATTGCTATTTGTTTAATTTTGTCTTAAAATTCATTATTTGTATATTTCACTGCAAAAATTGAAAGAATGAAATCTCAATCTATACTATAATTTAAAGTGTTTGTCTGTTTGCTTGTTCAGCTATACAAATCCACGCGCTTGATCCTAGAGCCACCAAACTTGGCATGATGCCTAATACGATCAAAAGGAAGAGCATAGTCAGGTTTTGGGGACAAAATTTCATCCCCCCAAGTTTACCTGTCTGTATATGTAATGCTCTTTGAACAGCTATAACTCCACCAACCAAATTTTGGATTTAGACACAATAATACACTGAATGGATAAACTGTGGAACATTGAAACAATATTGATATTTCCTGTGTGTGTATACATATACACACACTTTATATACATACATACATACATATATACACACACACAGTGTCCTTGATTAATGTCATTAATTCGTTTCAGAAAATTGCGACGTAGAGCGAAACAATGTTAAATGAATAAATATTTCTCATAAGAACCCATATTATACAATAGAATTGATTCCAAAACCTAGGGTTCAAAACCTCTTGAAACACAAAAAGATGTTATATACTGTATTTTATGGTGCTTTATGGTAGTACATATGATATGAATAGTATCAGAACATATATAAATCAATATAAAATTATTATTAACATAAAAATAGCATAAAATAAACTAATAGTATGACATGACTTTATTTCAATGTGCCCAAAATCTGAAAAGGCTATATTTCACAATAGTACATCTAGAGACGAGAAAAGAACTACATAATACCAATCCGGCAAAATGTAGTTGTACGATCTATAGAGAACGATGAATTTTTACTAGAAAGTGTATAGAGATCCACGAACACTTCTCTAAATGCAAGTTCATGAGTTGACATTGCTAGAAAAGAATTGCAACAAACAAATTATTTCTTGCAACAGTTACTGTATGATAAGCCTTTAATTATGCTGGTTTAAACAAATCACACAAGTAAGCTGGTGGGGTCTGGAAGACCCCAAGTATCTTTTGTTGAAAAGTCAACTATTTCAATGACAAATATGTATAAAAACAACATTTTTACAAAAACAAATAATAGTTAACACGTTGAACGTGGGCGTAAAATTTAAATCTTTTACGGGTGACTGATTTCACTTTTCATTTTTTTCTATTGTAATGAGTCTCTAGAAAGATTTTTTATAGTATTTTTCAAGTTGGCAATAATATAAATATATTTGTTTGTAATAATAAAAGTGGACGTCAATTGAAGTCCGCCGCCACCGATAATGCAATTACCATGGTTGCGCGCAGTCGCTACCAGACACCTAGCTCAGCAGTCCCATCATTTTATGCTATTATTTTTCGCTTTACAGCAACTTTTATTTTAATATGAAACAATTCTTTATTAGAATGGTTGTTATGCGTTCTTTGCACAAAGTGAACGCATATAGGGGAGGTCGTTTCCGTCCCTCCGTCCGCATGTTAAAACTCTGAAACTGCTGTACGTATTATGTTGAAATTTGGCATTGGGGAGTTTTGCTAAAATTGGTCAACCGATTCCAATTTTGGTTAAAATCGGACAACAATGACAACCACTTTACATGAAGACCTACATGTAGTTTACAATGTTCCTTTGTTTCAACCCAGGAACCGCTGGACGTATTTTGATGAAATTTGGTATTGGAGAGTTTTGCTAAAATTAATTGACCGATTCCAATTTTGGTTAAAATCGAACAATAATTACGACCACTTTACATGAAGACCTACAAGTAATTGACAGTTCCTTTGTTTCAACTTGGGAACCGCTTGACATATGATGAAATATGGTATTGGGTAGTTTTGTTAAAATGAATTTACTGATTCCAATTTTGGTTAAAATCGGACAATAATTACGACTACTTTATATGAAGACCTACATGTATTTTACAATGTACTTTGCTTGCTTCTCGTTAAATTCTCGTCTGAGCAAAAAATAATGAGAAATTGTGAAATCTCAAAGAACGCATTTGGAAACTCGGTGTACTCCAATCTTGTTTATATTCATAATATACAAAATGTTTTTTTTCTGACTTGTCAATCAATAAATCACAGAAAAATATAATAAACTTTATCATTATATATTTATATTTCATTTTTTGGCAAAAATATAATACATTGCTCCCCGATTATAATGTGGGATTTGGGGTAGGAGCTGCGACCTGCGTTATAAGACAACACAATATAACCGAGGACCCAATCTTATTTTCGACTGACCTTCCTTTCCAAGAAATGTGAAGAATGGAAGACCAGCAGTATATCCGAATCTGCGGTATAACCGACGATATTATAACCGGTGTTAAATACAAATATGTAATACAAAAATACAATAAAAATAGGTTGGATGCTAACTGACTGCTGAAACGAAACAAAGGGGGTTTGAAATAGTCTGAAAAACACAATAAATTAGAAAAAAGATCAATCGATTGGTAATTCTAAAACATTCGATTGGTAAATCTAAAATATTATTTTTAAGGAGGTACATACTTTCCATCTAATTGCGTTAAACTAATAATCAAAATAAATCTTAATAAATCTTTAAGAAATAATAATTTTAAGGCAGCCACTTGCACAAAACAGGAAAAAAGCACAAATTTCAAAAATTGCAGTAAAAAAATATCTGCTTGAAAACGAAATGGTAGCACTCGCAAGGAAGGTCGAAAGCTATCTGATGGCTCGGAAGGAAGAAAGGGAAAGTTGGAGAGGGCTTACCCACTCTCATCTCCTGTTGAAAAGGAAGGGAACTTGGACATCAATTGATGTCTGCCGCCAGCTGAGAGCACTCTCCAGCGCGTCAATTGACGTCCACTGCGTTCAACATGTTAAATCTGCTCAGAACAATCTAAACAAAAATATTTCCTGTGTTCTAGACTTATATGTTTCTTGTTTCGGGTGCAAACATTTTTCGTTTTATGATCTCATTGTCTGGGACAGCCTTGGCAACAAATCTTTTGAACCACTGAAGTCACTACCAAGTCTTCTTCTGGATCTATTCCCCAAAATTTGATAATAAGTAGTAATCATGAGGTAAAATTTTTTTACCACGGTGAGCAATGTGTTCTTTGATAAGAGCCTTTCCAAGTTCAGTCAAGTACTGTTGTCTGGGTATTTTCGTCGAATTTTTTTATTTATTTATTTATTTATTTATTTATTTTGGTCCAAAAACAGCACATTGGCCTTTACATTGGATACACCCAAAACAATATTTAAAAAATATATATATATATATAACAAAATACCTATACATATCAAAATATATATAAAAACAGAAATTAACACACATAAGATGGATGTAATGAAAATAAAAATTGCAGAAACAAGACAGCTTTTCAGAGACATTCGCCACCTGTGGAGGCACGGAGGAGCGAGGACCTACATGTAATATCCAGCGAGGGTGCTACCTTTTGTAAAGCATTAAATGAGGTGGGAATGCAGTAAAAAAGCGACCTTTGGGATATAGATAGCCGGAAATGCGGAAGATGAAAGAGAGAGCACAAACGAGTGGAACGTGATGGGACACGTAGAGAAAAAAAAGAACAAATATCAGTGGACCTGTAGAGACCATTCACCGCAGTGTGAATGAAATGGAAATCAAAATATTCCCGCCTGAGATGCAGAGGACGCAGTTTAAGAGCGGAGAGAACACCTTGTTTACTTAGCAAACGGAAGGCAGGAACACGGTTCCTCGCGATCGCAAGGAAGAAATTTAATGGACGATCAAGACACTTGAGTGTAGTCGGAGATGCTGTGGCCCACACGGGACAGCAGTAGTCCAGGATTGGGAGAAGGAAGGCTGAGAAAAATGATTTAAGTGCTAAAGGATCATTTATCTCCTTAAATCGGTATAGAAGACTAAGAATAGACATGGCCTTAGATGTGGTTTTATCAATGTGGAGAGAGAAAGATAATTTTGTATCAAAGATTACACCGAGATCTTTTTGAGAGAAGACCTTCTGGATTGGAGTGTCACTAAGGGAATAGAAAGTAGCGATAGGCTTTTTTCGTAGAGTGAAAGAGAGAAGCGTACATTTATTAGGATTTGGTGTTAATTTCCATATTTGACACCAGTCGGAAATCTTCGAAAGACAATTTTGTAGACAGTCGCTATCGTATGAATTATTAATTTGCTTAAAAACCTTACAGTCGTCAGCATAAAGAAGGACGTTACACTTTTGACCTTTGATAGTATTAACTATGTCATCAATGTAAAGTGTGAAGAGTAGAGGTCCGAGAACACTTCCTTGTGGTACACCTGATGTTACGGGGGAAAGAGATGAATAAAAACAATCTATTACAACTCTCTGCGTGCGGGAGTGTAAGAAACTAGTGATTAGGGAAAGAAAAGATCCATGAATGTTGAAACGATGAAAGAGTTTGTACAGAAGAAGAACATGATCCACAGTATCGAAAGCCTTTGCTAAATCTATGTAACAAACATCCAGTTGGGATGATTTTTCAAAAGCTTCAGTAATATTATAATGTAAGACAGATAAATTTGTTAAGCAGGAACTACCAGGTAAAAATCCATGCTGTTCAGAGGAGATATATGGGAGAGTGAAAGAGAGAAGACGTTTGTGGATGATATTTTAAAAAATCATGGAAATTACAGGAAGGATGGATATAGGGCGATAATTTTCCACTTCCAACTTACTACTGCATTTCAGTATGGGTGTTATATTGGCGGATTTCCATTGATCGGGGAAAATTCCAGCGAGGTAACACTGATTGAAAAGATGTGCTATTGGATGGCATAAAACATTACAGGTTCGCTTTAAAAAGAGTGCACTCACATTGTCACATCCTGTAGCCTTATTGGTCTTCAAGGAAGCGAGGATACTATAGACTTCTTCACTGGTAGTCGAGATTGATGATAGGGAGTGTGATGACACTTCTACAAGATGAGGGTAATTGATAGGCTGAGATGGGGGTGTGAAATTAGATGTAAAGTAATTGTTAAAGGCGGAAGGCCTTGCCTCGGATGAAAACATTTGAGCATTATAAGTCACACTGTTCGAAATCCTTTGAGACCGGCGTCTAGTGTTTAAAAGCGTCCAGAAACGTTTATTATTTGTAGAAATGTCACTTATGATTGAATTAACATATTTATTATAATCCCGCCGGAGCAAAAACCGAGAGTGGCGCCTGATATTTCTGAAATTATTTAAGGTGTGGGGGTTTGGGTGCACTTTATATAACTTCCAGCAGGCAAGTTTGTTTCTGAGGGCTAGAGAGGATTCAGCGGACATCCAAGGAGGCCTATTCTTGGTGAGACGGCGGGTAGGGACTAGATCGTCAATGGCACTGAGAACAAAGTCGTAAAACAATGACACAGCGTCGGCGAGGGAACCAACCTCGAGAAGACTCCAGGGCAAGAGGGAAAGAACGCGGTTAATTGCCTCCCAATCTGCCTTCTTCCACACTTTCACTGTCCGGTTCGGGAGTGGGGAGGGTGAGCCAGCGGGAGTACCGAGGGTAAAGGTCGCCTCAAGGGAACGATGGTCGGATTCGATGAAATCCCTTCCCAGGATGACCTTGCAGGACTCGAACGACGTCATGACAAAATCCAGTGTTGCCTGATTTCTAGTTTTATACATGTTACACTGAAAAAGTCCAAGGCCGATGACGAAGTGTTCCTTAAAATATTTATCCATTGGTTCGAAAGCTTCACATTCTTGAGGGGACGACCATGTTAGGGATAAATTGAAGTCTCCCAACAAAATAACATCACCGTATGATCGAGCGCGAAAAACTGAATCAAAGCAGTTTTCTAAAACACTAATACCACTACTAGGCGGACGATAAAAACAACCGACCAACACTTTTTTATACTTAAGAGAGATTTCTGTCCAGAGAATTTCACAATTGGTTTCTAGGTCCATTCGCCTAATGGCCCTCAAATTAGACTTTACTGCAATCAAAACACCACCACCATGAGAATTCCTGTCTCTCCGAAATATGCTAAAATGATCACAGAAAGGTAATTCCGAATCGGACACATTCTCACTTAGCCAAGTCTCGGTGAGTGCAAGTAAATCAATCTGATTGATTTCCTGGAGGGAAAGGGTCAAATCACTGATTTTGTTCTTAATGCTGCGTACATTTTGATAATATAACGCAATCTGGGATGAACAAGGCCCCGGGTTCAGCTCAATGTCCCCGCAAAGCAGCAAGAGCAGGAGAAAGCAGAGGAGACAGCGATGAGGAGAGGAGACAGCATGCCGGCGAGCAAGGCGATCATTGCCGGGGACACACGTTGGAGAGAAGCGGATAAGGAAGAAGCCTTTAAATTGTATTTCCTTGGAACTGAAGGACTCCTCATCAGATAAAAACTTATTTACATTACACAATGTCGAAAACAACGTCGACTGGCACAAATTAAATACAATTATTATCAGAATACACGTACAAACTGCAATATATGGCGGAGCACACGAGCGACGTGACTGCCTTACCGCGGTTCAAAATAGTACCTGACAATTTGACTGTTCACTCCAGCAATGTCTAACATGGCATAAAATAAAGCCATAGGCCACCTATATGTTCGTATTGATGTAATATATGTGGCACACAATTTATCAAGGGTATCAACTCCTTCTTTGGTGTCATTATACTCCATAATCATTTCAGGCTTTTAATTTTTGTGAATTTGCTGATCATGATGCATACTGGAAAGCAGTGTCACAACTTTGTTCTTTTTCGGAATCTATTTAGTACAAATTTTGAGTAAAAACCAGTGGACAACATAACCTTTTATTGTTATTTTTATGATTTTTTGATTCTTTTAAACCTCTCTTTCTCTCCGTATTTCCAACACTGTCCCAAAGTCCTCCATTCTTCTATCTAACTCCTCTAAACTATCACACAATCCTTCACCCCATAAAAGTTACACATGCTTTGTTTGTTTATTAAAACATCCAGCATGTTCCTCAGATTTTCATACCGTTTCTTTTTCAATAATATTGAATTTAGCTCATTATTACGATTTTTAATACCTTGGAATAGTATTTCAGATTTTTAGGTATTCCTTCTTGTAAATTATGCAATGAATGTTGTTTACATAGATTGCTATGAAAATCATTTCTCCCTCCTTCCATCTTTCTCTACTTCTTGTAATAAAAGCCTTCAAAGCACGCTTAAACCTATATGGATTGAAGTAACAATAGGATTTTGAGGTTTAACAATGTAGTTGGTAGGTAAGGCAACATCCCATTAAAATGCCAAGATTATTCCAAAACCATTCAATCGATTAACATGAGCGATTTTGAGCTGAAGGCGAAAAAAGACGAATAGAATAAGAAACTTGACCATGTTTTCTTTAGAATGGTCCAGATCCAAATATCGAAGGTCAAATTTTTCTAATTTTAATTTTCAAAATAAGAAAAGCCTGCACATCAAAAAGTCCATTTTTACATGTTACCGTATGAGAAATAGAAATAATTCCCTGGAGTCAAACCTGGGTCATTTTTCCAATTTTTTGTCAATCACTTTTTATATGTGAATCAAGTAATCGTGGAAAATTTTGAACCATTGGCTCTTACCACTTTTGAGATATAAATGATTTTATTAAAATGATCACCATCCAACTACATGCTATTATTATAAGAGCGATAGTAAGTTGTTATTTATCATAATTATTAATAAGGGTAAGTTTTTATTTATCTTAAAACCTTTATATCTTTATTCCTTTACATCATTGGTTCTCAACCTTTTGGTGCTCACGGCACACTTTGGATATTTACTTTTTTTTGTGGCACACTGGAACGAGATTAGAATAAAGAAGTAGGATTTATCATAAAAGTACATATATTTTTTATATTATGTCATATATGTAATCAAGCAAATTCAGTTATGATATCATAAAAAAGAACAAATGTTGAAGTTTTATTAAAAAATCTATTTTAAAATCTCACCTAATGTGACAGGAGCTTGGTGTTTTCTAATGATTGCACTGACATTAGGACATATCCGTGATAAGCGGACTCTCATTTCATCTTCAACACAGTTGAGCCATTCCCCTTTTCTGCATTTCATGTTTGCTTGTGTTAAGAACCCCAACTCACACAGATAGTACGTAGAAAACTGCATCAAAACTGCCAAAACTTTTTTTCGCAATTTCTGAATATTCTTCTCTAACAGAAATCCAGAACATATTCAGAGACAATTCGGCGTACTTGATTTTCAGAGTGCGATTAGTTGAAAGACAAGCTAACTCTTCTTCTTTGGAGAGAGTAAAAACACATAAATCAGTTGTCACAGGTGTGAATGGGTTCCTTACTCAGTCGTATTTCTCTGTAGTCAAGGATGGAAAGTAACACTCGATATTGTGCTCTAGAATTGATAAATGCTCCACCACGAGAGCAACAATTTCTTTTGTATGGGTTTTTGGAATCAGAGGAAACATTTCAAGATTACCTTCTCTAGCTCTGTTTTTCCAGATGAATATTTTACTCTGCAATGCCATTAGCTTATCTAAATAAAACTAAATATTCATACTGCGAATCCATAGCATTACAAAGCTGTTTTTAGTGGTCTTGATTTCACAAACTTGACCATTCTGACAACATGGTCTAAATTGGACTTCAAGTCAACTCCTAATATCTTTCCAACAAGGGCTTCCTTATGCAAAAACAATGAGTAGTTATTGTAGTTGAATTCTGTTGTTTTACAAGTAAGACGAAGCCTTTGGCAGATACCAACATGGATGGACCACTGTCAGTAAATATTTCTGTGCATGACTTCCATGAAATTTCCAAACATTCAAAGTAGGAAGTCAAAGTATCAAATATATCTTGACCTCTTGTATGTTATGGGAGGTTTTCTGTATCACAAAAATTGACTAATTCTTTCATTTTCATGAATGAAGTGAACAAATACTAATAGTTGTGCTTTGCCGCTAATATCGGTTGAATCGTCAACTTGCAAAGCGAAGTCTGACATTTTCAGCTTATTAGAAACATTTTCCTTTATGTTAAATGACATATCATCTAATCTTCTTTGAATTGTATCATTAGAAAGCGGAATTTTGGCAATTTCTTGTTCTGCTTAATCACCAAGCATTGTCCTAACTATCGCATGGCACACAGGCAAAATATGACTCAACTAGAGTGTGTGGCTTCATTTTTTGAGCTTTGATTTCTGCTACCTGATAAGAATCAACTTGTACTCTATCAGACCCTAATGTTTTTTCGAAGTAACTCGCTTGTTTAGAATGCAGTTCCATTGATTTTTTGAAATAGTTCAAATCTTTTCCTTCAAGGTGTGCATGTTTTGTGGTGAAAAGTTGCTTCAATTTGTAGAGAACTATGGCTTCATTTGATAGTTTCTCACCACACACTACATGCATTGGAACAGGACAATCTTTATCTCCCTGCCAAGAAACCAGACTCAAATAACTGTCCATATATAGTTATTTACACGTCTTCCAAAGCGGTGATACTTATGGACTGGACTTAACTAGTCTTAATACTGTGTTAGTTTCTTTGTTAAAACTGTGTATATAATTGGGGGAAGATGCACAGATTTGCAATCTTCTCTTCAAAGTCTCGCAGCACACTTGGGAAATGTTTGCGGCACATGGTTGAGAACCACTGCTTTACACAATATGAATGGATAAATCAGTATTTTCATTAATAAAACAAAAGATATTCAAAGTATATAATCCAACTTCTTACTATTTATTATACCAAACATTCCTACATTTACCATTGAGTTGGAAATTCTAAGTGGTAGGTTCAATTCCATATATAGCTTTGGAGTGTATAATTGACTAATTGTACTCCTGATGTAAAGTCCGAGTGGGAAGAAATCTTTCAAAAGACATTTTAAAAAATGTAATACAGATTTCTTTTTCTTGGTGTAGTTAAACACATGTGGTTTCTTCTTTAGGTTATATGGTATCATGATGAGAGGCCTGTAAAGGAGTCACCAGACTTCCAGTTGTTGTTCCAGGGAGACCGCTGTTCTCTTATCATCAAAGAAGCCTTTCCTGAGGATGCTGGGGAGTATAAAGTTGTTGCAATTAATTCAGCTGGTGAAGCCTCCAGTAGATGTCACTTTAATGTAAAATGTGAGTTTCATAATTAACCTTGATCAAATTTTATCAAGTATAGCTCATGCGCTCTAAGGTGGCAGGCGGAGATGCGTGAGAGGGGAAGGGAAGGCATGGGAAGGAGAAATTTCAAGGGGGAACCGATGTTAGAGCCTATGCGCAGTAACACAATTTTGGTTTGCACAAGTCGAAGTTCGCGCATCAAATGCCCACACCTAAACACCCCCTTCCCTGTAGGCGGTCCTGCCTCGAGGATGGATAAATGTGTCTACTGTGCACCACCATGTTCGAGCGTTTTTTTTATAATAAAAATTTCTTCAATCCATCAGAATGGAATATTGAAATTTCAAATTAAAATTTTATTTACACTAAAATTACTTAACTTAAAAATTATTTAAATTATAAGGAAAACAACTTAAAAGACATTTACTGCAAAGATATATTTACCTAAAAGAATGACAAAACTGAATTAACCCTTTCAAAATGAGATAAGCTATATGCTTGCTGACCCAAAAATTTTAGGAAAAATTGTATTGATTATGAATTAAAATTGGTACAAGTGAATTTCAGAATCATTAAAATTGCCATATGAAAATCCAAAATCTTAATGTCTGACTCCCCAGCTAAAATTTTGTGAGTTCTGGCATAGCCACCTGGTTTCAGCAAAACATTATATTTTATATCAAAACCTAGGAACTCAGATCTATAATTGTCTTTGGAGTAATATTAGATATATTTCTCTGAATCCCAATAATAAACATCTGGCATTTTGGAGAGGGGATGGTTAAAAATTTCAAATGAAATAAATATTTTAAATAAAATATCCCATAAAATATATGGGTAAATAATGCTACTCCATTTTTATTTCCCAAATTCATAAAATATACACCAACATTTCAGTGAGAACATTTATTTTATTTTCCAGCCTTGAGTTTTTATACCAATATGAGTGTACAAAATAGTGTGTTACTTATATATTTCATTTTCATCTTTACATTATGAATGATTTTTTTCTTTGTTAAAAGCTGCTGTTGAACCAATTCCTCCTGTGGTTGAGCCTCCTCCAACTGAACCTCTACCAGTTAAAGTGGCACCTCGTTTCACTAAATTACTGACAGATGTACTTGTTCCTGAGGGTGAGGAAGTCATGCTTGAATGTTCAGTACATGCAGAACCAGAACCAAAAATCAAGTGGCTACTTAATAACCAGGAAATCACTGAAAATCCTCGTATTAAGGTAATATGACTTTCATTTACAGATTCATAATGTTATAAAATTTTAATCTCCTTAAAATATTTTTTATCAATAGAAATGCTCAAAATTATTCCATGCTATTTTATTTGGTCATCATAATAATATTTAAGCAACCCATTCACTTGGCAAGCCTGACCACGGACCCAACCGCAAGCCCGGTATCTGACCGGCTTGCCTCTATCCATTCACTTGGTGAGCTGGTCCAGGGACCCGACCATGAGCCCGGCACCCAACTGACTCGCCTACACTTCATGAGTCAGTCAGTGTTCAGGCAAAAAGTTGTTTTCACAATCATGACTCTTTAAATAAAAAGTCCAAAGTTGCTATTTCTGTCGGTATAATTTTGAGTTTAGAGGAAGAAAAGAAAAAAGTGGATACGGATGAAAGATTGGTTTAAAGAATGAACAGAATTTTTTCATTTGAATTTATTGCGTGAGCTGGAAGTTAATGAACCCACGGATTATAAAAATTATTTACAAATGGATCATGCTGCCTTTTCAGAATTGCTGGAATTAATTAGACAAAATATTGAAAATCGAGAAACTCAGTTAAGGGAATCTGTTAGTGCAGAAGAATGTTTAATTGCCACATTAAGGTTTTTAGTGACAGGAAGAAGCTACAAGGACATGAAATTTAGCTGTGCCATTTCTCCTCAATTACTTGGTAAAATAAATCCAGAAACTTGCTGAGCAATATTCCATGCTTTTCAGGAAGACTACCTACAAGTAAGTATTAATTCTCATTAGCTTGTTGCTAATTGATTTGGAAAAAGTTTTCGGCACAGTCTGGTTTTCTGTTCAAAATGATTGGAGTAATTTGTTCAGCTACCCAAACGAATCGATTTCAAATAACCAAGTAAATTATATTACTGTTCTAATATAATTAATTACGTGAGTCGGTCGAGTAATGTAACGTTACATGTGATTAAGCTTCTGGTTAGCTCTCACATATGGCTTCAGCTTTAGTGATCGGTATTTGCAAGTTTCATTTTCTGGCAGCCCGCGGACCATCTGAAAGACCCTTGCAGTGCACCAGTGGTTGGTGGACCACACTTTGAGAACCACTGACTTAGACCCACAGCACCATAAATTATGCTTTTGTAAAAGAACTAGCATAAGGGCAAAAATGTTTTATCATTAAAACCTCATCTCCACCCGTGTCTGCACTATCAGTTGTCATAATGGATGACACCGCAGGTCGAACTGCATCTTCGTCTATTAAGATCATCAGGAGGTCATAGTACCATAGCATGGGTTCCGGCACAGCATCAGCGGCACTTACCATTTTTTAGGATGGCACTTCCCGTTTTTTGAGACCCGATTATTTTTCTATATTGACGACAGGAAGAAGCTCTTACAGAACTAATTTATATAACATAATGAAGTCCTCCCAAAACTCTCTCTTTTCTTTAAAAGTCATTGTTAAAAGTCAGTCAAGAAAAGAAGGCACGTCGAGCCGGTCAGGACATGCACACACACTTGTAAACCAGCATGGACTAGTTGGGGTTTGATGTGAGGTTTGTCTGCCAGCATGGTGAGCCCCCAACCTGAACCCCCAACCCTAACACGAGCTTACCCATTTACTTACGAACCGGTTGGTGCCAACCAGGATCATGAGCCGGTCAGCGAATGGGGGCCTTTAGATGATTATACAAATTTACAGTATAATTAACCCAATAAGAAGTAATTTTTAGTACTAAGTAAAGTTATTCCTTTAGGTATCTTTGTTATACATGGATTTTCCTATTTATGCATTTCAAACAATCAAGGGCAAAATTTTCATAATATGCAACTTTGCTTTGCTAATACAACATTGTATAGAAGTCCAAGCAAAGGTATGTATCTACTGGAGGTCCTTACAAACATTTGTTTGGAAAATCCAGATGATCATATCCTGATAGATGGAGACCTGAATCTTCCAGGAATCCAATGGTCTGGTGGCACGACAGGGGGTGGAGAGGCCCAGGTCCTGGTAGACTGCCTCATAAACGAGGAGGGGTTCATTGCAGGTCGTAAATGAGCCAACATGGGGGAAGAATATTATTGATGGCTTTCTTATGAGGCCAAACAACTGTTTTGCTTCTGTGGATGTGTTTCCGGGAATAAGTGACCATGCCTCTGTATGTTTAAATTTAGAATGGGATAAAAATCAACGCCCTAACCCGAAGGAAAGAAAGATTGTATGGCAATGTAAGTATGGAGATTCAGGGGGGTTACAAAAATTTTTAAGGAACAAATTCCCTGAATGGGCAGGGAAAGGGAAAGACATAGAAGACATTTGGGAATCGTTTAAGATTATAGTGGCAGAAGACTTAAACTCCTTTATCCCAAAAAAGGTCGTTAAAAACAATACCGATGCGGAATTTTATAATCGGAAGATAAAAATTTTGAAAAGAAAATCAAGAAAAGCATATGAACTATGAAAAGAAAGCAGAGAATTTCTGCATAAATATAAAGACTTAGTTACGAACTTAAATAGGGAAAAGAAACGAGCGAAGGAAACATTTATCCAATGCACTTTCCAAAGACAATGCCAATAAGTTTTACAAATATCTCAGAGGGAAGAAAGATAACAGAGAAAATATAGCAGCATTAAAAAACAACAAGGGAACCTTATTTATTGATGATGAAATTAAGTCAATGCCCGAAACGAATGGTATGCAAGAGTTTTTACAAATAAGAAAAATTCCACAATTAATTCACAGAGAATAGAGTCCACAGCAAGTTTTTTAAATGGTGATGCCTGTGAAAATACCTTGGATATAAATAGTATTCATGTAAGGATTAAGGACATTATTTAAAAAATTACTAAGATGAAAAAGAACAAATCACTAGGACTGGATATCTCGACTGATATAGTTAAATTGGGCTCCACCACTATGGCTCCTTATCTAACCCACTTACTTAATGTAACTACGAACAATCATGTTTTACTAAACAATTGGAAAAAGGCATATATTACACCAATCTTTAAGGGAGGGGACAAAACAAAAATAGAAAATTACAGGCCAATAAGCTTAACATCTGTGGTCTGCAAATTGATGGAAAAGATAATTTATGACTATATCCAAGAATGGTGGTACAGGGATGATTGGTTATTTAAGAATCAGCATGAGTTTAGGAAAGGGTATTCATGTGAAAGTCAGTTGACTATTTAAGAAAGAAGGCTTTTAAAGTGTTGCACTGGGCTATGAGGAACCTTAAAGGAAGCAGTCCCGCCACAAAAGAAACAGCATATATGACGTTAGTATGGCCTATCTTGGAATATCCATCTTCGGTATGGGATCCAAATGAAGTTGATCTTATTAAGAAATTAGAGAAGGTCCAAAGGAAAGCTGCACGATACGTACTGAGTTGAGTTAAGAGTGGAGAGTGTGTGATTGACATGTTGAACACACTAGGATGGGAATTATTGCAAAGTCGGAGGAAAATGTCCAGGCTTTGTAATATGTATAAAATATTAAACAATGACCACAACTACAAATTAAGACATAGATCACAAAGAATGAATACTAAAAAATTTTATATTTTAAATAAAACAATTGTTGATTGGAATGAGTTGCCTGCAGAAATTTTTAAGCCATTCTCTTGAAATGTAGATACATTTAGAAAGAAATGCAAAAAATTACTGAGATGATATTTGGATTTCTTTTATTCTGTATTTTGTATTTTGCTTTTATTCTGTATGTATTTTGATTATATTCGACTTATTATTTTCTTTTGACTGTTGGATTTTCTTTCACATTTCCTTTTTTTTGTAAGTATGTATGTTACCACCTGGCACTTTGCCAACGTGTAACTATTATCAATTAAATTAAATTAATATAAAAAATTCCAAAAAAAAATAAAATTTTAGAATCTTCCTAACACATTTTGAACATTTGAGAAGTTTTTGAAGAGTCAAGCTAGTAGAATTTAACCATTGCAAGATGCATTCTTCTAATAGTCAGATTGAGGCAAAAGCAGTTGTTGAATTTTCCTCCTTTCTATCATTTCTATCTCTAAAAAGCCATTTTCAACCATATTTTAGTTATTTTGAGACTTATTGTATTAATTTTGAGGATATTGATGTATTTTTAATTGGAAATTCCTTTGTCCTTGTGATTGTGATTGAATGTGCATTCTGAATGCTGGATTACTTTCACAACAGCATTTTTAGGGATTGAAAATTGATAAGGATTTTTAGAAAAGGTTATCAAAATGTGTAATTATTATAAAGTGCAAGATTTTAAAATAAATGCATTTGTAGAAAATAATTCTTAAAGTATACCATCTATGTTCTTTCCAATTGTCCCACTTTTTAAAATTTGAAAGGATTGTTAGTCTTAAAAGAAGATAATTGCTCTTTCAATCAATTTTTGTTTCCTTAAGTTTATTTGAATCTTTATAAAAAGACTATACCACCAGGTGCAACTCTGTAAATGATTTAATAATTTTCTAATAATTATTTTTTATAGTTTGATCAGGAAGAAAATGGCACAGTAACTTTGACCATAAAATCTGCATCTCCTAATGATAGAGGGGTCTATACAGTTAAAGCTACCAATCCAAATGGAGAGGCTAAATGCTTTGCCAATCTAATTGTGAAAGCTGGACAGACACCAGAGAGCCAGAAGCGTAAGACTCCAGTGTTAGAGTTGGTGGAGAAGTATACTGTTCCTGTTTTTAAGGAGATTTTTACTAACAAAAAAGTTTTTCAAGGAGAAGCTGTTAAATTTGAATGCATTGTCACTGGTAGACCTACACCAAAGGTAATTTTTGTTCAGCATATCTGCTATCTTTAAATAGTCATAATATTATTTAGAATTAACTGTTGCTGTATGAATTACTTTGAACAATTAAGCATTTATTCTGTTTTAATTTTAATTCATGAAATTTATGTATATACAGTCAAACCTCGATTTAGCACCACCATTTGTCCATCACTGACATTGTCACTGTAGTGGGGTAAATCGAGATATATGCTTGCTTTATGTAATCATAAGGTGGAAGTTCTGTTCACTACGATTAATGGGCAATGTGCAGGGGAGGTGATAAATCAAGATTTGACTGTAATAACATTTTTGTCTTTCACCTATTTTTTGTGTAATTGTGGTAAATGATTACTGAACAAGTGTTGTTTTCTTTTTTGACAGGTTCGTTGGTGCTTTGATGATCAGCCTGTCTCGGGTCAAGGTTTTTGGGTATCAACAAGTGGGGAAAGGCAAGTGCTTAGTATCCCTGAAGCATTACCTCACCTTTCTGGTAAAATATCTTGCATTGCTGAGAATGAAGAAGGGAGAGCTACCTGCTCTGCCACCCTGGCTGTTGAAGGTGAATATTCAATTAATATGTCTTAATTTTTATGTGTGTGGTGCTCTTGCTTTTTTACTTTTGTATTGTTACAGCTATTCATATGAGAAAACTTACACTCATTAATTTTGAGAGAAATTGATTGTTTTTATTATTTTAGTTCTCGTCTTGCCTCTTTGTCTTAGCATATTTTATCAAAAGAAAAAAAACGCGCTTTTGTGATCACTCTTTCTGTCCATCCATCTGTGGACAATCAACTTTTTTCTTTGAAGAGATATTTGGAAAACTCTTTGAATTTGATAACTCTTATTAATCTATTAATTTTCCATTGATTGTATTTTCCAAGTTGTTCATAGATTTTCCTCTATGTGGCTCCAATACTGGAAAAACTAAAATTCCCAAATGATATTTTAGACAAACTACTGGAGTTTTTGGTAAATTATTTTTGAATTATATAGTTCTTATCAGTCTGAATTTCCAATGATTGTATTTTCCTAGTAGTTCATAGATTTTCCATGGATTCAAATTCAGAAAATTTAAACGTTTGAAATTGTATTGCTGACAAACTACTGAAGTTATAGGAGTGAAGTTTTCATGCATGGAAAGGTCTAGTGAAGATTTGCATTCCAACAGTGTGGATTATCCCTTCCCCAAAGGGGGAGGCAAACCAAAAACTGAAAATTTTATAGAAAATATGCTTCTACCTCTTATGTTAGGAAGAGTATCTTACTTGTTTTAGTGCATAATTGTAGATTTAAGTCTATGGTCCACTTTAACCTCTAAAGCCAGTAATTTTCTGATACCTCAAAACTGTCATTTTAATGTATTTTGGTGTCCTTGGCAATTATGTTAATTTTTCTGTCGAGGAAAAGGAAAATAAATGACTCTGATATTTAGGATTGAGTAAAGTGATGGCAGGGTCTGTACACATGAATAGATAGCCATTGCTGAGGCAGGATGGTAAGGTCCTTATATATCTATGTATTGACGGGTTAATGTCCATGCCTTGTGCATTGTTGCCACTCTTACAAAATGGTCTTTCCTACCATCTAGCATATTTACCAGACTATAAGACGAACTTTTTAAATTTATTTTTTGATCTAAGGTTGGGAGTAATCTTATATTTACAAAAAAGAAATAAATAAACAACAGTGAAAGTGATTATGATTAGTCTAACATGGTTTAAATCACATATATCTTTGCACTGCATGTTGTGAGAACAAATTTTAAGGATATAAATAGAAATAACTCCAACTACCTCATGTAATCCATTTTCTTCAGAGAGCCTCATGAAATTTTTTTTTCCTCCAATTAACTTCTGTGAAGGAGGATTGTCTTATATTCAAGATCATGTTATAGTTGTGTATATACTGTGGACTGTGTATAGTTTAGATTTATTAACAATCTGATGTCATAGTATAAACTAGATGAAATGTAATTACTGTTCACGTATTTAAAAATGTGTATAAACCAAACAGTACTAAGCAAAGATTAGGGAAGAAAGAAAAATAATTACCGTATTTCTCGGCATATAAGACACACCAGGGTATAAGATGCACCCTGGATTTTTAGAAGATTTTTCTGGAAAAAAGTATTTCGGTTCACCAAGGCATTTAGGAAGGGCCACGTTATGTATTATTTCCATCCATACCTGGAAACATTTACAGAAAATATTATGGCGTGATAACAGTTAAATATAATGTTTTAGATAAACTTAATTTGTAAAACAGCTAGGGATGATCTAAATCATAAATAATTGCTTCGAGACTTGTATAGCTAAATGTGCCCTGTGTGAACTCAGCAATCGTATTAATTAAAGCTGTCAGAGTGGGCTGCACATTTTGCACGTATAGATACCCTTTACTGATAGTGCTTACTTTAACTTGTGCAAGATGATATTTTAATATAATGGGATAAATAATAAATGGAATGCGTATGTAATAACAATATGTATGCCCAACTAGTCCTTTTTCTTCTGCAACTCTTTTTGCCTTGTACATAATGATTTTGGTAGGCATAGCAATACCAAACTTCCTCTGTTTTACTATCAGTCACTTCCTCCTTTAGTTGTGGTCATTTAAGACCAAGACCAACGTTATGAAGACTATGTTTGTCTTATCCCATCAGTTTGTTTTCCTCATTTTCTCCATTCATGGATAATTTTTTCTATGGGAGGTGGACCGAAATTATGTCCTGCTGCTCAGCTTCCATGCTTTTTTTGCATAATTAATCACCTGAAGCTTATAACTAATAGCATAGGCTTATTTTTCTATTTTGTATCCATTACGATCTCAATACACGTAATGCTATTTATCCTAGATATGTATAAAATATTTATGACATCTACACGAATTCTACTGTTCTGTGGCATTAATCGCACTATTCAGTGGGCCCATTACAAACTAAAGCATCACAAATTCCCCGAAATTGTAATCACTTTGAGCGGACATGTATTAAAGTGTAATAATGAAAATGCATCCTTGGAATTCACGTTGCATGAGGTATACTGTATATATTAACAAATTTTTCGCTATTAATTATTAATAATATATATTTTATTGTTTTTGCAAGGAATGACTGCCAAGTATTCCATTTTGGGGATTGGTGTGCTCATTAGTGTCAGTATTCGGCATATAAGACGCAGGCTGATTTTAGGGTTCATTTTTCTGCAAAAATGTGGATCTTATATGCCAAGAAGTTTGGTATTTTGATTTTCATACACTCACTAATTTTATCCATAAATTAAATTTCTCTATTTTAGTCTTCTGCTGTTAACAAATAAATCCTAACTTATAAATTAAAATATATTTGCAATTTACACATTAAATTGTTAATTATCATTCATTACTCATGAATAGATATATTAAAGACCTAAATTATTTTTTTATCTGAAATGCTATAATTTTTATCATTAGCTCTACCCTCAAATGAAATTCTCAATGGACTGTCCAAAGTTGGTCTGCAAAACCATGAGGATGATGAGGATCGGTTATCTTCTCCATCATTTTCAATGAAAAGAGCTGTATTTATGCAGTCCAGCTCCCAGACTCAAGTGATCAAAACTTCATCAAGCAGCTTTTCATCCTCTATAAACATCAAATCAGGAGAGCCAACCATTTCATCTCAATCCCAGTCTATAACTTCACAAACTGAAAAGGCTATCAAGCAAGTTGGAGACCAACCTCCATTGCAGGTTATTGGAGTTTGGATAATTTTAAATTTAATCAGGAAAATATTTGATTCACTATTTAAGTTTTTGTTTTGGAGAATGTAATCAAATACAAATTTTACTATTTTACAAATAAATTATTTGATCTCAGGTAGAGGCAAAGAAGATTGAAGTTGTGCAGCAAATCAATGGTAGTCAACCAGTGGTCAAGCAGCAGTCATCCTTGACCATTTCTAAAGGTGATGAGAAGAAAGTTCAAGAAGAGAGTTTCTCTTCTGGCATGATTGAACCAAACCTTGTTCCAGTTCCCTCACCTCCAAAGCCTCAAAGAAAATCAGTTGCTCCACGGTTCATCTCTCCCTTAATGGGTCGCATTGTTGATCAGGGTGCAGATGTGACTCTTGAAGCCATTGTTGATGGTAAATTACAAATGATATGCTCTTGCATAATTTACTTTTGGTCTCAGTGATCTTAATGAATCAATATCCTTTTTAGGTTATCCTGAACCAAAAGTAACCTGGCTCAAGAATGGTGTTGAGGAATTAGATTCCTCAAAACCTGACTCAACAGTGATAACAACTTTGGAGCATGGACGTGCAAAGCTGGAACTTAAAGGTGTTAATGTAAAAGATGCTGGACGTTACACTTGCAAAATAGAGAATAGTGGTGGAACTGCTACAAGTACTGCTGACCTTGTGGTAAAAAGTGAGGGAAATTATATTTCTTTTATATTGTTTTAAAAATAACTATGATACTTATTTCTTCTATTCAACTTATTTCATAATATTTTGTGTTTTTTATATTTTAGAAACTGTTTTCCCTCCTGTATTTGGAAGAAGACTTCAAGCACAAGTGGCTAAGAAGGGACAAAGAGTTGTGATGGAAGTGGAAGTAACAGGTACACCAGATCCTACCATAACATGGTCCAAAGATGGGACTCCCATTATTTATAATACCAAGCCATACAGGATTAAAAACTTGGGCTGCTGTCACTCAATTATCATTGATGAAGGTAAATAACATCATATGAATTATTCTTTTTTTAGGGGTCATAAAAAAATCGGCTTCTATTCATACTGATAAAGTAGAATTCTCCTAAAGCTCTCAAATTACTTTGGAGAATTCTGATTTATCAGTTTGATATTAGCCATAAGATGAGCTTGATAATTCTTTGAATTCTTACTAATCATAAAACTGACTTATGAAAGAAATTCCAATTGTATAATTTTGGTTTCTTTGATCTATTTCATTTATTCACACTGGAATAAGTACTGTATTTTTGGATATAAAACGCACCCCTATAAATAAGGCTATTTTCCAGTTTTAAAAATATTTTACTCATAAGAACAATTTGTTTAGCTAGGGATATAAGATTCATCCGTGGTTAAAAAACAACATAAAGTATGTTAATTAATGGTTGAAAAGTATCTATGAGTTTAATAATTTTGAAAATACACCTTATTTACTCACGTATGAGCTGCACTTTTTTTCCAAATTTTTAATCTCCAGAACAGCTTATATGCAAGGGAAAAAAATTTGCGAAATCCAAAAATGTTAGATAATTGTTAAATTCACTAGAAATTTGCAAAATGGCTGGGTGATTCAATGTGCAGGATGTGATGCATAAAAACATTACGTGATCATTTCAACAAGTAAAAAGAAAAAGAAAAATTATTATTATTATTGATGATGGAGCTAAAATGTTAGGTGTTTCTGACAATCCCTACATTAACGACAGGATTCTACAAGAAAAATGTGATAGTCTGGCAGATATCAAGGCATCATCACAATTTAGACTCGTATTCCAATAATTCTATTGTGAGAAATATTTTGATAGTGTTTGTTTCAGATCAAAAGTTGTTGAGATTTTTGGTCATTTTGGGTAAAAACTTGCCTATTCAGAAAATTTCCATAACATTATCTGTTATATCCCGCAAAATGAATATATTATGATCAGTTACAAATAATTTGCCAAAATTCAACTACTACAGTAGAACCCTGGTTATCCAACCTAAACGGGACCGAAGGATGGCCAGATAATGGAAATGTCAGATAATACGGAATACTAATGAAAAACAGATACAAATATCTGTAAACTCAGTTTATTAGTAATTCAAATAAAAATACAATGCAGCCATCAAATTCAAAACAATATCACGAACAAAAATAGCATCTAATAATATTAAAAGGCTACTTCTGTCCCATTGTGGCTCTCTCTGTCATGCTATAAAAATGTGAATAACTTGATAATGGAATGAGATTCATTTTTGATATTTGGCAGGAATGATCGATTCACATATTGTGAGATGATGACGAAAAGAAATCTCGAAAAAAGTCATAGGTTCGACTCCAAGGTAGGCATTTCCATTTCCCATATGATAACACGTAAAAATCTACTTTTTGACTTGCAGGCTTTTATTCTTTTTGAGATTTAAATTAGAAAGAATTAACCTATGAACTTTGGATCTAGCCCATTTTAAAGAAAAAACTATTACATTTCTTATTATGTTCATCTTTTCCTGCCTACAGTTCGAAATTCCTCATGTTAAACGTTTAATTCACATATTTTGGGGAAATCTTGCCATTTTAAAGGGTGTTGCCATGCCAACCCATTACATTGTTAAACCTCGAAATCCTATTGTTATTTCAATCCTTAACCCTTTTGCTGCTATGGACTTTTAGCTTCTGCGTCAGCACGCCTGTGCTGAATACTTTCTCTAGGAGCTCAGTGTCTACGTTCTTTCATTCGTCTTTTAGTCTCTTTATATTTTAAAAGTTATTTTGTCAATCATTTACATTCATATTGATTATTAACCATCTCGAAAAAATGTTTTCATCTTTTTTGAGCAGCGAACGGAAAAGCTTGAAACGCATATATGCATCGTTAGCAGTCAAGGCACCGCTCTGCCCGCCCGCATATATGCATCGATAGCAGCGAAAGGGTTAAGAGTGAGAGTATACTTTGAATGCTCTTACAATTAGTACGAGAGAGAGGAGAGAGAAATTCTTTTCATAGCAACCAATGTAAACAACATTCATTGCGTTATTTACGAGAAGGAATACATTTGAATGTAGAACATTAATCATTTGCATATTAAAATTAGGTACTTAGAATCATCGTAGGAGTTCGAAACTTGAAACAACGACTGCCTAAATGAACGAAAGTTTGTTTTCTTGCCATCCAAAGAAAGTCAAGATATATTTATGTTAATTTTTTATTTCACAAAAAACTTTCCCGTTGAATTTCAATGGGCATTTCTCTAGTTTATAATAATTTTCCGTATAAAACAGTTCATTTTTACTTTAGGGGAAAGTATAGTTTTCATGAAAAAAAATTGATTTCCAGATTTCAACAGAAATACACGTTTTGAGGTCCTCTAAACACGTTTTGACCTTTACTCGAGGATGTGTATGTGTGTATGTGCCAGTTTTTTTGTGGGTGCTCTAACTAAAAACTATTAATCAGGTCAATGCGAAATTTTATATTTAATATTTTTACGACAGTCGCAAGAACCGATTAATTTTTGGTAAAAATCGGTTAACCAGAAGTGGGTGTTTACTCTTGTAACTTATCTGTTATTTTGAAATATTTGCTATAATATTTGATATATTTAAAAACATACTGGAATAAAAGTTGTAGGAAATTTAATTTTCTACAATTTTTATTTGAAACATTTTTCCATATAATGCTTTGTTTAAGAGATATCTTATATTTTTAGTTGCCACCACCATGCCATCTACCGATGACTATTGTTAACAATTGACAATTAGTTACGTTTTAGTAATGCTTATTTTTATTTCCTTAATTGTTTTGGGTTTTTGTGTTTTTTGTAAAGTAAAATTTTCTCGCAGTTTCTTAAAATATTTATTATTATGTAACCTATCTGGAATTTTGAGAAATATTACAGGAATGGAGAAAGTCATGTGGTGCCCACATTAAATTTTTTTTTGAAATATTTGCTTCATTATTTGATTAATGTAAAAAAATATTGGAATAAATGTTGTAGGAAATTTAATTTTCTACAACCTTTGTTTGAAACATTTTCCCATATTGTTTAAGTGATATTTTATAAACTAATTTTTTAGCTGTCACTACTTACCAGTGATTATTGTTAACAATTGATGCTTAGTTACATCTTGGTAACACTCCTTTTTATTTTCCTATTTGTTGGAGATTCCTGGCTATATCCAATATCAGAAGGCTACGGTATGAGTCTATTTCTGTTATTTGTCAAGTATTTAAATTTTTCTCGCAGTTCCTTCAAATATTCATTATTGTTTTACCTATTTGGAGTTTTTAGAAATATTACAGGTATGGAAATGTCATTTTTTACAACCTTAGTTTGAGATATTTTTCTATATAATGCACTGTTTCAGAGATATATTATATTTTTAGCTGCCACCACCATGCCATCTACCGATAAAAGTCAGAAGAACTGATTAGTTTTTGGTAAAAATCGGTCAACCGGAAGTGAGTGTTTACTCTTGTCACATCCGTTATTTTGAAGTATTTGCTTTAATATTCGATAAATGTAAAAATGTATTGGAATAAAAGTAATTCTAGAAAATTTAATTTTCTATGACCTTTGTTTGAAACACTTTTCCATTGTTTAAGAGATATCTTATATATTTAGCTGCCACCACCACGACTACCTACCAACGACTATTGTTAACAATTGGCGCTTATTTAAGTCTTAGTTATGCTCCTTTTTCTTTTCTTAATTGTTGGAGTTTTGTGGCTATATCCAATATTAGAAGGTTATGGTTTGAGTTTATTTCTGTTCTTTGTAAAGTCTAAAATTTTATCAGTTCCTTAAAATATTTATTATTATCTAACCTATTTGGAATTTTTAGAAATATTACAGGTATGGAGAAAATCATGTGATGGCCACATCAGATTTTTTGAAATATTTGCGATAATGTTTGATAAATTTAAAGACATGCTGGAATAAAAGTTGTAGGTAATTTAATTTTCTACAACCTTTGTTTGAGCAATTTATCATATAATACATTGTTGAAGAGATATTTTAAAAACTAAATGTTTTTGCTGCCACCACCACACCACCTATCAGTGACTATTGTAAACACATTACGTTCCTTTTTATTTTCTTAATTGTTGGAGCTTCGTGGCTATATCCAATATCAGAAGGCTACAGTTTGAGTTTAATTCTGTTCTTTGTAAAGTCGTTAAAATTTTCTCGCAGTTCCTTAAAATATTTATTTTCATTTAACCTATTTGAAATTTATAGAAATATTACAGGTATGGAGAAAGTCATGTGGTGGCCACATAAGATTTTTTTGGCTGTTATATCAAACTGGCAGTGCTCTAGGAGCTATATTTTTGAAGGCCTGTGGTTTTTTTTGTATATTCATTCTTAAAAATTCTTATATTTGTCATGTCAGATGAAGCAGAATGTCGGATAATTGGGATCTTACTGTATATATGATAACTACAAGAATTCTAAAGAATGAATGCAGGTGTTTGAAGTTGTATTTTCTGCATAGAAAACATCTCTCAATGCCATGTGTGGGGAACCTAAGGCCCATGGACCACATGCGGCTCCTGAAAGCATTTAAAGTGGCCTGTAAAGCTACAATGAACAAGAGACCCATAAAATTTGGAACAAAAAATGTCATATTTTTACTTTTGCATACACAGTAAACTCTCGATTATCCATGCACGGGTTATCCGGTTTGCAGATTATCCGTGCTGTTTCTCTCCTTATGCCTCAAAATTTTATTAATACTCTGATTGCAGAGAAATTCATCAATGTGAGACAACATTTTCGTAATCCCATTATATTAATATCTAAAGATTTTATTATGTGCAAAAATGATAAGTTTGTAAATACATAGAATAAATAATAATAGATGATATTGCTTTTGTAATGCTAGTGAGTTTCATGACAATATCCCGGGAAACAGCATGCGACTTCCGTCAGTCAGTTGTTTCTTCGCGGCGATGCAGTCACTTTTACCGGTATGCCACAGTAAGCGTGATCGGATTATAGATTCTCCTATTGTTGTTTCATCTTGTGTGCAGCTCATTGTATTATGGTTTTTGGTGGTGATAAACTTTTATCCCACTCCTTGTTAAAATGGCAGAGAAACGGAAGAAAATTGTTCTTCCTATTATAAAAAAAACTCGAATTAATTGTGAGACTTGAAAAAGGAGACTGTGAATAAATTGGCAGACGAATATGGTATTGGCATACAAACCATTCATGATATAAAGAAAAACAAAGCAAAGTTGATGGAGTTTGCTGCAGTTTCTGACAGTGGTGCTGGTCCCTCAGAACGTAAGAGTATGAAAAAATCAACCTACGAGAAAGTAGATGCAGCCTTACTTCTGTGGTTTAATCAAAAGCGAGCTGATGGAACTCCTGTCTCTGGTCCCATGTGCGCACAGCAAGCGAGGTATTTCCATGAATCACTCGGGGTAGAAGGGAACTTTAATGCTTCATCTGGAGATGATGTATTAAAGAGATGTTGACACCTGCCCAGATATTTAATGCTGATGAGACAGGTTTGTATTGGAAAGGCCTCCCAACACGAACCTTGGCATTTCAGAAAGAAAGTCATGCTCGTGGCCATAAATTACATAAAGAGCGAATCACAGTGTTATGCTGTGGAAATGCGGCAGGCAATCACAAGTTGAAAGTTACTGTGATTGGCAAGGCCAAAAAAACTCGCTCATTCAAATTTGCTACTTTGCCTGCCAATTACTACAACCAGAAGGATGCATGGATGGACAGAAATATATTCACTGATTGGTTCCACAAGAATTTTGTGCCTGACGTTCGTTCTTTTTTAAGCAATGAAGGACTACCACCAAAAGCAGTGTTGTTATTAGATAATGCTCCCTCGCATCCAAATGCAGCCGTTTTAACTTCTGATGATGGTCTTATCTGCACAAAATTTTTGCCTCCAGATGTCACGGCATTAATACAGCCCATGGATCAAGGAGTGATCGCACCAATGAAGCGACAATATTGGGCTGGTCTTCTAGAGAGACTAACTAAAGAGGATGAAAAGCAATTGGAATTTTGGAAAAAAATGTCACTTCTAGATGCAGTGCATGGTATTTCTCAAGCATGGGCCTCTGTGATGCCTGTGACCCTAGTTCAGTCTTGGAATAAACTTCTTCCTGATCTTGAAGAGAACTTGCATGGTTTTTCCGAAGAGGAAGTAAATACTACAAACTCCAATTTGATTCAACTATTGCAGGGAATAAGTGGTTTTGAGGATGTGGACTGCGAGAGTCTCAGTGAATGGTATGATTGTGATAAGTTTGAATCTGGATTCCAGCATATGAGTGACGAGGATATTGTCAATGCAGTAATGCAAGAGAAAGAAAAAGAAGAGGATGGCGGAGACAAAGAATGCAGTGATGAAAGTTAAGGGACTGAAATTGAACGCATCAAAAATAGTACGGCTCTTCAGTGTGTCAAAACTTTGTTAGATTATATGATTTTGATTACTGCAATGTCATAGAAGCCAGGAAAATATGAACAATCATAAAAGAAAGTGTAAAGAAGTCCTCAAAACAAACTAAAATTACAAACTTTTTGAAAGGACCATTATAATAGCCTTCTTTTATAACCTTTTTGTTGCCATTGTAATGAGAATTTAAGCATATATTTTGAAATAAACCATTTTTGCATTATCCATGTTTTTCACTTATTTGTGCATCCTCCAAAGTATGTAAATACGTATATTGCTTTTTCAATGTTAATGAATTTTATGACAATATCATGGGAAACAGCATGCGATTTTCATCAATCAGTTGTTTCTTCGTGGCCGGCAGCGCAGTCGCTTTTACTTCACGGCTGGCAGCGCAGTCACTTGTTTTCTAACCTTTTTGTTCATGAGAATTGAAGCACAAATTTAAAAAAAATTATTTTCGCATTATCCGTGCTTTTCGATTATGCATGCTTCCCCTTACATTCATTAGGCCGGATAATCGAAAGTTTACTGTACGTAGTATATTGAGAAAGTATTGTAATCGTGAAAAAATTCGACTTTGAGATTTTGATGGAAATACATGTTTTAGGTGTCTCGAGCCAAGACGATTAAACTAAATCAAATGATATCTCATATTTGTGGATAATGTTATTCATAATAGACACTGAAGAGATTAACGGAATGCGCAACAATTAAGGGTACTTTATTGTAGGATATTTTAAAACAAATTCGATTTGCTCAAAAATGGCTATAAGGATTCTGATTAAAATCCATCCAATCGTACAACCTGATGTCACAAATAATACTAACTAAGCCATGTGTCCAAAAAAATTAATATATGTCATCCAGTGACATTGAAATATATGTTAAACTACGGTTAACTTTGATTTATAAACGTTCTTCTTTTATAAGCATACACAGTCGACTAAACGTATGTATATATATGTATATATATATATATATATATATATGAGAAAGTTTGTGCAATGTATATAGTGCTGTTTATTTTATTTAGATTATAAAAATAAAACATTTAATATTGAAACTTTAACCATAAAAATTGCATTTAGAATTGATTTTCACTTGTATGGTGTCACAGAAACTCAGGGTGACTACCGATTTAATCTTAAATGTGGCCCACTGAAGCATTGGCAACAACCAATGTGGCCCTCTGAAGGACTCACAACCACTAATATGGCCCGTCATCAAGAAAAGGTTTCCCATCCATGCTCTATGCCAAGAACATTGTCATGAGAATTTGAAAGTTTGTGTTTATAAATTTTAAGGGAAATATTTTATCAGCATTAAACCTTCATTTTATAAGATGCAGCATGATTTTAGGACACATTTTTGCTACAAAAAAGTGCATCTTATACACTGGAAAATATGATATATTATGACTATGGCTCAGTATATGCATTTCTCTATTCATCTTGAACAAATAAATATCAAGGTTGTGAGTATAAAAGTTGTTCTCCCTGGCATTTTCTGTTTTCTTCTTATTATAACTAATCTGACAAATTATATTTTGACTGTTGAATGAAAAAAATATGGTCATCCTTGAATATGACCATATTTAATTGTTTATCTTTTAAGGATTATCATAATAAAAATGCATCCTCAGAATTCACATTGCATAAGATATTACTATATATCAACAATGTTTTTGCTATTAATTTTTAATATTGTATATTTTAATTTTTTGTGACGAAAGACTGACAATGATTCCATTTTAGGGATGAGTACATTCATTAGTGTCAATATTGAGAACAGTAACTATCTTACCTTAGGTGTATAAGACGCAGACTGATTTTGGGGATCATTTTTCTGGGAAAAAAGTGTCTTATATGCTGAAAAATATGGTACTTAAGAATTTATTGTTATAGTCTTGAACCAAGTGTTAATTGGTTTCAGCCCTTATTCTTTTACTAAATCCATGTTATTTTTTGCATTTATTTGTCATGAATACTACTAATTTGATATGACAACATTGTTTAATCTCATGAGAGAAATTTTTTTCAACATTTTATTAGTTGCTTACTCGACTTATATTTACTTTATACAATAATTTATTGTTTGCAATGGAATTGTTTTTACTTGTTATTAAAATTGAGGTTGCACTCTTAGATTTTTGAAAATTTTAAACAAAGTCATTCCCGTTTACTCATCACCTATGAATGGCTAATGACAGCAGAGCATGCTAAAAATGGGACAGGAGGGCATGTACACCCTATTGAGAATAAAGTAGGAGGAAGAGAAAGGAGGGGTAAGAGGAGCGTGACTGGAGGGAATTTTGGCAAACTGACAGCTTTTATGGTGGATTTTCTGGCATAAGTCCTATTTTATTCACTCAGTCTGTTTCTACTTATTCACTGATCTTGTTAGCCTCACCTGCCTCTATTTTTATGGGTTAAATATAAAGGTACTTTTTTAATTAACTAAATTTTGTTATTTATTTCAAATCATGCATTATTTGTTCTTTTAATAAGCAAAATATATCTTATAATTTTCATTTGAAGCAATTAATATGAAGCAAGGAATAATTTTTTAAATGGCTATCTTTTATAATTTACATCAAAGAAATTCTACATAATCTTGATATTTTAATTTTTAATAAATAATTTGAGTATTACTACTTCTATTAACCTGTTATGAACCTACTTTGTTTAGTCACATTAGGACCATTTACTACCTAGGCAAACTATATAAATGCTAGGAATCAGTGGGCCCAGAATGTGATTTTATGTGAGTTTTCCTTTTTATTATTTTGATTTAGTGTAACTAGGAAGGATGAAGCACATAAATACTTACTTGAGTATGGTCTGTAATATTTGTTATTTAACTATATTATTTTATTGTAAAAACAATATAAATGCATTCATAGAGGGTTCATGGTTAAAAAGTCAAGAATAACTACTTTAAATTAAAAAAAAATCGAAAAAAGGACATCTCCAATAGCCACTACAGGGTTATGATAAACTTGATGTGCATCTCAGCTACTATGCAGCCGTTTTCAGTGTTAATTCTATTAGAATTTTATTTTTTTTAAATTTTGAGTTCTTATTCTTGAATCTATTTCTATGTGCATTTTTTGTGTATCTTCCTTTCTTAAAAAATATAATTATCTCTCAGCCCTGCCTGCTCACTCGGGAAGGTTTACAGTAAGAGCAGTGAATGCTGGTGGAGAGGCCCAGAGCTCAGCTGACTTTGTTGTTGTTGAAGAGCCTCCTGAAGGATCAACTGAACAAATTACAACTTATGTCATTGAAGACATACAGGAAACAAGTCGTGAGGTAAGGTTAAATTATTCTAATTTATATAAAATTAGTTTAAAATTTTTGAAAATGATTAAAAACAATAAAGTAATTTGTTCTCCAACTTGAAGGTGCTTAATAATAGTTTTTTCTAGTTTATTTCATTCAGAACAAATTTTTATCTTGCAATTGTTGATAATAAATTTTTTCCTGCAATTAAGATAGAATAATAAAATGAAATAATTATCTCATAAATTTTTGAAAGTAATATCACATAATATTGGGCTGTAAACACATATGAAAACAAGGTTTTGGTATTCTACAGAAAAAACAGAAGCAACCAACTGAGAAGGTTGTAGTACTTCCTCGTCCTGCAGTTGCCACTGAAGTTGAGAGAACGATACTTCAAGCACCACCAATGCCTAAAGAGATTCCCAAGACTGAAATTACTGATGCAAAACCAAAAGACACCCTTTCTTCTACAGTGACAGAAATTGTATTGGAGACAACTCAACACACAGAAAAGCATGTCTCAATGAAAATGCAACATTCTCCGTTGACTGACTTTAGTCCAATTGGGAAGTCTGTCTCATCTATAGGTACTCAATCTGAGAGTAATGAAGTCCCAATACCAGAGCCTTCACCGGAAGTTCCAGATGATGCTGCATCTGATGAGAATAAAAAACAGGAAAATGATAGAGAAAAGATTGAGAAGGAGTTAGTTGAAGTTAAGCGACAAGGAAATGTTCAAGAAGCCTTGTCTAAGTTTAAAGAGCTTGAGTCTCAAACAGACAGTCCCTTTCCACTAAAGAGTCAAATAGAAGAGTTTAAACAGGAACATGCAAGCTCAGAAACATTAATAATTAAGAATATATCTTTAGCCAGCCCAGTTCCTAATGTAGCCACCATAATGTCAACTGGAATGGTAATACCAATGGAAATTGAGAAAAGGGGGCCTAAGCCTGTAATAATTGAAAAACCTTTAAATGTTGTTGAATCAGTGCTGTATACACCAACTTCTTCAGTTATAGCACCTGAAGAACCACCAACTTCTAAAAAAATAATTCTTGAAAGTGGAGAGGAAATAGAACCAGGTCCTCCTCCAGAAATGGGTTTTATTCCAAAGAGTGAATTTCCTTCAAAGGGACAAAAAGAAGAAGTGGCTTGCAAAGTCAAGAAACTGCAAGAAGAATCTCAAAAAGTCCTTTCTCCTATTGAAATACCATCTGGAGCTGTCCGGCTCTTTCCTGTTTCTACAGCTACTCCATCTCCTACAGTGACTTCAATGCCTGCCACTAGCTCTGCCTTTACTCACTGGATCGGAAAAAATGTAGAACCAATAAAACCTGTCCAAAGTTCTGTGGTGGTAGCCGAAAGTAAATTAGATGTTGTTCCTCTGCAACCCTCAATCCCTCTAATATGTCAGGAGGAAAAGAAGGAAATTGAAATAAAAAAGTCATCATTTACTGAGCACAAAGAAATAAAGATTAAAGAGAAGTTTGAAAGCGAGATGATTGTCCATGCTCCATTGGAAGTAACCCAAGAAAGGGTTGTTAGACCAAGAAGTCCCATAATGAGGCCTCTTACACCTGGTACACTTGCTCCTTCAGCTGAAGGGGTGGCTATGGAAAAAATTTGGGCTTCAAGGAAAACACCAGAACCAGAAGTAGGAGTTATAACTCAACTTCCACCTTCACCATATCAAACATTTCACAGAGACACTACCAATTCACCGAGGCCACCTTCAGCACAAGGTGTTGCCATGGACCGCATCTGGGCACACAAACATCCTGATAGATCATTAAAAATGTCATGGCCTCCACAACCAGCAGCTGTAGAAGAAGAAAGAACTGGTCCCGTATGGGCCAGTAGAGGTGGATCTGAACCACTCAAATGCCATTCTAGCCCATCTCCTGTCCCACAGCAGCAAACTTGCCTACATTCAAGCACTGTGGATGTGTCTGTAGTAAAAGAATATTCATCTTTTGAATCTTCAGTGAAGCAAGAGCAGACTTTTAAACCTGCTCCATCTCCTGTGCAATCCATTAAACCTGCTCAACCCCCACTACAACCCATTAAATCTGCTCTACCTCCTGTGCAACCCATTAAACCTGTCCCTCAGCCAGAAAAAACATTTAAACCTGTTCTACCTTCAGAGCCCATTTTCAAACCTGTTCTACCTGTAGAACCTATTTTCAAGCCTACTCCACCTGTGGAGCCAATTTTCAAGCCTGTTCCAACTACAGAACCAATTTTTAAACCTGCTCCACTAGTGGAACCTATATTTAAGCCTGTTCCACCTCCTGAACCAATTTTAAAACCTGCTGCGCCTGCAGAACCAATTTTCAAAACTGCTGCACCTCCAGAGGTAATTTTCAAGCCCGTTCCATCTCCTGAGCCAATTTTCAGACCTGCTGTACCTGTGGAACAGATTGTTAAACCTATTCCACCGAAAGAGCCAACCATTAAGCCTGCTCCACCAAGCATCCCACCAGCTATGACATCTGATGCCAGCATTCTTCATTATGTGGCCCATGTAACCCACTTAAGTTCAGCAGCAGAAGAGGAAGATGCGGTCATATCAAGAAAGATCACATCCTCTAGCAAAACGGAAATTAGCAGTTCCCATGTTGAAAAAGTTTTCGAAGTCAGCACTGTTGGTGATGTTACAAAACCATTAGAAACAAATTCTTTGGTTGTTGAGGAAAAGGTTTTGAAACCTTCAGAAGCCAAAAAAGTGTGGCCTCCTGGTCCTCATTCAGACTTTGAGCCAATGCCTCCTCCTCCTGTCAAAACTGGAATTCAGCCTCAGCGGCATGTAGAACCCATTATTCCCAAACCACCTGTTGAGGAAGAATTGCCAATACAACTTGAGCCTGGTCCTCCTCCTGAAATAGGCTTCATGCAGCCAACTTTAGAGAGAAGGGTATCTAAGGTTGAGTCCATTGAATTAGAGCTTGACAAGGAACCTTCAAAGCATATTGTTGGGGCCGTGAGAACCATTCCACCACCATTAAAGGAGAAACCAACAGCAATGAAACAAGAAGAGAGTATTGCTTCACTGGCACAGCTTGCCAAAAAAACTGTTGTACAAGATAAAAAACCTAAATTGATGGAGAGACCAATGTCCACACCTCCTATTTCTTTGAGTGCCTTTAAACCTTTTCCAGAGTTGGAACCTTTTCCCTTCAAACCAGAACCAGAAAAGAAGGTTGCCACTAGAACTCCTCCCCCACCAAAACCTTCAAGATTTGTTAAGGGAGAATTCACAGAGAGTGATTATGAAAGTGATATTGAATCAACTCGAATACCAGCCAAATGGAGGCCTTATGGCAGTGATACTGAAGGTTTGGAGAGCCATCAACTAATCTTTCGCCGAGTGAAGCCACCAGGATCAGTGACCTCTTCAAAAAGACCAGTATCAATGGGAGAAGCCCCTTTACCTCCAAGTGCCTTTGAAAGTGAACCACCTAAACTTGAAGGTCCTCCTCGTCCAGAAGTGTACAAAGGAGTACCAGTGAAGACAGAAAAGATTTCCAAAGTTCAGAAAGTGGGTGGAACAAAATCTGATAAAGTAACACAAGAAATTAAAAACATTGAACAAGGTGAAGTTACAGAAGTTACTTCAGTGAAGGTTGTCAAAAAGCAAATGACTCACTCTTCCAAGCAAACTGGGATAACTGAAGTGCCAAAAAGAAAACGTTCGCCCCCTGGTAAAACATCAAGTACCCCTGCTGAAACTATTCCTGATAAAGAAGTAGAACAAGGGAGTACTCCAGTGAAAGGTAAACCTGGCTCACCTAAGATGAAGGTCAAAAAGGAGTTGACTGAAAGTGGATATATGGCTGACACAGATGAACCAATTTGGCAGCAAAGAATGCAAAGCAAAGAGACCAAATCTTCTACAGTGACTACATCTTCAGTGTCTTCCACTTCATTGATTGCATCTAAATTTGAGCAGAGAGTGTCTGATTCTTCTCAGGAGAGCACAAATAAAAATGCTCAGAAAGTCCATCATCATCACCAAGCATCATCTAAATTTCTGCAGCAACAACAGATAGCAGCAGCTGCTGAACTTATTGGTGAAGGGGTGCCAAAGGCAGGAGAGCAAGGTGTAGTGAAGAAACCACAGAAGGTGCGAGCTTATTGATTTGAGGTGTATAAGTTGCTCACGTGTTTTGGGTTTTGATATCACATGGTTGCTTTTCTTACTGACATATGTGTCTAAAGATAATCTATTTTTGCATGATTGTTTTAGTATTTTGTATATTTTTGTCATCACAACTGACTTTATGTTGAGTAAAAGGTATACTTACTTGTTAGATTTAATGTAGTTATGTTTTTTTGCTTAAACATGTTAGAAATGCTTTTATTGCATCTCTTTTATGTAATTATAACCAAGTAGTCCACAATTTGAAGTATTCATCTTTTATTACCATCTTAGGAAATTATTTTAGCTGCTGAAGCTTTAATGCACATATAGCATGGCTCTGTTTATGTATGAAATGCATTTAATATTTGTATTTGTTTTAATATAATTTATTGCATAGAATATTTTACTTATGATACTTCCTTGCTTGATAGTTTGAATCAAATGTTTGCTTTTTATTTACAGCTGTTGAAAAGTAGGATTTTTGGTGGCTGTCATAGCAAAATTGTAGTTTACACTATTTTAAATTACTCTTTTACCTTAAATTGCTCGTTTAAATATATTTTTGAGGTTAAATGATGTAACCTGTATATTACTTGAATCTCACATTATTATACCATTGCAGGAGCTGATTGCCCCAGCAATAGTTAAGGAGATACCCATTACCTCTAAAGATATTATTTACAAGAAAGATAAACCACAAGTGGTTCCTAGTCCTTCAAAGTAAGTATTTTTGTCACATTTATAACAGTAATGCATTTATGGGATAACTATTCTGATATTTTATATATTATATATTTAGATTTTCTTAACATAAAAATGTGAGGCATACTATTTTATCACTATTATTTTTCATTGGAAAATATTTTCTGCTTTTTGGTGCACACTTTTGAAGTATAAAATTTGATCTTTTATGGCATGGTTACTTCTAAACTAATTTATGAGTGGTGTTTTTGATGCAGTAAAACCTCTTTAATATATTATCCATCACATGATTTTCTTCATGCTCTTATGTTACTGTGCTTTTCTGATCATGAAAAACTTGAGCTTTCTTCTATTTTATATTTCTGTTACTTTGTTTCTAGGAAAATTTGATATTTTTTCACATGCTAACAAATACATTTCATGATTAACTGGTTCTTTTATGCATTATCATGATAGTGAAAACCATCTAGAATTAAAGAAAACACACAAAGTTAACTACAAACTACAATATGATATGGCATTCATGATAACCAGTGTTTATTTTGATTAAAATTTTCTTTTTACAGTTTATTAACTTAGCATGAAAATTAACCTGTACCTTATGCATGGAAGTATTTCATTTCAATGGAATACTTTTATTGTATTTTCTTATTAAAACTTATGGAATTATTTCACCTTATATATCTGTTTCCAAAATTTCCTTCTCTGAATAATCATACATCTTTTACATATTCACTAACAATTTTTCAGTGATTTGAGATGACCGATTTCTAAAGATAAAGTTGGAATCTTTTATGTTTTGGTTAATTTGTTACATGTATTTATTTAAAATTAGAGTAATCCATTGGATTCCATATAAAGTTATATTTGCTTTACTGTTCTTGTGTCATTTTATTATTTTTCAACATGTTTGTAGTTTTATCGTCAAGTATTTAATAAAAGTAATTCTATTATCTAATTCCAGACCTTTTTGCATTATGCTACCTCTGATGTATCGTAATTTATTTAGATTATTATTCTTATGTCTTAAAAGGAACAAAATTCTGATGATATGAAAATATAATGTTTTACTGTCTTCTACTTTTCCTATTAAAGTAGTTTTGCAGGGGATATGGTGTGTACTTATTGTTTATTTTGCCCTATGGTGAGTAGTTACCCAGCTTATGTTTCTTTTGTAATGCATCCTCTGAAAGACCTGCCATGCCTGCGATTGTATCTCTGCCTGCCTAAATCTATTCAGCCATTTGTTTACCTTTTGATGGATGATAGATTTACCCTCCAGTTTTGTTTACCTATTAGTATGACCATACTGGAATAATCGTTATCTAGTCTCTCCATGTGCCCATAGTGTATGGAAATTACCATGTTAAACTAATGAAATGATATGCCTTGACAATAAAAGAGTTTTGTTCAGTATTATGGGAAAAATAATTGACACACAAAAAGTAGGATTCTTTCATTTCAGAGGACTGATTAAAATGAGATGGTTCATTCAACCAGTATTACAGAGATATTATAATTAGGAATATGCTTTTAAAATTTAGGAGTTCACATTTCATTAAACTGAATCAGGAAGAACGCTCGCAATTACACTAAATTTGTCTTATATCTGTGTTAAAACTTAATATTTCTGTATTGGCAATATATTACCATCCCTTTTTATCTAGATCAGAGAGCATTCTACATATATTAGATAAATATTGAACAGGTTTTGCTGCATTGTTATTAAAAACCATCAAATTATTCAAAAAGTGAAAATTAAATTCATTACAATCATCTGTTAGATAAAGTAATTTCATTGTGCATGCTTTCTATATAGGTGTTTTAAACTATTTGCGCTGTCATGTTGATTGACACAAAAATAGTAAAGATCCTTTAGCATGCTCTCAAAATAATGACAGATTTTACTATCTGCTCAAGTAGATTGAATTTATTTATTTGTAATCAAAGAAGAACGTAAAAGTCATATGAGGTGGGCAATGCTTTTTTTTATAGGTTTGTGAAGGGACAGTTTCGTGAGAGTGACTATGAGAGCGATTACGACACTCGGATCCCGCCTTTGTGGCGCCCTCACAATTCAGATACGGATGAACCCTCTTATCGCCCCGTTCGCCCCATTCTGAAATGTACAAGAAAAGAAGCAAGTGTGAATGAGGAAATTATATCTCCTATCCCTCCCGCAAAATTTGAAGAACCTCCCCAATCCATTGGTCAACTACGCCCAAAATTTGAACCCATTGAAAGGGTCTCTGTTCCTGTTGCAAAAATTTCTAAACCTTCTTCCCAGTCTACCAACTCCACTGATATCATTTCTCATCAAATTAGGTCAACATCCATTACAGCACAACCTGCAATTTCAACTCCAGTTGTGCTTCCTGAGCCAGGTTCCCCTCCTGAAGAACGGTATGCCCCACCTCCTCGTACAAGACCTTTATTCCAAGAAAAGAAGACAACAGTGGATAAGAATCCTCTCCAAGCTGTGGAGACATCAAAGAAGATGCATTTCACAGAATCATCTGAGACCTGCCATCGTGTAGTCAGCATGGAGCATACCACGAGAGTTATCCAGTTTGGTGATAAAGAAAAGGGAGTAGTTCATCCTATTAGAAATCAGTATCATGCAACATCTGACACACCCCAGTTGGTGGAAATTATGGAACCAGCCCTTGAGCCATTCCCATTCAAGCCTGAACCACAGAAACCAAAAAAACCATCTGGTCCTCCACCTCCAAAGCCGAAGAAGTTCACCAAGGGTGAATTTCGAGAGAGTGATTATGAAAGTGATGTTGAAAATGTTCGCATCAAACCTATTTGGGTTCCATATGAGAGTGACTCGGAGGAGCCACATTATCGAAAGGTACTGAAGTGCCCCTTTTAATCTCCGCCTACTTTTAATTTTGGCAAATTAGGTAAATCTCTTGATTAAGTAATTTATTTTGTCTTGCTTTAACAAAGATAAAATGTCTGGAATACAAGAGAAACTGGTTGAAAGAATAAGAAATTTAATTGATCTGCAAAAATTACAAACTATTATTCTCAATTCTCTTTTTCAATATCTTGACAAATAATTCCTTTTTTATATTCAGTTGTAAAACTGTAATAATTATGTCTAGATTTTGTTTAGTATTTGTGGAGATTATTCGGTTAATAAAATTCATTTTGTCATAGAATTAAAGTAGATGATCTGCCTCAATGCAGAGAAGGAGAAAAATTGTGAACTTGACCAAGAATTAAACTCTGGTGTCCCACTTTCTGGGCTTTAACCTGCTAAACTACCAAGCCTGAATGATTTCCTTTCTAAAATTGGGATATTTCTTTTAAGGAAGGGCTAATTGATAAGTAAACCATTCAACATTGGATGTCCTCATTGAGGCAAATGAGAGAAATTCCTTTTCTAAATCTCAAAACAATGAGATACTTAAGGATGTATTTAATGTGCCTCAGGGAGGACATTTAATGTTGCATAATTTACTACTCTGGCCATCCTCATTAGAAATATTTCAATTTTTGAGTGGAGAAACACAGGCTTGGTAGCATTAGAGCACCTCCCCAGTTAAATTCCTGCACGTTTTCAGAATATTTCTCCTCTACATTAAATTTATATTCAACATTTTTCATTAATGTGTATAAAAACTTCTGTTACTTTTAGATGATCTATTACTAAAAATATTTAAATATAACCATAATAATACTGTGAAAATATTTAAATATGACCATAATAATAGTGTAAAAGTAAATGAATGTTTCTTTTTTTAGTTTTCTCATCATATTAAGGCTGATCAATGTGTCATGATATGACATCAATGAGATGACAGATAACCTTTAAAATATTGCTGGACATTTTTTGTCCTGATTCTAGTAATTTATGCTGTGTATGATTAATTTGTAATAAGTATTTGTTAAGAAGTTTCAACAGTTGAGCAAACATTTAAAGAAAATATTACATAATTGATTTTCTTTAATTGCTATATTGATGCTTGTCATTTTGAAGTCAATTTTTTGCATTTGCTATATAGGTTAGGCCACCATCAACAACTCCAAAGAAATCTGATGGATCTGAAAGAGGGGGACCATCACCTGCTCCTCCCTCTGAGTTTGAGAAGCCACCTGAATTGAGTGGTCCTCAAAAGATTTCAATGCCCTCTGTGGATAAACCAGAGAGAACCAAAATAACAACTACAGTTATTAAGACAGATGCGGAACAAAAGAGACTTATGAAGGTGGAAGAAATGAAAAGGCGGTTCAGTGGAGGAACAGAAACTCAAAGATACTTCCAACCTGTAGCTAAGGCAGCAGATTTCCCAGATGGCATAACTCTACAGCCTGGAGAAAAACCAGAGTATGGGTTTGCTGGCAGCCTGCCTTCTTCTGCTACACGTAAGAGTACAAATCATATTTCAACAGTATATTTTCCTAACAAGAATGGTTTGAAATAAGTAAGGCTGCCATCTATCCTTTTTCCCAGGACTGACTCAATTTTACTACTCTAGGCCTTGATGCCCTGGTTTTTACGTTTAATTTGGCATTCAATACTTAATCAACTTTTGAAATTGGTTACAAAAATTGTGCACTTTCATTAAAAAAGCTTTGATTAATAAAAATGAATATGTTAGATTGAAAATTAATTTTTCTGCTTTGATCTTGCTTACTTTATACCTTGAGTCTGTAATTCAATTTTAATTTTTAATTTTGTGGCATGAATACATTGTCGTCAATTGCAACAAAAGAAACGTCACACTTAAAAGCAGGGGTTCGCATCCTAGTATTTGGGAGCTCCAATATGTTCTTTGGCAGTATTACCATACACTTCCACAATGCTTAAAATCTCCTTACCTAGAACTAGTAATTTCATTTGTTTGACAGTTTTTATAAACATAGGAAAGGACTTTTTTCATAACTTTGATGTTGGTTTGATTTTATTTGTGATCATCTTTATTTTTCCAAAACTATAGTAGTGCTCATTGGATCTTCTAGTAAAAAACTTGATGCTCAACACATTGAAAAGGTTGCAAACCTCTGTTTTAAAGAGTGTTTGCCTACATTCTGCTTTATGAAGAGCTCCTCACTTGCTAATGTATTTATATAATTGAACTGGATTGGGTATTATTTAAGTATGTCAGCCTTAAGCATGTTTTGGTATTAGTTAATTGGGATTTGATTCCATCCTAATCCCTCTTTCAACCTCAGCAAAAAAATCCAGTTTTCTATTTTTTTTTAAATCAAAGCTCTCAGTGTGCATAAGAAGCATTTAAAAGTCAATTTATAAATATATATTTTTATAATATCCTCTATCATTATAAATGATGAATAGATTGTATTCTTGAAATCGCTTCTTAACCCCTTGTGTTGGAATTTTAATCTCTCTTTTCCTGGACGTGAATTACAAAGTATGCAGTCTTAAAAACTTGAGCATAGATACTATGGAGATCAAGGATTAAAACTCTTCTAACATCTATAGAGCATATCCAGAAATATCATGACTAGAACCGATAAATCCAAACATGAGTCTGAGTCATTTTTTCAAATTTTGGATTACAAATTGGACCACGAGTTTCACTAATTATTCCAACACAAGGGGTTAATATTACTATATACTTCTGTCTCTTCAATATTATTTTTCATTTGTTCATGTACATAATACCAAACTACTTTTTCATTTCATTAAAATTATGTTTATTGAAAAATTGAAAGGGTCTCATTTTTTTACAATGATTTTCTTTTGTATCTTTAGAAGTAGCTAGCCATCATATGAGTGAGATGTCACAGACATTCAAATCTAAAGCTCAGCAATTTGTTAATGATATAATAAAAACCACGAGTGAAACCAGCTCAGAGCCTAAATCAAATGGTGTCCCACTGCCTCAGAAAGTTGGAGGTGAAGAGGCTAAAGAAAATGAGCCTCATTCTTATAGGGAGGAATCCAGGCTGTCACAATTTGGTTAGTATATTTGTATTAGGATATACTTTAAGGTAAAGTTATGCTATATGTTTATCCATAAAGTATTGTATATTAGATGACCTGATTAATGATACCAGTGAAGAATTATAAGAATATAGCTTTAAAAGGTGTGCTGAAGTATTTTAAAAGTTGTTTTTATTTGTCCTGAGTTACATTACAATTTGTGCTTTTAAATGTGATAAGAATCCAATAACCAGATGTTACAAAATGGAAATATTTTTTATCTATGCATCTGATTTTCAATTATATCAAATTGGTACATTATACTTGATTAACCCGAAAGGTAGATAACTTCAAATTTAAGATGACCATGATAAAAAACATTCAGGAAACAACTTTGTAATACCAATTTAAAAAATAAAATATGGTGGTAACTTTGTGCCATCAGCTAACACTGCCATCATTGCAGTAATGCACAATTTTTCGTTCCCCAAAATTTTTGTTTTTTGTGCCTTTTTCGTTAACTGTGTAATTGGATGGCATGCTGAAATGAATAGATGTCTCATCTGCATTACCCATTTGGCTCAGAAGGTAATTGTGAACTTTTTCCAGTGCGATTACATGCTTTTGGAAAGCAATAAGATCGTTTGTATAGTCAGAAGGTAAACGTTGGCAAAGAGAAGTTCTTCGTCATGGGCAAAAAATCATCTGTATGCATCAACCATTACCAGCCTTGAATTCTTGCAGTGAGATGTTCAGTGATAATGCAAATTCATGAGTTTTCAATTTAATGATTTCCTGCAACACTGGTTTTCCGTCTGTTCTTTGAATACGTACAAATTTTACAGTTTCCTCTTCTAATTCATGAAATTGACCTTGTTTGGATCCACTAAATCAGCAGTTCTTAAACTGGTGTCTGCGGACCCCCAGAGATCTCCGCGTCAAAGAAATTTGCATGAAAGGGGTCCTCAGATTACTAAAGTTTAAGAAACGCTTCACTAAATCCTTTCCATGTTGAGTTAGCACCTTCAAGTTTCTGTTTTGCTTGCTTCCACCTTCGCACATTTGCTTTCATCACATTATATTTCCTCCTGGCCTCACGATTGTTAGTTTCTTCAGTATAGTGCACCACCATTAACTTAAAATTTCTATCAAAACCTTGTCTTATACCTTGTGATACATTCATTTTTACAGAAGTGCCTTTCTTCTCTTCACGATCTGTCATTTTAGACCTAAGATTTGGGGTAACTTGTTTAAAAATGCTAAAAATAATAACTAGTCCTCACTTCATGTTAAAACTTAGCAAAATTTGTACCAATCTCATGCTCTCATTGAGGTTATACTCTTAAAACTGCAGGTGTAGGTACTTATCGTCTGCTGCTGGCACACCTATCGAAAAGTAACAAATATGTTTAAATAGTAACAAGATACTAAAACGTCGGCAATCTTAGTGGAGCCATTTTCAATGCCATATGTATCAAATTTCTTACTCAGCCGATTACAAGTTCTGACATAGGTTTGTCAACACTTCCCTTTCACCAGTACTTACAAGGTGGAAAGCCACACGTTTTGCACATTGTAAACTTCAAGAAAATGAATAAATGTATTGTATTAAGAAAAAAAATGTAATGTATTGTGTATGTATAAATAAATGCATTTTCATGGGCATAGAATTAGCATCAGGTTGTTTCATGCAGCTTTTAAAACTTTGTACTCAATTTTAAAATGATCCCTAAATTTTTTGCAGAAATTTTCGGAAAAAACCTCGTCTTCCTTTTGGGTTAATACGGTATATTATTATTTTAATTTTTCCATAATAAGAACAGTCATACCTCTTTATTCGACACGGATGAGTTTTGTAAAAGTGCATCAAGTAGAGGATCAATTTTTTCCCATAGAATTTAACATTAAAATGGGTGAAAGAACATTAAGGTTGTTTTTGGCTGGTAATTTTATTTATATATGATAATTACTTAAGCAAAACTTGCAACACTATTACATTGTAACATGGGATTCTCCCTTGTATGCTTTACATATCAAATCCATGGTAAGGTGAGCACAACTATCACCATCTTTGAGGTTTGTTTGCTTGGGTGTGATCCATTATTCTTGTTTCTCCAATCCATTGCAAGATTTCTGTTTGCTGTTTCACTGTTTGCTTGATGTCACAAGTGACTGAAGATGTAGTCTGTTTAGTCTTATTTATTGCTAAAATCAAGAATTTATTTAACATTTTGCGAATAAAATAAAAATGAACTCATATAATAACATTTTAATGTAAACTGCATTTTCAGTAAAGATTTGCTTTACCTTTTTTACACTTAAAACTACAAATATTCATACAGTTATCATTTATTTGAAGAAATTTTAAGTAATTTTTGTAAAATGTACAAGCCAGTAAGCAAGTTAAGCAAAAAAGGTGGATCCTGGAAAGCAGGCAGCATAGGTGCTGATGGATTATTTTCTTTAAAAAATCAGCATAACAAAGGCGACTCCATAATGCACAAATGTCTAATAATGGGTTATGACTGTATACTTCGTTTTCATAAAATATGTACCCTAATGCAATTAAAATTAATTGTAGTTGTGCATAATTGTTTTGAGTGAATTTTGTTCTTTTGCTTTGTTGCATTTTAATTTAAATACATTTTTAAAATTTAGTGTGGGTTTCATGTTTTGCCAACAAGCAATAAGTTTAGTATTTTTTTACTTTTGTAATTTAGCTTTTTAATTATTAAACACTAGATATGTAAGCATCAGAAAGCCAATATTGTTGTCTGTTTCTTCAAATTCTGGTATGCTGTGGTCCACAATTTTAATGCAAACCCTTTCCTCCAGAAGGGATTTTTATTTAATATCTTTAAAAAATTGGTAGAAAATTTTAACTAAGCTTCTGAACTATTTGGGTTGATAATGTATTATCCAGTTATTATATTTTCAAACATTAGTGTTATTATTTTCTCCAACATAGAAACTGACAAGGATTTTTAGTGGTCCACTTTTGTGATGATATTTTAAACTGAAAGAGAAGTGTTTGATTTGCTATTTGTCAACCTAACTACCACTTTTAATAAATAAAAGTCTCGAACTCTACTGAAAAAAATCCTTCACTCCAGGTACAAAATGTATAGACCCTGACACGGGCCTCATTTACTTCAAATACGATTTTGGATACGAGTTTGGTGTGCTCCTTCCTGGTGAGGGAGCAGGGATGGGGGCCAAAAAAGCAGTAGCAGGAGGTGGTGGAACTCCTGTGTCAAAGCCAAGAGATGATGATATAGCTGTACCAGTGATCCATGAGAAATCTGGTACTCCAGACACAAAGACAACGAGCGAGAAATCTGTTTCGAAGTTAGGGGGGCAGAGTGCCCCAAAAGGAACACCAGTTGTTCCTCAGTTTCGTCCCAAAAAGTTCACTCACCTGAAATCTGTTAAGTGGGAGCCCACTTCAGAGAGTGAACTGTCCGATGCAGAAGGGACTCTCCCAAGGGGTAGTGGGTCCCGTCGACTTCCTCAACCAGCTGGCGGAGTCACTGAGCCAAGAATCATCATTCCCACCTCTCCTTCCATACCACCTCCTCTCTCATCCTCCCCTTCATCTTGGAAATGGGTGGGTGGAGGCGATGGTGGCACCCTTAGTCCCTCTTCTCTTTCTCCTCGAAGTCTTCCTTCATTTTCTCCGCACCCACAGCAGCAATGTATTGGTGGGAGCGTCGTACCACCTCTCAGAATTACGACAGGGGCTGATTCTACAGGTACCACTACAGAAGGTGGAGTGCGTCATTGCCTGTGGACCACTAACAGCCATGATCGTTAATTTTGCAATCCCCCAAAAAATATGCTGAATGAAGGCTCTCTGCACTTTGTGTATTGTTAGCCATAAAAAACTTTAGCAGCTTTCATGCAGTAGAATTAAATTTTATTTATCGTATGTGTTTGCTTTACATGTTTGGTTTAGGTTTAATTTCATGCTTACGGTTAGTTGTTTGTAAATGAAACAGTGGTGTTGATTATGGTGTGCATGAATGTTTTATACATCATTGTGTATGCATACTGTTGAAATATTGAGGGAGTAGTTCTGAATGTCATATCATGAGCTTCCCATGAAATCAGTTAAACCAAAATAATGTGTTTGCATAATGATGTTTGCCTTAATATTATTTGCAGCATTTAGGCATGGTGGTAAAATGTATGCAATGCATTATTTGTAAATTGTTAAGTAATGGCTTTTGCTTTTGTTTAATTTTATCCCATGAAAATAATCTATCACAAATTTAATCATTTTCTTTATAAATTTTCTAGTTATGACCTAGCAGCTATTGTAAAACACTAGAATGTAATTAATGCAGGATAGTTTAAGGGTGAAAGTAAGGAATTGCCTTATAACAATCCCGTTATAATCTTGTTAGCAAGACTCCTGGCCTCGGCTGTTAGTTAGTGTACAGGTTGAAATTAGCAAAGCTACTTGCATATGTCTTTTATTTTTAATGTTTCCTTGTGCATATATAGCATGATCAATAGATATGGTATATAGTAACAGTAGAGTAGATGTCTAGCATCAGGAAAGAAGTATGTGTATGCAACCTATACTCATATACCTGAAAGAGCTTGAATAATGTATTAAAAATATGTTGTTTAAATAAAAATGAAAGTTATCTAAAATATTCTGGACATAATTATAGATCTATGTACCAGTGATTTTAACTCCCTGTTAGCAATCAATATTTAATTTAATTTTAATACGAAATTCATTCTTTCTTCTATTTTAATTTGTTTATTACTAAATTCAATTTGAAGTGCTATAGTAAATTCTAAAATTCTTATGAATGCAGTAGTCATTTTATTTAATTCTAAATATTCTAAAGTTTCTTGTAATAGCATCTATAGAATGGAATATAATTTAATTGATTATCCTAAACATTCTAAATGTAACGGAATATTTATTATAAAAAATTAAGTACAGTGTGTCTTCGATTAACATCGTTAATTCGTTCCAGAAAATCGCAACGTAGAGCGAAACAACATTAAATGAATTGATATTTCCCTTAAGAACCCATGCTATACAATATAATTGCTACCAAAACCTCAGGTTCAAAACCTCTTGAAACAGAAAGATATTATATATTGTATTTAATGGAGCTTTATGGTACCACATATGATATGAATGGTATCAGAACCTATATAAATCAACATAATATTATTATTAATATAGAAATGGCATAAAATAAACAAATAGTATGACTTCATTTCAACATGCCCAAATTCGGAAAAGGCTATATTTCACAAAATTATATCTAGAGATGAGAAAAGAACTACGTAATACCAATCTGGCAAAATGTAGTCGTACGATCTATAGAAAACAAAGAGTTTTTACTAGAAAGTTTATAGACAGCCACGAACACTTATGTACATGTGAATTCATGAGTTGACATTGCCAGAAAAGAAATGCAACAAAGAAATTATTCCCTGCATCAGTTACTGTATAATTGATTTAAATCTACCATAATAGAGGTAAATAAACATTTATTTTGGTGTTTTTATTGAACTGCAACTTTAATTAGGCCGAAAGAAGGATAACTACTCTGTAGAGCCACAGCTGATACAAACAGTTTTGCCATTTATTTTTTTCAGTAAGTCGCTGTATCACTACTTGCTGTTCATTAGATCACTACTTGTTAGTCATTAGAAATTTGCTAGAGAATAAACAATAATGCTCTCTGCATCTGAGTAGGAAAACTGTTACGTTAGGCCATAGATTGTAACTTTTTAATGCAAAACGTGTGGCAAAAATAAAATTTTGGGACTTTTGAAAATATGGCAGTTATCTTACCACAAAATATTATAATAATATAATAGGGTAAGTAACTCGTGCTTTCCGACGAAAACTTTCTTCTCTGGTTCATTAATCCCTACTTCATTTTGAACAAGCGCTCGCTCTCTCTCTCTCTTCCTTTATCCTTATGGCCAACAATGTCACCATTCCCATAAATGATATCCATTGTTCCAGTGTTGTAGTTAATTGCTCAAATTGCAAAAAGAAAACAATAAAATAAAAAATACGGGAAATGAAAAGAATATTCCACCTACTTACATCATATTCATTTTTGTTAATCAATTTTATTTTTTGTGTATAGTATAAATGCAGATGCCATAATTTTAGCCAATAGCAAGAATTAGCTAGATTCTTAAATTGATTTGCCAGTTTTGTAAATGGTCACTATAGTATTATTTTAGATGCTAGATCGGACCTAAAGTTGCTATATCTAGCTACGAATTTGCTGGGTTGACGACACTGGATACAAGCAGCAATAAAATAGCGAGGTGTTAAACTTAAGTTATTCCAAAAGTACAGAATAAATTCAAAATTATAAATGGGGTATTCAGCAGATCTTCCTTTCTGCATAACTCATGAAGCTTTTAAGGTTTCTATTAATGGGAATTAAGATGATTTTTATGACTGCTGGGGAGAACTTGAGAACAAGGCCATTACTACCACTTATATTAGGACCAGTTGTTACAAAATGTCACCATGCAAATAATGCAAATTTAACAAAATTACATCAATCCAAATCACATTTCCCAATGAAATAATGCGATCTGCCGCACCTGGAGAAGCGCTGCGCAACAAATGTGTGTGAGAATCATCTATGCAATATTTTTTTGTGCTTTATTTAAGCATGGAGTCAGGACAATGTTAACACGAATCATCAATGACGTTAATCCGAATATGGGTGATAATTTTTGAATGATGTTAAGTCGAAACGATGTTAAACTGAGGACACACTGTAATATCTGCATGATAAACATGCTCTCTTTATTCTCTTAGTATTTTGTAGTAAGCAAATGCAAATTTAAACTGAATTTAAGCTAGGAGTATTTTATTGACTTTGCCTAACATTGTACTTTCCTTGACCTAGCTTCTCCAGCTATGTCATCTCCATGGATGGAACCAGGTATAAGCCCCACCACTGGTCGAATGGGAGGTATTCAAGGACAAGGTCCTGTTAAAGCCAGTCATGGTAGAGGAAACACACCTACATCACCTAGCACACCCATTTCTCCAAGCAATGCACATGGAGTTTATGCTTTTTCCCCGTCTCAGCCCTTACAGCCAAGAAAACCACCTACTTTTATAACAGTGAGTATGATGAAAATATTAATGAGGAATAATGAAAAATAAAGCTGCTTAGAAATGAATTGGCTTTTTGGTGGAGCTATGAAGGGCACTATTGTGTCTATTTTCGTTTTATTCAGAAAGCTGTGATTAAACTTAACATGTAATAGAATATTAAAAAATAAGTTGAATGCATTCCTGATAACAGGATCTTAACTTAAATAGAAAAACTAAAATTTATTTGTGGAAGTCTGCCTAGGAGAGAAACAAGGCAAAGTAAAAGAAATGAATTTTCTGTAAGTGAAAGGTAATATTGGTATGTATGTACACCCACTCCCCGCTTCAACGCTGTCTCAATTAACGCTGTTCCGCATTAATGCTAAAAATAATTGAATACCTTTTTCCGAATTGCACTCGCCCATTCCACATTAACACTCTTCAAAATTTCTGATGTAATTTACGAAGTCCTCTGCACATTTACAACACACAAGCCATCAGTATTTTCAGTTGCTTGATGGTTCTGTGTACACTTTTCAATGTTTTTGTGGGTCAAAATATTGAGTGAACTTTATTTAAATTATATTTTCCCTTGAAATAAAAGGACCATGAGTGATAACCGGCGGTCAGAGGAGAAAAAGAGGAAAAACTTAACTCTCGAGGTTAAATTAGAGGTTTTATGGTGACTAAAAGCTGGAGAGCACCAACATTTGTTTGTTTTTTGCTCCCTTTTTGATTGTTCAGTTTTTAAAAATGTAATACCAAGATATTTGAATTCTTCCTTTATTTGGTCTCATTCCATGTTTCTTTATTTATCAAGCACATGAGATAATTCTTTCATGAATCTATATTTCTTTATCGAATCGTAGTAAGGTTTTGATTGTTTCGATATACAATTTTTGTCTTATTGGTTGCTTTCTCTTAATTGAACAGTATCTTCAGTCATGATGCTTATGTTATTATATTCCAATTTTCTTTGTGTTAATAAAATTATGGCTGTATAGTGACTATTGTCTCACCCTGTATGTATAAGTAGACACAGGTATCTTCTTCTACTCTAATTCTTATTCCTTAAAGCTCCTGCGCGATTTATTCAGTGTGAGATCAACATGTGTTCCATAAAATGCATTCTGTTCTTTATTTATATTCAAGTTTTACGGTTCAATTTTGAATATAAATGCAATGCAAATGATGGCCTATTCAATGCTACATTATATGGTTAACAAAGAATACTTTGGTGTATTACCATATTAGTCCGAATATAGTCCCTCCGTGAATATAGTCCCCCCCATATTTCTGAAGCCTCAGTTTTGAAAAAAAAGTTGGAACCCCATTACAGAATTCACTTTTTAGCCTACTTTCCAGAATGGAAATAGGCTTATAATTTTTTCGTTGTGTCTGTCTGTCCGTCCGTCCCCCCTATTAACTTTTGAACCAATACAACGATTTTCATGAAACTTGGTAGAAATCTCTTGCTAGATGGACCGAGCTCTCGAGAATAGTTTTTGTTGCAAAGATTGAAGTCCCGGGTTCAATTCCAGGAATTATCCTTCCCATTTGATTTTCATGGGAAATCTGAAATCCATCATGCAGGGTAATTTTCTCTTGCACATTAAAATATCTTACGATTGTAATATCGAAGCGAGTTTTGTACTATTCTCTGAGGAAATAATGAAGATTCTAATTTTTATTGTAGAATTTTCCTTATCGATTGTATTTCTTAGAATTTCGCATAAATACTGGCGATTTTGCAGTTTTTATCACTCATTACCAGAGTGTTGCCATAGCAACAACTATTGTTGGTCTCAGATTTGGTATATTCTAATACGTACATGCGTTATTTTTACCGCACAAATACACGTGATCAATTTAATATTCCGTTTGAATGTATTTGTAGTATTTTATAACACAAAGAGCTACATATCCACGATGACATTAAAGCTATTAAAGCCAATATAAGTATTAAATAAATCATTAAATGGAGAGTAGGCATCATAAGTTCTTTTCGGATCATCTTGTAATATTCTAATGAACGAGTTTTAATATGTATGAGTAATTTAGTTACAGCTATCAATTTACGACGAAATGGTGACATCACATTTTGCATGTTATAGTTGCAGGCATAATGTAAATATGTATCAAGTGTTACTGGACTAAATTCGAAAATTTTGATTTATGAATGTTATTTAAATTCCATTTGTATCATTCAGATGCCATTGACAATGGCTATTTGAATCGTGCCTGTATAAAAAATAATTATCACCAGATTTCCAGTTAACATTTTCTTTTCATAATTTATTTTACCTGTATTTTTGTTACTTCTGATATTTATGCCTCGGAATATCACATCAAGGAATACATTCTGTAGATAGTTGAAACACCTTCAACACCTCAGTTTGATTTTTGTAAGTAATACAGTAAAACCCCGATTTAATGTTCCCCGCATTTAGTGAAACCCGATTTAGTGAAAAACCCGCATTTAGTGGAAAAATATTATGTACTCGTACTTCAATTTTTATTTGACGCTTCCCGCATTTAGTAAACTTTTTCATGTGCAAAAAGAAATCACAAAAGAAACATATTGTACGTAAAAATTACGATATACGCTCAAAACATTGTGAATGGCTCATCACGCGCAAGCGGCTACATTGTCTGCTAAGACAGTAGTGGCCGCAAGGAAACCGTAAATCCTACAATGTAATGAATCCGCTCGTATGTTCCTCATTTCTGGTATCACGCTCAGTTACCTGTTGTCATAGTGTGCTATATACTCGACGTCGTTTACGAGAAAATGCCCTTTGAAAATCGCGATCCGAGAGTCATCGAAATAAGAACGTTAAAAGTCCTTTCCTAATTTTCTTGGAGCGTTGGTCTAGGGGAAACGAGTTGGATTTCAAATATTTTTGCCGGGGTTCGATTCCCGAAGGGACCAATATTTTTTTCTCCAGTTTTTTTAAATTTGTTCGCAATTTCCAGCATATCGTCGATAAAACTTGCAAACTATTTTTAAAAAATGTATTCAATGCATTATAACCACTATTTTCTTCATCGTAATTCTTCACCGTAATTCTTAACGAACATAATTTTACGGATCACCCATTCGCTTTACCATCTCGTCATGTATTGATCATGATTTAAAGTTCTTATTTTGATGACTCTCGGATCGCGATTTTCAAAGGGCATTTTCTCGTAAACGACGTCGAGGATATAGCACACTATGACAACAGGTAACTTAGCGTGATACCAGAAATGAGGAACATACGAGCGGGATTCATTACATTGTAGGATTTACGGTTTCCTTGCGGCCGCTACCGTCTTAGCAGACAATGTAGCCGCTTGCGCGTGATGAGCCATTCACAATGTTTTGAGCGTATATCGTAATTTTTACGTACAATATGCTTCTTTTCTGATTTCTTTTTGCTCATGAAAAAGTTTTAACGTTCTTATCTCAATGACTCTCGGATCGCGATTTTCAAAGGACATTTTCTCGTAAACGACGTCGAGTTGGCACCTAGGTAGAAATAGGAGTCCGTTATTTTGCATATAATTTCATTCTGCAAAGTCGAATTCCGATACGAGTGTCACACCTTGGGGGCTTCCCTTGTGAGACATGTCAGCTGATTACTCCGATCCCGATGACGTAATGCCTGTCCCCTCTCCATCTACCTTATCTAGCAGTTCAACTCTTCGTTGTGCTGCCTGCCTGTTCGGCGATCACTGTGTAAACCTGAAGCAATTGTGAAAAATATTCTTTCTACTATTTTTATTTTTATTCCTTAATAATGGCTACTAGTAAAAGGAAGAAGCTGACAATTACGGAAAAAGTGAAAATCATTCAAGAAGTGGAAAAGAACCCAAGCATGCCTGCGATAGAAATTGCACGCAAATTTAATCTTGCACCGTCCTCATTGTTTTGTATAATGAAGAATAAACAATACTTGACGAAGAAGTGAAATGTGGGGGTAAAGCCATCAAAAGAAAAAATATCAAATCATCACCATATGATGAAATGGAGAAGATATTGATAGAGTGGTTTGTGGGAATGTGCTCCGCCAACCTCCCAATCAATGGTATACTGTTGAAGGAGAAAGCAATTAGGGTAGCAACTAGGCTTAGAATAGAAAACTTTAAGGGTTCCAATGGATGTCTGGACAGATTTAAGAAGCGCCATGGACTTGAATATAAAAGTGTTTGTGGCGAAAGTGCTAGTGTTGATGAAGGAGCTGTTGACTACTGGAAGAGTGTAACATTGGTAAGGTATTTAGAAGGCTATAAGCCGAATGATATTTTTAATGCAGATGAAACGCATTTTTTTCAACCTTCTTCCATCAAAAACTCTTGCTACTAGAGTAGACAAGTGCCATGGTGGAAAGAGAAGTAAAGATAGGATAACTGCACTTTTATGTGCAAATTCAGATGGCAGTGAAAAGTTGACACCTCTAATAATAGGTAAATTTGCCAAGCCAAGGTGTTTTAAAAATGTACGGGCATTGCCATGTAAATATGCCAGTAATAAAAATGCATGGATGACAACGAATATATTTAAAACATTTTTGAAATCATTAGATGGCAAAGATTGGTGGTGCAAATAGAAAAATTCTTCTAGTTATTGATAAATGTCCGGCCCACCCTCCAGATACTGATTTTCTTCGCAATATTAAAGTGGTGTTTTTTCCAGCTAATTGTACTAGCCATCTGCAGCCACTTGACTTGGGCATTATTCACTCCATGAAAGCAAAGTACAGGAAGGCTTTGGTGCAGAAAGCAGTATCCTACATTGAGATGAATAAACATTTGAAACTGAGCGTCCTTCAGGGTTTGCATATGGTAACAGCTGCATGGAATTCAGTTACACCTCAAACAATATCAAACTGTTTTCATAAGGCTGCATTCAATTGCAACAATGCTATGGAAATTGATGTAGATATCGATGTGATTGACCACGAAAATTGGTTGAAAATTGCACCTGACATGGACACAAATTTTGAAGAGTTTGTCCGGTGTGATGATCTTGAGAGTACGTCTGGTCCTCCACAAGACGTGGAAGAAATCTGTAATACCAAAGAGGCAGAGGAAGAAGAGGCAGTACAAGAAGAAGAATCAGTTCCCACACTTGGTGAAGCGGTTCAGGAAGTGGTGCGAAGATATTTAACTTCTTTTGATGTGAACAGCACTACTATATCAAAAATAAATTCTTTGGAGCGAGAAGTTCTGAATGTTCAGAGCACCTGCCAGAAGTAGCAAACAAGTTTGCTGGACTATTTTAATAAATAATTTTCTTGTAGCTATGTATGCTTGGTTTTTGAATAATTTTGATATTTTTTTGTAAAATTCCAAATATATTTTAATATTTTCTATTTAATGTTGTATGATGAAGCTTTTTAAATGAGGGATGAAAAATTGTTTCAAGATTTATGTCAATTTTGAAAATACTTTTAAAATTTTGAAATTATTTTTTGTAATCATATGAATGATTCATTACAGAAATTTTCATATTCAATAGCAATAAGGCTTGTTTGTCACTGGAATTTGTTTATTAATGTTTATTTTAATAGTATTAATGTAAGTATTGTGCATACAAAATTGAAAAATGGATTTTTATTATAGAGACCATTTTCAGTGGCCTTATTCTGGTATTGTATAATGGAACTAATACACAAGCAAAAAAGATAAATTTAACTCATTTTACTTGAAAACCTCCATTTAATTAAAACCTCGATTTAGTGAAATATATTCTAATCCCCCAGCAATTCATTAAATAGGGGTTTTACTGTACTTTTATAATGCGTTGCATTGTATACAATCAACTGCGCAAACTGTACAGTCTGATCAGCTGACAGAATTGCCTGCGGCCCTACGGATTGACAGGTAACGAAGATAATTTCTTTCGTCGTAGTGACATTTTCTCTAAAATAACGATAGGTGGTACCATTTATCAATATTTGCATATTTGTGACTTAGGGAAGGAATGAAGTTGGCCAGTCAATGCTTTCAAAGCGAAAACTTCTGCAATTCCTGCTATTATGAAAATATGAACGTTAAGGCAAGGATTCCAAAGAGTGAACAAAAAGAATTGAGTTACTGAGGCATATGTATCAAGAAATTCTCCATAAAACAATCAATTGTTACCTATACTTACAGCTGGCCGTGATACTTTTGTTTGCTAATTTTTGGGCACGAATATAGTCTCCCGCCTTACTTTTCTTACTAATATTTTGGCCAAAAAAGGGGAGACTATATTCGGACTAATACGGTATTTATATAATACTACCTATTTTCATTTCCATTAATAGAATCTCGGGAATGAATTAAATCTTATAACATCATTTCTTATGGAAGTACGCGTTCCGAATAGCACTGTTTCAGTTTGCGCTCGATTTTCCTAGCACCAATTAAGAGCGTTAATCAGGGAATGGGTGTACATGTATTTGTACTGTTAGAAATGACAAATTATTGGCATATCGAACAAAAATGGTAATTTCATTGTAACAGTGACTTTTAAGCTCATCAGAAGCATGCAGATTACAGGCTGGGTTTGAGTTAATGGACTATTGGGCCATGTGTTTAATAAGATTAGTTTTATTGTTAATTCATTGGAGAATTATCAAACTCATCTTATGGCTAAAATCAAATTGATATACTGTATTTACTCACATATAAGCCGCATTTTTTCCCCAAAATTTTCATCTCCAAAATGAGGATGCGGCTTATATGCGAGGAAACAAAATCGGAAAATCCAAAAATGTGAGATAATCATTGAAATTCACTATGGGTTGGCTTTATGGTTGGGTGATTCAATGCGCAGTATGTGACGTATTAAAACATAACATAATCAGTGAAACAAATAAAAAGGAAAAGAAATGTTATTATTATTGATGACAGAGTTACAGACATCAGTTTTTGCAGGTGATCGCTACTGTAGTACCAGGGACCTGCAAGAAAAATTCTGTAGTTTGACATATATCAAGACATTGTCGGTAATATTGTACTTTGTATCCCACAAAATGAATATATTGCTTATCAGTTGCAAATAATTCACTAAAATACTTTATTATTACAAACAATACCAATATTAATGATATTTGTGTACAGTTAATGATAGATATTAGTAATTACCCAGAATGTTTTACGCCCAATCGCAATTTTTGAAGCATGGCTGATTTTCAGAAACTTTTTCCCCTTAGATTCAGTCTCGAAAAACAAGGGTGTGGCTTATATGCAGTGGCGGCTTATATGTGAGTAAATATGGTATTATATTTCTAAAATAGCCATAAAAAGGTTATGAAAACCAGATATACATTTCAGCTAAAATGCAGCCGTCATCAGTGGTGATTCATTCTTTATTAGAATTTACTAGTGCTGGGACAATGGTGGGGCAGCTGAGGCTCCTGATCTGGTTGTAGTACTGTAAGGGACATCATAAGTCACAAATCAGAAATATTTTACTAATAATGAAAAACAAAAAAATATTGTGCTTCATATGAAGATATGAACAGCTTACATATAGTGAAATTTAAAAGTTCATATGACCAGTGGCATACCAGAAAATCTGGGGAGGCCTCCGCAGCAAATTTTATGGGGGCCTCCTACATAAATCTTAAATATTTCCAAGCTGCATTTCTTATCATTGCCTGTATATTAATGAAGACCCCTCCCCCCCTCCCTCACACAAATTCTTCTGATATTTGAAAATCCTCAAATTATAAAAATTATAGTACTAAGTTTGTTTCTTTTATTAACTCTAATCCATTTGGAGAAATGGATTCAAAATATTATATTATGCCTAACAATCCTTATAATGCCATAGAAACAAGAAAAATAAGATGTATTCATTACTCTATGACATTGAGTGTGCTTATTAACTTACAGTTAAATGAGAAATCTAACTCCTTAACCGTACAGTTCAAAAATTAGAGACAGGAAAAAATGGGAGGAAAAAGAAGAGGTGAAAAGTCATAGGAAATGAAAAATACGAACAGGTTTAGGGGGTGTTACTCCACGCCAGGAACCTGAAGTCACTCACACATTCATTCACTCAAACACACAAGCACTAATCCTAAAGATGGAAAAAAGGATAAAAAAGGAGCCGGGTTGCCAGGGACCCGAAAATCAACCGTTGCTAGGTTTGTGAGTCTGTACGACTGACAAGGACCTACTAGGCAACCACAAACACATGTACACATCAAGAGGTAAGGGGAGATAAAAGGAAAATAGGAAAAAGGGGAAACAATACTAGGTTTACAGGAAATTAAACTGTGCCAGGGACCTAGTATCACACACAATTGCCTGTAGGTTTATTTGACGTCCGAGAGTGACAGGGACCTATCAGATGAAGCAATCACATACACAAGTACTTAAATACACGCAGGTCCCTGGCATGGAGTAACACCCCCTAAACCTGTAAGTTTGTATATTTCATTTTCTTTGAATTTACCTTCTACTATTGACAGCTGCTTTGCAGCCAAAATTTGCATCTGGCTTTCCTAACCTTTATATGGCTATTAGAGGAACATACAAGGTGCTACCCAAAAGTTCCGGGAATTTATGCATAAAAAAAAATTACTTACGCTAAGTCCTAATTTCCGCCGTTTCCTTCAAATTAGTCCCCTTGGGTTTTTATACAGCATTCCCAGTGGTTTTTCCATGATGCGAAGCATCCTGGGAAGTCTGCAGGTGTGAGCGTGTTAAGCACCTCTTGCGATTCTGCCCGGATCTCTTCAATCGTGTCAAAACGTTACCCTTTCAGCCGGAGTTTCATTTTGGGGAACAGGAAAAAGTCGCAGGAGGTGAGGTCAGGAGAGTAGGGGGGGGGGGGGGGGGGTAGGGGATGACTGTCATGTTTTTAGAAGCCAGAAACTGCCTAATAATGAGTCATGTGTGGGTGAGTGCATTCTCATGTTGGAGCACCCAGTCATTGTTGCGCCACTTGTCTGGGCATTAGCCGCTTAGCTGCTTCAAAACATCGCAGTAAAACTTTCCATTGACAGTTTGACCGGATGAGAGGAATTCTTTGTGGACGATCCCATCAACGTCAAAAAAATGATCAGCATGGACTTAACATTGCTGCGAACTTGACGCACTTTTTTTTGGCCACGGTGAATTTGGTGACTTCCACTGTGACGACTGCTGCTTTGTCTCAGGGTCATTACCATAAACCCAAGATTCATCACCAGCTATGACCTTAGAGATGAAGTTGGGGTCATCTCTAACTTCATTTGAAGCTCCCTGCAGACAGCAACGTGATGGTCTTTCTGGTCGTTGCTCAGCAGTCTCTGAACAAATTTTGCAGCAATGCGTCTGATGTTCAAATCCTCTGACAAAATGTGTTGACACGTCCCGTACGACAGTCCGATGATGTCACAAACATCATGGATTGTTCGCCTTTGGTCTACCAGGATAGCCTCATGCACTTTTGCAATGTTTTCCGGAGTTATGCTTGTCAATGGTCGACCAGAACGCTCATTGTCGTCAACAGACATTCGTCCGTCCTTGAAACGTTTGTACCAAAGGAACGTTTTGCTTTGGCTTAAAACATCATCACCAAATGCTTGTTTAAGCATTCTGTGTGTTTCTGCTGCCGTTTTGCTGAGTTTAAAGCAGAATTTGATGCAAATTCTTTGCTCCTTAACATCAGCCATTTCAGTTTGAAACAAATTCGCAGAACCACTCAAACACGATGTTACAAAAATGCAACTTGCGAACACGTGCACTCAGCTAGCCGCCATGTTGCACACTTATTCACAAAGGATACTGCCAGTACTACCTAGCGGTGAGTGGCTGTACTACAAGCGGTTCGTGTGTGCTATTCAAATTCCCGGAACTTTTGGGTAGCACCTCATATTGTGTAAATTTCAGCTCTAGCATTACTTAGATTATTTTATTTGTATTATTTTCTGAGCTCTGTAGCATACACACACAAATAGAAAGCTGTAAGATTTTCTATATTGCTTGAGCAATTAGTTTAAACAATATTCTTGTTCAAAAACTATGAATTTTGTTAAAATAAAGGAATCATTATTAAATTTTGTATTAAAAAATAAATTCGGTCATTTTCTCCTTTTTTACTGATATGTTTCTGTTTACTCTTTGTTTAGCCATTAAAGGATATTGCTGTGAAGAGTGGAGGTACAGCTCGCTTTGAGTGCATAGTACAGGCAGAGCCACCTCCCAACATTTTATGGTCTAAAAATGGACGCATCATTGAAAACTCACCTGACCATGAAATTCATTATAGAAATGGTGTTTGCCGCCTTACTATTCCAGAAGCCTATCCTGGTAAGTTATTATTATGAGTAAAATCTAGTTGTTATTACAACATAGATTCCTTAATTGAGCTTGCTTGGATTATTCAAGTAATATTTTCATAGTTTTGAGGCTATTATTGTAGGAACTAGTTTATTCAAATGAAATTGTTTTCTTTGTATATTTTCATCTTATGCAATTGAAAATACATCATTATAAAAAGACTTGATAAACCATAATGGTGACTCAATCTGACTGGATTAGATTATAACTGTTGAAGTTCGAATGATATATTTTCAGAGGATGCTGGGACATACACCTGCACAGCCACTAACATGCTAGGAACAATTGGTACTACAGGATCTCTACAAGTTCCAGGTGAGAAACATAAGCCTCGCAAGGCCTGAATGCAGCAATGGTATGAAGACACCTTCAAGATAAAATTTTAATATATCTTTGTGTCTTAAGTTTTGTTCCCACATGCAGTTATAACAGTGGATTGAGGTCACAGGAATTGGGTAACTGATCATTTTTTTTCAACAGCATAAGAAATTAATATGCATTAATAAATGCAGAAGGATTTAACATTAATTGCTTACTCACTACTGCCAATAAAACTTGAGGCACATTTAATAAGGTAGATGAAATATTAAATATCATAATTCATGTACTTAAAAGCAAATTAGCTTTCATTTATTTTTTGCTTAAATGGTCACTTGAAGTTATAAAATCATTACGTTAGCAAACATGCAGATAAGGCCCTTTGAACTAACAAAGTAATGTTATGTTTTCCTTGGTGCTATGGTGAACTCTGAGATTTTTTATGGGTCTCACACAACAAGTGCTGTGGTTATGTTTAAAATTTGTGTATGTGAAAAAGTATTTGCTTTAAATATGGATATGTGATTCTGCATTTCTGCTTATGAGGTGGTGGGGTTGGTTGTCTGAGCTTTATCTATGTAGTTAAATTGACATTCATCTTGTAGCCATCTTCTTTGTAAATAAAAAGTCAATACTTTTTATGTTCTGTCTGGCATTGGGTTCTTCTTCTTTGTTCTTTTCCTTCCATTCCTAAATGTCATCTTATAAAAACATTACCATAAATGTGATGTAATGAAAGATTTAAAAATTGGTGACATTTCATGAAAATGTTTAGGAACATTCTCAGAAGTGTTATTGATTTCCAAATTATCTGTGAATGATTTTACTGAGGAAAGGCAAAATAATAATGGTTAAATAATTATATTTAAAATTTTTATGATAGTATATTTAATCTTATTAAATTGGCTAGGTATTTTTAAAATTATTGAGAAAAAGATTAAATTAACCATGATATTTTTATGATGAGATTAATAAATACGTATTATAATAGGTTTAGAATTTAAGAGGAATAGAATTTATAATTAAAAATATGTAAGGGATATTAACATAATGATTTTAATAGAAATAGCTCGTCTTTGTAGGGCTTGCATCTTTTTGGATTCTACCAACAGTGAAAATCTTAAACAGGTATACCACGATTTACGTTGAAATTGCATTCCTGAAAAGTGCGAGGTAAATTGGATCAACATATCATATTTACCCGAATCCAAGACAAGGTTTTTTTTTTCAAATCTCAGCTTGCAAAAATCAGAGGTCGTCTTAAATTTGATTACGAAGTTGTATACCATCAATACATCACGTTCAATTGATCATGCATCAAATTGTCGCACTTCAATTCATAGCGCATCAATTTGTCACACAACAAGCTCATCATGTGTCAATTCGTTGCAAGACAAATTCATCGCATGACAATTTCATCGCAATATAAATTTGTCACAAGACATGTCGCTAGACAAATTGGAAGGCAAAACACCATGACTGGTGACAGCAGTGGGATACACTTGTGGGGTTGGGAATCATCCCTTGCCATCCACCCTCAGATGTCTCTCGCATAATTTGCAAAGAGAATTACGATTCATTCTGGTATTATCGAAATATAAAGAAATTTTTTTTGTGGAAAATTGTCTTCTCCTGCCGTTCACTAGTCATAGTGTCTCGCTTTCCAATTTGTCTTGCGACAAATATGTCGGGAGATGAATTGATGTGCATTGAGTTTATCATGCGATGTATTGATGCGCAATGAATTTTTCGTACGACAAATTGATGTGCGATGAACTGACCGCGACGAGTTGTAAGTAGGAAGTAAGGTTACGTGTTTAATCAATGTTTTTTAAACAAATGAAACAAGATAAAATAATTGCTACTGGAATTTTTCATTGTAAACTTACGATCTGGAATTCAATCAATAAAGTTTTCATTTTAAAAATACATTTAAAAGATTCTTTTTTTTTTTCAATCAAAAATTTGTAAAAACCATGTAAATTAATGAATACACTAGTATACCTATGCTGAATACCTGTATTCAAAATATACACCGAATAGTGAGAAATTATGTTATAAAAATCATTTTTCTGTTTTGACAGTACAGTAAATCAATGATAAATAGAAGAGGAGACTACGGCGAGTAAAACTATGAAATGATGATTTGACTCTGACCGTAAACAAAAAGGAATTTATCAAAAAGAACAGAGTGCTAAATACGTATTTTGAGAACCAGGCTCTCATCCTTAGTAGCTGCTCTCGATAGCATCTACTGAGGATGAGAGCCTGGCTCTTGAAATATGTATTTAGCACTGTTCTTCTCACTAAATTCCTTTTTGTTTATGGTCAGAGTCAAATTATCAATTCATGGTAAATCAAATCAGTTTTTCCTATAAGAATCAATGGTATGAGTTGGGATGCATGCAGGAGTTTAGGACAATTTGGCACAACTGTTTGCAGCAACCTGTCAATGTTGGTACTAGATAGTCAAACTGAGTCAGAGTTTGGACAGAAAAAAATACAGGTAATAGATCCAATGGAAACAGTATTTGGTAGCTACATGGATGAGATTTCTCCATCTGAGCTGCATCTCAGAATCATCCGCAATAGGATTGCAACACTGCTGCATTTCTAATCTGAATATCGGATGTAGTTGCCTGGCTGCAGGAGGCAATTCTCTTTGCCCAGGTGTTGTTCTGTTATCAGTAAACATGTATGTCATATTTGCCAAGAATTATTTATCATTGAAATATAAAGTGTCTATTCTTTAGGATAATAGTGTTTAAGAATATAGAGGCAGAATTAAGAAAGTGAAATAGATTTATTAAAATCATTACCATGCTGTTATTTGTAGTTTTTCTAATATTAAATAATTTTCCCAAATTCTTGGAAAATTATTACATGCATAATCAGATTCAGCATGAAACTTATTATGTTTTAGCGTCATCATTTCACTAAAATGAAAAATTCACCATAATCATGGCAAATTCTAGATGTGGAAGCTAATAGATGTCGTGTGACTCCTCAGTCAGCTTGAACCCAAAAAAATTGCTCCTATGCCAAGGTGTTCCAAGTGTTTTGTATCCAAATTCGATCACTAGGTTCCCTCATTACAAAACCCTTCTAAGTCAAGATACTGAGCAACCACCTAGAGAGCATTGGCCTGAGTTTTGAGTGAAGGAATATATTTAAGATCATTGTTTATTTAAATGTTTTATTATAGAGTAGATATTTAGAGAGCAGAATATGATTATTTAGTATTTAATCAGATAATAGCTTCAGGAAGGTGGCAACAAAAATTTTAAAGAACCCTAGACCTCTAATGACATAATTTTGAGTCAAAACGACATAAATCAATATACAGATCTTAATTTAGTGATGATGTAACTTCGAATTGATGTATATTGGGGAAACATAAATCATGGTATACCTGTACCTGATTGATACCATTATGATCAATTCTTAAATCTTTCATTGAGAAAAGAAATAAATTTTTTTAGAAAAAAGAACTTGTTACAGTTTTCATTAATGATACATTTAATTAGGGAATAATGGGGTGATTTTGAAGTTTTGATTTTTCAATTGATTTTTTGAGATATATTCTACTGATTTCAGAGTTTAATACTTCTCATATATTAAAAAAAATATGGAATATTGTTGGTAAAAAACATGGGTTATTAACTATAATTGCACAATCTTTAAAGGAGCATAGCATGAAAGATTTGCATGGAAAATGCTTATGATTGATTGATTGATGTGGTTGGGGTGAGATCGAGACTAAGAAGTCCCATCTTTCACCTAACCCTATGCAGATAGAAAGTAAGAACATATTATAAAAAACAAATAAGTTGATTGCTTGCATGCATAATATTAGATGGTAATGTGATAACATTTCTTGGGATTCATTTATAAATTTATCATTTACCCTGATATCACATAGCACAGGGTACCTAATAGGGTTCATTTCTTCTCAAGATTCAGACAAAGCATTCTTTGCATGCATCATCAATGTGGGTGATGAAACAAAATGTCTTCCAAGTAATGTCTCCTCATAGTAATTTTTGGGCAGGTCAGATGCATTGAATTGTATCAGTCAAAGTAAGAGGTAACAATGCTCTTTCAGTGTGTTCTAAATAGTTATTTTAGATCATTTGATACTGAAGCAGACTGCTTGCTCAATTCAAGTACCTGAGGATAAGTCACAAAGGAAATACATTTTCACTGTCTAACTTACCACATTGGCAAACACATTTCAGCCACATCATTAAGATCTCCTGGTAGTGTTGAATATATTCATATGATAAAAATAGAAACCTCTGCCATCATCTTTGCTACACCTGTTTTAAGGACACTGAGTAACTTTTCATTTCACGCTATTGTTATAAAAGTCTTAAAGTGAAAGAAAGCAACATTTAGAATGAATTATATTGATTATGTAATTGTTTTCAGCAGGTTATAAAGTACTCTTTACTTTGATAATTTCACATTTTAGTTATTCTTTCATGTATGCAAATTTAATCATTTGTTGCTGATCTTAAAACTTTTACCTTACTTAAAAGATGACCAATTCTTAACAATAAATTAAATAGACAAAGTTATGGGAAATGACACAATTCTACTGTTAATAATTAAAGTCGATCCTTATCCAGTTCAATATGGTGTGGCATTTTATTAAAATTTTCATCGTTGGCAAAAATGTATACAGTAAGTCCCTGCTATATGTAGGAGATGCATTCCTGGAAACTGTGGCGTATAATGAAACAACGTATAACGAAACCTAACTTCCCATATACATAATGATGAAAGTAGAGGTTACATTCCTGGCAGACATTTTATGACACATTTGTACCACTTTTCCCAAATAATTCATGACAATACAGTACATAAGACTACCTATGTTAAAAAATAAGCTAAAAAATGAAATAAACAAAATCAATGCATATAAAAAGTTACCTGGGACAATTCTGAAGTTGAAATTATTCCATGACACTTGGACCACAAACAGGGTCATTTGGCAGTGAACAGATACATTTTGTCACATAATATTTGGTGGAAAATGAAATTAAACACTAGATTAAAGAGATCTAAAATTATTGTGACAATTTATATATTGCTGTTGGAATTTCCAGAATTTTGCCTTTGACTCTTCACATATGACAGACTTGCAAAGTGATTCAACTTATAACGAAACATGTTCCTTAATTCTTTGATGACATATAACAAGGTGATTTATAGCAGGGAATTACTGTATATTATTATGTAAGCTGTTTCTGCTTTTGATAGAGAAATTGGAGTTTCATCTAAGAAAATACATTACACTTCAGCTGAGGTCAGTGACTTTTACTATAAATTAACAATGTATTAACAATATCTCATGAAATAATTTAATGATGGTTTAGTTTCATTGTTCTCACTAGATATTTGTCCATCTTGGATTGATCATTAAGATGTTTGTGTTGTCTAACATTTTGAATTGTTTGAATTGGCATGGGGTGTTAACTTTGTGTATTATTGCAGTAGATATGTTTCATCATATTTCCATTGGGCTAAAAACTAAAAGGCAAAAATAGAAGCAATTTTTTTGCCAGCCCCATTATGTCTTGCTTATTGAATAATGAGTTCATGATTCTTGTCATTTAAAAATATGTACTTGGATTTACTCAGAGGACCAAAGTGGAGAAGGGTTGATTTAAGATCACCCCATTGGCCTAAAGGAGTAACCCTACTTTCCCAAGCGCTCGTCTCCGTAAATGGCCCATCGTACCTGCATGACCCTGCATATACGAGTTGGCCCTTCTCTCCCACTCCACTCTTTCTCCACCTCCATCCACCCTCCCCGTCCATTCCACGTTACGCCTCTTTACTTGTCACTCATAGTTTCGCGCTAAATCGTTCCTCACCCTCACGCCGGTTGCGTTTTACGCTGCTGGAAAAAAGGTGACACGAGAAGATGAGTTAGACTGTGCGGTAAGGTGAGGGAGGTTATGAATTTTGCCGAGGAAGGGGGGGGAGGTTGGTGACGAATGAGTTGAGAAGAGGATGGGGAAGTTGTTCCAAAGGATGGAGAGCAGGTTAGAGGGGGTTTTAGCGTTGCTAGGAGGCGTGCTTGGTCCATGCGTCGACTCTTTACTTCTGGAAAACGGGAGCGAATGCCAGATGAGTCACATCCACCAGGAGATGCCAAAGCGTGGGGAGGGTGGGGTGGGAAGGTGAGGTGGGAAAGCTAAAATACGCGAGTCCGTAATGAGAGTGCTGTTCTATTCTGGAGCACCCTTATTCTCCATCATTCCATGAGTGAATTGAGAACGAGTTTCCGAACACGTAAGACCCGAATTCTTCAACGTTGACTAAAAACTGTGGCGAAATTTGTTTGTTCGAAAAGGCCATGGATGAACAAAATAACTTAATGTTTCGATGAGGCATCATTCCTCGGAAGTGTTAATTTTGTTTCGTTGGCGGGTATTTGAAACAAAAGATGCAAGATACTGACGATGAGAGGGGAAGACAATTATTGGGATGGTGGGATGCTTTGTTTTCATTGTTGATTGTATCAACAAAGGAAAAAATGAGATTGTGTATAAATCGTAAAATAAGCAAATCAATAGACTTATTTTATATTGAAAAATAATTCCGTGGTCTCATTTGTTATAGTAAAAAAAATTGTTTCGTAAGGTATATTCAATACTAACGAGATTTGAACAGCATATTTTATTGGAGCTGAAATTCATCAATGTATTTATAGTTCACTATAGCTTAAAGCGAAGAATCGTATTAAATGTAGATACCAAATAATCACGTTTCCGGAAATCGAACTGTAAGTGCGCTGACCATTTGTGTAGTGACTGGCAAAGACATGAAATGATGGCTAATAAATCGAATAAAGGAAACTATGAAATTATAGAATTAATTTCGAAAGAAAATTTTAGTTATCGTAAATACAGGTTATATCAAAAGACGTACATCGCTTTATGATCAGTTCATACAGATATCGAGGGAAAATTAATAATTTCATCCCTCGTTCAAGACAAGCACTCTGACATCATTACAAGAAAACGTAAACGACTTAAATTAGCCGTCAACGCGAATGTATCAATAAAAGTTAGACTTAGATTATTAACGAAGGTTATCAAAAGCTTCTGAGAGACTGGAAGATTTTATCTTTTTGTACACCTTCGGGTAACTTGCCAGTTGCCTTAAAGGTTGCTTCAGTCCTGAACTTACGTCATCATTCCTATGTAACGAGCAACTTTAGCGAACAAGTTGTCTAACAAGGAGTTCAGGACTATAATTTTGGATATATTCTTTCCTCGAGGCCTTGAATCCTTAAACAAATTAAAGACTATTTTTAGCAGTCAAGAATGTTTTCCGTTGCAAAGGATGATATTAATATTAACTTACAGAGATAATTCGACGAAAGTGTAATATCAGATTTCCCTGTATTTAGATATTATATCGAAAATCTATCTTTATTTCTTTTATAATAGGATTTTAATATCGTGTCCTTAAAAATAATTGTCTTTTGTAATTATTATAAGTAAAGCTCTCCCTTATTCCAAAATAATGAAATGGACCAAGCAATGAAAGTGGTAGAAATTTTAAGTTTAAATTTAGCACCAGAGAGAGCTATGGAAATAACTCGCTAGGCAACCAACGCTTTATGAGATTCCAAATGAAATATGTGTTTGTTGTGCTTGCCTTTTTCTAACAAATACACTTACAGCTTTGACATTAGTAATACTATTACTACTGAATGAAGGTAATAGTTAACACAATATCTCTCTTTGAAACTGCATGGTTTCGATTTATCATCAACTTTGTAGTATTTCAGTCCATAAAAAAGGTTACTATAGTTTTTAAAAAATAATTGTGAAAATTTCATTATGTACCCTGGGAGTTAAAATTAGATGATTTCAAAGCGACCAAATTCGTTTGCGGTTGTTAACGCACATTGTGCTGAGTTAATATCAAATTTTCTAAGCGCAACATTTTTAAATGCACGGAACCTTATTTGCCTTGATTGATGTCGTTGGGGAAAAAACCCTTTACTAATATGGATTATTCTGATGGAACTTCATTTGAAGGTCTGCAAATCATTGAGCTTTATTCTTCCTGTAGTATTTTAGCCTCTAATCGCGAAACAACGTTTGGCACACACGGGCCGGATGGAAGGTGGAGATTGGAGATTTTGATAGGAGTCGCGAGAAGCGCTGGAAGAGGCGTGTCGAAGGGAAATGACAGTGAGAGGAGAGTGGAACGGGGAAAAGGAATCTGGATAAATTTTACGTAGTGCGAAGGTGATGTGGATGTTAGATGGACGGGATTAAAGGGGTCGAGTAAGGGTGTGGTTGTTTTGGAGAGGAGGGAGAAGCGCTAGGTAGCGAGATGCGGAGTGGGATGGGAGGAGGAGGGAGCGGAGGGGAGGAAGCAGGGCGGCACCCAGAAGCTCCCCAAAATTAGCTGCCAGCGGGAGAGAGAGACCTCCTCCCCGGCGCTATTTCTGCCGGCGACACGCTTGCTTGACGAATAGAGGAGGTATTCGCTTCCATGGCGACTTCCCACGGCGGGTAACCCCGCCTGCCGTTCCCACTCCATCCCACCCTTACATCTTCCAGTTTCCCTCTCCATCCTACTTTCCCTCTAACCCCCTCCTCCCTGCCTGTCCATCGTCTTTCCCTTCTCTCTGTCTCGCTTTTTCTCTCTGACCGAATAATCTATGCGGGAGGTTCTGGCTGCAGGGTGTAAGGGAAAACGAAAATAATGCTTTCTTGATATTCCCCCTTTTATACCTTGCCACTTGAGAGCAATTTCGTCAGTTGCCTTCGGATCGAAATTGAGACAGTTAGTTTGTTATTGTATTAATGATTGTGGTTGTGGTCGCGTTATCGTTCAGTTTCTGATAGCATCTTTCGTTCCTGCACTTTTTCTTTGGAAGCCTTTAACTTTAAATATTTATGCATTACATTAAGGTGGCTGCTTGCCAATTATAGGGTCACCTTGAATCTCGAGTCGTGGAACAAGGATGTGTTGAATATTCCGATGGTGGGATAGAACTGAGCGTGCTTTCTTTCCGTTGGCAATGACGCGTGTTTTTCTCGAATTCGTGGTTAACGAAGAAGCGATTTCTCTAAAGTACCGTGTTGTATTTAGGATGCTGTCCGAACGATTTTATAATTTATCAGGCTGTCGACCTAACGGTAATCAGCAAGCGTTCTCCTCTTCGCTATTATTGTAGGCTATAGGTTACAGTTTCTGGAGTTCAAATGGAACCTTTTTACATGTTAAACATAGATTTTAATAGTATTTAACTGATTTTTGCCATTCAGTATCCACATCCAAATTTGAACATAAACCTGTATCTAAATGAGAGTAAACTGATATTGTTTTGCAAATGAATATGTATTTTGGCGTTTTTACTTCAGCCCTTGACTAGGCAGCCTTTCTTACAAGAAATATGATTTTCCTAATTCTTTATTGCTAAAAATGTGAATAAAACATGCTCCTTAGGTTATTTTGTGGTCACTTATAAATGTATCGAATTAAAACACAGCTACAATGTGTTAAATACATGTAGAATGATGAATAAAGTAGTGGAAAAGCAAATGAAAAGCCGAAGATACAATCATGTTGATTGAAGGTAAAGCTGTCAAATAATGGATCAAACGTTAAACAGGTATGCTTTTCGGAAGAATTTCGAGAAAATTTGTTTGCGAAATTTCGCGTCACGAAATTCCAATGCATCAACCCTCGAGGCGAAACGTTCTAAAATTAATAATTGTTACTAGAAAACAATTTATCCGTTTTATTAAATTATCCTTATCGCATGAGAAGCACCCGTAGTAGCATTTCTTTCCTGTCCCAGGCAGGAGGCTACTGGAAAAACACGGCGGAAGAAGCTATTTTTTTCGAACGGGTTAAAATGGTGATGATAGTATCTTTGCAGGAAGTTCCGAGACTTTCTCAAAGGTTAAAGGACGAACATCGTGAATGGAATTCCATTCCCGAGTTGTACGCCCTAACTGTCCATTGTGAATTGTGTATAGGCTAAAATGTTTTCTATCCGAAGAGCTACTTAAATCATTGCGGAAATCTTAGACGAATCTCATTTATTTAGACATTCTGTAAAGCTTGACGCTAGAATGAGAATGTCTCCCTCACCTTCTAGGTTACATTATCGTTATAAGAGTATAAAACGCTCTCAGTTTTCCTTCGATCCCCCGTTTAATTCTCGGATGTTGTGAATTTATACTTCAGTTGAGGCAATATTTTTTTTTTAAATATCTCCCTCTAATTTTAAATTTATCCTGATAAAAGCCTCGATTAATCTTTCTTCACTCGCGTCTATCAGTTGCAGTTCAAACAATCCCATAAATACAGTTTACTTCTGTTTCTTTGATTTACCCCTTAATTTGTTGAGAGAGCGATGGGCGTTAAAGCCTTAAATTATGCACACATCACTCGGGAATCCTCGTAAATAAAAGCCTTTGCAATCTCGCCAGAACGCACGGATGCGTGTACGAGCTGCGCTAAATATTCGTCTGGGATCTGGGGATAATTGACATGAGCGATGTTCCAGGTGTCTCCGATTTTTCGCCGTTCCTCTTTCTGTTTGCGAACGAATATGAGTAAAATATTGATTTTAATGGAGTAATATTGTCTCGCTTTTAGTTTTTATCGCATGGAAAGACTGGAAAACTTATAAATTAAGTCAAGGGTGAGTCACATTCAGCAAATGCCTCCGTGAATTGTTCTACGTATTTACTATGCGTTGTCAGTTCTTGTGTTATAATTATTCGAATCTTGTTTTTAGAGGAAAGACCTTCGGATTGTTCGCAACTACTTTCATTTGAATCTTTTTCTTTCCCTTTTATTGCTTCGAAGTCGGGTAAATACATTAAGGTTGATTCCGTGTTTGGCGGGCAGAAGGGGATAAGTCCAAAAAGTCGGGAATGATTAACATATAATCAATTCATTTAGCAGGAATCATTTTGTTAAAATAGATTAAAAGTGTAACTTGTTTCAGCATTGATTGCAATGTCAAAATGAATTCGCTGAGGAGGACTTATTTTAAGTGTGTATTTTGAAGATTAAAGTAAGCTATTAAATCAAGTTTTCTCTGCCTACCAGCCATGGAATTTCTACTGTCTTTATCATATTTCAATTCGTCGCTGACTGTATTTTGAAAGAAAACTTTTGAGACAAGCTTCCACGTAATCTAAACAAATGGAAGCACGGACTCTGATTATTACATGTAGCGCATTTTACTCAACGTTCAGGTTGTCTACTAAAAAAACTTGAAATGTGGAAATAGAATTTTTATAGCTTTTAATTAATCGTTATCGCACCTTGTCGAAACGGCTCAACTGAAAAACCTAACCCGTTAAGCGTTTTATTTAATTTACTAAATGCTTTTAAAAAAATCACACCTGCGTTCGAAGATAAACCTCAAATCAATCGACCTTTTTTTTCTCTCTAGCTTCAATTCGTCGATAAATTCGCGCTATCAAATTCGAGGAAAAAATCTTAATAGCGCCCTCCTCATTCCCAGCTCTTATCTTAATGTACGGAGAGGAAGGAGGGGCGAGTTGTAGAAATGGCACGCTCTCAAGCGATCGATCCCTTCCACTCATTCCTTCCCGCTAAAAGAGCCGTCTTTTTCTTATCTCCATTCTTTCGCATCTCTCTCGCACCCCTTTCCCTCCGTCCATTCCGATTCGACGCGAGATCCTTCGGTTACGCATTGCAGCACATCATTCTCACCACTCTCTACGGCACGGGAACCTGAGAATCGTCCAGCATCATTTAGGACCAATGGTCCTCGTTCTGCTCTCAAAGTCAGATGTCTCTGCCAACTTCGCACTTATCCGTGTACCCTCTTCGCCGAATCTTCCATCCTTTCCCACCTTCCCCCACGTTTGCTATTTCGCCTCTCCCCCTCCCCCCCTAACAACTCCCCCGCACCCCTTTGGCCACGCTTGACCTACCCTCCATCCCCGCTCAAGACGCCATGCGCTCGCTTCCGACCCTCCCTCCGAACGTTTCCACGAGGCAGGCGGAGGGGATAAGGGTTTTTTTGGCCACTTGCGCTCTTCGAGGGCCATCTGTCGCGGACACGAATTGCCGGAAAGAGCAGTCGTTTTTGGACTCGTGTCCATGATGTCCGAGGCGAGATGTGGAGGGGTATGGGATGAAGTGATGTGGCGAAAAAGAGCGAGAGAAAGAGAGAGATATGGGGGAGAAAAAAGCTCGTTTGTTTCTGAGTCGTTTTTCTTCGCTGGCGGATGTTTAGGAAAGTGTCTCATGTAATCCGGTTGTCTCCCTTTCGCTTTGGTGGTTTGTCTCTGGAGTAGTGTTTGAGCGGCGGGCTCTTTGTAAGATCGGTTTCGAAACGTTTTCGAGAGGTTTTTTTTGACGCTCCACCAGAGGAAAGGTCATTCCAAAAATTGACCGAGTTGGTCTCACATCAGCTTGGAGCGCTCGTCCGCTCGCTTCCGTTTTGCGAGCGCATACTGGTGACAGGAAAAAGTGGGAATTTCACTCACAGAGAGCGTGGAATTTTTTCTATTACGGCTGATTTTGTAATATTACGTTTTTATTATTTTATGACATTTTTGTTTTTATGCTCGTATGCTACATTTTAAAGAGATCGCTTGACTAGTGAAATTACACGTGGTATTAGTCGGATTAAAGTATCTGATTTTCAATTTGTACTACACATACTTACTTTCCTTCGAAGTTTTGTGAATAGAAAATTATCGAAGAATTATTATCCATTATGGACACATCTATTTACAAATATTGCTTTTCGATCAATCTAGGCATTATGTCGTCGCACTAATTGATCAAGGACACGAAGCTATTATATTTCTTTTGAAAATTAGCGCTTAAGCTTGTTTTTATTCATATTTTCAAGTGAACAAGTTATGTTTCTTTTACTCCAATGTTGGTCTGTAGTTTTGCAGAATATTTTATCACGTTTATTTTTACCTGAATTCGTAGATCATGTGCTAGCAATAGTTATCTCTATAATTTTAATTTATTTCTAGCAGTATTAGACTCGAATAGGTTTAGTTTTTTTTGTTATCGCTATTATTTCGACAGTCTACGAAGATTGATGAATTCCGGGTATCACTGTTTTAAGCAGCATTATTGCACCTAGATTCTTCGCTAAAAGGATATTCACTCCGACGAGGGCGATGTAACGCCGGTTAAGCGTAGGAACTCAGCGACCCGGAAAACATCAGTCTTGTTTGGATTCCCCGCTGCAGATCTTTAAGAAGTAGTCTTATTTGGTGAATGTATTTCGAATGGCTTTGCAACATACTTTGATGAACAAACAAATAGTGATTAACAAATTGACAATTTATAATTTTGATTGTCATATATTGCTCGCCTTATTTTATATTAGATACATAAAATTGCTCCTTATTGTCAAATTCTATACCAAGCTAATCTTGATTATATTGAAGCAGAAATCGTTAAAATGAAAAACATTAAGCATAAAATTATGCGTTTTGCGACTTGAACCTTAAATGAATGGAATATTATGTCAAGGCAATATATACGCATTGAGTTTATTTATTTATTACTAGCTTGCATCCTGTTGAAAGTTTTTTATTGACAGTCATAATTAAAAGTATGTACATCGAATATTAATATTGGAAGGTAAACATAAAGCAGCCCTCAAATGATCGTAATGCTCTAAATTAAGGAGGCTCTCTAAAAGTTTTCTTTATTTCATTTTAGGAATAAATTGGTATTCCATAGAATTAATAACTTTTAATCCGTGATAAATGTTACGCGTTATTAGCGTGTATTTTTTTACTCGGGTACTTTAAACGCCGTATTTGAGCGGGATTTTCGCTGTAAACACAAAGAATTCTTTATGATTAAAACAATCAGTAAAATTATTTTCTAAGTTGAATTTAAATGATCGATTATAATTAAAAACAAGATGACCCAAACAGAACTTATGATGCCTACTTTCCATTTAATCATTTATTTAATACTTATATTGGCTTTAATAGCTTTAATGTCATCGCGGATATGTAACTCTTTGTGTTATAAAATACTACAAATACATTCGAACGGAATATTAAATTGATCACGCATATTTGAGCGGTAAAAATAACGCATGTACGTATTAGAATATACCGAATCTGAGACTAACAATAGTTGTTGCTATGGCAACACTCTGGTAATGAGTGATAAAAACTGCAAAATCGCCAGTATTCATGCGAAATTCTAATAAATACAATCGATAAGGAAAATTCTACGATAAAAATTAGAATCTTCATTCCTTTTCTCAGAGAATAGTACAAAACTCGCTCCGATATTACATTTATAAGGTATTTGAATGAGCATGAGAAAATTACCCTGCACGATGGATTTCAGATTTCCCATGAAAATCAAATGGGAAGGATAGTTCCTGGAATCGAACCCGGGACTTCTATCTTCGCAACAAAAACTATCCTCGGGAGCTCGGCGCATCTAGCAAGGCATTTCCACCAAGTTTAATGAAAATGGGTGTATTGGTTCAAAAGTTAATAGGGGGGACGGACGGACGGACAGACTGACACAACGTCAAAACCATTAGCCTATTTACATTCTGGGAAGTAGGCTAATTAGTACGGTATATACGTAGTCGACCTAACTGTTTCAGAGTTACGATATCCGGGCTATGTCCAAGCCAGCTCATCGCCAAACATATCGCGTAGGTCCAGATGACCACCACATAAAATAGAACCAGCCTATGTTGTCTATATTTTAATTAGAATTCTATGTAGCAAACTTATACGTGGAACCAATCCGACAAAGTCAGAAAAGATTGTTAAAGTAATCGATGAAGTGAGAAATACACGCCACCGATAAATTCTGCTTGCGTATGAGCATACATAAGCTGCTTTCATCTGAAATAACTATTAAAATACAGACTACACTAGTGCAAATCTCAAATAAAACCGTTATTTGCAGAATCTAATTTTGTGTTTTTGGCTTTGCTCAGTCATAAGCTGAGAGCAGTCGTGTGTAAAATATATTTTTGAAATTTACGTATCCAGTTAAGCAGTGGTGCCCAACCTACGGCCCGTGGGCCCGATGCGCAATCCGAAAAATTTAACACGCAATTTCGTACATTATTATGAAATGTTTTTATAATAAAACTTTCACTATTGTAAGGTTAATCGTGTAAACCTTATTTAACCTTGATTTTCACTTATATGGCACCTCAGAATATATAGGAAACTTCCAATTTACACTCTAATCCGGTCCGCTGAAGGATTAGCAACCACTGATGCGGCCCGCCATGTAAAAAGGTTGGGCACCGCTGCTATTAAGAAAGTTTCGGATAGTTGCATTCATTACATCCGTCGCTTTGTCGTATATTCAGGAAATAGGGTAGTGTCAACGACAAATAGGAGTTTTTAGGGTTTACGTAGCTTGCAGAACTTGAGAATAGGCCCTCCTTTTCCACCCATCACTCGCTTCATTTTTTTTCACATAGAGAGTCCAGGGGGACGCGACCGAGTTCCGCATCCCGCCAACTCCAATCTCCCAGACCGTTTAGCTCCAGTTCCCCACCGTCCTTCCGAAACGACATCAACGGCCGCCAAAATTCCTCCCACGAAGGTCTCTCGGAAGGGGAAAGCCTCGGACGCAATCGCACCCATACCTCTTCCCTTCTTCTCCTCCCCCCCATACCTCGATCTGCTTGGTATCTCGCGTCCACCCCTGGGAGCCAGGATGAGGCGCCACTGTTGCCGCTTCCGATCCCTCCTAAGCAGGGGGCGGGGCTGGATGTCCTGGCAGGGAGACGAGGTGGACGACATGGTCGGAATCTGCAGGGGTCAAGCCGGGCCTCTCCCGGTGACCATCCCCTCCTCCCAAGGCGTCCAACCTAACTATCCTCTTCCTTCTCGAACCCACCTTCCCTCTTTCGCCCCCGCACAGCCGATACCTCTTTCTCTAACCTCAACCCTTATTTATCGTCTGCTGCATACCATATAGGCCTCAGCCTAAATGCTCGAATTTCACCGGTGATTGTCCCCTTAATCGGTTCACAGTCCATATATTGCCATTAAATAAAATCGGCAAGGCGTAGCTAAGAATTTAGAGAAGAAACTTAAGTCATTGAGGTTTAAAGTGGTAAAAATAAATATTTTGGGAAGAGTTTTAATGGGAATTGTCAAAAGAGATTGTGGGGTAAAGAGCCCAAGAAGAAATAACGGAATCGAATTTCTGGACTGTTTCAAGGAATGGATAGTTAGGTAAAGAAGAAGGAAAGAGTAGGGTGATATTTGGGAATGATGCATCATAGGTCTAAAGAAAGATTTGAGAATTGTTATGGATGTCGAAATACATTCATCAGAAAAAATCCTCTTTTCGTCGGACTTAGGTGTGCAGTAAATTATTTGCGAATGAAATTCAAACGCTTTATTGTGTAAAAGTCCTTTAGATAGTTAATGGCATGAGGTATTAATTTGATAAAACAGCCGTTTATCCACTAAATATATATTTTCTAAATGTGAACTGACCTTCTGAAAATTGTTATTTTACGTTATATTAAAAATTGTTTACACCACTGGATTATTTGCTGGCTCTAACCGCAAACTTATTACCTCCGTATAACTCCGTCTCATCACAAAACCGCGTGAGCTTGTCTTATAGGCGCAAAATATCGCCTGTTTACGCGTCTCTCCTTTTTTAAAAGTCACGGTCTCTCGCCTTGAGATCTTGTTTTTATTCTGGGCATCTGCCGTCGCGATGGATTAAGCCTGTAGCGCGACGCCATTTTGAAGACATTGCGTCAATTTGCTTGTCCGCATAGCGTGTTGGGATGTTGCAACTGAGTTCTCAAGACTTGGTAATTTTTATTAATGTTGGCGAAATTTTCCGTCCGGCAGTTTGAAAGCTATCACAAATGAGTCAACGGTGATCAGAACCATATTTTTTCAATGCGCGATATTAATTTCAACTCGAAAATCATATTTTTTCCCAGGTGATTTTTTTATATTTTTGGCACCACTTTGAGGAGTTTATTATTGCTTCATCGCGGAACAACCAAATCAAGCTCCTGACTGACTAGAGTTCAAGAGAATATTTGAAGAGCTACTCTTCAAATATTCTCTTGAACTCTAGTCAGTCAGGAGCTTGATTTGGTTTGTCACTCAACTGATTCGCGTTCGGTGTTATCCTTGATAAAAAATGAATTAAACGGAAAACGAATTATATGCACGTAGCTATTGCTTTTTTTTAAATCTCATGAATTACTGTTTTTTACATTTTTTCTAGAATTTATGGTCGTTCGTTTCAAAATTAAGGAACTAGTTGGTACCAAATGAAAAAATCATCGTTAATATTATAGTTACGTATTTAGTAAAATAGCACAAAAATGTAAATAAACAAACCCAGACAAAAAAATTACAGAAATCTGAAGTAAGTATTCCTCATATAAAAGATAATATGTATTCGTATTGCTCGTTCGTTGAAATAAAAATATTAATGACTTATTTAGACGTGAAATTCATCTACAACAAACTACGAATTAAGATTGATTTAATTATATACTAAATATTTTAATAAAATTCTTGTCACCCAGGTTAATTGCTATTGACATTTCACATATTTCTTAACCACGTGAAGAAAAATTCCTCATCAATAGTTATGACATTTTCTCTTTTTTTAAGTTTTTATAATCTTAATCTTGAATAATGCAAGATTTTGAACTTGTCTCTTTCATTTTTATTTTTCGTCAAATTGCAAAACCAAAATTGATCCATTTTCTAAAATATCTAGGCGTTTGGTTTTATAACATTACTAGCTGTGTGACCTGGGTGCGATTTGGGATTGCACCCGCCCCTCTTTCACTCACCCCTCCCACCGCCCGCCCCTCTTTCACTCACCCCTCCCACCGCCCGCCCCTCTTTCACTCACCCCTCCCACCGCCCGCCCCTCTTTCACTCACCCCTCCCACCGCCCGCCCCTCTTTCACTCACCCTCCCCACTGCCCGCCGAACGTCATAAAGTAGCGTAGGAAAATGGACGTTCGCGGAAAAATCGCCATATCTTTGAAACGGCTTACGTTAGAAGAATAAAATTAAGCCTAAAACCTCTTCGAAATTCCGCTTAATCTTTCAGTGAGAGTTTCGTGAAAATCGGCCCAGTAGATTCGGAGATCTCGCGTTGCAAATCTATCATTAAGCCTTTTATATACAGGGTGTCCCGAAAAGATGTATACACATTGTCATATAGATTATCTATTAACGGATTATTGTTTGGATGAAATTTAAAGTGACTCATTGTTGCATGATATGTAATTTAAAGATGGCTTCAGTCATAATGAAAAGCAACAATCCAATACCCATAATTCATAGCGTAATAAAAATGGCGGAGCATCACTTGACTTTCGAGCAAAGAAAAGCAATTTTGAAGTGGTACTAGAAATTTGAGAATGTGGGTGAGGTTAAAGACAGTGGAGACATGATTTCAAGACTGAGCCAACAACACGAACCACAATTTCAAGCAACGATATGGGAGACGTCGAACTTCCACGAATATGGAAAATTCCGCTGTGGTGTTAAAGCAATTCGAACGATCACCAAAAAAGTCTGTAAGGCGATGTGCTAATGAGACTGAAGACAATCTTGACCGCAGATCCGAATTCTGTGAATGGTTTCAAATGAAAGTGAACGAGGATGCACATTTTGTTGACAAGATTGTTTGGATTGATGAAGAAACATTTAAACTCAATGGTACAGTGCACCGGCATAACTGCATGTACCGGTCATCAGTAAACCCTCAAATTCATTTAGACAAGGCAGTAAATTTACCCGGTCTTACAGTTTGGTGTAGTGTGTCGTCCAGGGGTATTGTGGGGCCGTACTTCTTCAAAGGGACTATTAACTGGTACTCAGTACCTTAACCTGCTTAAGGTATCTATTGTGGCCAACTTTCAACAGCTTTATGAAAGAAATGAATAAGGAATTTTTTCCAACAAGACGGAGCACCTCCACATTACCATCATGATGTTAGGGCCTTTCTTGATAACAATTTCTCAGACCGGTGGATAGGCCAGAGGAGAAGTGTTGAGTACCCACCACGTTCACCTGATTTAACTCCACTTGACTTTTACTCGTAGGGTTACTTGAAGGATTGAGTGTACTCAATGGAACTAACAACATTTCAGGAACTCAGGCAAAAAATTGACCAGTCATGCGCAGCCATCCTAGCAGATATCTTGGTGGACGTTTGTCAGTCAGTTGCTACTCGTTGCCAACAATGTATCGAAGCTAATGAAGGTCATTTTGAACATCTGCGATAATTCAACTTGTAATAAAATGTTATTGCTTCTCATACGCCAAATATTGTTCATTCTTGCATTTTTAAAGGTTTATTTTTTCAGCATTAAAATGTGTATACATCTTTTTGAGACACCCTTATATATACGGATTACGAAGAATAAAATTTCCGGAATACCAAATGTCATTTCATGTGAACTCTGAGAGTATCCGCTTTTCGTTTCACTTTTCCTAGAATCGTTTTGTCCTTCTACTGTGCCATTCTCTCCCAGCGCTCTTACAAAGTTGTTTTGGCAGACGCATTAAATATGGCATGGCAGACGTGATCTGGACGCTATTTGTGGTACTTTTCGTAATTACCTCCCTTGGAAACGCAAGAGAACTCGTTAGAAGATTCCTTAAACGGATATTATTGCCGCAAGAAATCGGGATAATCATATCGTTATACATATTTATTTTTTAATTTTTCTTTTTCTCTAAAATTCAGATCAAATAACTTGTAAAATGTTTTTATATACAAACTTCTCTTTACTTTCACATAGTTCTGTATATTTCCTACTGAATTTAAAACCAACACTGTTTGTTCGGAGAATATCAACAGCGGTGAGTTATTTTTAGCTCCCACTTATGTGCAAAAATTCTAGGAGATAATCGTTTTCGTCTGAAACCCTGTTATCAGAATGTTTTTGAGCCGATTCCAACTGAACTTTAATCACACACGCTCGAAAAACAATGGATATCTGAAATTTAAAAATAATTCCAGCCTAAAAAATCAAAGAAATTAGAATTCATCTCTTGTTTCGACCATAGGCGGAAGAAAATAATGAAAGGGTTTATCTTTTTAGTGCCAATTAAAATTTTTAATCGTAAAAAAATTAAAAAGAATGAGTGGATTAAAATATGTAACAAGAAACTATAGTTATACTACAAACGGCATTTAATTATGATAGCATGTTACCTCAACTATTCTGAGACCAAAACCTTTTGACTCAGGTCCTGGAAATTGATGATTCAAAGATTATTTGATTTGAAAGCTCAATTGTTTGATTGAGGTAAATTAATTTCGTCATCCGATAAAATAATTTTTACGTATCGTGGTATTTGAGCGGCTGCAATTTTTGGCATATCAAAACATCAATCCGCTAAATGGGATTATGATGTCAGCAAGGTAGTATTTACCTATATCGAAAGGAAGCGCGGCCTCGCCTTTATTTTTGTACAGGCGCCGATAAGATTCTCCAAATGCTATGTTTACCGGAGCGAGTTTTTTTCCTATTCCTCCTTCCGATAAACAGTCCTTCGCGTTAAATCCTCTCAATTTAAAACAAATCCTACGGTGTTACGCATTGAATGCCACCATTCCTTATCCAATGCAATTGTGTGGACTGAGATAAAATTGAAAAATCATAAAAATGGGATAATTTATCTTGTAAGATCGAACATATTAAATTCAAAGAATGCGTCCCATTAATGTGAAGCCAAACTTAAGAAAGCTCTGTGGTAACCATAAACCAAATGTTTCCCAAAAAATCAATTAGTTTGTTACGCCTTTTTAACATTTTACGATTTTTTCAAGCGGTTTTCTCTTCGACACGAGAATCTCCACATTTCTCGTTTCTTCCTTTCCTCTAGTTGTATTTGCAATCTGGAACGTTTGCATATTTGTTGCCCCCCACGTGAAACGTGACCCCGTCGACACGGAAGAGCCGCGCGTTACTCCTCCCCCCCTTCCAAGGCGCCGCTGTCAGCAAAGCGCCTTGTGCCGCATTCTCTCCCACTTTCCATCCAGTCACGTGGGACGGAGACGGACTGTCTTGGCCGGGGCGGGAAAAACAATCACCGCCTAGGAAAATGTCCTTCCCTCCGACAACCTCCCCCTTCCGATCCCCTCCGTCTTCTCCCTCCATCTCACGCTTTCTCTCCCTCTCTCATCTCCTCCTCCCTCGCTCCATATGAATCCATCCCCCCTTTCCCCATATCGCACGCTTGTTTTGACGATCCTTTTATTCCTAAGATTAGAAATCCGCCTCGGAACCATTTGGGGCCAACCGGAAGGGATGGAATGCGCCTTAGCACCCCCACCCCCCTCCGATGCCTCCCTCCCCCGCGCAAACCCCGCACACACTCGCGCGCCCCCGCTTTTAACGGCGCCATTTCCAAATACTGTCCTCACTGCCCTTCATCTCTTGCGGAAACGAATTTCCTGCTGCAACCCGCCCCTTCCATTCCTCCGCAGGACACTCGTGGCTTCGAGCCATGGGTTAAACCTGAAAAGCAAACGACCGGGCGGTATTTATTTCGGCGGGGCTTTTTGTGCGCAGTACTATTTCGCGTCCACTGGTGCGTTTTGCCGGGAGTTAGATTTCACGACGCAGTTTTTCTCGATCGTGTCCGGATTCGTTTCGAACATTTTTCTGCGACAGTTCACGTGTCAAACTTCGGTTATGCCGACCATATTTTTTTAGCAACAAAAATTTGTTCCGTTTTTCAGAAATGCGTTTAAAAACGAATAAAATTTATAAAATAAGAAATGTAATTCAGATGCATTAGCGTATTTATACGATGAAATGTACATTTGGCATGAAGTTAAAAATAAAAGAATGCTCTCAAGGAGAAATTTATAAAAGGACTTGTTTGATTAGTTTTCCTGGGGAGTCTAATATTTCTTATATAATCATCAAGGATATTAGAAGATAACCAAAGAAAAATTTAGCTATACGTACCGCAGTTTTTACAATCAAAATATATTATCCTAGCTTCGATGATAAACAACATCATCAGGTGAATTGATAACGGAGTACTTCAAAGTTAAGTACAGCAACGTCCAGTTTGCTCGTAAAGAACATTCCGAGTTTTGGCAGCTCGTCAACATCACCATCCGTGTTAATGGCTAAAATAACAAAAAGCAATCCATCCGCAACTTCTGAGATTTTTTCATTCGTTTATGGCGTGGCGAGAAATGAAGGGATCTGTAGCCTTCGTCGGTTGCTGTTGAAACCGTATCTAAATTCGAATTCATCTGAATATCCTCTCGCTCTACCTTACGAAACGACATTTCGAATATAGATTTCACGACATTTGTATCTATTAAAGTCATTTCACGGCATTTTAAAATCTAATAGTCGAAACCCTCCCGTTGCATTCGTTATTGTTGTTGTAGTGTTCGTAGGCGCGTTGACAACTGTGTCATTAGCGTCTGTCGCGAGTGAATATTAGCTTTCAGTTAACACTTTCGCCAAACTGTTAATGTATTCGTTCGTATAAATGTTTACTGTAGTCGATCTGTAGTCAATCTGTGCTTATAATTGAATTGAATTCCTTTGATTAGAGAAACGTTATCGTTACTGTTTAGTATAAGCTTACCAATAAATATAATCGATATTACACGGCAATATTTGGCGGAAATCTATATAAACTAGGTAGCCTGTGACGCTTCGCTGTCACATTAAGTTGACTTTGATTTTTTTAAATAATTCATTTTGAAGTGACATGCTTTACAATGTGGGCATTCTATATTTAAAGGACCAAGGTAATGAGCAATAGGACAAATATTGCTTGAAGATCCTTTTACACCTGATTTATAATGAGAGTCACTGACTTGTACTCGGCCATAATTTTCTCTTCTTACTTGTTTAGTTAGCTCTCGATTTTCAGAATAATCTTCTCTTCTTACTTGGTTACTTTGCTCTCGATTTTCAGAATAACGATTCCTTTTTTGCTCGCGACCTTTTTCCTAATTTTTTTCTCTATACGCTTGTATATATTCCTTTCCCTTTTTTCGGCGTTCATCATCCATTCTTTCTTGAACATTTTATCAACAGGTTTTTCTTTCTTATTTATTATTAACCTGTATGGGGATTTAGGATAAGGTTAATTTAATTTTTCTTTAATTTAATTTTTTAACTTTCCAAGTGATATAATAAATAAAATTAACTGATCTTGCTAAGCTCTTTTAAACTTTTTTCTTCGTAAACAAAACAGAAACAAACGGCGCAATATACATTGCACAAACTTTCTCATTTACGTTTAGTCTCACTATACTCTTTGCCTCGTAATTAACTCTGTGCTTGGAAATTCACTGCCAATTATGTTAAGAATGCGTAGCAACAGAACCAAATCGATTGACACCATCAATCTCTCACGTGTAATACCTCTCACTAATAAGCGCGAGGCGTTAGCAGAGAAGTACGGAATTTTAGACTAGGGAATCCCCGGGTTCCCCCTCCCCTCTTCTGACGCGTGCGCTGAGCGCCTTGTACAGAAATAATGCCACTGGACGATATATAGTAACTTTTTTGGGACATATGGCTTAGTTAGTATTATTTGTGACATCAGGCTGTGCGTTGGGATGCATTTAAACGAAAGCCATTTTTGAGTAAATCGAATTTCGTTTCAAAATATTGAAAAATAAAGTACCCTTAATTGTTGTGCAATATCGTTCACCTCTTCAGAATGTATTTTATGTATGATATTATGCATAAATATGAGATATCATTAGCTTTAGTTTAACCGTAAGGCTGTAGTAAGAGTTTTAATTGAACGCGGCGGAGGGGTGACGTCATATGGCTTACAGGAGACATAGCTTACGTAGTATTATTTGTGACATCAGGCTCTACAATTGGATTGATTTTAATCAAATTGTCTGTAGCCATTTTTGAGTAAATAAAATTTTTCTAAAAATCGCCAAGAATAAACTACCCTTTATTTTTGTGCAATATCATTTTTATGAAAAAAATTGTCTGCAAAAGGCCCTAGAACGGCGAAAAGACCGACAGACGGACGGCATGGCGAAAACTACTTTTATGGACTCGGACACCTAAAATGTCATTTCCATCAATATCTCGAAGTTGAATTTTCACGATTACAATACTTTCTCAATATACTACGTATATGAGAAAGTAAAAATAAACAAAATGACGTAATATTATCAAGGGGCTCACGAGTACACTTAATATTACTGCACGCTCAAATGAGGTGGCTATGGTAACTGACAATTCTCATTGTTGAAAAGTTGCTGCTTTTCGTATTAAAAACGAATTTTCCGGAAAATTCTTAACGTAAATGAATTTTCACGCTGACCAAATTGAACTTCATTCTTTTGCCAATACAACCGTTATGTCCCGAGATCGAATCTTGATTCTAACTAATTTTAAAATGCCATTTTATAATGCACGAAACTGATTCCACTGCTTTTCTTATTGAAGATAGGGGTGGCAGAAAAACCTCTCTAAAAAATAAAATGTTTCTGTTTGAATTTAGTATTTTTAAAGAGCAGAAGTATTCTATACCTTTACAAATTTCAGATAAAAAAATAGTCCAAACAGCGGTCCAGATATAAGTTTCCCAAAAGTCTATATGAATCTGCCAAAAAAGTTCGCCTACGACTATTACGGTAATATAATATACCTAGATTATATATAAATTTATTTGTATTTTTTATCATCATCATCATCATGCTTCTGTCCGAAGACAGGTTTTAACTGAATCGCTGCCTCCATTTCTCTCTCTCCCTAGAAGCCTCTTTTATACCTCTATAAGTAGTATATCCCTGCTTTATATTATCTAATATTCCTATTCTTTTTCTCCCTCTTCCTCTTCTTCCACTAATTTTTCCTTCTAAGATCGTCCTTTGTAAACACTGTCTTCTCAATATGTGCCCTATCCAATTTGCTTTTCTTTTCCTGATTGTTTTTATTAGCCTCCTTTCTTCTCTCACCATTTCTAATACTTCTTCGTTTCTCTTCCTCTCTATCCATTTCACTTTCATCATTCTTCTCCATACCCACATCTCAAAACTTTCTAAATATTTTTCCTCCTTTCTCCTTACCGTCCACGTCTCTGCACCATAAAGAGCTATGCTCCATATGTAGCATTTTGCTAATTTCTTCCTTGTTTCTAAATTTATTTTCTTGCTTGTGAGAAGCTCCTTCTTCTCGTTAAATGCTGCTTTTGCCATTGCAATCCTACTTCTGAAGTCCTGTGTACTACTTCCATCCTGTGCTAAAATACTGCCTAGATATTTGAAACTACTTACTTGTTCCAATTTTTGGCCATTTACCATTATATTTAATTCTTTATGTTCCTTTGAAACCACCATGACTTTCGTTTTTTCTGTATTGATCTTCATTCCATATTGTTGGCCAACCTCAACTAGTCTGTCTGTCATCCTCTGAAGCTCTTTTTCGCCTTCTGCTATTAATCCCTGATCATCTGCGTATTTAATGGTGGTAATACTTTCACCTCCTATCTTAAATCCTTTCTCTTCCATCAACGCTTCTTCTGTTATTGTTTCTGCATAAATATTAAATATCGCTGGTGAAATAGGACAACCCTGCCTCACTCCCCTCCCTATTGAAGTACTTTCTGTTTCTTCTCCTTAAACCCTGACTCTAATCTTTTGATCAAAGTAAAGGTTTTTAAGCAGTCTTTTATCTTTCCAATCTATTCCTATTTTGTTTAAAGTACCCAGCATTTTATCCCATTTCACTCGGTCAAAAGCTTTCTCCCAATCTACAAAACAAAAATACATATCTTTATTGACTTCTAGCGCTCTTTCTATCATCATCCTCATACATCCTATAGCATCTCTAGTCCCCCTTCCTCTTCTAAAACCAAACTGATTATCTTGCAGCTCCTTTTCTATTTTACATTCAATTCTTTTGGTTATTATTCTGGTTAGAACTTTAGCTGTATGAGAAATTAAACTAATAGTTCTGTAGTCCTTACAACATTTTGCATTGTTCTTTTTCTCCAGTGGTACCATCACAACATCTAAAAAATCTTCAGGCCATATGCCAGTATCATATACTTGGTTAAAAAATTTTGTGAGTTGCTTAACTGCTTTAGACCCCAAAACCTTAAGAACGTCCACGGGTATTTCATCACTCCCAACAGCCTTCCTTCTTTTCATGTCATCAATTGCTCTTTTAACTTCAGACTCGAGAATACTTGGTCCCTCAATGTATTCTTTCCAGACATTCTTTACATTGTCTGGCTCCGATACTATTTTACCACTTTTGTTCATGATTCCTTTACGTCCTATCTTTCTTGCTTTTTTCTTGAATAGTTCCCTTGCTTTGCTATACATGAGGTCTGTTCTACAAATTCTTTCACATTCGACAATCTCCTCGCATTTCTCATTTATCCACTGTTCTCTGGCTTTATCTGTTTCCCTTCTTAAAGCATTATTTAACTCCTTGTACTTTCTTTGGCCTTCTTCAGTGCTTATGTTCTTCCACTTTCTCCGCTCTTCCATTTTTTGCAGCATGGCTGCTGTGATCCAGGGTTTTTTGTTTCTTTCACCCGTTATCTTTCCTACCTTCTTTTCCATTACATCTTTAATGTTGCTATGGATGTATCTCCACTCCTCATCTACATTCTTCCTATTTTCTTCATCTCTCTCCCCCAACCTTTCCTCCAGCTCAGTCATAATAACCTCCTTGTTTTTAAGGAGTTTCTCTAAGTTCCATTTCTTGTTAACTCTTATGTTTCTCTTAACGCTCTTCAGTCTACATTGTATATTTGCCACCAAAAGGTTGTGGTCAGAATCGATATCTGCCCCTGGTAGTGTTATCACATTTTTAATGCTATTTCTAAATCTTTCATTGACTAGTATGTAATCTATCTGGTATCGTCTCTGGTTTCCTGGGCTTCTCCATGTGTAAAGTCTCCGCTGGTGATGCTTAAACCATGTATTAGTTACAATTAATCTATTTCTATGGCAGAATTCCACAAGTTTATCCCCTCTTTCATTTCTCTTCCCTAGTCCATATTTTCCCACTATGTTATCTTCCTGTCCCTCTCCGACTACACTGTTCCAATCTCCCATTACTATGGTGGTGATCCTTCTTTTTCCCTCCTCCTCCAATATCTCCATAATCTGTTCATAGATTTCATCTACTTCGTCGTCGCCAGCATTAGTCGTTGGCATATACACTTGAATTATAAGCATTTCCACTGGCTCCATCTGAAGTTTTACGGCTATTAATCTATCATTACCTGTCACTACCTTGCTAATTCTTTCAGCTATCTCTTTTCTCATTATAATCCCCACTCCCCTTTCCTTTTTCTCTCCTCCCGAGTAAATAATCTTAAATTCGTCTGAATTTATCTCGCCTTCTCCTTCCCACCGAACTTTACTAAGACCTACTATACCTACATTATTCCTTCTCATTTCCCTTTTTAAGTTCTCTAGTTTACCCCCTGAATTCATAGTCCTAACATTCCATGTGCCTATTCTTAATTTCTCACCACTTGCTTTCCTATTAATGTTAAATTTCCTCTGTGCATCCCCTAGGGTAGTCCCCACCCGGAGATCCGATTGGGGGACTATTTTACCTCCGGAATATTTTACCCCAGAAAGATCCATAGAGGTATTTTCAGCTTTTCAGCCTATCATGGGAAATATAATGAGGTAGTTTCCCCTTGCTTTCCTCATCGCAGTTTCACAGAGTGATTACCCATCTGTAGCTGTTCAGATCCACATGATCACCACCTACAGAGGTACTGTGCAAGCTGCTGCCCTTGCACAGGGGGATGTAAAAGCCCCAAGACTGCTTCTTAGTCTGACTCTTCCCCTCAGACCTTTCCGGCTTGGATGGTCCTACCAGGAGAATTATCTCCCGCCGGCATAGCTCTTTGGTTCGTAAGAGTACACAAACCCTCCCACCTCTGTAAGGTTATGCAGTCCTTAGGGAGGGGTATTTTTTATACTTACCTATAAAGCTGGCATAGTCACTGCATCAATCTGCATATCCAATAAAAAACTAAGTCTTATTTGTCAATGCGTAAGCTGAATATATTCATGATTATTCATAATCTTATATCATGCAGTACGTCTAGGATATAAGCATAATTTTCAATTCAATGCCGATATGCTGGCGTAATTGTTTCACGAGGTAAGCTGTGTCATTAAATTTAGGAAGTGGCAAACCTTAGGTTTCACTGAGTCATAAGAGTATTCTTCTGTCTCTGCGAATTTTTATTTGGACTGCGAAGCATTGCTCGCAGAAGAATGGATTCGCGATATTTGATTACTCTCCATCGAGTCAGTTGAATATGCAGATTATCGCGTCGTTTGTTTGGCAGAGGGAGACCTGTAACTTTGAAATAAAAGACTATTGGAAGCTAAAAATTTCCCACCACTAACACATTTTAGTCCTTAAATTATATTAGAGATTGTAAAATTACTAGCTGATAGAAGGAAGGTGCAAATCTTTTAGATGCGTTTATTAACAATAATTCTTAAATTTATATTTTAATTATGAACCATCATTTTAGTTTTAAAAAAACGTTTACACATGAGGCAAATATTATCATTATCGAGTTTGTGATAGTTGCTAAGATTAAAAATATATAGGAATATGAATTCGTTATTTAATAATTCATTTCGCCTTTTTATGTGAAAAACTTAAATATTCTAAAAATATTCGATGGATGAAACACCTATATATTTACTTAATATAGAATTTAACTGAAGCAAATACTATTTTATGATAAATATTGTTAATGTATTCGGCATCTAGTGTTCATTTTTTCTGTTTTTCGTAATGAGTAATGCTGATGAGTATATTAAGGTATATAGGTGTAGATTTGAAAGAGGTGGTTGATTAGGAATCTATACGTGAATTAAATTGTAAAGGTCAGGTTAGATAATGCTGACACCAGCGTAGTAAATATCGGTAGACGAGTAAGACGGTTGTTTCCTATCGCCGACCTTATCCATTATATATGGAGAAAGTCTAATGCAAGAAGCGCTAGAAGGCACAGGAGATTTCAAGATTAGAGGAAGGATTATAACAACGGTAAAATACACGGATGATAAAGTACTTCTAGCAAGAAAGGAAATGGAAATAAATACAGAAAATTCCAAGACCATGCGAATATCGGATAAAGAAGAAAACTTGAACTTAAGTATTAGTGGAAAGCCGTTAGAACAAGTTGCAGAATTGGAAATGAGGATTAGAATATCGAAAGCAAAAGCCGCTTTTGGATGGAAGAAACTCCTACTAACGGTAAATATAAAGGAGGAATCTGCAAGAAATTGATAAAATGCTATGTATGAAGTATAGCTTTGCATGGGACAGAAACATGAACGCTAAGAAAGTGATATAAAATACCTGGAAAGCTTCGAAATGGGGTTATGTAGAAGAATGCTGAGGATAAAATGGACAGATAGGACGAAAAACGGGGAAGCACTAAGAATAATAGGAGAGAAACGAATGATTATACAGACTATAAGAAAGAAGAAGGCGAATTGAATTTGACATTACCTTTGGAGAGAGAGCATGATTAAAGACGTGCTAGAAGGAAAACTGGAACGAGAAAGAGGTAGGAAAAAGTTTCAGGTGCCAGACGCTTGAAAGGGAAAGAATTATCAAGATATGAAGAATAATACGGAGAAGGTGGAGAACCAGGAACCAAGAACAATCACGGGCATGTCTACGGACAGACTACATATGATGGCGAATTAATACTAATATGGAGAAAATTGTGTTTGATTAAGGCAGGTCTATTCTCTTTGGGTTAACGGGCAATGCCGATTTTTAGTCGGCAAAAGGGGGATGGTGATATTTATTTAAAAGAAGAATGATTTTTGTTTAAAAAATGTAATTTAAATGTCGCGGCTGATAAGAATGATTATTTCTAAAGCTCAGCCTGATTGAAAAGCCAATTACTCTCTATATAAAAATTTCTCTTAAATTTTTATGAGTTGCGGATAGAAAAAATATATTTTCTGGTAATAGAATACGGTATTCTTGCATATAAAACACTTTGTTGAAATCTTTTAAAATAAGAGAAAACTATAGCATTGTTTGGTCGAGTGATTGTATGTCCTGCATGCCATTGTGTTGATAGCGCTTGCTTGTGGGTTCCTCTCTACTTGTTCTATTTGAACTAAGCACGAATTAATATTTCCCATAATCCATCGGCTTGCTTCGTGTACTACTTACAGATCCCTTAGAGTATTTTCCCCGTAATGTCCGCATGTTTTCCTCTCCTTGTGTTACCTCAACTCACCATCGCTCGAAACCCCTCTCTTCACCACCGTTCTCATCGATCGCGGAATTATATTTTGTCTCTCATGCGCCGTCCCTTGAGCGCACTCCCAACTTGACAACTCTCGACCCAATCCCTAACGTCCTAACGGCCCTTCCTGTCCTCCGTTCCACGAATCAGGGGTGCCTTCGCACAAGTACGGGACCTACCGACAGCTCTTCACCGGAGCCGCTTCCTACGGCGGGGGTGGGTCTTACCTCGTATCCGACACCTCATACCCCTTGGCCTTATCCCTACCCCTCTCTCCCCCGCCCACCCCCGCCGGCGACTTCGCCAACCACGAGTGGTCGCGGGGAACCCAAACGAAGGTCATCGCGGCCTCCGACGAACCGGACGACGCCGGCGCCTCCCTGCTCATGGGTGAGTAAAGCGGGGAGTACCCTTCGGAGAGAGGAGAGGGAGCACCACCCAGGGCCTTCTGGATCTTCCCATCCGTCGCCCCGCAATGAGAGGGAGAAAAATGTTCTTTTTTATTATAATAATGTCCCACTCTCTTCCCTCAATCCATCATCACCTCATCATCAACAACAACGCGAAAATTTTATATACCCCGTCCTCCGACATTTTATTATGGACGCACGAAAAGAATGAATAAATGATTGCCTTTTGACCACATTTGAGTGAGAGTTTTTTATTAATCTCTTTTGATCTCGTCTCTCCACCGTCAACCTCGCTGCTGGAGCCAGATAAATTTATTACTATTTACTTTCTAGTCATCTCTGAAAAATCTAAATTTCGGAACTATTTTTTTTAATCTGAAAAAAAAACGAGAAAATAATATATATTCCAAACTAAAAAGTAATCCATATTTACATATGCTCTTAGCATTTCAAAAGACATTGATGTAATTTAAATATGCATACCCATTTCATGTACGCCTATTGGAAAACATTAGCTCAATCACCTAATGATTCGTTTCATAACCATAACATGGTCATGAAAGTTTTTTTTTAATCAAAAAAATGTACTTGGTGTGTATTCGAATTTCACACAATCAGATGAAAAAATTAAACTTAATTTAAAATAGTGAACTTCTAATAGTGAAGAACATAGCTACCCATACACTTCACGTACGTACGTTACTAATAGACAATACATAAATTTGAACATCCGTAAACTAATAATCATTGCTTTATTTTGATTAAATACTTAGTTTTAAATTGAGAATATGAAGTCAGTAATTTTGACCAACCTCTTTTTACAATGCAAACGCACACAATGTGATAAATTCCTCCTTCGTTGCATGGCATGGAACTTATGAGATTCATTGTAAATACCGAGTTTGTTACATATTTCCAGAAGGTCATAGCATGGCATGATGGAAAATGCCTTAGAATATTGCATTTTTAGATGGAGTCATGGAATGCAAAGGGCTTGAGAGTTGCATGTTGACTGTGTCAATGAGAAGCATCTGCATGAAATACAGTTTTTCAGAGGTTATTTTGAGAATGTTAGCAACGTCGCAAAGAAAATGTTTTCCACGTGCTGCCCGACCAAGTCATCCAAACTTACTTAGGCGCGGTTGATTGATAGAAACCAAGAAGCGTTAATACACCACTCAGCATGCGATAATTGAGAAAAGGTTTCGGCATACTTTCCTTGCACACACTTCAATCGCCTCCACGTTTAGATCCATTCACAGCCCGAGGAGATTTTATTCTCGTCCCAGTCTGTATCTCTTATATTTTTTTCGCTCGCTCGCTCCTGCGCACATCTCCTGTTTCCTTTAGGAGTTGGCACGCCGTTTAATTCGGTAGAAGGAGGAAAAGGAAACGTTGAAGGAGGCGTGCTCGAACGGACCGTAAAAACGATCTCTCTAAAACCGATGTGATGGGGTCGAGTTTTGCATGAATGGAAACAGAAAGAGGGGGGGAGGGAGGGAGAGAGAGAGGCATGTGCGAAACTTGTCGCTGAAATTGAGCAACGTTGGCGGATATGCTCTGGCGTGTAAGATCTGGTACATCTAACGGGTTTTGAGCGTCTCAGTGGAAATATTGACCACTCCTCTACTTAGACAGTTGCGGGTTCGAAAACATTACGGTTCGCGTGTACCGGGTACGAAGAAGTTCATCGTTTCTATCTCTCTCTCGACTAATCTTCCTCATTGCGGTAAGGCGTCTAAGTCACTTAGAGCAACGCCGCTACAGATTTTGTGCTCAAGCGCAAAATAATAAATATACGGCGGGGCAACAGTGATTCGAATCTTGAGGAAATGTGAAGTTGTTCGATCTGTCCTTATTTCAAATTAACATACACGAGCAGGTAAAATATTACCTTGTGGTTATCGAATATCAGAATTGTTGTTGTTCTTGTTATCGGGATTCGACTGCATGGTTAAGCAGGACAGGCTCGAGGTACCGGCGAGCCGAGCGACTGCCCGAGGCGCCATGCTCTTGGGGCCGCAATCCCGACCATCGATCAACATATTACTTGCTAGCGAATAAATGTTGGATATCGATTTATATCACGGAATAGGCTAAAAGCTAAAATCTTGATGACAGTGTTTTTATATTTCCATTATCAGTAATTTTTACTGAGGAAAGAATAAATTGACATGTACTTTTTAAATATCTTTAAAAATTGTACTGAAGGGAGCACGGGTGTTTCTCGCCCGGGAGGCCAAGATACCTCGGGCCGCTCCTATAATAGTAATGTAAATATATTAAAATTTAAATAATTTCGACTTCGTTTGACTTGTATCGATTAAATTGAAATCCGGCGTTCTTCTTTCTGTATATTTCAATGTAAATACCCCTGGTTAAACGCTAAAGAACAACATTTTGACGGGAACATGTTTCGCATCCGTTAACCTTTTGATATTGATCAGTTTCCCGTTCTCCCATGTTTTTTTAATATTGAGATTTACGCCATAAGAAGATTTAATAAACCGATAAGCTCAGGGAATTCGAAGCAGTCTCAGAGCGTGCATCTAGCGAAAATAGCTCCGCAAATAAACATGTGCGCAACGGAAACAGCTCACAAAGTCAGCCGTACGCGACTCCTCAATGCTTATTTTTTACCAGATCGCACCGAGATCAGTATTTTTCCAGAACACCCGTTTCCATTGGCGTCGAAATTAAGTCTTCTCCACCATCTCTCTTTCTATCTCTCTCTCTCTCTCTGCAAATAATTTTTTCGACCTTATGAAAAAAATCTTTCTCGAATTAAAAATTTCCACATTATTAAATTTGTACGATTTGCAAGACGGAAGAGAGAGATATATATAGCGAGAAAAGAAAACTTAGAAAGAAAGATAAACTACCGGAGAGAGAGAGAGAGAAAGAGATAGATGGCGATGAAAAGAGGCAGAAAGATAGAAAGCAGTAAAGAAAGGAAGATCACAAAGAGTGAGAATAAAAAGGAAGGAAAAGATAAATGACAAAGAGACAGGTAGAAAGGGATAGTGAGAGGAAAATGGCAGAAAAAGAGAGAGAGAGGAGGATGAGAAGAAAGAGAGAGAGAGAGAGAGAACCGTCTCCCTTTCCTTGGGGCGAAGGAAAATTGCGCCTATTCGAAAATAGAACTTGCGGAGGAGTATCATGACGGAGGAAGGAATTATGTGGTTCGGATTTTTCGCGGTTGAGGGCGCTCTGTTCAGCTTCCTTCGCTTATTTCGAGAACGGTGAGAAGATGTCTAGGCGGTTCCTGGAGGAGCTTAGAGGGGAATAAATGCTTTGAAGAATGCATTACATAACCATTTTTGTCCGTCAAAGTACTCGTGATAGAAGAAAGTGCGAGATATGCTTCATTTGTTTTAGGACTTATTTAAAAAATGACCCGTTCAATATTATACTTCAGTACTCAATCCCCGATTGTTATTGAATTTCTTATCCAATATCACCCAATGGAATTATTCCGCTGCAAATCGAAATTGTTTCCAGTATTTTCTTTAGTAGATTAATAAATAACAAAGATTTGTTATATTTAGTTAATATAGTCATTTCGCGATAAAATTAGATTTTAATTATTTGAAATGGGTAATCAATCAAAATTCTATTACCCAAACGTTTTTTTCACCATTTAAATTAACTGGAAGGAAATTATAATGACGGAAACGTGTTTTCCCACAACGAAGTGATGATAATTAAAATTTTTATTTTACTTGACAGTTGGGCGACGCTCCAATAAGTTGTTTCATGATTCTCCCTTCAGGTGACAACACGACATGGCGAATAGAGATGTTTTTAAAAAATGATTAAAGCAAAGTTTATTTATGTAACCGACCTAAAAATAGGTAGACGGATAAAAAATATTTCACCGTCCTAGCATTTTTATTACCGTCATAATATCTAGGTATCATTTCCATCGAAATTTTGCGTCTGATTATTTCTCGCACCTCTGGGAAATTCCTGACTTTTTAAGTACACCCAATTCTCTTCTGTCGTTATTGGAACTTTTTAAACGTTTCATTCCTCGAGCTTGTCTCTCCGGCTAATTTAGTCTTAGAAACGGAGACAAAGGGAATTTGAAATAGCTATATTCCAATTAGGAAAAGTTGAAAATTATTAAAAGGAAAGAGAGTCATTATCATCAAATAAAATCTCTCTTTTCTTCGATTTTATACTGATTTGTATAAGGAAATTTGAACCCTTTCGATTGATGTACGTTTATAATTTTCTTTCACATTTTTACTAAGTTTTCGCACATTTTGGTAAAATTTATTTTTCAAAGAGTAATCTCTCCCCTCAATTATGGCACTACTCGTAGGTATATATTATTGCTGTTTCACAAAATATATTACTTCCATGCATAACAATGCCCCGAACACATTGATTTATGACCTCGAGAACCGACTTTCTACGCTTCGAGCATCGCAGAAGGCCGCAAACAATTTCTTGAAATGTAATTAATCCAGTGATCCATGTATTAATACACATGTGACGAATGCAAAATAATCATTTAGTAATTGTTTTACAAAAGTTTCTTTTATACATTGATGCCATTCATGTAGTTATTTTGGTAGTCAACTCTAGGTATATATAGATAAGAGAAAATTATAATTTTTATTAACGTTTCCATCTTTAAACCGTCTTTTCACTCACCTTTTTCTTCAAAAACTTTATTTAACCTGCAACCTGTCCGTTCAGGTTTTGCTCTCACTTATTTCAAATCAAGTTTATTTCCTCTTCTCCCTCCGAAATTGGCTTTCAAAGTGAAAAGCATCCTCGCGTGTATTCTATCCCGGACGTGGATAAATTTAAAAAAAATTGCGCACCAACGCTTCGTTCGCTCGAGAAATGGTTCCCACTTTCTTGCGTAAGTGAAATTGAATAAATTAACTGCGAATAAAACACCGACGACCATGACGGTGAGTTTCGAGCATTCTAGAAATCCTCCGCGGCGAAATTATTTCAGGGCGTGGAGTTTTGCCAAGAGACACCGCTGAATCACTATCGCTCATCCTCGAACAAAATTACCCTAGGTGTCATCCTTGGCGTACTCCTTGTTTACCTCATCCGCAGCATCACCTTATTACGCGGCCGCAGACGTCCTCAACCCGTCCGCCTCCACTTCTCGCAGGATGGAGGAGGTGTCATTTCGACCAAAATCGCTACTCCTTGTTCTAAAATCTAAGAGTCATCTTTAGTATTGGTCATTGGTCCCTTTATTTCTCTATTGCTAATCCTATCTCGTTTACGCATAGACCTTAGTTTGTGAACTCCTCGCTCGATCACGAGAAATACCAATGTTTCATCTTTCATACGTCACACACCGTCGAGCTCCTTTTTCTGGATCGCTGACTAAGGATATCACCTCCTTTCCTCGTAGGATTCAGAAATTCCTCCCGATCCTATGCTTCCATCTCTAGCCCGCCCCCGCCTCAATCGTTTAATCCCGAGAGAACTATAATAAGAATTCTTTCCTCGCGATTGATAGAACTAGTTTCGAAACGATTCCTTCAGTTTTTCTTCGGGAGATTTTTCACACTAAGGAATCGTTCGTCGACTGCAATGGCCGTTCACAGCGTCAATTTACATAAATTCGACAACGATCTGGTCTGATTTGGTGAAGGTTGGTTGGCGAGTTTGCGTCCCGATACGGATTAGGATCCTGCAGTTGGAATGACTTGATATTGATGATATTTTAATTTTAAAATGCTGGGATATAGTCTTCATGACCCAATTTAAAAAAATAAATATTGCAAATTCCACAAATTTTTGTATTCTTGTCACTAACCATTGCCCCTTGTGTATAGATTACCCACATTACTTATATGTGAAGGGGGCTGCATGAACCTTAAGGAGCAAGTTCTACCTGATTGCTTGTCCAATGTCGATTAGTTTTTCATCGGTCCATTTATTCTTGGATGTAAGCAGTCATCATTTACACATGGCGATCGCACGGGAAGATTTAATTAAACTATTATCAACAGCTGTAAAATTTGATTAAGAGGCGAAGGACAATTTCTTCTGATATTATTTTCAATTCCAGTAACCATTCAAAATTGATTTCATTTTCATCTTTCTTCATGCAACCATTAAAAATCATTGGCTGGAAAAATTGATTTGAAGTCAAATACATATTGTGCCTTTATGTTACATATAGTATCCTCTAGGTGTCTCCCAAGTCATACTTCTCAAAACTTTGTTTATGCTCTCTTGATAAAATAATCCATACCCAGCCTATTGTATTATCATTATTGTATCATTAATCACGTTAAATAGAAAATTAGTGTGGTTTATTATTGCTAGAATTATCAAAGTTATTATACATTGTTCATAAATATTAATAAAATTTCCTAATAAAAATGCAAGAAGATATAAGATTAGCAAGCATGTTTTAATTTGAACAAATAAACTCAGGAAGTCCGTTGAGAAGTCGAATTCCGCAATAGTGTGGATATATTTTACTGCTGACGCTTAAATTTGCAAATTCAACAGATATCCGAATATAGTTCTTAAATGAATGAACTATGACATATATTAAACTGACAGAGTTGATGAAATATATAACTTTTGATATTTTATGTTGCTTTGATATAGTGACAAAAAATTATTACGTGGATAGTATACATTCAAACTCAAACATTTTAGCTTAAGTTTAGCTAGATATTTTAAACAGCGAGGTTATTCCAAAATAAGTACTTCAATATCAATAGTTGAAAATCTTAGACATCTCCAATGGCTATAACAAGGTTATGAAAAACTACATGCACATTTCGGCTACAATGCAGCCATCTTCAGTGGTGATTCACGGAGAGTAAATTCTAAAAAAACTACTTTGGTGCTTGTTCTTGTATTTGTTTTCAGCCATAAAACGAGCTCGATAGTTCTTTAGTGAAGCGAGGTTATTATGAATAAGACATTTCTTGCCGAAATTTTACAAAAAGTTATGAGAAATAATCTTATTTGATAAAATATTTCCATTAATGATTAGGCAAGCACTTATTAATTCATTTCGTGCTTCATTAATTAAACAATCAGCCTTGTGATAGCAATTGTTTTTAAAATAAATAAAATTAAATTAAAATAAATAAAAACCTTCCGTTTACTTAAAATACTTGGATAATACTTCAGAAACGTTTCCTTTTTCCTATGTCGTTATTCATGGCATTTTCTCGCAAAGCATGTATTGTATAAGAGTTAATCCATTGATAAAGGTTATTCCAATTGAGTTTACACGGAGATATCTTAAAATCTGTAATTCAGCATTATATGGAAATAAGTTTATCACTAGAAATTTAATTTTAAATTACTTATTATTAATTTATTGCCAAACATAGTGCATTACGTTAACACTGATTTGGATGTATTTGAAGGCCTCTCCTACAGTGGCGGATATAGGAGGGATCGCACATGGCGTGCGCCAGGGGCCCCGTGACGTATGCCAGTGCTTCTCAACTTGGATTACGCGGAGCCTTAGGGTTCCGCGAAAGATTTGGGTCCCGTGTGGATCCGCGAAAATGGGGGAAAAGGCAAGATTTCCCTACGGCTCAGTTACCCTAAATCTTGAATTTCTCCCTCACACTCAGTGATTTAAGGGGGGTCGCATTTGGCGCGTGACAGGGGCCCCTTGAAGTAAGGGCCTCCCAAGAAATGTTTGTGTATATAATCTCAGAAATATTAAATGTCTCAATTTAAAAACTAGTGGAACCTCTCTATGATTCCATAGAAAAACGACCGATAAGTGGTCGTAAAAGAGGATAGCCGCTAGGAGCGGTTTCCCTGTATATTTAGATGGCAAGGCCCCCAACTGCTTAGCACCAGGGGCCTCCAAATGTTTAGCGCCAGGGGCCCCAGGAGGCGTAAATCCGCCACTGTACTCCTATTAAAAAACCAGAAACATTTATTTTTCGGTTGTTTAGTAGGGCTAGTTAAAATTGCGCATTGCTGTTCTTTGATCATTATTTAAAAGTTCTAGTAGTTAAAAATCGCACGTTTTTTGCGATTCATCAATTTACATACATAACAAATACTATGGCGAATTTATACAAAGTTAAGCCATTTTTTGTGAGAACATCAATATAAAAACAATTAGTTCTTTGACACAGTTATTTGAGATAATCACTTTCGGATTAAAACGAATTTGTCAGTAATATCCAGTTGGTTGATTGGATGCTATAGTAAGAAATTCGAAGGTGACAAAAGGAATTTTAGTCGTTTATTGACTTTTGCCACCAAAGGCAAGTTATTTTTGCGTCAGAAAATTTCAATTACGACACTATTACATTTGAAACCGGTAAATAACAATCGCCATAACCTAACGCCATCCGGCACTCAGCCGTTTGTGATGGGAGCTCCCATTATTATACGAGGAAAAATATTTTGAGTCCTCTTTTTTAAGCCCAGCTACAATAAACAGTACAAATGGGCCACTCAAAGAGATATCCCTGTTTATTTTTTAGAATCGGAATTGCTGGCCAGTCTTGAGTGAAGCTTTAGCATCTCTCGATAGAGAGAGGGGAGGGAACCACTAGGGAAAATGTTTCCAAGGAGTTGAGCGGAGAATAATATTCCACCGTCCATCGCACTGAAAAAAAATTCATGGCCGCGATACATAAGACCTTTAATGCGGTAAATTGATTAAAAATCGTTTTTTTCGGAGGCGAAATGAAGTTTAGGAATTTTCATTTCCCTGGGTAAACATTCGGCTCGTAATTTCGTCTTCTTAGCCTTTGTCATTTGCTTCCTTCTTTCCTTTCCCCACCTCCTGTCACGTAGTTATGATTGCCTCTTCTGGAACTGGGCTGCACGTGGCTCGCATTCCAAGTCGTTCCTCGTTTTCCGACTCCTCCATCTAGCATCTCGGCCGTTTACCCCGAAAATTGTATTTTTGCCTTCCGACCTCATTTTCTCTTTCCGAAAATCGACGCAGGCCGTACTTCACATGTCACTTCGGGTCGAAAATTTTCCGCCAACTGATGAAGGAGTTTATTGAATCTCCTTGTACGCGGTGATCCTTCAGACGGGTGGATTCCGAGTGAGAGAGAAGCAATTTATTCCACCTTGTAACAAGCGCGAGAGTGCGAAACGGCGCGCGGAAGAGTGAGCTCTGTTTTTCTCTCGGAAATAGTATTCCGCGAAATGCATGTATCAGCATTTACAGAGCGCGTGTCTTCGTTATTGGATCGTGCTATTTCGGGTACGGAGTTGTTTCTTAGTTCGAAAATCCTGGAGTTACAGCGGTAATAAATATAGTAACCAGAAATTTGATTGCTTTTAAAATATATGGAAAGTCTTCATGCGAGTCTTTCAGTTGAATCAAGGGAAAGATTTTCGAGTTTGCGCGATGCTTCGGCACGGCTAGTTTTCATCCACCATTTTGAGGATGCGATTTTACTTTCTAGCAGTACATAGTTGTCTATTACTTTATAATTTGACTGATAATAAAAGAAGGATATTTGTATACGATTCGAAATACAGCAAGCAAAAACGACGGCATCAGATTCCATCCATATCTGCACTCGATAAACCACATAAACGTATGTTTTGCAGTACAACGTTTCTCGTCAACATCAACCGTTTTCATAATAAAACTATTATTTTATTATTAATAATAGCAAAAACTTCTACGAAGTCACGCCCGAGACAGTTATATTAAACTTTTTCTTTTTTTAATTAACTTTAGGCTAAGATCCAAGATTACCGTTGTAATTCATATTCTGAAATAATAATAAACAAGTAGTTCTAGAAAGAACTAATCCGTCTACTTTCCTTCCAATACAATTTTAATATATCACAAATATATCAAACAAGTTTCCCGTGGTACAGAAGTGCTTTTCGTCAAATTCACCGTAGTATAATCGTATAGTAAAGTATTTGCTTTGAAATCAGAAAATTATTTTTCCTCACATTGTAGTAGCCCTGCTTTTTGATCCGTTCTAAACATATTCATTTCGTTTTTCCATTCTATTCTCGCCCTACAAACGAAATTTATTTGAAATCTGTCCAGCCAACATCTTCCAAATTCATAGTTACAGAAAAATTCTAACCTTGATGTTATGGTAGCCCCGTTTAGTAGACCCGGTTTAAATATGACATTTTGGTTATTTATTTATATGAAAATTAAATGTACTATATTTGGATAAAATCCATTAAATCAGTTCTCTAGAAATACGTGTAAAAATATTATTTAACTTTTTACTGTGGTAGCCCTGCTCTTTAGCTCCGCTTTTAACATCTTGATTTAATTATGATATGTTGTACAAATCATATATACAAAATTTTATTGAAATCCGTTCAGCCAATCCCTTCAAAATCCTTAATTACTGAAAGAGTTTAATTTGTAATGGTGGCACTACTGTTCGGTTGATTCGGTTAAAATATGCTATTAAGGTTTTGTATATATGTGTATATTATAAGTATTAAATTTGGTTAAAATTGATAACAGTTCAACACAAATACATGTAAAAATAATTTGTTTATCCCTTGTATTGTGGCAGCCCTGCTTTCTATATCTATACTAAACATCTTGGTTTTGTTATTTTATGTTACACGCCTACTTCATACAAAATTTCATTGAAATCGTTTGGACCAATTCCTTCCAAATTCATAATTGGCGAAAAGTTTAACTTTGCAATTGTGGCACCCTTGCTGAGTAGATCCGGTCCAAGTATGTCATTTTCTTCATTAATATATGTGCATATTCTATAAACCAAATTTGTTGAAATAGGTTCATTCATGAAAAAGATGTTCGGGGGAGACACACACACGGACACCGAGGCGATCTCATAACATTACTTTCCATTTTTTGGAAAGTAGGTTAAAAATAAATAAAATAAAAATATCGGTTTAGATATGGTGAGTGAAGAATAGGAACCAGACACTAAAACTCCCTCTTTTGCTTGATGGAACGTGGTGATATTTTTTTATCCATATCATGATTGTACGTACTGTGTTGAGGTTTCTAAAGATTTTTTTAGGAATGGAGATGTCATAGTGCGCCATTTGCGCTGAATTGATTCTGTCACTTATAGTTTTTCTTTTTATTTTAAAACTAAATATTTTAATTTTTACTGTGATAAATAATGCACATTAATAATAATTTAATCGCGGATGCCAGAGGAATTAAAGCAAAAAATACTACATTTGTTTTTATCATGCGACGAATATGGCGCACATTATCAATACACAATATTCTGGGAATATGGCATGTTAATTGCCAACATTTTCGGAACATTAATATGCTTTTGGACAATAAAAAAATAGAAAATACATGAATGAGAATTGGTATGTGTAAGGATAGGAAACTTGTTTTTGGGAGTTATGTACTTATAATGGCCGATGTAACATCGTTATTATGCGTTCTTTGCACGAAGTGAACGCATATAGAGATGGTCGTTTCCGTCCGTCCGCATGTTAAAACTCGAAAACAGCTTGACGTATTTTGATGAAATTTGGTATTAGGGAGTTTTGATAAAATTGGTCGACCGATTTCAATTTTGGTCAAAATCGGACAACAATGACGAACACTTTACACGAAGACCTACAATGTTCCTTTGTTTCAACCCGGGAACCGCTGGACGTATTTTGATGAAATTTGGCACGGGGGTTATGCTAAAATTTGTCGACCGATTCCAATTTTGGTTAAAATCGGACAATAATGACAACTTTACAGAAGGACTTGCATGTATTTTACAACGTACCTCGCTAGCTTCTCATTAAATACTCATCTGAGCGAAAAATATTGAGAGCATGTGAAATCCCAAAGAACGCATTTGGATACTCTGTGTCCTCCGACATGGAGTACACCTTTCCAATCTTGTTATGCATGTGAAAGGTATTTTATAATACAATCAAATTTTATAACATAATCAAACTTTATAATACACTCAAATTTTATAATATAATCCAAATTTATAATATAGTCAAATTTTATAATATAATCAAGCTTTAGAATATATATCTCTTGCGTTACCGTTAAATTGATTATTTTCAACCTCCGAAACCGTCTTTATTTTGTCAACAGGACTCAAGGGGGTTTATTTTACTTTCGCGTGTTTATTGTGCGGCTTGTTGATTGGCGATCGCCACGGTGTTTACACGATCGAAATTTCCGTGTGTTACCACTCGCCACCATCCGCATTTCCTTACCAATCGCCTCAAACGAAAATGCATCTTTTTATTTTTCCACCGCCTTCTTTTCCATAACTCCATCCGAAGGGCGTGAACCAAGTCATTCTCTCCTCCACTCCTCATCCCTCTCCGTTAAATCTCTCACGCAAGAGAAACGCGCATGCGCGAAGGAGAACATTCCTTACCTCCCCCATCCGCCATCCCCAGCACAGGCGCCCCTTCAACCCCTCCCCTCGCCGAGAGCTGGCCGCGCTTGTTGGGCCGTCTCATCGTGTAATTGGAGAAGTTGCAGGTCGAGGTTTGCAAAAGGAGGGCTAAGAATGAAAAGAGAAAGAGAGATACCCGGATGGGATTAAGATTGCGCAGGTGCAGAATTGGTCGCGCTAAGTGCATAGGATTAATGATTGCGAAAAAATCTATTGTTTTCTGTCCATTTTTTAAGGAATTAAATATTTGATTGAGAGATTAAAACTTTCTCGTCGAGATAAATGTAAAATTTCGAGTAATTATTCTAAACGTAAATAAGCATATCTGATGTAGTGGTCAATTTATTGAGTCGCGTGGAGAATTCTGAATGTTTCCATATGATTGAATCATATCAATACGAATGAAGTTACAATACAGAAAGTTATTCATTTAAAACTAAAACATTAACGTCTAAAACGACCGAAATAAAATAATGCGGAATGTGGCTTCCGAAATAAGGCAATTTCAGTGATTGTCACATTTATAACTAAGTTTATGGACATGTCCCACTGCGTCTCCAGATTAAATTTCCTCCTGGAGATTTCATGGTGCGCTTGCGGGGTTTATTAAAGAGAAGTTATCTGCGTACATCCCAAGCCAACCGATCCATTAAGGATGATTAATGTTGATAACCCCTTATAATTCTTACAGTTGTGACTTAAGTGCCTAAGTGTGTGACATTATGTCCGATCCTTAAAGCATAAGCAATAATATAATGAATTTTATGGCTGAAAAATACATAAATGAAATGCAACTCCATTGCACCATTTGCTATTTCGTTAGAAACTTCTGCAGCGTGGAAACTTAAATGGTTAGCGGAATTACTTAAGTTCCTTAACCCTTGCGCCTGTGAGCCATTTACCTTTTAAATCTTTGTGGTACGATTCAACAATTGAACAACCAGATTTATATCAACGGTTGAAACACTGGCCTTGAATGCGATTAATATCCAGATAAGATAATTCCAATAGTATGACGGAATAAGCTGCATGATCGATTGTCCTCGCGTACCGCATCGTGCAAAAACAGGTCGATTATCTCCCAATAAGGAAAAGCAATTCAATAAGATATTACGAAATCTTCATGTTTACGACGGCATGCTTGATTCTTAAGTTAAACATCTAAATTGATTGATATTTACCTTGTAAAAATTAAATGTGAAGTTTTTAGCTTGGTTTTGTTAAAAATGATTTAATCCCAATGTAGCGGTCAGTTGTATATCGTTACAGGAATGAGGAAATTGCCACTTATCGAACTTTTACTGTAACTATCACAACTTTATATACAGATATTAAACAGATTTTTGTATATAGTGAGGAACTACGGTTGGAGTTTTCGAAAAATTTATATTTCCATTTAGTGTGTCGATTTCATTTTCACATTTCAGCCAAGGTTTAAATAAAGACGGATGTCATTACTGGCAAATGAATTATGACACAAATGAAAGTTTTGGTGAAGTTTGTATGCAGATAGGTATATGCTGTTCATGATGATTTTTCTCCGTCTTTTTCAGAAATCTTAACTGAATTATCGAAAATATTGAGTAGATAATCAACAAAAGAAAGGGTTACGCAACGGTTTGTTGAAGTAATTCGTGGAATAAAAAAGAGCACTGTTTTTATTCAATATCTGACCTTCTACGGTCGAAAAGAAATGAATTGACTATTATTGAATTTATGGAAATCATGCCTTAAGAGTGTCATTATGGTATTATGAGTACGGCTGTTTGATATATACTATACTACAACAACTATATATGAATCTTAAACGTATTTATTAGGAATAAATATCAATTTCAAAAGGCCCCAAACAGTTTAAGCAAAAGTTAATTACGCGGCCAGTTGTATTTATTTAAATTTAAATTTTCAGCTTCGACCTAATAACCTAAGCCAGGAGTTTTCTGAAAGACTTAAGTTTACTCTAAATTCATTGTATATACTTATATAACCTCGAATCATACTCGAAAACCTCCTTTTTTATCAAATTAATGTTTGTAAACGGAAACGCGTGTAAGCAGGGTCATCCCGAGATACTGGCAAACCGGGAGACAGCCCCAAGCGCCAAAATCTTGTGGATGTTTTCCCAATGGTCTATCCATACATAATTTTCAAGTGTATAAATATTGACTAACGATGAATTTCGCAGAAAGGACGGACATTTTGATGGAATTTCATTGATTTTCTCGTCATCATAATTTCGATTTAAATCAATAAATTAGCACGAACTTTAAAATTTCTTCACAATAATTTTCTGAAGGATGCCTTGGGCGCCAAAATACCTCAGGATTCTCCCAAAACTACTTATCAATCTAGACTAAAACTTAATGGACGATTTATTTATTATGAAAATCATCTAATTTTTTATTTGGAAACCGTAATATGTATTTCTGACATTGCAACTTAACCAACGATGGCCAGAAATGTTAAAGTAAAATCACAGCATTTGGTACATTCCTGAAGTCACGACTAAAAGAAAGAAATTCTCTTAGCTCGCAGTTTACCGTACAGAGTAAATAGTCAGACGAGCGCTCCGTTTCATTTCTACGGCCTATTGGTCGTTTCCATTTACAACCATCCATTTTAACCACGATGTCCTAAGAGCGGCCAGTGGAACCAACTAATTTTACAGCCCTCTATCAACGCTGGCTATAGAGGTGCAGAATAGGCTCCCGAAATAATCGACGTCTGCCACTCTTCCTCCTCCTTAATCCCCTCCCATGGGTTCCTTGACTTTCGTCCGGGTCATTTATTTATGGCGGTGCCTTGAATGTATGTCCGCTCAGCCTCTCAACCAACATCGCTCAACCATTGCTCCGTCCACCTCCTGGGATGAGTCGCCGATCTGTTTTTATTAAAATGCCACTTGCGACCTTAAAAATCACCGGACGAATCCCATACAGATCTCAAATGATTAAGCGAGTCGAATGAAAATGTAAATGGACTAGCTATCAGAATTATTTGAAGCATGCAAACAAAAATGGAAGCGTATCCGCATTAAACGATGCAGTTTGAACTACGCTCAAAAGATTTAACATTATACAAAACAGACGCTGATATGAACATGTATGTTTTAAGAAAATCGATCATTCAAGGACTAAATCACAATGCGATCCGCAGTTTTGGATCCCGTGGCCTATGTTATCAGAGGAATGGGAGAGGCTGTTTTAACAGAATTTAAGCTCGCATTCCGACACCAGACGGCGTTCGGAGGATTTGGCGCGTGATTCCTGTTCGGGTTTTGGGTCCATTGGATCTCCATCCCTTATGTATTGTTAATATAGACGTAAATATTTTTCACGTATTCTTCGACTCGATTTCGTTGTCTAAAAATTCCATCGAGGTGTAATGAAAAGGAACCAGTCAATGTTTTGGAAATCGCTCTTTTGGATTTGCTATTAGCGTTCGAGCTAGGAGGATAAAATGGGCAGCCTTTTTTCTGCAGAAACTTGGTGTAGGAATTCTCCGTCATTGTAATGTACTAGCAGTATTTTCCATCCGGCAGTGTAATACCTCTCAATCCTTAATTTATGCTCGAAACAAGATTTCATTTATTAATTTATGACTCGGGTTTGTTTACAAAGAATTTTTTCCATTTCAACGGCAATCCAAGGTTACAACCAATCCCTCTTTCTAAGATTCTCTCTAAAATTAGAGCACATCATATCGTTGGGAGCTTGAGGTTGCGGCTAAGCAATTCACGTCTGCGATTCCATTTAATCTTGATAATGGTGATGGCGAACAAATTTATACTCCCTAATTGCATCAGTATAAATTATAAAATAAAAAATCATCGAAACTTGAAGGAGTTTTAAGTAATTCCTGACGTCCAGTAAGAATTTAATCGAATTAAATATTCTTTCAACTGGTTGGTTTCTTGAGACGAACGGACACCTTACCTCCTCAATCCAGGAAGAAATACACATAATAATAATCTGACCTCATTTTCCCTCACAGTATAATTACTCTGTCGGTGGTGATGCATTCGAATGGCCAGGTTAAAAATACCACGGCGGTCCGGCTATTGAGGAGGAGAATGGAAGGCTACTGTGAAAGTGAGTCGTAAAAAAGTATACCGTATGAACGATTTGATCTGTTAAATATCCCAATGGGTATTTCAAAATTTTCATGCGACATTTTTTGTTTGAAATGAAAAATGTATCAATGATAAGCGAGTGTATTCATTCTTTGGAAACCCCGACTTCCATTTTCTTCGAGAATGCAGTTTCTTATATCAACTATTTACTTCCTCTTATACCAACTGGTCCATTTTGGCGGATGCATCCTCAACTCTACCTTATGTAAGAGTGGTTTAATTCCGCTAAGGTTTTTTTTGTGGTCAAAATAATTTATAAATACGTAGAATTAGGTTATTATGGTCATTAATAACAAACTCGAGAAAAGTATTCAAATTAACGTAGGGTTCATCTTACCTGATTTCTTATTGGGAATTATCACCTTTAATGTTAATAGAGTGGATATGAAATTCATCTCGAAGAAAACGACGATGAAAACTTTTGTTTTTAAAGTTGAAACAGATTTATAATTTGGTCGAGGGGCATTTCATTTTATATTCCGAATTTTAGCGTTTCAGCATAATTTACTACATTTTTAATATCGTTTGGGTAGGTTTAAAGTCATTTCTGTTAACAACTTCTGGCGTATTTTGAGAGAATTTATCATCCTGATATTTGGTTTTCCTGATGTTGGTACCACTTTACCTGCTGCAAATAGAATCATAATGCAAAACACTGTCCAGGTATTTTGACACATAATATGTCTTTTCTAACGAGCTTTACCATCTGTAAAAATAGATAAATCCTTCATTTTGAAATTACATTGCGATCATTGCAAGTAAGAAGCACAAAGATGTTGAAAATATATAAGATCTTTAAATGCAACCCAGCATACCGATAGGGTTTAAAATTGGCGAAGGAGACCACCCAACAAATCCCGATAGACCGGGCTTGTCGCGCACTGATTGGTTGCCCTACCAGAGCCATCAAGGTGGCTATTTCTGAGCTCTCTTGGGTTTTTCCCGAGCAATTTGTCTTGCATAAACCGAATCTTATAATAACACAATGGAAAAAATAAGAATATTTAAATCTGTTTATAGAGCCGCCCTCGCTTTTATTGGCATTCTTTTCATTATTCTTAAAAATTTTCCCTAGACAAACTCGCTAAATAATCATCGCATCTGAACCATCGCCAAAAAATAAATAATTAAAGGAATTTTCCGTTTCAAAAATTAATCGAAAAGTAACCATGGAATAATAAGATTATCGGAATCCGCATTTTCCTTCCGCATCTATATTTTTTCTTTTGCAGCTCGTATCTTAGCTTCCTTTTCTCGCACACTCTCGGCAATTCTCTCTTAAGATTTCCATGCAAAAGTTGCGAAGGATAAATGAAGGCCTGTACTCATTTCCCGCGATACACATCCATTTAAGCGACGATTTCAATTGTCCAGAAGAGAGGAAGAATGGCAACTCCGCGCAAGGGAGACGGTGCAGGTGAGGCATGAGTGATTAAAACGGTAAGGATTAGAACTCATAATAGACAGAATTATGGAAATAAGTGCTTTGGAGGGCGTGCGTGTTTGTGACGGGGGATGATGCGAATGAGAGAGAAATGAATGGAGACTGTGACGGAAAAAATGCAATGACAAATAGCACTTATCCATCCATCGAAAGGAAATTTGAACAAAATCATTTGCAAAAAAATCAAATTAACATGATCAAAATGGCACGTTTACTTGTGCGAATTAATATTAAATTTTCTTCTTTAATCGCAAGAATGTTGAGTTGATAATATTTTTCATAACAGGGCATGTACCTAAACGGTTGCTAAGTTACTGTTTTTTCTGTGTTATTTTTAATATGGAATTCCACAAAATTTAAATGTTCTCAGTGGATTATATTATGAACAGTTTAAATAATCTCTTAATGTATTAATGACACCAAAAATCACTACTAAAGTGTCTTTAGCGTGATTTGTGTCTGCCTTTACAAGAGCGATGTATTGCTGTAAAATTAAACGAGAAATTCATTTTGAATTCCGTTCTCTTCGGTGACGGAAAATTTCCTCCAGACAGAGATGTTATCATTAGTCGGGCTACTGAAATGGAATCCAATCCTCTCTCAAGCATTGGGTTTTGATTTACCCTTTCATCTATCCCCGTCGCCGTGGAATGTAATTTTACAACCGGTTTACTTTCTCTCGTGTTGATTGCATGAGTAATGTTGTTTTGGCTCTTAGATAACCTGTGGTTTTCCGATCGCGGTTCGCACAGAAAAAAATAGCATATTTTTTAATGTCGGCTGTTTTTCTGCTCCTGCAGTGTGGTATCTCACGGTAAAATTTTTGAGAAACGTTAATTAACTTTTGCGTTTTTATTGCCCATCACTACATCACCGTTATCACAAACGATTAAATTCTTTTTGCCATCGATATCTTCAGTTTTCGTCTAAGATTTCATTGAAATGATTTAAAATATCTAATTGTTTGCTAATCATAATGCCTTATTAATGGCAGATGTTTGAAGATCATGTTGCACAATCTATATTATAAAATCAATCTTGAAACAAAACACAAGCATAGCGAACATTTAAATCAAAATGCACGGATACCACAGCTGCGGACGGCTATTACCGCTTAACGCGTGCCGCGGATCATTTATCATTGCGCTCTCAATCGCTGGAGTGAGACGGAAAGTGCATAGCTAAACGGCTTTAGTTACGCGGTATTGATAGACTTAAAAATAGAGCATTACTCATGTAAGAGAGGGGCAGAGCCAACTCTCACCAGTGGTCTCCTCTCCTGTCATTCGGAGATAGCAAGAGAGAGATGAGGAGTGGGTTAGTGCGACCGATAACAGAGAAACCATATGATGTAGTAAAAAGGGGCGTGACTTCTCACGCACGCTATCACAAATTCGTGGTTTGCAGGTCACAAGAGAAGAGAGGAGAGAGAGAGGTGGGAGCAAAGGATAGGGAGGGGAGGAGTTTATGAGAAAGGTCGTCTCTGACCATGAAAGAGCTATAGAAAACGTCATAGAATGGAGGGGAAGGGGCAGAAAGAGAAGGAGAGAACCGATCTGGAAAGGATGGGGGAACAAGATACTGGGTCCGGAGGAGAGGGTGGGATGAAGGAGGAGGATAGAGTGAAGAGGCAGATGAGGAGGCTGTGGAAGGAGGGAGGGGGGACAGGAGAGGTAAACAGTTTGGGGGCAGCGAAAGAAGAGTGGCGGTGTTGCCAAGCTTACGCACATTCCCCCCCCCTTTCCCACTTAATCGCCCTCTCCCCTCCTTCCGATATTCCTTCCCATACTCTTCTCAAGTTTTGCCGTCCGTTTGAAAGCAAGCTTCTCTCCCTCTTGATTATTCCTCATTGCTTTATCCCATACTCGAGATGACTCCAGTGGATTGCTGAAGGAGAGCCCGCGATGCATCCGAGGCGTTCTCCTCCGTCGCTGTTCGAAATCGCGTCCCGCTCCGCTCTTTTGTTATTTTTTTCATTTCACCCTCTTCTCACTCGCTACTGATTTATTCCAGAAGGGATATCCCTGCTTTCGACGGTCATCCCTTCTTGCGCCGAGTAAAATACAGCCCATAGAGATTGCGGAGCGTGGCAGAACTTGGGCTGGTTTTTATTTATTATTGGATTAAAATTGGGTCACCGCTTGTTTGATGGAAAGTTGCAAATAGATGTGCTAGTATCTGGATTGCCAATTGGGTTACTAAGGTTAAAGCTCTGCTAGAGAAATCAAAGCGTTGTTCCATTTTGTAGTCCTGATGGAAGGACGATTATATGCAACCGTCTACTTGGTTTATGTTTATTTGCAGGGCATTTCTTTAGTCGAAGTTTTTAAGCACAATTCCCCGCCCACTTATGTCTAAAACTATATAATGTATGTTCTTGGTCAGTTTTCAGCTGAAAATTATTAATCTCACAACATTGTTATATTCTGGATGAAGAGGAATATAAGGAGATGGAGTCGCAGAAGCTTAAGTTATTACTTTTGTATGAAATCAATTTAATTTTCATTGAGGGGTTGGCAATCGCGCAATTTCGCTCTATTGAATTATTATATGGTGTATCAAGTATAAAGGATAAAGATAACTTGCAATAAAAGAAAGGCTTTGTTGGAACGGTCGACTGAAAATCAAAGGGGTCATGAAATTTGATTCGGTGATATCGTAGTGCTCAGATTGATGATGTTTAGGTTTCCATAAAGTCAACCCAAAGGAAACGAAAACTGAATTTCTGGATGAACTTTAAAATATATCTAAATATAAAAAATATAATTTGGATGAGGAAACGACGTTTAGATCTTGTACATTTTCTTTTGTCCGATTTTCGTATATTTATTTTAAATCTTCAAGTGATTGCATCATCGAAAGTTAGCATGTGCTCTAAATCGAGCGAAAGATTAGAATGGATTAGACTGGACGAGAAAGCATTTGAAAAGAAATTAATTTTAAGTGCCCAAATAATCGCACGAGTGTTTTCAATTCTTCTCATAACAAGCGCCCTTCTCGCATATTCCTTCTTAATCACCGCTGCCACCTATCCGCGTTACACATGTTTAAAAAACAATCCCAGAGGCACGAAGGAGGAATTCGAATACTTCCCCACTTAGGATCCCAGATGTACCCTTTCTCCCACGCGCCCCCTCTCCCCTCCCCCTTTCAAGCGCCAACTCCTATTTCCCCCCCGCTCGCACTCTCCTAGGCCACCTCATACTCACTCTCCCCATCCTTCCCCCTTATCCGTTTCTCATCGCGCCCCCATCCCACGATTCCTTGCGGGTGGGGTTGGCTTGGCATGGGGAAAAAGCGCCGTCAGCTCGTTGCTAAAAGCGGCTCGCGAGTATTTCGGTCCCTCTTCTCATCCCGTCCAATCTTTTACCCGCCCCCTTCCGTCCTTCCCCTCCCTTTCCTCGCCTTCCCCTACATTTCGTTCTCTCTCTGCCACCTCCTGGAGCACCGATTCCACCTCCAGAATCCAAGTGTCCCTCTCCTCAATGCCTCCTGCAAGGAAAAGCATTTCGCTCCTTACGTTGTGTTGTTGGTGGTTCGCAGGTGTCTTAGAACGTAAATACGCAATATAACGACTCGAAGGGGATTTTTCGATCTTTTTGGGCCTTTTCGCTCCTCCTTCGACGCGGGACGCGATGGGTTCGATCGGGATAGTAGACGGCAAAGGGATGAGAGAGGGCACGCGTCCCGTGAGTCCGTTACTCGGACGGGATCCGAACCCACGGCCTCGTAACGTAGAGAGCCTGTTGCATAACCCGATACCGTGTACCAGTCTCGGACTTTGGAGGGTGGAGTGCCGCTTGAGTAGATTTTGAAATCTCCACCCTCCTTTATGCTGCCAGAAGACGTATAGAACTTTGTTTTCCTATCAGAGCCAAGTCCTTCTGTTTTAATTATATGGAAAGATTTTAACTTGATATAAACCTTATTCACCTTGAGTAAAGTAAAAATATGCATGAATGTAGCGTTAATTTATAGATGAATATATAGTAAAGAAATTTTCTTCCAACAACATTTTAATTTATTTACCAAAGAAGAAATCCTTCGTGAGATGATTAAAAAAATACATAACTGATTTTTAGAATATTTAGTGAAAATTGAGTTCTATATTAATTTCTAAGAGAAATTAAAGTCAAAATTGACACGCATTATAGGCAGAAATACTCGAATATGATACTTTCTTTATAATCATGCTCAGAACTTTACTTTTAAATTCGGATTGTCGCCACATTTATACGGATTGAATACACTAAAATATATAGTTCACGATTATTCATTGGGATGAACATGTTTCCGTAAATTTGTGGTTAGTCACCTTCTATCCTAACCACGCAATACTTGACGATGAGGCGACATAGATCCGAGTCCTACAAAAATATAACATGTGCGGAGGTGGAAATTGCAGTCATGAAAACCCTGATACATCCGTGGCGTTGCGGGAAAATTATTAATACCTGCCCTCTCACGTCGAGAATGGGTAGGGGACAACTCAATCATCTCCCGCTTGGTGGTGATGCGTCTCGTACGGAAACAACATTATAGCTCTTCGACGCCTCCTCTTCGCCCTCCCAACGCCCTCTTTTCCTTATACGAACATCAACGAATCAGGAAGTTCCTTTATCTCTTCTAATTGATGACCCGTTCCATTGTATGGAAAAAGATGGTAGCCGGTGAAAATTCTCCCGGCGTTGATTTTTGTTTTCATCCCACCTCCCTCCGTCGGCTCTGCTCTTGGCGTCCTCATTCGTTCTGTGCGTGAATTCTTTTAAGTTTTCGAGAGGAAAAAACCACTCAGATTTTTTTGTTAAATACCCAGATCCGACCAGGCCGACCATTTAAAAGAAACATGCCGCTTTTCTTCTCCCGCCCCACCTTTATTATGGGTGGCCGGGGAGCGGAGGCAGAGCACGCAAACCCCACACCCCCTTCCATTTTCATTCATCTTCCCACTTCTTCAATCCGAGAGAGACGATATGCCCTTCCCACGCCGCCCTTCTCACCCTCCCCTCCTCCTTTTTAGCCCGTCCACTCCACCCATCTCCACTCCTCCTCGCCACTTTACCCTCCTTCCCCAACCACACCGCCCCGCCCCCTCTTCGTCCTCTGACACACGACATATCCCATACCCGACCGTCACCTCAGCCACGAACGTTAACACAAGCCCACCCTTTTAACCTTTCCCCTCCTCTCTCTTCTCCCTTCTTATCCATCCTCATTCCTCTTTACGACCTCTTTATTCATTGCCACCCACGCAATGTGCATCCCCTTCCATCTCTCTCCCCCACCCCTCTCCTTCTTCAGGGTTACCATCTAGCGGTCGTAATCGAAGGCAACCCAATCAACGGGTTTGTCTCTCTTTTTTTCGTTTGAGTGCCTTCATCTTCCCGTGGCTCGATCTTAATCTCCGTAATGGATGCATCGAGGTGGAAGTCGTTTTTTTTTGTTCTCCTCTAACAATAAGACTATGGGACCGCTAGGCGGTGAGAGGCGAGGGGAGGAGGAGAACGGAATTTTAGTTTTGTCTTCGATTTTATTAAAGTGACCTTATGCCGATCCAGGAACCTAACTGGTTTAGGTAACGGTTTTCTTCTGTTGTCGTTCCTGAAATAAATATCCCGCTTTTTTAAATTCTGCCCCCGAGGACCTAAATCCTTAATGTATCAGTGTTTATTTTCGCGGGCGGTTTGGTATTTAACGTTCACATTTCTCATAGAATTGGGTTATTCTTCATCTGTCTTTAAAGATCCTTTCTGTGATGATTTAGTTATTTTTTCCTTGGCGAATATCGAACCAGGAACCTCGCGTCCCCTAAGTAGAGACGCCTCAAAAACACGCCTTTGGAACCCGCGGGCGGGGATAAATTATCTCCATGGCTTCCTCCTGCTTTATGGCGTACGCTCAGGTTTTCGAATCGAGCGCACGCGGGTGATATTTTTCCGCAATTAATGGCATTCTAAACCCGTACAAATTACGGAAAAAGTTTTTGGATTGATGTTAAGGAAAGAGCGGATTCTCTCTTGAAGTTGAGCAGGATAATCCTCTGGTGTGCCGTTTTCATCGCACTTGTAGGGTAATCTCCTGGATAAGTTTTTCTAGAGCTATTTATTAATATTTTCCCGTGGCAGTGTTATACAGTCCGTCCATTTTCACAATAGGGCAAAACTTTTCGCATTATCTCGATTTTAACTTATCTAGTTCTCACAACTTCCTGAATGAAATATACTCCTGAAAACTTTTTTTGACTTCGTATAATACATCTGGCTTTCGTTCGTCCATCACCATTATTGATTTTTGTTTTTTTTAAAGAAATATTTCAGCTTTTGTGTATTATTTATTAGTAGGGCTCTTATAGTTTTATATAGGTAGCAAATGCTCAATGAAATTTTTAAGTTATAAAAATAAAGCCTATAAGCTAAACATTACAATTTATTTCAAAACTGAAAGACAAATGGATTGTAAATATTTCCGGCGAAATAACTTGGCATCTACCTTCGGTGTTCAAGATGAAGAATCCTCTTTTTAATTTGGATTTCCTTCCAACTTTTGTTTGTACATATTGTCTTGATCAATCATGCTAACAAACTTCATGTGGAATGTTGTTGAAGAAATCTTGTCATGTTTCTCCTTTCCGCCACCCAGGATTCACAGAATAACCGGGTAATGATGTTGAGAAGTGTGGATGAAGTATAATTATTACTTTTTATTTTATTTAATGGAAGCTCAATAATTATCGGAAACTGTTTCGATTTTCTGATTAATTTCTTTATAAGCCACGTGAAAGCAAAAAACACAGAACAAAATATAGAACATGGTGAATATAATCTCGACATGAACCTTAATAAATTCGATACAAATCTTTGGACGCATAAAGCAGAGGAAAGAGATAGACAGTGGGTAGATCATTGACTTTATCAATAGAAATTGGCATTTTCGATTGGTGAATCGTATGCATCTCTATTATCCATAAATAAAAATCGACCCTCAATGAACTACATATCCTTTTCACAAAACGTATAGGTGATTTCCAATGAATCACTTTATTGTTTAAACAAAATTTGTTGAATCGGAGCAAATGACCGCATCTGTAGGAAAAAACTGTGAGCCGGGAACTCTCGTCTCATGCGTCTTGCAATCTCGTCTAGCATCGCAAGTATGCGTGCAGAGCTGGACGGATCCAGCTGCATCCTTCTTCAAAACAGCTCGCTCCGGGGAACAAGAGAACTCGGCCTCCTTATCTCTCTCCCTTACACTACGATAAGATCGCATTCGAATACCAAAAAAGTCCTTTCTCTCACACGAGATTCCGCGAATCGGGTCGCGCTCGTAACCAACGCTACAGACGGACTCCCGAGGAAGAGATCGAGACTCGGACGCCGGTCTCAGCGACCAGCAAACCAACCGGCTTTTAACGCCACCTCAGGGGCCCGAGACAACAACGCCATCTCTCTCCTCCACCTACGTCTCTCGTAGTCATCGGAGGCTCGGAGGCGGCTCCTTCCACTTCCCCTATCTTCTCCCTCTTCTTCTGCTTTCGGTTCCTTCCCTCACTCCTTCCGTCTCTCCCGCCTACTCCTTTCCTCTCCCCCTCTCCTTCCCCTCCTCTCCCTCCCCTCCCAGTTCTCCCTTGCTCCGCCGGGCGACTCTCACACTCAAACACTCTTCACCCGACCCTCGCTCACGACCGACGTCTCTCGACCATGTATCGGGGATGAATATCCTGCTGCTGCATACGCCCCTCTGCTCATCGTATTCTTCTTCTTATAGCGCCCGCGCCGCCGCATCCTAAAGGAGTAGTAGCAAGACGAATCTCGCGCCCGGCCGCGCGCGCAAGAGCGAGCCTAGTTTTTTGTACAGAAAGAAAGAGTTGTGGACCGTGGATTGAAGGTTTTTTTCCATTCTAGTCACACGCACAAACTCATTTATATATTTTCATACGACAGACAGACATATTATTATTGAAATCCTCGCTTCGCCGTGTTTCCGGGAAGTTTTTTGGGAAAAAGAGGATCTACGAGAAACAGGCTCCACGACATATTCGTATTGTTGTATTTTGAAAAAACACACACACACATATATTTAACAGCTTTTTTGTGGTGAAGATTTTAATTAGGGCTTCCCTCCCTCCTTTGTATCCTTAGTCCCTGCGAACAAGGAACCTTTTCTTAGATAGAAACCCCAGGAGGAAGTCGTCGAATAGTTTTGGTGTGTGTCCGTGAAGGATTTTATTCGCTTCGTGTGTGTGTTTTTTTTATTCTGAGAAGAAGAAGTGGTAGCTCCCTGAAAGGGATATATAGGAAAAGAGACTGTGATTTTTATTCGCAAATCCCTGGTGCTGTTTCGTATCGAAATTCCGTGGACTGAGAACGCGTTCTCTTTCGCTCTCTGACTCTTTCTGACTCCGTCTCTTGGATTGAGAATTTCTAACGTTTCGACCGGTGAGCCGGAATCCAAGCCGACAAGATGCAGCGACAACAGCAGACGCTGCAACAGCAGACGAGCCAGCAGAAGTTCGTGTCGCAGCAACAGTCCCAAGTGACCCAGCAGACTCAGCAAGTTACTCAGAGGACGGAGCAACACGTATCCACGCGACAGGTCACAAGCAGCCAGCAAGGTACATGTCATATCTATCTTGTGCCGTTCTTTCCCGAAACAGACTCATTTGATCTCTTCCTCTCTAATATTTCTCACCTCGCTTCTTCTACCGTGCGAGACCGGCAGGTCTCACGCACTTAAACACGGGTTGTCCTGCCGCATAGAAACTCCTATCTCGCACGCACACACGCACGCTCTTTCGAACGAACACACGCACGCTCTCTCGAACGCACACATTCACACGCCGCAACCTATGGAATGCGCATCCTTTCCCGTTTTTCTTTTTTTCCGGCGGTTACGTTTATTTTGTTCTTTTTTCTCCGCAGCGAACTCGTTTTCGCGTTGTTTAGCGACGGAGTCTTTCCCTCTCTCCCTTTCTCTCCTTTCGCCGACCTCTCCTCTCTCTCGACACCGCTATACCGTGAAAAAACCTTGTCCGTAAACGCCGCTCGTCGTTGCCGATCCGTTGAGCCATCCGTAGTTTAAATGTTCCGTATTAACTCTTGAACCGACCTAAACGTGTTTTGGTTTTGCATGTTTTCTCTCAATGGAAAAAATTTTGAAGATGCTAGAAAATATCCGAGTTTGAAGCTCGGAAGAAGCGAAAATCTGTGGAATATTTGATTTGCAGTTGTGACATCTTGGAGCTTTGAGATCCTAATTCGATGCTGTCATCCATTTACTCTTCCATTTTGGGTTAAATCTGTGCGCTGGAAGTTGAAGTATTTCATAAATATTGCCAGGTAAAAATTTAGCGTTTATTTTTTTAGTCAGTACTCGACTTAAATGTTTGTGGAAGTGGTCGTGAAGCGCAAAAACTACGGTTATCAGCCGTTGAAGTCTTTATCACGATAAAAAGCTCTGAATCGGAACTTGAGTAGCTCTTTCTCGGCGAAGGATTCACCAGTCCGTAAAAAGATTTCGCGTTAGGTGAAGGAGGAAAAGTGATTATCTCTATCCAAAGAGATAATTTTTTTAGTTTGTTGATGGTTTCGTTATCTTTCTCTAGACTTTGCGAAGTGAGAAAAATCGCCAAACCTTACATAGGTACACGCGGGCGCTCAAAACAAATGCACCTTTTATCGCCTCCCTTTCCTTCGGACGATGGCGGTGCGGAAAACCTTAACTGCTCGTCTCGAGATAAGCCTCCTTATCCTCTTTCCTCGCTATGCACTCTTTGGAGAGACCATATCCCGAGTGGAGGATTCCACGCTAAGGGAATCATTGCCTTGCACTCCATCGCTCATAAGAATCCTTCATCATTCCCTTCCCTTGACTCAGCGCAGCCTCGGAAAAAATAATAACGAATTAATTGTTTGAGCGTGCGACTGACTCCCGACTCTCTTCTTTCTTCTTTATTTCGCCCTCCCTCCCACCACTTCTCCCCATTCCTCTTTTCCACCGGTTATTTCGTGCGTGGTGCGGTTTATGCTCGAGCGAGGAACGGCTTGCTCATGCCCCGAAACTTGAGTCCGGGATGTGTGGAAGGAGAAAGGAGGGAGAGAAAGAAAAGAGAAGGAGAGATAGAGGTGGGCGGTGGCTTCAGGCGGCGCTTCTGATAGATGGAGACACTCGACGAACGCTCGAGGAGATTGGAGGATGAGAGCTCTCCTCCTTTGTTGCATGATCTGTGTCGCAAAAACGCCGGGTTCTGATTGATCCGGCGAATGATAGGGACGACTAAATCGAAGTTTGGTATTTTATGTCAGGAATGCATACATCACACCCAGATTATGTATGAGGTGTGGAGGTGGTGTCGCACGGGTTGAAGTTATGCATGCAAGCGATATATCAATGTGTTTTTCTCTCGTGGGGAAAGAGGAAATGCACCTCTCTGCTATGCGGAATTCGATTCCTTTTAAACGCACCCATTTTATCGTCAGTGGGATTAAAACTAATCCATGATACGAATGACAACGTGTCATATGCTATACTATCTTTATGTGCTGTAATATTATGCCATATTGGGGTATATATGACGGTATTTGGGTATACCGGCTTTTATAACTGTGAATAATAATAAATATATTAAATCAACTAGTATAAAAGCCCGTCAAGATGACGGGTATGCGTGGATTAAATATTAAATTTAAGGCACTTCCCATTCTTCCTCCTTTTCTCTCTTCCATTCCCCTCCCTCATATTTTAAGTTTATAATCGATTTTTTTCTGATTTTCCGGCATTTCATAATACATTATACATATACATTGCTATGGTAGCTGGCATTTTTTATATCAGATTTTTGCATTATTGTACTCAGGCTTTCAAGTGCATTTACACAGCTTACAATAAAACAAAATCATGAAGGACAAAAATCGATTGAAAATTTGTAAAAAGTTTCATGTAAATTTAAAACAAATATACACGTAGCGTAAAAACAAGTCAGATACGACTCCAATGCATTGTAATGATGGAAAACTCAGCATTTCAAATAGAAAGATACTTCACGCGTACATTGAAAATATCTTTTCGTTTGCAAATTTTATTGGGCAGTTTAAAGCAAATTACTATATTGACAGTGATTATGATTAATTTCTTTCGATAATTAAGAAAGATATTTGACGCATGGCCGGTGCATTTATAGTGATTACAAAAAATGTGTGAATTAAAAAAGCTACTTACTAAGTTATTTCGTCGTCAAGGTAAACAAAACAAAAAGTTAATTAAAATATTAGCGGTCGTATGTTCGTTCGGATTTCTTCCACGCCTTAGAAATGGCACTGCAGGAAACAAACCTATCGTTCAAATTAAGCCATCATTACTTCTCTTTCGATTAAAATGCATTCAAAATATATAAGAAGAGTTCTCACAATTGATTTCAAATACATTATCAAAGTTCATGTCATTGCTTTTAAATATAGACGTAATTTTGCTAGATCAGCAACAATGCCGTCACCCTTGACGACGAAATTTTGTCGTCTAAAATTTAGCCAAATTTTCGTGTTAATAACGAATTTGTGGAACGATTTGACGCGTATTCGAAAATCGATTGCTGGAAAAAGAATATCCGTTCTTTTAGGCGTCGTTTGGTGCAAGTCCCGATTTCATATCGCAATTCTAAGTGATTTTAAAATGCAAATGAAAAATGTGCTGCAACTGTGCAAACACACAGAACGAATGACAGAATTCTCTTTAATATATGTATTAGATAAATTAACTTCCTGTGGCGAAAAGGAGTCCATTTTGTTTTACTTTGTCACTTCACTTTATGCATGCGAGTGAAATAACGATGGTTTTGCTCTATACGCCCTGCAGCAGTAAATTTTTGTTCATCTTGTTTTCCTCGTCCGTATTCATTAGAATTACGTCTATTACGTTGTAGTAGACTTAAAGTTGATGTTGCCCCCTCAAATTTTGGAGACTCGATAATTGTAAATATAATTATATGATTAGGAATTTATACATATTGTTTACAAGCATGTCTGAAAAAGAAAAATCAGGCAGAAAATGCCATAGACTATATATTCATCATTCTTGTTTTGTCAAAATTTCTACCGTATTCCATTCTTCTATCTTATATTAATAGAGTGAACCAAGCCAAAATGTCAGTATTTCTCGAATTGACTTTTTTTTTTAGTTTGTGACGCTGAATCACAGCGTTTGCTCTAATAATTTCTTATTGGTTCATAAATATTGATAATTGATTTTTAATTGTATACTCGTTTCATGTAACACCCCGTCGTGCTATTGTATCAGAAAGTTTTTTATTGATTGGGAAATGAGAACGAGGCAGAATCAATCGGGATTCAAGCATATGGCATTCGGGCGTTAAAATCTCAATCACGTGGTTTGCGTCGTGTCGTCTTTTCTTCCGAGTTGCAATCCAAGGATTTTTGCGCAACCTCTTAGATGCATGTTGAGGTGTAGTGGTGTGTAAATCAGTTGGAACCGTCCGCCGTCGCAAAGCCGTTTGTCGTCCCGCCAACCTTTGTCCCTTTAAGTCTCTTGTCCTCCAGCTATTCTCAGTATCATCGTTTTTGGAGGCGACACGCATTCAATTCTCCCCCATTTCGAATATCCACCCTGTTGTCGCTTATGTGATGGATGAGCCGACGTCACTCAGAGTGCATGTAAACCTATCTGAATTTTCCCGAGCGATGCGCTGGAATAGTTTGGCACTAGCAGAACAGATTTTAATCAGGCACGTCGCCGGGTAACAGACCATCCTGAACACTTCATCTTCGTAGTGGAAACAGAGGCAAAGAAAACGTGTTTACGGATAACTTCAAATAAAATGATCTGTTTAGAGATATTAGAAGGTGGCTATGGAATGTTTTTCAAAACTCAGATTAAAGGAAGTATAGGAATGGCGCGAATGAAAAACGTTGCGAACGATTTCAAATTTAGAGAAGAGCTATTTATCCTTCCTTTCAATCAATTCATTTGCATCTTTTCGTTTTTTTCCATTTCCTCCAACAGTTCTCCCTCCACACATACCCAACTCTCACTCTCATCGCGGTATCGCTTTCTCTTTCATCCATTCTAACTTTCTCTACCTACCACAATGTGATATCAAACTCGCTCTATCTCCCTCTCGCTATCTAACCCATTCTATCTCTTCCTTTCCCACCCTAACTCCCCTCCCACTCACATCCTCTCTCCCTCCACCTCTCCCTCTTCGTACTTCGATGCCTCTCACCCTCTTCCTTTCTTCTTCCCTCCCTCACTCTTTCTCTCTCCACCCCTCTCTTTTTCCCCGCACTCCGGGTCGTTGGCTTCGTGGCCGGGGCAGCATATAACAGCAAGTTCGCGTGCATTTGTGTGCGTGTGTGAGGGAGAGACTGTGAGTGTGTTTCTTCCCTTTAGCGACCACTCACCGTCGCTCCAGCCACCCCTTCAGATCATGGCACGTTCATACCATCCATGGACAAAACCATCCACCCGATGCACCCTCTCTCTCACACACACGCACACACACACACACACACTGTCTCTCTCTCACACAGACTATCTCTATCCTCTTGCGGTTTTAATTTGTCAACCATCCAATTGCTTGCATGCAAGAAAATGAGGATTTCGGAAATTCAGAAGGGTACTTATATTTTATCGTCGTGACGCTTCGTAGAAAGGTTTAACTAGCAATAAATTATAGGAAAAGAGTTTCTTTGTCTTGATTCTATCTTTAGTAGTTTTGTGGGCTATTTTGCTGTTTTCGAAACCAATTCTTTTTTCATTATTAGAATATGTCGGTATCACTGTCATGAGAAATTTTATTGTTAATGAGCAAAAGCCAAGTTTGGATCATCTTTTGCAGATTTTACGAAATTCATTTAAATGCGTTATCTACTTGGCGTAAATTGATCATTATCTAATGGAGAAGAAAATACCAGAAAGATATAACAATTGAAAATATTAAATAACCATTGATTAAAAAGACTCGATTTCGAGGCACAAAAGAGTACAAAAATCGAATATTTACTTACGCGCGTAAGGAAGTAGTTACTTTATTTATCCGATAAAGAGTGAGGAGCGATGAATCCAGATGTAACCTTGCTTAAACGCAGAAACAAGATCATTAGTTTTGCCCCTTGAAAATAACCTTCGCGGTCACGTCTTCTTTCCACAAAAGGCAATTAGATCCAGACATCGATCGGTGGAATCTCCAAGTTCACGTCCGTTTCCATTTACGTTTCGGACAGACATCCTTCAATCTCTTCGCATCGTTAAACATAAAAAATATTTCAATATCGAAACCGAGATTTCGAATCATTCTTTTCGTTTTTTTTTCAACGATTGAGTCAATGTTGCAACAACTCACTCGATATTTCCGTCCCGTCCTTTCAATCCTTCCTCCACTACGTTCATGTCGCCACCGCTTCCCGATCTTCGTCTGTCGTCGCTTGCTCCTTGTAGCATTTACAGCTCTCCTCCTCTTCAATTTATAACCCATCGAGATTAAGGAAGGAGCCAGGGAGACTGGAGCCTTCTCCGGTCGTCAATCACTCGGCGATCGGTGCATCACCATCGGAATGCGCCGTTGAACTTCCCATGCCTCCGGTTTCCTGCACCCTACTCCTCCGGGACCTTTCAGGTCGCACAACGACACCAAAGCCTTTTGTGTGCGAGTTGAGGACCGCATTTCTCTCCAATCTTACTTTTCGCGCTGTTATTATTTTTCATAAATAAAATTTCTGTCATTTTAATGTACATAGCAAAGCTATGTATATATAGGCATAATAGGATGTTGAATATTCCATTATAAGTTGTTTGAAAGCATGAATACACTTGTCTGACTTATATAAATAAGCTGGTTTTTACACAACCAAACAACGCGAATGCTGAGTTTTTGGTTAAATAAATAATTGAATACGGGCAATCGCAGATTGATGCTTAAATTCATCCTGGTATTTGACGTTGCTTTAGAAGTGTTTATATGCGGCTACCTTATCAATTAAAAATAGCCTTTGATAAACAAAAGGAAAATAATGACTTTTCACGAATAGCAAACAGATGATAATTTTCCTTTAGGGGAGCGTAAATTGAGCTACGCCCATCCAGGATAGTATTTTATCGTTTATCACGGGAGCTGGGCGAAGAGCCGCACTTGTGTAGGCGCGATATTTATCTCTACCTACTCTTGTCAGTAGCTTTTCTTACCACCCTTAGTTGCCAGCTGGTCTAGATTCGAATCTCGCCTTCTCGTTGTCTTGATCCCTTTTAGCCTCATGATCTCGGTGCAATACGTGCATAGACACTCTCATAGGTAACAATAAAGCCAACGCTCGCATCAAGAGCGCCATTTTCTTATTCCTTTTACCTCGTGGCATTTTTCTTGATCTTCGCTCTCTCAATTCCTCCTGACTTCTCCGAACTCGAAGACCTCCCGCTATCCCTTACCCCACATTCGAAGTTATAGAGATTTTCCTCAGTCATTTGTTTTGTTTGTTTTTGGGCGAGATGAAGAGGAGGAAATGGAGGGAGGAAGCGGGGGTGGGTTGTTATGGAGGGAGTGGGTGGAAAGAGCTTCTGTCTGGCCTGAAGATAGATTTGGACTGAAGGGGCGTAAAAAAAGAGAGATCCTTAAACTTTAGTTCGACCGCTTTTCTCTCTTGGATGGCCCACGTTATTTTTTTACGCTCGCTAACGGGACGAAAGCAATCTGGGCGGGGTCCTCGGCATCTTCGGTGTGGATCGGCTTCGAGATGCAAGGGCGCCCACTCCATCGAGGTCTCCGGGTAATAATTACGAGGTCCATCCAGGTTTATCTCCACGTCCCTCCGTTCTTTAGGTAACGAGATTGGCGTGTGGGTATTAATTAATATCTCGCGCGGGCAACCCTGTCAAATATTTTTCATCCGTTCGTTTTTAGTAATAAATGTGGAAAGCAATTCATCCGAATTGAATGGGTTTCGCCGAACTATGGTTTAGAATTCGGTGACTTTTTCCTTTTGTTTCATCGCCATTATCTTCCTTGAACAGGAATCTTTGACTCGCGGAATTAGCTTCGCATTCGTCGTTTCTCTATTTAATAATGCTTCTGATTATGAAGCGTAGCTATTTAGTAAGCATTTCGTACGCATCAGACTGCTCCCATGTAAATTATATTCCGTGAATAAACATGAATAAATCTAATCCAACAGGGAATTATCGAGCTCGTCTTATGGCTGAAGGAAATTCATGAACAAGCATTTTAAAAATACTTGTCTCAGGTGTCTCCAATACCCACTACAAGGTTGTGAAAAACCAGATGCGCATCTATTTTCGGTGAATTACCACTGAAGACAGCTGCTTTGTAGCCAAGATGCGCATCTGGTTTTTTACAACCTTGTTGTGGCTATTGGAGATACCTGAGACAAGTATTTTTAAAATGCTTGTTCTTGAATGAATAAATCTCCTATCAATGGGAAAATTAATCGTCTGAAGCATTCGCATTTCTCTCTTTTATTGGTTTCTCACCCAAAACACCGCAGTTGAAACCAGATTCTTCATTATATAAAGTATCTTTGGACTTTCTTCGGCAAACAGAGATGCCACTTGGAGATAATGGGCACAAAAAAGAAATAAAGAAACTTCGAGTAGAGTTTGCATCGTATTTTTTTTGCTGTTACTTTTCATGGGCGACGTAGTGTTTGTTCTGTATCCATTATCCGCTTTCACGATGCATCCTTTCAATTGCTACACGCGCTTTGCCGTTTGTTTTTCTTTCCCTGCTCCCGGGATATCTCGTATGGGCTTTCAGAATCCATGCCGGGAACGCGCTCTTTTTCACTCCGTCGCGCTAGGTCACGAGGTCCTTCTTCCTCCCTTCCTTCGTCGTAAACTTCCCTCGATTAGCTTTTCCTAAGGAGTAACTGACCGCATTAGTCAACCCCGTGTCTGTATGAGCCTCCATGAAGCGAAGAGTTTGTTATCCTTTCGCTCCAACCTTTAGTTTCCTTTAGCATGGTTGGAGGGAGGAATGCGATGCTCCCTCCTCCGCCCCACGTCTTTCCCCGTGTTTAATACCACCTCAATAGGAAGATTTTTGCAACTGTCGCTTGCGGCTTCTCAAAAAAAAGCTTTTGAAATAATCCGCAGGCCAGTGCTATTAAGATTTTCAAATACGGCGGGTTTACTCAAGAAGAAGTATTGCAGAAGTTGCTTTTTGAGTTTCCTTCGGCGCTAATGAACGCAATGAGAGTAAATTTCTTCGAAATCTCTCTTCTAGGATTCGGGTTCGACTTCGGCCGCGGGCGTTGACGCCTACGCGCCACTTTCCGCATATCGCATGACTTCGTCTCAACCGCTGAACTGCTTTTGAAGTGTGTGCACTTATTTACATGCGTATTCGCCGCGTATTTATCGGCATCAGTCACCCACGACGGACGTTGTTTTCCCATCTCAGCATTCGATGTATATTCTTCGCTATTATTCTCCCATGGAGCGCAATGAGCTCATCTTCTCGAGGGTTTGTCGACTCGGCACCAAAGCGTGGCTCTCGTTTATTATTTTATCACTTCCAAGCAGTAAGTCTTTTTCACTTCCAAGCAGTAAGTCTTTTTCACGCACGTATTAACCTAAATTATTCTCGTGGCGTCTCTCGTTCCAAAAGATCGCCTCTCGAGGGATTTTTTTACGCGTGACTGCGCAACGGATGATTCCTCTGACCCACGCCCATTAACACCAACAGGAATTATAATCTCAAATGTTCTGGTCAGTCTCCTTCGCGCGAAAAGACAATAAAACGGTCCCCGTATTTTTTTTAAAGCTGGCGGTTGTATATTTTCGTATCCATGAAAGGATTGCTAATATACCTACTTGGTTACTTGGGTTCTTTTCTTCTATTTTGAATTGCGAAATGCGTCCTCCTCAGATTTTTTTGTCGTCTCACTTGATTATCGAAAACGGCAACTTTCATTAACAGCTTTGCGTAATGTATATAAACAAGCGAAAGTGTGCCATCATGTTCATCCTCATGTTGATTTTTTTACTTGCATCGTTTCTTAAACGATTGAGACCGCTAGAATAAATCTTTGACAGTGTCACAGACATTTTCATTGAGACTTACTCGCGGCGTTCTAAAAACCCGTTATCTGCCCCCTTTCCGAGTTTAGCGCGCAAATTTTTCCCAGTGTGATCGTAGAAAATGCCTTTTTTAAATTTCGTGGATTTTTTATAATTGTGCGCCTTTATAGTGCAGCGGCAGGAAATGAGACTAGCGCAATTATTTATCATGGAGAAGAAATAATCAATCAAGGAAAGAGAGAAAAGGGAGAGAGAGAGGCGGTCATTATTTCTATCTCTGCCTCTCGGCGAAAAGGTTTATAGGTCGCGCGTTCGAATCCGTAACGGAGCGAATGCACTTGTTCCAAGTCATTCGAGATTTTTCGCTGCCTACTTCTCCGTCTCTTGGGCTTTGTTTCAGACGGATTCAGTTTCGAGGCTCAGGGAAAACGTCAAAATTATGAAAAATTGTACTTTCTAGCGCTTTTTTTCTAAAAAAAGGCCCGTTTGCACGGGCAATTTATCTGGAATCCTGCAACTTAAAGAAAACAAATTTTCCGAGTTGATGATTTTATAGGAGAGCTAGGCATGATAAAAATATTGGTGGATCTAGAATCAGCTGCTGGGCAGTAATAGGAAAAAATCGTTAAAAGGCACATGCTGCCACAAATGTAGGCAACCAGCGATACATCCCATCCGCGATTCTTGACTCCGATGATTGTCTGCAATTCTTCCCTCACTTGTTCCCTATGAATACATCAAGAAGACGTTTCCGATGGAAACGCTCCGTTTCCCTCATTCCGTTGCATGCACTTGTTATTATTCAACATCCTTGGTTCTCCTCCTCTGGTTCACTTGGCAAGCAAACTTTCCATTCCCCACGGCTGCCATCGCACGCATGCCTCACACACAAACACCACCTTTGGAGAGGGATCACGCCGCCACCTTCTCTTGTGCGAAGAGAGGGAGCGGAGACAAGGGAGAGAGAGATAGAGGGAGGGAGTCGATGCATTCGAATGTGTCTGAAAGCGAACGCTCTATACGACCGGTATCGGAGTGTGACGAAACTTATCGTTGTGAGAAGTGGAGAGTGAAGCGGGAGGATGGAGAAGGGGAGCACCTCGTGGACCATATGAGTCTCCCGCTGAAGATTCCAGCCTCCCACGTATTGTTGGAGGCCTCGGATGACTCACTCCCGTAAAGGCGGGAAGAAAAGTTAGAAAGTGGCGGGAAATTTCGCGGTTCTTTGTCTTTAATAGTTGAGGACCGAATGAATTATATCTCCCACTTCTTATCTCCCACCCTCTTCCCTCCGCCTCTCTCCCATTACTCTCCCATTGCTCTCCCTCCTCTCCTAACCTGCCTTTCTCTCACACAGCCTCTTTCTCGTTGATTAAATTCTCACTCCCAAGGCGACTTGCAAATGAAATGTTTTCTTTTACTACGCTAGCAGTGCAAACTGCTTTTATTCAAAGGAAAAACCCTTTCTCTACGCTCCATTCAAGCAGTCACCGATCCATTGAGAGGGTTGTCTAATAATTCCCCATCGCGCGTGTTTCATAGAACGGCTTGTGACTTTAATGCGTTCCTTTTCGTAGTGCTGGACCGTGAGGTTGCGACCTCATTAAGAGGAACTTTGGCATCTCACCCCATCATTCTCTTGTCCATTTAAAGCGAAATTATGTCAGTGGAGTTTTGAATTCTCTATCTTCCCTCTTCTCGAGATTTGATAGAGTTGGAGACGTCGGGTGAGTGAAACAAAAGACGTGTTCAATCTCTTGGGACACTAACCTCTTTTTAAGACGCATGTTACGCTGGCAGCGTGGTCGTAAAAATATGCGATTTCGCTATATGCTGAGGCATTAATTTTTTTGCAGTTTTCGCGCGCCCTCTCGTTATTTTTTTCCTATAGTCAGGATCGTAAGTTTTCTTTTTCAAAGATTCTGCGTGTTAATGATCGGAGACGTTTGAGTGGTGTTCGATCATAGATTAGCATGAATCCATTTGTACCCTTTATCTTGGCTTTGGCTATTCTTCCTCTACGGTGTAGATTTTCCGGAAAATTTGGAACTCGGATCCAAAATCTCGAGGTTGCGTATTTTTCCTGTCAATTGTGAGCTTAAGGCTACCAGTGTGCCAAATTTCAACTTTCTAGGTCTTCTGGAAGTGGGTTAAACATTTTGGACTTACAAATATACATCCACTCTGTTTTATATATTAAATGTTAATGGTAAAAGATAAAAATGTTCTAATATTCCTGAAAAATCATTTGACTCACTTTAAAAGTATTCATAGACTATATTTAGGCATGAATCCATTTGTACCCTTTAACCTGGCGTTGGCTATTCTTCCTCTATGGCGTAGGTTTTCCGGAAAATTTGGAACCCCGATCTCGGTTCCTTAAAATCCAAAATCTCGGGGTTTCGGGTTTTCCCTGTCAATTGTGAGCTAAAAGCTGCCAGTGTGCCAAATGTCAACTATCTAGGTCTTCTGGAAGTGGGTTAAACATTTTGGAAATACAAATATACATCCACTCTGTTTTATATATTAAGATTCACTTGGCACGGACGATTTTATTACTCTTGGTGGGAAATTTTTTATTTCATTGTGTAGGGATAGGTGGTGTCTACTATCTGGCAACACGACCACGACGCAAGAGTTCGGAGAAATATACCCCTTATTGCAGGCTGCCGTTGTTGACTAACAATGTGTCGCCAATTTACGTAGAAATATGTTTTTTAAATTTGTATTCAAACGTGAACCGGTCCCGATTCGATTTTCGTGTATTTGCCTATTATGGCCCACGCACGCATGTTTTGCTAAACACTGGAATAAGCTTCCTGCGGTTTTAATTTCTTGGTTTATTAATACGACTAGATGTTTTTCATTTCCTGCTAGTCGGTTTTAATCATTAATAAGAGGGACTGGATGCCGATGAGTCCTTTGAGAAGGATATGAGCTTAAAAATAGCCGAACAGCAGAAGTAACCTATTTTTAAGAATCTCTCTGTCTGTTAAAAAAGGACTCGATGACATCCCTGTTATTTTTTTCTCGCTTGTTATTCCTTCTCTCCATCCTTATCTTCCTGCGTCATCGAGAGGAATTTCTTTTTTTGTCGGGAGGGAAGGTGAAGTTTTCAAGCTAAAATATTATATTTAGACCACTAAAATTTATGCCAAATTTTAAATGAGATAAAATTAAGCTGTGATGTAGTTTGAAAGTGTCAAAATTATGGTAAAACGTGTAGTAAATTTATATTCATATTAAATAAATAAAGGTGGAGACTACGGTGAAATTGATGTTAAAATTCAAAATTTAACTCCTTAACCGTAAGATTCTTACGGTTAAGGAGTTTAATTTTTAATTTTAACTTACATTCAAATTATTACCCCTCAAATCTTCAATGGTGCATGGCAGGGGATGCCAGTACTCCGTATCTACACTATAATTAAATTTTCGGCACTGTTCTATTATACCCCCACATTTGTACTGGTAGTTTTCCGTTATACGCCCATCCCCTCCCGAGTTGGGGGTTAGGTTAGGTATGTTTTTAAAATATTAAGAAAAAATTTGTGGGGGTATAACGGAAAAGTAACCAGCACAAATGTGGGGCATAGTAGAAAGGTACCAAATTTTTTATTGACCTGCCTTGTCTACCGCGGTTGAAGTAATATTTCTGCTTGACATGGATCCACGCGAGATTTTAAAACAACCGTTATTTCAAAAACTTTTTTAATGACGCCGCCCGAAAACGCTTCGGCTTTATTTGCGTTCTAGGCCCATCCAATTAACCCTCATTCCTTGACCCCAGCTTTGCGCGCGCGTTATCACTCCGACTGACCATTTACGGTAGCAGCGGACGAAAAGAAACGGTCGCATCCGCGCGTCGTTTCGCGATTTTTTTGGCTTTCTCCGCACGTCTGCGCTCTTTTACAGAGAGCTGCACCGCATTCTTTTACGGCCGCCTATGGAGCATCGAGGGAGAAAAGGAGGACGAGAGACAGAGTTGTAAGAACCTATAGAGAGAGCCGGAACCAGTTCTTTTCTCTCTCTTTCCCTCTATCTTTCTTTCTTTCGTTCTGTCTTTCTTCACTCCGAAGGTGGTCTCCGTGCTGGAGACGCTGGATCTCCACAGAATCCGAACCCGACTCTCTCTCTTTTTCTCGAGGTAGGGCTTAAAGAACCGTGGGAAATGCAAATAGATAACCCGTGCTCACAGAGTGGCGATTTGTACCTTTCTAAATTTTGGAATCTATTCTGTGCCAGCAACCGCTAATATTCGCAGATATATCCGATGAAACACCGACATTCATGATAAAAGAATATGAATTAAATTTTCTGTTTCCCTTTGATCATATAAATAAAGAAAATAATTTGTAATATCTAAAAAAAATATTGCGATAAAATCTGAAGGATTTGTTCCATTACGTAATGGCAGACTTGCCGATTTCTTCCAGCTCATATTGTCCGTTTTCTATTTTACAAGCTTGTGGAAAGGTTTATCTTGCGTGTCTTCTTTCGGCAGGAAAAGATGTGAAGGATAATGCCTGAAAATCACTTCCCCTCTTTGATTTGGAACGAGCACAAGCTTTAGCACCTGCCCATTTAGAATGATTGTGTAAAAGCGCTTGAATGGCTCCACGTCCAATACCCCTGACCTGCATGCTGGTGGGCGTTGGGAAATACATCATTAGACAATCCGTTGGGTTCGAAAAAGCTGATTTCAACTCTCCCTCAAATGTTTTCCTTTGAATGATACTTCGATTTTCCCCGACCTACGGCGATTTCGTTTGTGCTTTCTTTATTATGCACAGGGAAAAAAATACTCAAGAACTTCTACGAACACGTTGGAATCCGACAATAAAGACACTTTCTTTCGAATTATTATCTGTCGAAATCTCAGATCGAGTGTTAGTGATACAAATCGAGTTTCAAAGCAATGAAATCCCCGGAGACCGAAGTTTGTGACGAAATTTGAAAGGTTTCCTTCCTTATACGGTTAACCCGGTCGGCTGCTTTTCATCGTCCTCACCTCGCTGGTTCCTTCTTTCCTTCTTTCCATTCTTCTATTTTTTAAGAACAGCTTTATGGTATTCGGTATTAAATGCCGAGTGAGAGAGCGGGAGGGGAGAAAAGTAATCAGTCATCTGTGAGCGCCCATTACTCCGGCTACTTTAAAATGTTAACCACCCTACTTTCATGGGTCTATTGTCGTCAATTAATACTGTTCCCATCTGTGACGTTTCGTCTACTCAACGTGATCAATATAAATAAAACGCAGTCCTCTCCCTCTCACCTCTGAAACGTCTCCTCACAATTGCAGTTTGCTCAATGTATGCTGATACATTACGAACGCATATATTTATATCACGAGAAACTTTGACAGAAAAAAGCACTTATAGCTATTAAAGCGAAATAATTATTCCTTAATGCACTTGAACCAGGCGTTCCTTTACCTCAAGCGTATTTCTCTGGAGTAATGGCTTACTTCCAAGATCAGCATTTTTACTCTTTTTAACCCTCATCTCCGGTCGATTTTGTCTCCTCCTCGCCAACTCATTCTCATCCACGTGCGTTAAGTATCCGCCCAGTCCCTCATTGCCGCCCGTCTCGATCACATAATCACAATAATTTTGTCCGGAAATTTCCACCTTGGCCTTCCACTTCCCTTCTTCTACTCCTCTAATCTCTTCCTCTCTTTCCAATCCTCCGTCTTGTTCTCCCCTCCGACGTCTATCTCCCTTCCCTCTTTTGATTGACTCGGATTCGTTCACTCCTTCGCTTCTGCAATGTGACCATATAAGTCCGGCTTTCTCCACCGTCTCCTCCTTTACTTCTCCCGCTCTCCTCAACCTGTCTTCCTCCTCTCCTCCCACACCCCTCCTAATTTATACCTTATTCATTCTCCCAATTCCCTCCTCCTTAACAATACTTATTCTACATTTATTCCACTCCTTACAATCTATTCTTCTGCATACTTCTCTCTCTGATTCATTTCCTGTTCTACCTCCATATCTCCTCACTTCACTCCTATATTTTCCTCCTTTTGTCAATCAATGGACTCTTTTCACACTCGGATCTAAAATTCTCATTCAAATTCTCCCCCCTCCGCCATTTCAACTTTTAACTTAATGCTTTGTTTGGTCTGTTTATTACATAGCCATTACAACCATTATGTGGCGCGATTTCTCATACGATTTTTTTTTTCAAATTCCCCACTTACTGTCTCTCCTTTTTCCTCTGAGTTTTCCGCAACAGCTATCTTATCTCTTCCTTTTTTGTTGCTTTTTCTAAAGCGATGCCGCCGCTCTTTGATTTATCCCAACTCTGTTTGTACGTTTTCTTTCTCGGGTTTGAAGTTAAACTTTCCATTCTCTCCCACCTCGTTCTTAGAAGAATATATGACTTCATCGAACATATATGGGCGTTAGTTAAATCTTATCTGAAGCTTGACTCGTAGTATTATATGAGATTTATTCAACAAACAGTGGAAGTATTTAATAACCCGCTTCTTAGAATGAGTGAGACTTCACCGCAGTCAATTTTCTGAAGCGTGAAATTCGCCTCTTAGTAGCGCTAATATATAGCCATAGTATTTTATTTCTCTCTAAAATTGTATTAGATTTATTTTAGTTACATTTCTGAAAATGTACTTTCAACGAGTCAATAATTTAAGTACGTAATTAAAGAGCCTTCTTAATACCGCGTGACGCATATATATTAGGAATGTAAATTTACTCAATAGATATCATTTCGTTTTATTTGCAATTAAAACGCTTCTTATAGTTTTTCATCGCAGACTCGATATTTTTCGATTTACATAGCATCTCTTTCGGACGACATTGGACACAATTACAGTCAGTGACATTATTTTAACACACAAAATTACAGGTGTTTTTACAAACTGTTTGCAATACGGCTCGTTAAAATATCAGATCGAATGAATCACGAGGTTCGTTAGCCCGCTTGAAAAACCTCCCCGTAAAAAAAATTAACATCTCGACATTGAAGTCGACATGAAAACTAAACCTGCCACCCTCTCCCTCACATGCGTAAACAGGCCTCAACATTGGTCTTTTAAAAACATATGGCGCCAGGGGTTAAAAATCGTGAGTGGCGGAGAGGGCAGGTTAATGGAGGGCGGAGGGGGAGGGCATGTAGGGGTGCCGTTGTCTCGATTTCTCTCCACGAAGCGAGAGAGAGAGAGAGACCTCGTTCCCTCGTCACTCTCCCCTTCTTTTCTCACTCCCCATCTCTCCCACTCCTTCGATCATGTCTTTCTCTCATTTCATTTCGTCCATCAACTCTCCCGCTATCAAGAGAGTGGTTACATGCCTGGTTTTATTTGACGCAGTTAAACTTTCGTTCGCTGTTCCAGATTTCATATATCGCATAGGCGTTTTTCGGATTTTTTCCACTCGCGCCGCACCTCTTTAACCTTAATTAACCATATGTCGCTCTTCTTTCCACAGGAACCAATAAACCCTCTCTTTCTTTCCTCGACTGCACCTTATAACTTCACCAACACGAGTGAAAATCGATTTCTTTTTTGTGAATCTCTACGAACCGTATCTCATGACTCCGAAATTAGTCAGATTTAAGGGAGGATGATGTGATTTTTTCGAGCTATATTAATAAGAATAATGATTTCCTGTAGCAACGCCGTAACGCAAAATGTAAATTAAATTCTAATATTGATTATAGGCACCATCCATCGATCTATTCGTTATTAACGAAATTTTGTCGCCAGATGCTATTTATTCATGTAGTCCATCGCATCGCTAGAGTACAAAAAGCATTCGCCTCAGATCTGAATCAATTTGTCGGTCTGTTTGCATTTTTGTCGAGCATCCAATGACACGCATAATTCGTTCGCTGGCACAAGATAATTAAATAGCGCCAGGCCCCGTCCATGGCCTCTTTTGTGTGCCCATTTACATAAGCGACAGTGTAATGCTAGGGAAAAGCCTTGGTACGACTAAACTAATCCAACACCGGATACTTCCAACCGAAGCTCAAATATAATTTTATTTTTAAACAAGTATGCGTAAAAACCGAAACAATTTCTTTCTTACGAATTTAAAATGTTAGCTCAACATTTTATGTTCAGCTACAAAGAAAACTCCGACGTATAAATAACGTGTGTCTTTTCCACCCGCGACACATTGGTTATTTTTACTTGCACCGTTGGATTTATCTGAGAATTATTTTGTCTCTTCCGTTATGGCTGGCTGATTTATTCTCTCTCTCTCTCTCTCTCACACACACACTCACACAAACACACTCACACATTACAATATCTGTCACTCCCCCGCCTTGGCAGGATTATCGATCATTTCCTTTTAAGGAAAGAAAATGATTTCGTAACGACGCCCTATAGAAAAAAGGTTTTAAAAAAGAACCCGAAGTAGTGACTTTGGTCTTTGTCGATACTCGTTTCTTAGTCATTACTTTCCCTGGAAATTCATCCAGGAAAATTCTCTTCTCCTTCTTCGCATCGGCCATCTCTTCGTCTTTTTTCCCCTCAACCCTCGGATGTTGTCCTCGCGAAAACGAAAAAACCCATTTTCTTTCTTCCCTATGCCCTCGCGCGCGCTTCTTGTCTGCAGGCGTGCATTTGCGTACCAGGCGAATTCCTAGGAAACGATCTCATCTTAAACATTTGCATCGCGCAAGAGGGATTTTTTCAAGGTAAGGGCTTTCGGGTGAGGGGGAGGAAGACGGGGATGTAAGTGGGAGAGGGCAGGACGGCGAAAACCTTTGTTGGGACTGGTACGTGACTTCGAACGAGTCGAGCACATCGCGATAAATACAAAAGAAATAACGCTTTAGGAGGTCCGTCACAAATTGTCCTCCAACAATAGAGTATTTGGAACGTCTCCTTCATTTTCTCCTCGAGGTGTGAGTGAAAGGGAGAGAAAGAATTCCTGGGAAAGTGGAGGATATAAATCCAAGTAGGGTGCGGCCGGCCACGCTTCGCCCCGCGTGGGTGCATGGAGCGAGCGACGTCTCCTCATCGGAGAAACAATCGAGGCCCGAAGACCGCATCTTCACAATTTCGATAGATAGACCGAGTCAGTCAAGGTGTAATTTGGAGAATGGACATAAAATGCCTCTTGTGAAATAGATTAGGGGAGTAAAATTATATCGTGCGCGTGCGACACCTGGGGAGGTGGATTGTGATGGGCGTCGTTCGAGGTAAAGAGTTTGTTTTGTCACTCGAGTGAGAAAAAAATGAGGCGTGGATAAATTGTCGAGAATTAATTTCTCGTATGTTACTCTTTCAACCGCCTAGCGCAACAAGTGCCTTCCGGAGGGCGCTGCCGTACGTGGCGCGATGGCGTTCTCCCCCTTCCTAATTGGGCGACAGCTGCACTCTTTTGATGGAGTTATTCGGCTGTTTTTCGTGGGGAAAAACAGAACGCGCAAAACATCTAAATTGGGGAAACTCATGTGGATTCGAGGCGTGGTCCTCTAAAAAAAGGTGTACCAAGCAGTGTGTCAGTTCGTCGTGTCTTTCTCGCTGACCAATTAATTTGCTGAAGACAACTTGGCTTTGGCGTTCCAAAAGGTATTTCGTAATTTCTTTGGAATGCGTTTCAGTGGATGGACATCGATGGGTAGTTGGTATTTTTTGAAAAGAATTTAATTCCTACAGATATTTATCTCGTTTATCTACATTTACAATAATCGGGATCAAGAGGCATATATAAATTATTGTTCGGTGAGACAATGGTTTTTATTGATTCCATCCTGTTCCTGAGCCTTGAAACTTTGCTTGTCTATTCAAGTGCTATAAAATAAGTAGTCTCTGCAACCATATTTCCGGGATGCACCTATGCCTGAAGAAATCACGGCTGCATTTCTATTTTTAAGGTATTAACAGCGAACGCTTAGATGTTCGATTTCCTTCACGCGGCCTTGAGGAAATTTCCGCCAAGTCTTCCCTCCAAATGATTCTAACCTAATTTAACGGCATATCTAGAAAATTATATTTGATGGTTATTAAACGCGTTTCTGTCTTTTTAATTGGTGGGAGCGCGCAGGTTCCGTTAACTTGCGGTCATTTTCTATACCGGCATTGATAAAAACTTACCCGTATAAATATTTAATTCTCGGTTGCACCAAAGCTACGTAAAATTATTCGGGAAGGTGTTCACCTCTAAAAATTATTCTCCATCCTTTTTGTGCACTCCCTTTCCGCTCGACTCCTCCGCCCCATTCCCACGTGACCTCTCCTTTTCTATTTCTTTTACTCGAAACAGCCGTTCCTTACCACTTCACCGAAACGGATTAGTTAAATGGATGCGAGTGGACGCCATACTTCTGAGGTGACGTCACCGGAGCCATTCCTTTTTAGCCTCCCTCTTCATTTCCACCGCCAGAAGACCCGTTATCGGTCAAAAAGAAGGAAAAAATAACTTTTTTCGTTGGAGTCAACTCTCCATTTCTCCTCGCTCCGTCATTTCTTTCGAGACGTAAACACCGCCAATTATATGCTCTCTCGAATGTGCTGCATGCATGGCGGATTAGTGAGGAGGATCAGCCGTCCTAGATTGCATCCCCGGATAATGCGTCCCTCGCTCGAGCCTCGATTTAAGCGTGCCGTGAGCGGGCGCGTGCATTCGCCGTGTTCGGTGGAGAGGATCACTTGACGCGCGTGATGCATCGCTTTTAAGACCTCGCGCAATTCACCCCGGTCATTTTCGTCCCTTCATTTACGGCGCATTCCTAGAGACGCTATCTGCACGGCGGATTCAGTCAATGGCAGCGTCGAGAAGTAGATCATCTCGGTTGGGTTAGAATAATTCAATGAGGAATAGTGGGAGTCACGACGCGACCTTGTGCACTCAAAGGATGCCGCTCGGAGAAGGGAGCTGAGATGTGATCTACCGATGTCGAGTCTTTCTTTAGACTAGGACATGACGCGATCGCGTAGATTCATATTTAGCACTTTGTTCTAAGATCGTGAAAACCAACGAGATGCAAAAGCAGATGGCATCGCGCATTATACTTCTAAGAGGCGTGTAAACGGAAACTTCTTCGTTCTGCGTTAACTCTTTATGCACGATTTTCACGCGAAACTTGTATATTGCGGTTAAATCTTTACAGAGATTACGGCTACTCATCACAGAGCAGTACCGAGATAAGTTTTTTTTTTAAGTGAGCGATGAATCGCAATTTCTGTTGCAGATAAAAGTCAATAACGCCAGAGATCAGAGTGACAATGTCCCTTGTCGATCTACTTAAAGCTATAGTGAAGCAATGTATATGGTATGCGTAGGAAGTCAAAATTTGGTATTGTATTGTGTCCCTTAATCCCAGAAGCTTTTTATACTTTGATTTCCATGTATTTATCTCATTATTATGGCTAATATTGTTAATTAAATATCAAACCATGACCAAAATAAATATCATAATGGCAAAATTAAGCGAATTTCTTAATTCCTCGGTAAAAGTTTGTGATCAAACTTGTAAATTCATTTTCAAATTTAGTTTTGTTAAACTTCATCTAGTTTTGTTTGCCATTTCTAATTACACTAGATTTCTTGGTCTATCTCCTTTCTGCCATCTTACATGACTGGTTTTTATCAGTTGAGAGACATTGATATTATTGTAACTATCTTTTCTCTTTATATAGCCTAAAGTTTGTCTTTATTACGCTTAACTGTTTTTAAAACGATGAGAATATTTTATATTTTTAACTTGGAATTATTCAAGATAATCAAGTGCAAAAGTTGGGAGTCCGTAGATGGTTTTTCATGATATCGAAAGTTAATGGTGTTTATGAATGCCACTATTAGCCGGATGTTTGTGTGATGACCTCTAACAATCTTTATAAATAACTCAATTAAATTAAAACCTTTTTTCTTTGCAAAGGAAAATACGTCGTAAGATTCAACATTTCTGCGGAACTCTTATTATTTTCTTCATGTGTCTGCGGAGAAGGACCCACTTTCAATTCGCGTCTTGTGAAGCTTATTGTTTCGGGATGCCAGATCTCGCTCAAAACTGTTACAGCCTCATTACTGCGACAATGGGAGAGGAAATTCCATTGTAACGCTGATGTAGTAGAATTGCCCTGATTCTGTCGAACATGTAGACCAAGCGGAAAGTATGTACGCATGCGAGCGAGAGCTCCAATTGTGATTCAAATGATTTTTCATGGCTGCTGATCTCTCGATGGCCTATCGTTTGTCCGCTTAATCCGCACCCCTTTTTTCCCAATCGCCGCACTCAGGCTGTCATTGTGTTTCGCGTGACGACGACGTGTGTTTGGGTCGCACGTTGAGATCGCCTCAATCCCCCTGTTGCTTTTCCATTGTTCCCGCGACGCCGAAAGGATTTCATTTGCCATTAGTGTGATCATGGCGTTTGAATTAGCAACGCTGTTCAGCTCTTCGCGATAATGCATCGCGTCAGTATTTATTTCGGTAAATAAGCACGCTTTGCTTTCTAGCGACAAATCTATTCGAAAAGGATAAACATCGTTGTCAATCCCACTTCCCATTGTCTCATAACTGTGTACTTTTGCCTACAATATGGCTGTTGGCTTTCACTGAATATGTAAAGGTTGCAGACAAAAAACTAATGAATTTTCATTTTTGAAGCAAATATCGATGTCTCATATCCAGCATTAATTTATTTTTTTGCTTAAGTATAATTAAAGACTCCGTATTGTTATCGTGAACTACAGACATCGACCTTATGCATCGAAGTGTGATGGAAATATGGGCGCATTGTGAGGAGTTATAAAAGGTTAAAGATACAGTCTTTCGCGGGAACCGTGAGGTCACGGGTTCGAATTATGCCAAGGGCACGGCACTTCGGCATTGTCCGAAAAAAATAATCTTTTTCTCTGCCCCTCCCTTCATCCTGTTACCTCAACCTGATTCGATCTTTCCGAGGCAGAAAAGAAAAAACTGAAACGCATTCGCTCCGATACACAGAACCGAGCTCGTCGGCCAATGAGGTCGGAAATTCTCTCCCACTACAGTTCCCTCACTTGACCAACTCATCGTCTCCTCTCATGGTCACACGCCTCGCCTGCATCCTTGAAGCGCGTAGGCGGTCCACACCAGCGCGCGTATGTGTGCGCTCTCTCTCCTGTCTCTCTCTCCCGTCTCTCCCACCCGTCTCTCCCTCCCGTCTCTCCCTCCCGTCTCTCCCTCCCGTCTCTCCCTCCCGTCTCTCCCTCCCGTCTCTCCCTCCCGTCTCTCCCTCCCGTCACTCCCTCCCGTCTCTCCATCCCGTCCCTCTCCCTTCCGTCTCTCTCCCTCCCGTCTCTCTCCCTCTCCCGTCTCTCTCCCTCTCCCGTCTCTCTTCCTCTCCCGTCTCTCTCCCCCTCCCGTCTCTCTCTCCCTCCCGTCTCTCTCTCCCTCCCGTCTCTCTCTCCCTCCCGTCTCTCTCTCCCTCCCGTCTCTCTCTCCCTCCCGTCTCTCTCTCCCTCCCGTCTCTCTCTCCCTCCCGTCTCTCTCTCCCTCCCGTCTCTCTCTCCCTCCCGTCTCTCTCTCCCTCCCGTCTCTCTCCCCCTCCTCTCTCTCTCCCTCCCCCCAGTATCTCTCTCCCTCCCTCCAGTATCTCTCTGTCCCTCCCTCCAGTATCTCTCTCTCCCTCCCTCCAGTATCTGTCTCCCTCCCTCCAGTATCTCTCTCTCCCTCCCTCCAGTATCTCTCTCTCCCTCCCTCCAGTATCTCTCTCCCTCCCTCCAGTATCTCTCTCCCCCTCCCTGCAGTACCTCTCTCTCCCTTCAGTATCTCTCTCACTTCATTATCTCTCTCGTTCCCTTCAGTATTTCTCCCCCTCCAGTAACTCTCTCTCCTTCCAGGATCTATCTCTCTCTCCCTCCAGTATCTATCTATCTCTCCTTCCAGTATCCTCTCTCTCCCTCCAGTATCTCGCTCTCTCTCCAGTATCTCTCTCTCTCTCCAGTATCTCTCTCTCTCTCCAGTATCTCTATCTTTCTCTCCAGTATCTCTCTCTCTCTCCAGTATCTCTCTCTCTCTCCAGTATCTCTCTCTCCACAGAACGAGATCTTTCTCCGTTATTTTTCCACTTGCCTCCGTAGCGGTGTAGTGGATCGGCCTCTCGTGACGTCATATGCCGCCGCGGCTGGAATTACGTCACGCGGTGTGAGGGGGGATAGGCCAGGTACGAATACATCCAACGTGGCCGTCATTTTTCCTTATATGGCGGAGGCCTTTGTTAAATGGCCACGTTGCCACGTTCTCGGCGTCCGGTAATTTGTATGTCACCTCATGTAGGTTAGCTGGCAGGATGCAAGTGTTCCCGAAAAAATCCGTTTCTTGGGAGTTGATTCCGAATGGGTGGTATTTTTCAGTTTTTTATTTGTTTTCGCAGGTGTAATTTCACCCCGGGTGAAGTCGGACTTGGGCTTACTTATTATGTCGGTCAATTGAAAATATTTTGTAAGGAAGCTTTCCCGATGGAAAAATCTTACAAACAAAATTTTCGAATATAAAGAACTGTAATGCACTATTAAAAGTAAATTTTAACAATTCAGGTCGAGTCGAAATCATGGTCGTGTAATTATATTTATGTACTGTAATTTGTGCGAAGTATATGATTTATTTTTAAATTGCGAAATAAAATTTTTTTATACTCGATTCCAAAAGTTACGGCTTCTTCCCTCGATTTTATTCTGAATATAGTTTTTTCTGCGCGTAATGCATATATGGGATATTTATCGACAAAAGGCTCTTTTTAGTGCATTGCTCTTCTTAGAACGTCTTCTTGTAACGATGCGTAGCAGGATTTAACACAAGAGTATATTTGTCTTTATCGCTTTAAATGCATTTTCACAAGCATCTCAACAAGAGCCTCGTTTTTTTTGTTTGGGTAAAACGGCATTTGAAGACAAATTTACGTCCCGTTACGTCGTAGCACGCTGGTACGTTACACCCCCTTCACCAAATCGGCGCGTTAATGACCGTAATGGCTTGCAAGTACTAGTTAAATAGCGAAAAAGAACCGGATGTACTTGGCTACGATAATCACTTTCATTGGGCCGAATATCCGTTACATCGACTGGGATATTTCTCAAGAGGGAAAAAATTGAATGGTGTTGAATTCGTCGCTTTCGGTCGCGTCAATGGTACTGTTGTTAGCGTTTGCCTGCGACGCGTGTTCACAGGAAGATCGGTAACCGTGTGCGGATCCCGTCAGCTATCTTCTCTAAACAGCATGCGTCGAGGTGTGACGAGGTTCAGCGCCCCCTTACGAAGGTTAGAATGTCGCTTCACTTGCTTGTCTGGATCACGACAGATGATCTGAGATATCCGTCACGTAGGAATCGAAGCCGGGATCCTTGCAGTGGAAAGTCGACAGGTTCAGAAAATCCGACAGATCGCCAGACTCCAGACCGAATGATGCATTATTAATACCATAATTACTACCGTATTTATTCGAATACTGGACGATCCCTCAAAAATCGGTACTTATAGAAGGAAAAAAGTAGTTAAATGAATATAAGACGACGACCCACCCGCAGAATTTTCATTTATGAACGTGAGTATAAGAAGTCTTAATTTTCAGACGCAAAAATATGAAAAACCTCGTCTCAAATTCGGTAAATTGGCGCTATTAGTAGGGGAATTATTATCGCGTCTGTAATTATTACAAATTCGACCCATCTTAGATTCGATCAGTTGTGCGAAGATTTAGAATGTATTCGGCTTTTTCTTCCTCTGGCAGGATTCGTCTCGAGTCAGCGTCTACGTCTAGTTCAGACATGTCAAACTGGAAGAGTTTTCAGGGCCGCATTAAAGTGGCGGTTGTTACAGAAGAGCCGTATTAGGATTATACTTGTTTGGTGAGGGCTAGAGTTGGAAAAATAGACTTTATCTAGAAGATTAGGCGTTTGTTTTGCCATTTAAAATAATAATTTAGAACACGTGTTGTGTTGTAACTTCGTAACTATGAAAAAATCTTGCCTGCTTTTTACAAAAATGAAGTAGTAAAATCTCAAACGATTTAGTTAAGACAGAAATTATCATTCGAACCTCAGTTTGGCAAAGAAAGGGCCGCATGCGGTCCGCGGCCTACTTCTTAATCTTCGTTTTTATTCTTTTTGGCCCCATGACACCTTCCTCAGCGCCATTTCCGCCGTTACGCACTCTCTCTCTTCTCGTGCGAATTACGTAACGCCTCTCTCTCTCTCCTTCTGCCGCTCTAACTTTGAAATAAGAAGAAGAGAGAATGAATCCGGGCTCACAAAGAAGCGTTGAGTCAGGCTCCACGAAAAGATTCTCCGACTTCGATTACGTTCCGCCATATTTGGAGAAATGCGCTCCCTTTTTTTTGCATTGAGTGGCTCCTTGAAGTTCGGAAGAGGTATGACGTGTGGATAAAGTTCATCGGGTTGTTAATTAAGGAGAGTCAGTGAAGAGAAAAATTACCGTGCATCCGTTTTTGATGTATTAAGTTTCCCTATTTTGATTCACATGGCGCAAGTTCTGCTGCCTGCTATTTCGTTCTTATTATTGTTCTAATATTACTTGAGATGCTTGGTATTTATACCAGCTGGATGCAATTCTATTTTTATTTGAGTCTGTGATGTTGGTGTTGACAGTGAAAAGTTTTACAAATTTACATTGATTTATTTTGAAATTTCTATTTCTTTTTTACCTGCTTTTTCATATAATGTTCGTTTGACCAGATGCATTTCTATAAATGCATAAAACGTAATTCATACATTTTTATTGAGTTGATATCTGCTGAAAAGGAGAATCTTATTTAATTTAAAATTAAGGCAGTGGATTCCTTTTTACTTCTGATTTTTTCTTACATTACATGTATAGGCTGTTATTGTAATACTCTTTGTAATTATGATATATTTCTGCTTTTGGACGCCTATCTTGCCCCCTTTGCTTCTCCTTTTTCTCAAATTATAAGTGGCTCTGGAGACAGGACCATCGCGTGAGGAGAGTTTGAGAGGCAACCACCACAGGCGGCACTTTTCTAGGGGTGCATTATAGTAGTGTCGCCGCATATTTGCTCCTAAATGTTGTGAACTGGAACGGCATGTTGTCTTTTTGGCACAGGCGGCAAATCTCCCTGTCTGGATATCTCTGTTACTTTGCCGAATATGTACCTTAAAATCCGTGATAACCTTGGCCATATTTGGAAAAGGACTAATGTACCCCGAAGGTGATTCCATTACTCTTAATGCTTTATACTGTCAACATGACGAAATCCGTCGGTCATCGGGATGGATTTTGGGCCAAGCGGCTCGTGAGATTTCCTTTTACAATAATTGAGGCCATTGCTAGAGTTGAAAATGCCATATCTTTCTCATAATTCCCCACACTATGCTTTCGTTACGTTTCTCAGTTAAAGACGCCGTTCATCAATTTCTTCGTAAAGCTTCAGATAAAGATAATTTGCTGTTTCGCTTTCAGAGCAAGGACGTAAGTCTTGGGCATTGTCGGATTGAGTTTTACTTCAATAGCAAATTCCAAAAGTAGTCTTGCGAGTACGGTTGGTGCGACTTCGGCAATTAGAAATCTGGAACGATCTAAGCTTACCTCCTGGAGGTTGTATGTGAGTATTTTTGTTTTTCACAGTCTATGCGAAGTGTGCAAAATTTATGAATCATATTTACGCTATTATTGTTTTTGAGAATGGAGGTAGAACAAGATGTCTCTGTGCATGGTGTATTCGAAAATAATGTTGATTAATTCATTTGAAATGTTCATAGATATCAATCAAATTGAGAGTTGATATCGGATTTTTTCAACTGGAAATTATCGAGCTCGTCTTATGGCTGAAAATTTTCAAGAACAAGCACTTAAAAAAGATATTGTCTCAGGTATCTCCAATAGCCACAACAAGTTTATAAAAAAAACGTAATTGCCACTGAAGACGGCTGCTTTGTAGTCGCATCTGGTTTGTATAACCTTGTTGTGGCTATTGGAGATACCTAGACAAATATTTTTTAAGTGGTTGTTCTTGAATCAGATTTTTAATAAAATGGCTTTAAAATATTTTGAACAAATACGGTACGCTTCCTTCTGCAACATCCACTAGTGCAGTTTATCCCCGTCAAATCTTATCTGTGCCAATGGCAAGTAACAATCGCCCACTCCAACAGTACTTGTAATTTATCACTTGTCTGATTCACTGGATGATTATCTCATTTTTGTCGATGATTACTCTGAGGGTGTGTATTTTCCTCCACGATTGATTCGAACATATTCGAATATCCTCTCAACATAGCAATATCTCATGGCTAGAAAAATTCTTTTCATTTCGCATCCAAAAACCAGAGGCGGCCCAAGGAATTTTGGTGCCCCCGGCGGGATAGCACTCCTGCGCCCCCCTCCGTAAATGTTTGTTGAGATATTTTCAAAGCACATGTTAATGTTAATTTATTCATTGCTCTAAAAATTATTGACAATGAAAAAATAAAAGGGAGGCCATCAAGATTCCAGCATGTTCCGTGATATAAATTTGGTATCCAATATTTATCCACTTGCAAGTAATGCATAGATAGATGATCGGGATAGCGCCCCCAAGACCCTGCGTGCCCCCACCTTGTGCCGGCCCTGCCAGCAACCCTCCCCCGTCTGGTGTTTTTCCCCTCTATATCGTGTCAACGTGTCGGAAGCTTAGCGCAATTCCTTCTTTCTATTCTCCCCATTTTGGAAGAGAGGGAGAGAAGGAAAGAGACCTGGACGGATTTCCCGGAAAACCCGCCACCGCTGCGACAGCCTCGTCCTCCTCGGATGGAGGCAGAGTGGGGATGTCGCGAAAGGGAGGGAGTGAATCGTCCTCCTTCCCCCACCTGTGGGGTTGGGTGTGTTGGCGAGGCGAAGTAAACTAGGCTGACCGATCGGCAAAAGGGGGAGGAAAAGGGAGAAGGAAGGAATTTCGACGAAGTAGTGGCTTTTGAACCTTCTCGTGAAGAGAGTGGGTTGCTGTGTGCATCGCCCTCCCGTCGCTGTGCATGTCCACCTCCACCCTCTCCCCCCTTCTCAACAACCTCCGACTCTCACCGAGAACCTTAGCCGTCCGTCCCTAAAATGGATCTGAGTCGAGTACATCCCTTATTCCGCCGTCATTATCCGCGATTCCGGGATGCCACGCACTCTTTACAGACCGCCGAGACCATTAACCATCTTTGGTGGCGGCGTTCCCCTCCCCCCATTCGCGGGGTGCCTACCCCCTCCCCCTACCTCCCTCTATCTCGCGTGCACGTTAACTCTTTATCCACTCGTGTCATTGCTTCTTTATAGCTGATAGTAGTCTTGAAATTCTCCCGCGATGCGTCCGGGAAGATCGTTGTGGATGTGAGCTTATTTGCGTGGCTTGTTTCGCATGTTTGCGGATTTTGTTCGTCGCCGACGCCTTCGCTGTCGTTCTTAACGAGCCGTTACACCCGCGAAAAATACGCCATTACGTCACTTTTTTGTGTGCATTTTCCCTGCAAAATTAAAAAAAGGCCGCAGATGTCGTCCCAGCGAGGTTGCAGTCGGTCGGACGCGTGCAACTGTAAGCGCCTCGGGGAGGAAGAAGAAGTGGAATAAGCGGTGGAGTGATACGTTAAAAAAAAACAATTTTTTCGAAGAAAAGAATCTTTTTTTTTTCCTCCGCGCGTTCCGATACTTGTTGACGTAAGTGATTTTCCAGTAAACCCCTCACCCACGCTTCGAAAGGTCGTTGATGTTGTTTTTTATAGAATAGTTTTGTATTGTGTTTAATTCCCAGTCGCTGCTTCTCCGAATTACATTTCGACTTGTTTGTTCACCCTGTAGAACTATGGACGTTATTTTCTTATTTTATAGGTTTTTTGTTAGCAGTAGTTGAAATTAAACCTTCCAAAGAACCAGTCTCATAAACTCCACCATCCAATCTTCCTTTGCAAATTTCGTCAAAAAATTTTAACGCTCGTTAAATTATGTTTTTAGAGCGTTTCTACAAAGAGATTATCATTTATTCGCTATAAACGGGTTATCTGAACTTTTTTTTTGTCTTGGCAGATATTTACCAGTGTTCATTTATTCAATCGCGCGCGCACACAAGCTCGAAAATTCAGGGCGGATGTTATAAGTTTTTTCTTTACAGCCGAATCCCGTTGCTAATGTCCCGTGACTTACCGTTCTCCGTTGCTAATGCATTTCTTTTCAAAACATATTTTCGTTCCCTCCTCCCCACTTTCTTTTTTATATCCCTCATTTCTTCGACCCGTTTCCAATTCCTCTCGCACTCTCGTCTCTTCGCTTATTCTCCTCTCTCCAGTCACTATATATATATATATATATATATATATATATATATATATATATATATATATATATATATATATATAGATGTCAACAAGGTGTTGGGATGAGGAGTTCTCTCTCTGTAGCTGAAGAAGGAGTAGTTCCGAAAGCTTTACGTTTGTGATGTTTCTGTGTTTTTGTGTTATTTTACGTGTGTCGCTTCGACATCCCCGGGGCCTCGCCAACCTGAAGTCGTCTGATTGGTGAGTGCTCACTGGGTTTCCTCATCCCAACACCTTGTTGACATCCATATATTCATTTTACCTTTCCTTTTCCGTAAGTTGTTATATATATATATACACACACACATAAACACACATATATACATAAATGTATATTACCTTGTGGCGATTCTTCATTCTTTCACTTGCAATATTTTAGCAACGCGTGCAGGCATACCGATCCGAATTGAGGTTGAAATTCGATTTCTCGCTCAGTGTCTTTACTTCCGTGTGTTCATTTACCAGCTTTAGGTAAATGCTTCGCGCTACTAAATGCAGTAGTAGTTTATTTTAGAATTTTCTATCGATGCTATTGTTTATTGCGACTGCTTACAAAATTGTACCTTCTTGTTTTAACTATAGCCGGTTTAAGCGATGCGTTTTAAAAATCTTGATTGCATCTTAAGCTTATCGATCGAGATCGCTTGGATAAGGATTGACCATATTTATCGAATCAGTAGAATGTTGTTGCATCAATCCTTGGCGACTATTAACGCGAGAGGACGCAGATGTGAATGTTTCTATGTCGGCGTCATTGAACTATCTCTGAATTTCTCATCTCTCTTCGTCCTGTTACCGAATAAATTCGGACGTGCCATTCCTACTCTTAATTCGGAAGTACTAACAAGTTTATCCATCGGCCAAGGCTGATTAGCCACATATCGTAGATGTCTTCCGTATAGTTTAGCGTCACCATCCACCGCCTTATAACGGACCCTCGGAGGGCCGGTTACTTTTTTTATTCCCCCAACCACCCCTCTCTCTTTTCTCCCGCCACCTAGACCCTTCCTTCATAAAAAGGCCTCCATTCATTTTCCGCAGGCACACAGCGCTATGCATCTCATTCATATCAAAAGGACAACCGTCTTCTTCCGGTCTCGTAACGAAAGCCCACGGTAAATCGTTTATTCGCTCATCTATGGATCAAAATCGCATGACTATTTTGGCGCGTTATTAAATGAAAGAATAATATATGCAAAATGGCGTGCTAACTCTTCTACAAGGAAGAAGGACGGCTTCATAGTTTAAGGAGATTTTCAAATCACTTTTTATCATCCTCGGCTGTGCATTTCGATCTCAAAATGGCGGTCTACGAGATCCAAAGCAGAGCATAACTGTATCTCTTGCCTGACGTATCTTTGAGAGAGAGACCAAGAAAACTTAATGATTTAAGCATCGATCTGCAGTACTTGTGAGTTATATGATGGAACCGCCCGCGGAGAAAGTGTACAAAACCTATATTCTGCAATCTAGTTACGCGTGGACTAGCGGTCCTTAACTCCCAGCTAAGTTCAGACTTTCCGCGGCCATGCTGCAAGAATTTTCCGCTTCTCATTATTTCTCATGGTTTTATCATTCAGAGTGCATTCTTGATCGTGAACTAGATTTAAGCCTCGCTCATTATTTTGGATTGTCATGAGAGCCGTTATCCGTGCGCTAGTGACCTAAGGTATAATACATCTGCGTGGATATACCGGTAGCCCTTATGGGAAGAAGCGGTACACATCATATCCTGTTGAATGACTGTTTTATTTTTGCCCATAAATCACTCAACGGATTGTCTTCTGTCCTTAATGGCTTCGCGATCTGTCGAAAGATGTTTATATTTTAAGCCAAAAAATATACATCCCTTTTGGATAGAGATAGAGAACCAACTATCGAAACCTTGATTTTTAATTGATAAACTTCATTCAGTTTACTCCTCTTAATCTTTATCTGTATCTCAAAAGCTTGAAATGATACCGATATAAAAAATTCTATTCTCTTTCTTCCAAGAAAAATGTATCGCTTAAAAAGGTTTTTAAAAATGATTTTAGCATCGGTATTTCTCTCGTAATCGGATGAAAAATAAATTGAATTCGGCAAACGAAAAGAGAAAACTCAATGGCGGACGTAAAAACTTCCTGGCGGCCACCTGCACATATCATTCTGGTTTGTGAATGGGGAGCCCAATCTGCTGCTCAGTCTGTCGAAAAGGACCTTGGTCTTGTCGCAATTATCAAGTCCGTCAAATCAAAGTATAAATCCTAATGATTGTGCTGATTTCTGTTTCTTTTCGCGCACTGCGCCTCCCAAGAGATCTCCCATCCTCTTCATCAAATTTACAGTAATCGTCAGGAAAAATTACGTCTATGTTTTTCGAATTGCCAAAGGTTCTAGAACAATATGCATATGGCTCTATAAATTTATCGTTGTATTTATTTCTGTTTGTAAAGTTGCGTTGGTGGAAAACAGATGTTAGGATAACATATCTTTAGACCAGTGGGCGACCAATGTAAATTAAATCATGTGCATGCTTCACATATAGTTATAATCATCAGATTCAAGGTGAAATTTTATTTCTTTGAGTTTTAAATTAGAAAATTCTGGTGGTGATTAAAAACATAATGTTGCTGATGTATTTTATGAGTTGTAGCGTCTTATTCCGAAATCGTTTGTTCAAGATGTCGCTTAGTTTTTATCTCTATCGCTACCAACGTGAAGAGAGCACTGTCGAACGAAGTGCATTCTTATGCATTCATTGTAATTAGTGGCTCATGCAGGTATTAGCGACAGATTAAAGAAATCTCTAAATCGCCTTTTTATTTAAGAATGATAAAAAAGACACGCTCATCTCGCCTCACATGAAATGTCAATCAACCATCGTGTCGACACGATTAAATAAGCTCGAATTAATTACTGAAAACTTGCTACAATTAAAACCCGCTACCATTAGATATCAGTATTTTGTTCACTTTTTGATCGTTTGTCGAACGCAAATATTTACTGTAAAATAAACAAAGCATTTAAATTAGGCCAGACATTAATATAACCAGCTCGTTTGTTTTGAAATTTTCACGGATTCGTTGTTTTTTTCATTATCGGGGACAGGTTGGGAAAAAATAACCTCCACATGACATGTTGCTTTCTCCGGAGGCAGTTAACGCCCTCGCCGCAAAATATTGCGTGGGTTCGTTCCCCTTTTGTCGACTCAGCGGAACCGTTGTCAGCAGGACTGTAGAGCACGAGTCGAGTGAGCAGGAACCGCCACCGCGCAATGCGAAGCGGGTTTCGTGTAAAGAGATCGGTCAAGAGGTTTTACTGTGGGTGGCCACCGCTCTGATGTCCACCACACCAGACGTAGCGTGGTGTCTACGGTGTATCATAACCCGTCTCCTTGCTTTACCGATCCTTCCCTCGCCCTCTTCGCCCAAGGAGCAGGGACCACCCCTGCCGTCCTCTTCCCGCCCCGCCCCTTAAAATCCCCGTACGAGCTTCTCCCTCGCAACGTTCTCGCTCCCCATTCACGTTCGTTCGCCCGCCGACGCACTGGGGTCTTGTCCTCGCCCAAGGCTGCCTCTCTTTAAAAAAAACCACAACGCAACCAATCTCTACGAGAGGCTATGAGGGAGTAAAAGTTTTATTTTTTAAATCCAGGAATTCTCCTCCGCCAAATTTTCAGCTGTGGTGTGTGACACATAACGAAAATGAGTAGGCGGTAGATAGAGAGAGAGAGAGAGATTGAAATTCTTTTCGATCGCCTTTTTATTCATTTTCAGAACTGTTCGGACCATATCCTTTTTCGTGTAATGCTATATTGAGGGAAGAGAAAAAGGAAGGAGAAGAGTAATCTGAGTGAGCAGTGATTTTCTTTGATTAACTGGTTTATAAGGAACGTTCATTCCCATTTTCGTTCTGTTGCCTCTTTTATTCGTGTAATTTGAAAGTCAGATTCCAGTGACAATTGCCATTGGCAGTTATTAGTCGACGTTGAAGAGAATTGAGACAACTTATGCCTCGAGATGTTCACATAATATCGTGGCATTCATGATGAGTACACGGTTGTTATTTTGTCTTTCCTTGGGACAGTCATTTTAATGTGACAGTGCATTAAAATTTTTTTGGAGCATTGATGCAATAATTTGACGGTTGAATTTAATTAAAGTGATCGAATAGTCGCATGAAAAATGTCTGTTACTTGTACCTAGCTTGCTAAACCGCATGCAAACAATACTGATTTGTTTCGGTGTGTAAGGAGCACTTTTATGGATCAAATTATTAATCTAACTCGTTGGTTCAGGCAACTCAAAATATTCCTGAAACACCATTTTTTCTCCATTTTGTAAACTCGTGTCCCGTCTCATTTTCGAATTCGCGTGCCTCTCAGCAGTCTCCTTCATCACGCCAAACATCGCATGGGATTACATTTTCACATGCCTCGTAGCGCTTCCTCAATCTTTCATATCGGCTTTCTTCTCTTCTTCCTCCCTTCTCGCGCACACACCTTTCTTTAATCCATTCTTCCGTCCTGGTCACTTGCGGTGCAAAGCAATCTCAGCAAGCCATCCATGACCCGCCGCAACCGCAGCGGCCGAAAATCCTTATGCCTCAGCTCTCTTTCCTCCCTCGCGAACCGCCTTCCTGAACTTCCCCACCCCTCCCACTTCCTCCCCCTACGGCCATCGCTACTTCACGCACTCCTACACTCTGTCCTTCAATGCCTCCATTCAAAGCGACACCTCCCTTTCTCCCCCTCCCCTCTGCACTTCCCTTTCTTTCCACTATCAGCTGCTATTCTGTTACGTATCTCTACGTACCGATTCTGATTGTGGGTCGTGGTGTCTGACTGCCGTTCTGTAGCCCTATAGTTCTCGAGTTTGCGTAATATCAACCGATTAACCGTACTCTGCTCGGCGTTGTTAGAATGATCCATTTGTAAACGGGAACGAATGATCAAGGTTTACTGTTGTTTATGCTTCTCTAAGCATCAGTCGACAGTGTATCTCTGCGGCAAAGTTTAATAAAAAACTTTTGATGATTTTTTTAGATTAATTGTGAAGGCTGTTCGACCCTTTAGCGCGGAGCTCTGTGGTCAGGGCCTAGCATTAGCGACGTCCAGGAAATTTATCTGTAGGCTCTGAATCATGCTTCCATCTACAACTTTTTATGAAAGCATTTGAATATTACTCCTTTTAAATTGTTTGGAAATTTTTAGGCTTTCGATTGTTTATCATATCGACAGGTTGACCGACGTTGTTCGTTTGTCATTTGTAAAGCGCGATTTTATCAGCTGTTTGCTGTAGGCATGGCATCAATTAGTAAATGTAATTTATCTCATGCAAGTATTGTATGGTCGTTGCAAGCTACTTTTAGCAAATCTGAAGATGGTTAGATTTGTGCGGTTGTGTGTAGTGAATTGTGTGCCAAAAACATGGATGAAGAAAGGAGACAGTGCCTGGTTGTCCAGATTATGAAGCCGGTCTCTACATCGATTATTGCTTCAAGGCGTGTAACACAGAGTTGAAATTTTAATTTCAAATTCGGTAAAAATTAATGCACTCTCGAATTTTCACCAGAATTTCTATAATACTCCCAAAGTCTTGAACCCATGTAATAATTTTGAACTAAAATTTAAATCCCCAGGTAGAACTTTCGTAGCTGGGTATGGACGGGAATTTAAATGCAAGCCTAATCTTTGACTCGTTTTTCTACTTTACTGCTTAACTCATTCGATCCTGTCGTTTTCCAATAGTGACGAATATTTGCCTGGTTCGTAAATTGTACTGGCAACATAATTGCCTGCAATGCTATGGTTGATATCTGAATTCATTATTCTGTGAATGCCAACGAAAAGGCAAATAATAAATGTAAATGCATAGCTATTTGATTTGAGTGAGAAAATATTAATTTAACCAGTCATATCATTTTATGCAATAGAAAAACCTGACCAACTTGTCTTTACGTATCAGTTGTTATGTAGGTATAGTCATGTGACATTTGAAGCACTATCAATCTTACAATTAGTTTCTGTTGCTTACGTTCATTACAATGACAATCGTTTTATCATTTGTTTTAGATTCTTTTCCTCTTTCAGAACCAATGTATGCATTTTTTATAGGATTTATTTTCTTTTCATTTTGGTTATATCTATTCTCAAGTGATCTGATTAAGGCTTTCGTGGCAGCACAGCAAGTTCCATGGGTATTTATTTTTAGGATATTCTTGAAAAGTTAACATCAGATCTGCAGTTGTTATGAATTTATTTTTCGTACGTGGATTAAGTAGTTGTGTAAACCTTACGGAAATTTGTCGAACCAATTTTTACCTTCCTTATTTTATGGCTTTATTTTTTGTAAATGTTGCAGGAAACAAAAGTTGGAGGGGGTAATATGTCATTATTACTTATCGGTATTGACATCACTCGAAAGAATTTGCCTTTAATCCTTTATAAACTTTAGTTATCATCTTAATACTCGGACAAAATGGAGTTTCCTACGGAGAGGATGCGTTGTTTACACGGCGGCTTATCCCTTCGATATGTATATTGTTCATTCTTTTATGATGCAGATTAATTGCTCTCTCCTTATATCGGATCTTGGACCCTGGATGTTTAAGTCTTCTTTCGATCAAGGAACCCGTTGCGTAACGCGACGATTTCGTAAAAAAATCACGTGACGCAACCTCTTTTGGATCCATTTCGTTCGTGAAGAGAGGAGAAGAAATAATTTTGGAATCGTCTTATATAGTTGCACGTGAAGCGAGTCAGGCCGAATATATATTTTTTTCTTAACGAGCTAAGGAAAAAAGTTTAAATGAAGTATTAAAAAAATATATGAAACTAGCTGTCTGATTGTTCTCATTTTAAATCTCCAGATATGCCTACTGCACTTCCCACCCTACACTACCTCTCAACCCCTTGTCTCTTTTCCCACCCTCACGCGTTCTTGCCCCTTCTCTCGTCCCGAACCCCATCTTCGCCCCTGCTTCGCATCCCCTCACCCCACTCCTTCCCACGCGTGCACTGCTTCCCCTCCCCCACCCGTCTCAACCGCACTTCTCACCCTCCTTCAACCTTGGACCGTAGTCGACTCCCATTGGCGAGATCTCCGGGGTGCTCCCTAAAATGGGATCCGGAAACGCGATCTCCTTCTCCCACCGCTCTGCCTCAGGAATCGCTGCTTTCTCCGTCGTCTCCCCCCTACGCCAAACCGAACCCCTTTCCTCCCTTGCCTCTCCTCCTCCCCTTACTCCTCAAGAACACCGCACCGGTATCTCCATCCTCCCTGAACCCTCCACACGCCCTCTCCCTCTCTCCCTTGTACTCCCCTCCTCCCCAACGAACGCTAAAATAGGCGCCGCCGACGCTCTTCGTCGGTGCAAAGAGAAGGCTTTTTGGCTGGAATGGTGCCCTTCCTTTTTGCTCCATTTTATCCTCTTCATATTCATCGCCTGATATTCTCATCCTGTACTGAAGCTTCCATCCTCTCTCCCATCTTCCCCGTTTCTTCACCTGCCTGCGCTAATCTCTAATCGTCAGTTTAATCATGTTAGATTTATCCGTGCCTTGGCCATTTTCCTATCTCATATGTTTTAATTTATTCATTTTCAATAAATAATGACTAGAATTAACAATTGGAAGACGTTCATGGAGAAGAATTATTTCCTGTATTTAAAGTTCTTGAGTCTTTGTAAATTATAAACCAAGTCTTTTAATATTGGTTTAAGGAAATGTTTCTTAAAAAGACATTGTGTGAGGTCATTGATCAAGGTGGTAAAAAATGAATTATGAAGAAGGAAATTTCTAGAATAATTTCAAGTGGTATTTTTGTGACTAATAAACATAAAAAAATAATTTTATTATTATCAGTCACCTTATAATTTATGTTATTTATCTCATTCATGAGCTGGTACCCAAAAGTTGTGCTTCATTACTTATTTTATGATCAAAGCAATCAATCATTGGATTTACTTGAAATAGCATAGAACCATCATTTTGTACATGCTTTCTGGTTAGCTCATGTAGTGAATTGTCGGAAGACACACTGAATTGATCTTCTCTGTTTATTCTGTCTTATAATTGTGAAATATATTTGAAATTAATGTTGTTTTACATGCGTTGAAAATATCTTCTTCACTATAGAAACCTACTTGAGAAAGATTGAACATTCATTCCACTAATGTCACATACAGGCTATCATGGTGTGAATATGATGATTCAATGCCATCTATTTGGTATATAGAGATATCTGACTGGACATTAAAGTCTGAATGAAATTGAGCACACGTCTGTTAGTAAAAATATTTTTTATGACCACTCTTCAAAATGTTGAATTTTTCATATATTTTCTCAACATGTGTATCAGTGCTGTTTAAAAAAAATTATAACATTATTTGCTGAAATATGCTTTAAATATATTGTAATGATTCCAAAGTGAGGTTAATGGACCTTGTAAATTTGATTTTTGCAATTTTGAGAAATTTTGAAATTATACTTTTACCATTTTCTTGCTTTATCAAAATGACTGTCAGAAAAATTATATTTTGCCACCATCAATGAAACTTAAAATTATATGAATTTTGAAGTATGGGTTTTAGTAATGTATTTTATACTACTTAATTTTTATTTGATATTTTATTATCATGTCATTCTTCTTGTCAAATTACTTAATGTTTTAATTTCTTTACAGTCCAGGGAATGCTGTATGGAAGTACCCCACAGCCAGCGTAAGTGAATTTCAGAATTTTATCAAGTTTCATCTGGATTTGAGATGAACCATTGTGTCTTAAATTTTTCTATATTGTTCATTCGATTTAGATATTAATGTCTTCTTAAACACTGACTAAAAAAACGAATGTGTTTATTTGTAACATTCCTTTTGCATAACCTTAAGCACAAATTATCTATAAAAAATGGTTCTTAAGAATAATGAGAAAATGATTGGATTTCTGTTCATTATTTTCTAGTATATTTGGCTTTATGTGTCATGATTAAAATTTATACAGTTGCTAATCTTATTGTTATTTTCAGGGCTATAATGGGGGGAAGACCTGGAGATGCACAACCTCCAGTATTTGAGCAAATCTTCCGCAATGCACGTTTTGCTCAAGGAGGTGATGCTCTCTTTGAGGGGAAGGTCACCGGCAACCCCAAACCACAAGTCTCATGGACACGAAAGGGAGCACCCTTGCATGGTTTGTAAAAAAATGCCATATAAACTGATAGTTAGAATCATTGAATTTAAGAACTTATGTGTACGAAACAGATTATGGGAAAATTATTTCAGAGCCTTAATTTCAACAAAATATTACCTTTCCTTTATTATTTCTAGAATCAAATAAATATAAGATGAAGTACGACCAGCAGACGGGCAGTGTTTCATTACTCATCAATTCGATCGGACCTGGAGATGAAGGGGAGTATACCTGCACAGCCAGGAACCAATACGGAGAAGCCATCTGTTCAGTTTTCATTCAGCCAGAAGGTGTGTTTTTTCATGCATTAGATCTAAATTTTAAATAATAACTTGAATAAATTTTCTTTATATATTATTCTATCAAAATCAAACAGTTTTTGCAAGAATTTGCTTTTATTATTTACTTTATTGTATTTTAAAATTTAACCCAAATGTTCAATTTCAAGGAATTAAAAAAATAATTTTTCCAGAAATTTTCTTTATTGTTTTTGGAAATTTATTAAGTGTTTCAATATCAACAAGTTTTTAAAATAATATTTTTGGGGACTTATTTTTCAATTTATTGATATACATGGCAAAGAAAAATATTTCCAAAGTACATGATGTCTACAAGTGTGTAAATATGTGAACAGGTATGATGAGACAGCAGAGAGAACAGATGCAATCCCAAAAGCAGACTGTGATGCAAGAGACTGGTTACAGGAAGGAATATGCTCAGACTTTTGAATCCTCTGAGCAGAAAAGTATGGGTTTGTTCAATGATGGTTTTGAATGGTTTTGTTTATACCTACTGTTGGTTTTATTGTGTTTGTTATCAGGAATGGGAGGTAGATTTGAACTTTTCCTTTCTTTCTATAGCCATTACTTCATACAAACATGATTTTTAATGCTCTTCGATGTGAGTTTTTGTTGAGATTGAATGAGTGAACGATTCTGTCTTTAGATTCTTTCTCTTTTTCGTATATTTTCCTTTCTTTAGATATTGCAGTAAAGCTGTCTTTGAAATGTCAGATTATTTTTTGCATGCTGATATTTGGATGCTGTATTTGTCTTATGTGATTGTGCCTGTAGTAGAGCATTTTTCATTCTTTTTAAAAAATATTCTAGAGGATGTATAAATAAGTAAATGTTTGTTGAATTTTGGATAAACATTTCTACTTATCGGTGAAATATCAAAGCAATACTTACAATGTTTCCTGAATAATGTTTTATTTCATGAAGAAAATATTGTTAAAAAGTTTAATTTAAAGAATGCAGCATTTTTGAAAAATTGGTTTATGAATTATATTATGTGGTGTCAGTTAGTATGCGTTTGGTCCATCTACAAATGTGTATGTTTGGGTTTCATTTTTAATATACTATTTATGTTTTTTTCTCCTATTTTAAATTTGCATGTCATATATTCTCCATACTTATATAATAAACCAGTTTTGAAAAATAACAATTTTAATTATATTTATGAACAGGTACTCAAATGCAGTCTTCATTCCAACGTACTTCTGAGCAACGGCTCCAGCAGCAAACAGGTTACTCAACGAGTGGCTCATTAACATCAGGGAGAGTAACCTCTTACGCCAATGGAACTGTTGTTGAGGAGGTAGTGAATTATTTATTTTGTTGATTATTGTGAATATTACATTAGGATTAAGTGGATAACTTGATTTGTTTCATAAATTTTAACTGAGCATCAATTTTGTCATACTTATATCCTGAAGTATCATTCAATGTGATATTATTTTAGGATTTCAAGGTAGACACATTTGAGTACCGGCTGATTAGAGAGGTGGAATTCCGCCAGTCTTTGACAAGGCGGTTTATTGGAGAAGCTGATTCAGAATTGTCCACAATTATTGATCGAACAGCTGGACCTGTGGCTCCACCTCAAATCTCCACAAAACCTCGAAATTCAAAACTCGTGGAAGGATCTGATGCCGTTTTCCAGGCCAAAGTCGCAGCTAATCCCAAGCCAAGAGTAAGAATCATATTCTGTTCTTCTTTACAGCAAAATATATCATAATAATGATGTTTTACTGAGAAAATATTAATTATTTTATTTGGATATAGCACAAAGCATCATGTTATCATGAATTTAATATTTTTAGCTGACCTGGTTCAAAAATGGACGCAGACTGCAAGAATCACAGCGACATCAGATGACTTACTCCAGTGGACTTGCAACAATGAAAATTCAGTCCGTACTCCCTGAAGACTCTGGTCATTATACTTTGCTGGCAGAAAATACTCAAGGTAAACAATCTTTAGTTATTCCAACAAAATTAACTTTTAACCATGATATATTTGATAAATAAATTAAAATAATGGTTTGACTGAAAACAATCATTCTGTGTATTATTGAGTTATTAATTGCTAATATTTATTCATGTTATAGGTTGTGTTGTGTCATCTGCATATTTGGCTGTTGAAACCGATGGGCGGTAAGTTCAACTAGTTTTTTATGAGGAATTATTATTTACATACTTGCTTCACATTTTGAAAAAGTACATCATTTGTGATGATTTTTCATTAATTATTTTCGTGATTTATTTCGACAATGTTGGTTTCATACCTTTTCTACAGAGATGTAACTACTAAGACAGCCCCTGCAGTGACACCCCAGCAGCAGCAGAAACAACCTCAATTCCAGCAGCAACAACAATATTCCCAACAGCAGCAACAATTCCAGCAGCAGGAAACGGTAGAGCTGGTGGACTCTGGAGGCAAGAGTTTGGCTCCTAACTTTGTACGTGTGTGTGCTGATCGAGAAGTAACTGAGGGCAAGATGACACGGTTTGATTGTCGTGCAACTGGGCGACCATACCCCGATGTGACATGGTACATCAATGGTCAACCAGTAGTAAATGATACCACACACAAGATACTCGTCAATGAGTCTGGCAGCCATGCTCTAATGATAACAAATGTAAATCGCTTAGATAATGGTGTTGTCACATGTGTGGCTAGAAACAAGAGTGGAGAGACATCTTTCCAGGTGAGTGAGATGAAATAGTTGTTATTTATGTTTAAATTTAAATATGATAATCCTTATTAGTTTTCTTTTGTTATTTTAAAATATTTATTTATTATTGAAGATACTTCCAAAAGTGAAATATTGAGTTCACCTAGTAGCTGGGGTCCAATTCATGATGAAGATACATTCAATAGCCACAAAACTTTTGGGAAAAATATAATGTATCAGTTAGAGCAGGGGACGGCAACCTACGGCCTGCGGGCCACGTGCGGCCCTCAAGAAGGCTTTATGCAGCCCGCAAAGCTATAGTGAAAAAGTGATCAGGAAAATTTCTCATGGGCAATTTTATATTTTTTGAGTAAAATTATGGTCTCAAAGCCTTTTTGGGTGAATTTTTAACGCTAGTAAATTATGTAGACTTGATTTAGTTCATATGAAATCACAGAATCTCTAGAAAACTTCTGATTTATTCGCTCATCCGGCCCGCCGAGGCTTTCTTGACTCCCAATGCGGCCCTCCGAGGCATTCACAACTACAAATGTGGCCCGCCATGCAGAAAAGGTTGCCGACCCCTGAGTTAGAGGGTAACCATTCTCAGTATAGATTCACTGATAAATTACCCTAATAATAATCTCTTTGGCTGCTTTGTTGACAAAATATGCATCTGATTTTTCCAACTGTTTTGTGACTCTTTGAGTTATCTTCATCTCTAATAAAATGCACCTATTTTCTTTGAAATGGATTTATTTTTCATTTACTTCTTTCTTGAACTATTAAGGAAATCATATATTTGAGTTAATTGCATTTAGTTTCCATTTATTATATTTTATAATTTATGAAATTTTTAAATTGTTGATGTTTCAGTTTGACTTGACTTAAAATTGCAGTGAAGTAATTAAATTTAAAATGTTGCCACCAATAATTTTTGTGTAAACCTATTATTGTATTATTGAGGTTTTTTGATTTATTTAGATAATTTTGATGTCCACTTGTTCAATTTCTGTAATTGTAATTGATTTTAATTTCTATTTCATTTCAATTTTTTTAAACAGTGCAATCTAACTGTGATAGAAAAAGAGCAAGTGGTGGCACCAAAATTTGTGGAGCGATTCTCGACTGTCAACGTGAAGGAAGGAGAACCAGTTGTTCTTACCGCACGTGCTGTTGGTACTCCTGCACCCCGAATCACTTGGCAGAAGGTTTTAATTAACATTAATTTAATTAACATTCAGTTTATTGAATTATGTAACTGACATTGTATTCAATTACTGTATTTCCTCGATTCTAAGGCACACTTTTTTCACTTTTTAATGTCTCTGAAATCGGAGTGCGTATCACATTTGATGACATCTTAGAGTTGATGTCAAAAGAATCTATTCCATGACTAACCTGCAATTATACTGCATAGTGAAGGGGGATATTAGCATCCTCAACTTGACTGTTCAACAAATCGGTATGATTGAAATTTCCTGACTGCTCTGATTCAAAAAGAGACTCGGAAGAATCTGTAGACTCAGAATTTCAAGAATGCTTAGACTCAGATTGCAACACGGAATGCACAAGTGAAGAAGAAAGTGAATAGGTAGTTGTATACATAAATGATGTTTAAATTGAAGCTGTGGTATTGTTTATTATTGAAAATAATAAAATTTTGTTTATATATAGAAATTTATAGACATTTACTGTAGTATTATTTTTTTCAAAAAGCTATTACTTAATCGAGGAAATACAGAATTTATTCATTCATAAAAATATATTTTCCTATCCAATTGAAATGGATTAATTCCACTCACTACATGCATCATAAAAATTTGTTTTGTAGAAATTATTTGGCTCTTAGGAATAAATGCTTACATATGCACTTTATACTTATTTAGGATGGAGTCCAGATTACTCCCAGCCTCCAGGCCAATATAACGACTTTAGATGGTGGAACTTCAACTCTAGACATACCTTGTGCCCGAGCCATGGATGCTGGCTGGTATCAATGCACTGCACAAAATGTGGCAGGTTCCACAGCAACCAGAGCAAGATTGTTTGTGGAGACCCCACAGGGGACAGCACCACAACCACGAAAGTTAAACCTGCCTCGCCCAACGAAAGTCATTGAACCAGAGTATGTACATTAATAATTAAACTGACATTATTTGAATGCTTTGAAATGGAAATGCTAAACTTGCTCTGATTAGTTTCAAATCAATGCATTACTAAGAGCATTTCTTAAAGTAATCTAGAAGGGAAATTTCTAAAAACTTATCTAAAACTTTTTACAAACTAATAGCATAAGTTCATTTTCACAACTGTAAATCAAGGTTAGTCAGTGCATTGTATGCATCAACAAAATAATTTCACAGGCTACCATCAGAGCCCGAGGTAATTTACCTGAGACATGTAGAACGTGCAAAACCACATCTTCCCCAAGCAGAAGAAGATAAAATTTGGCCTCCACCTGTGTTCATTGTTCCCTTGGAGAATGCATCCCAATCTGAGGGTGGAAAGGTACACTTTGAAGCTCGCATAGAGCCAGTTGGAGACCCAAGTATGAAAGTCCAGTGGTTTGTCAATGGTCGACCTCTTGAAGCCAGTATGTATTTAAAATAATTTAATTTACATTCAATGAAGTAAAATATATTGTTACATGAATTTTAATTGAACATTCTGCATATTTTGTAGGTTCTCGTGCAACAGCCACCTTCCGATTTGGCTTCATTGCACTTGATTTGATCAGCATTGTTAAAGAGGATAGTGGAGAATATGTTTGTCGAGTGACCAGCTTGTCTGGTTGTGCTGAGTCTCAGGCAATTCTCAGTGTAACAGGTAAATTGAAAATATATTTTTTATATACTGGCTGCTCAAAAAGTTTCTGTGCTATTGGCACCTGCAATGTCCATGTAATATTTGTACATAATTTAATTATGTTGTGCACAGTGACTTATTGAACACACTATATACAATGAAACATCATTATAGCTAGAATTAAAAAAAAATCATAAAAATACTCATTCTTACAAGTACTCATAATATTCGAAAATTAAATTCCATTTATGTATATAACATTAAAAAATTGACAGTGGCGGTGTTTTTGTCTGCTATAATGAAGTTCTCATTATATGCTGTACTTGTTCTATCAAGGTTACACTGTATTTATACATTTTAACTCCCTATGTTTGAATTGATGGTTCATTATATAAACTGTTTTTTCTAAAGGAGTTACATATGTTATTTTTAATGACCATAAGATGGCAAATAATTTGCTTTTAATGCAAAAGTTTTAAAATCTTTTGTCTAGTACTCTTGTATTTAATTTGTAAAATATTTCCAGCTGTTTGTTAGTTCACATTTTATTTAAAACAACAACATGAGTCATAAAATGTTCTGCTATATTTGACTTGGAACATTAATATCTATTTAAACAGCTCGTGCTGCAATTGAACAGACGACCCAACACCCACTTAGTCTTCAGCAAATACAGCAATTGGAAGATTATTCTCGTTACCAGCGAACTGAGAGTGTGGATGAAAGCTTGATTTCCTCCCAGAAGCCAACCTTCATTCGACCACTCCAGGAGCTGGGGGAGCTTCAGGAAGGTAGAAATGCTCACTTTGAAGCACAGCTGACCCCAGTCAGCGATCCCACCATGCGTGTGGAGTGGTACAAAGATGGAAGGCCTATTACTGCAAGTGAGTATAATTCTAATCACTTAAACCTATTTCTTTTATCCTTCTCTGATCTTTTTTGTAGTCTTATGTTGATCATTGTCTCATATATTTATTTGCAATGGAAATTTGCTAATATTGGTTTCAGTACCTATTTAAAATAATGGCAAAAGATTGAAATTTAATCAAGCAATTGACCGAAATCTCACTTTTCATCACATTATCATGACTTTCAGGCTCTCGTATTACAACCATTTTCAACTTCGGCTACGTCTCCTTGAACATTATGCACCTACGGGCCGAAGATGCTGGGACATATACTGTGAGAGCAATTAATAGGCTGGGAGAAGCTATTAGTACATCCACACTGAAAGTTTACGGTATGTATTGATATCTCTGATAAAATTATTCATTTGAATATGCACATATATATGTATAAATGTGTGTGATACCAGTTTTTATTCATTTCCTGGAGGATATCATATGTATATTGAAACAAGTAGAAGAGCATATTTATATTTCATGCCAATAAATAAAGTTTTGACTAAGTTTTCTGTTTTTTTAATTGTGTTTGCTTTACAATTTAGCTCGTACGAGTGTGACTGGAGATTTGGGAATACCTGAACAGCAGCGATACATTGAAAAAGTACAGGAGCTTGAGGCTTACCAACAACAAATGCAGGCCAAATATGCTCAAGAAATTCTTGAGTCTACATCTCCACCTGTATTCCGTTCACCAATTGGTGATCAACTTGAAATCAAAGAAGGTGGATTTGCACATTTTGAAGCACGCTTAGAGCCATTGGGTGATTCTACCCTCAAAGTTGAATGGTTCAAGGATGGAAGGCCTGTGGAAGCTAGTGAGTTAATTATCATAATTTCATAATTCTGAGTAAATGGAAAATAGATATTGCATTAGTTTAATAAATTTATTCTGAAAAAAGATAATTATAAAAAATTATTATTACTCAATATTTAAATCACAAATTTTAAAGTGGTGGCAATACATGAAAATATAAATAATTAACATATACATATATGCTAAATTTTTGTAAATTACATGTTATTATAATCCAGTTTTTGTCTCAATGCATAACTAACAATTAATGAAGCATTTTTAATTTGGATTTTCTGTATTATAAAAATTTGTTCTCTGAAAAATAATGAATCACAAAATTTATTTTGGTACTGATACTAATTAATTTTGAAATTAAATGGCAATTTAATGATACATAATATTATGACTTGTAAAATGAAAATATAATTTACCAGGTGGTGGTCCTTTATGGATTCATCCAAATGTAATTTTTTTATTGTGATTGATATATGACATTTTATTTTAGGCTCCCGTATCACCAGCTTTTTCAATTTTGGTTATGTGGCACTCACCATTAAGTCAGTAACTTCACACGATGTTGGTACTTATACCTGCCGCGCAACCAATACGATGGGTCAGGCCACAACTGCTGCTAAGCTTACTGTCCTAAGCAAGAAGGACATCATTTTTGATTCCCAACATCCTGGTGGTTTGCAGAAGATTCAGCATCTTGAAGATGCAAGGCAAGGGAGAATATTCTCTGTTTGAAAAAGAATGACCTAATAAATGTATTCATATGTTCAAATTTTAATTTAGTTTCAATCAGTTCTTGAGTTGAATTAATGAAATCTCATATTACAGCCGCTACAATCGCAGTGTTCAAGAAGAAGCAACTGTTACACAGAAACCCAGATTTCTGGGACCCTTAAAGGGAACGAATAAAATTGTTGAGGGTCAGAGAGCCCATTTCGAAGCTAGAGTTGAACCCCAGAATGACATGACTCTACAGGTTTGTTTTGAAAAATTTTGATTTATGAAATGCTATATGATATTGCAAGATGTCATTTAAATATTCCAAATAAAAACTAAGTAAATATTTGCTAAGTCTATTATTTGTATTTAGTATTGGATTAAGAGTTTTTGTAGATGTGATTGATTTTTATATGTAAAGTCATTGGCTTGATTATTACGATTTATTAATAATAATTTGATAAAATTAGGTAAAACACAACTTGCTCTAGTGTGGTTATTTAGAAATCTACCTTGTATTTTGACACTGAAGATTTATTATGCAAGGATATCATTTTGAGTAGAAAGTTATTTTTTGAATTGAAAGAATTATTTGTGTTTTTGTTTCATTTCATAATTTTTAAAAAGTATTTGCCTTAACCTTAAAATTCATCTACTCTCACTATAAAAATATCTGTTTTCAGATTGAATGGTATTTCAATGGAAAAGTAATAATGAGTGCAAGTAGGACACAAACTTATCATGATTTTGGATATGTTGCACTTGACATTGTTAGTGTTAGAGCTGAGGATGCAGGTATCTATACAGTTGTTGCAAGAAATGCATTAGGTGAAGCACAACTGTCTGCACAAATGGAAGTTGAAAGTACGTAGTAGATTGCTATCTCAGTTGTTTTATTCTGGTTATTTCCATGCTAGTTTGTAGAAATACTAAAATTCATATTTCATTTTAATAGCACGAGCAAGCATTGATACCACAAGCATGCATAAAGTCACAATGGAAAAGACCCAACGGCTGGAGGAATCAAAATTCCAAGAACCCCATTATGACATTGAAGAAATTTCAAAATCTAAGCCAATCTTTGTTCAGCCATTGACAGATACTAAACCAGTTGCAGAAGGCAAAAACATTCATCTTGAATGCCGTTTGGAACCAATGGGTGATCCAACCATGAGAGTGGAATGGTTCTTTAATGGAAGACCTGTCACTGTTGGTAAGCCAGCAATTTAATTGTACATATAGGGGAGGGAGGGGGTTGCATTGGTGAGATGGAAAAAGTGTTGGATTTTTACCCAGTGGTCCTGGGTTCAAGTCTGGTGGAGGCTGGATTTTTCAACCTTGGATCATCCCCTCACCTACTTGAGTAGTTTGGGGAAATCATTCACTCAGCACTCTGTCCTTTGGAAGGGACATTTAACAGTTGGTCTCATTGATGCTCTTCGTAAAGAGTAGGCTAATACTAGCACCGGTTTTTCCTGCTACATTCTGTGTGTCCAGTGTGGAAGGAGTTATGGCTATAATAGTCCAAGAGACTGATTATCCAGAAAAACAAACAAAGAAACAAATTAATTGTATCTCCTTATGGAAACTTATTATTCTATCTACATTAAGTTTACTCTTATTGATTGATTAATTATTTCACTTTAAATTTACAGGATCACGATTTAAAACCTATTATGATTTTGGATATGTGGCTTTGGATATTATCCATGCCACTACCCTGGATTCTGGAGAATACACAGTAAGAGCTACAAATCACTTGGGGTCTGCTCATACCTCATCATGCGTCCGAGTAAGTTTTCACTTTCATTGTTTTACTTAAACCTACCGTTATATAATAAAAGACAGTTCTCATTGTCCGTGTTATGTTGCTGATTGCCCTTCTGGTGGCGAGTTATGGTTTAATGCAAATGACTAGATAATGGAAAGTATGATTTTGATGATTTTTTTGCAATATACTGGGATCTGTCTCTAACACATTTTTAACATGTCATCATCTAGTGTAATATTTTCTACATTTGATTAGCACAGGTTTGGGTGCAGCGTATTAATCATTTGCATTTTAAAATTACTAAGAATAATAGTAGGAATTCGGGACTTGAAACTAAGTATATCTAATAGAACTAAATTTTATTTTCCTTCCATCAGTTTTTGAATGCATGTCAAATCAGTCCAGAAATTAGTGTTTAACCTCATAATTTTATGTATTCTTATGTGAAAATCTTTTGTCATCGAGGTGAATTGCATTGTTGCCAGTTATCTGCAGGGTTTGGTTCTTTTGAAAATTAAAATAAAAAAATTGACCATTGATCTTCAGACTGAGACTATTTTAAAAAGGAATGAATGAAGTTTCTTATTCTTATTGTGAAATTCTGTTATTAATTCAAAATCACTCTAATTTATCATTTAAATCATATATTTTGGAAAATTTTCCCATTAACCATTTGATGCCTAAGCAACAATGTTGTCAAAACTTGAACTTCTATTGTTATCTCAATCCTAATATATGTATGAAAGACTACATTATGATTTATTTTAAGTTCATTTAAATTCATGTTGCATCATTTTTGATGGACACTTAAGGGATCTTTCCACTGGATCCATCGACGTCTGTTGCATTGACATATGTCAACATCCATCTCGGCCCATTCCATTGACGTATGTTGATGCAATGGATGTGTCCTTCCACCAAATACATCGAGCTGCATCAGTTAATTCTAGGAAACATGTTGATGTGAAGAGGAAGAAAAGCATTAGCTCTCTATTTATTGTTAAAAAATAAGATTTAAGATGTAGATGGTGGGTTCATCCTATAAATATAAACTGTGAGCTATATGGAGAGTATCATAGACCATGTAGAGAGCTTCTAGAGCTCCCAGACCGATATTTCCAATTCAGGAAATCCAGTAAATCCTATATACAAGCACATTTGTACTACTATATTTTTAAAAAATTATTAGTTTTTACCAAGTCTCTCCTGTATTGCTTTTGTTCCACATGGACACGCATGTGAAAAATATCCACTCTCTGCTTTCAGTCTCAATTACTCATAAGCAAGTTGTAAGAATAACAAAACACTCTAGAACAAACAGGGTTGGGTTGGGTTGGGCTCAAATAATGAGTCAAAAATAAACACTTATCTTTTTGGCTTGGATATTTTTTACCCAGACGCGCAACCTCCTGGGTTAAGGGCCCAGATAGACCATCCGTCAATGTATTCCAGCTGATATGAAGTCATCCGATCCGTTGGTGCAATGGATGCTCTGTTGACGGAATGGACTTGCTGGAAGGGCTCCCAGCTAAATGCATGGGCATCAGTTGCCATACGTTGACATATGTCAATGCGACGGAGGCTGATGAATCCAGTGGAAAGACACCTTTAGTCTCTTATAGAAAGAAATCACACACAACCACTTAGAATTTTCTTGCCAAATGATCGTATTTTTTCCAAATCTATGCAAATTAATTTTTGCTTTGTAACGTCACGTGCAAAAGACTCTATATATCAACTGCTATATGTGGTAACAATTTTTTCTATTAAATATCAAAATTTAGTGGGCTAGGTGCTCATTTGTATTGCTTTTTATTTCTATCACAGGTGATCAGCCGTTCTGACATATTAACCGATACACAAAATGAATCATCTTTGGAGCAAATCCAGATGCTGGAAGATACATCCAGATATCAACGTAAGACTGTTGAGGAAGTGACAGTAATGCAGCCTCCACAATTTACTCGTCCTCTGCACAATGTTGAAACAATTGAAGGGACAAATGTTCACCTAGAGTGCCGCTTACAACCTGTTGGAGATGGTTCCATGCACGTTGATTGGTTTGTCAATGGGCATCCTGTGAGAACAGGTTTGTATAATGAAATACCATTTATGAATAGCATCAGTTATGTAGTTTGACTGGCAAGCATTACATTTTTATTGTGTTTTTTATAGAAGTAATATGACCAAAATTTATGAAAGAAAATACACTCCCCAGCTCATAATATTTATTTAAGTCATTTAAAAGTATGGATTATCTTCAGAGGTTACAATAAAATAGATAATCAAAAGTTACATTTTTACCTTAAAAATTAGAATGACTAAATGAACGAATTCTTAATACAGGCATCTCTCGTTCAATGAATGACATGGATTCCTGAAAATCGTTCATAAAACGGAAATTCATCGAACGATCGTGATTTTTTCATTTAAACCCATTGTTGATTGAAGGGTAAAAAATAAGAAAAATTTTTATAAAAGATTCACAGTGAGAGCAAGTATGATAAATGTGGCCACGGCAATGGCAATGCAACCAAACGTAGTCAATCCAAGTCAAAGACTGAAGCATAGAATGGCTGTGGGAAACACTGCGTAGTGCACTTCCTCCTTATCAGTACACAAGAGGTCCTTTAAGTCTAAGTGGATATTTGTAAATATATTTTGAGTAAAAAACAGCGCGTTCAGTGATGTCATATTAACCCTCTCAAGAAATTCAGGTGATAAGAAAAAATGTTTGGTAAAGTGAACACATGAGGAATCCATGCGTAAACAAGATGGTCTTTTGACTGCAAGAGCTTTCGTAAAAATCCAAGTTTCTTTGATCTGAGTTGGATACATGTTATTTAGTTTGTTAAAATCAACAGAATTTTTGGAGAAAAGTATATAGATGTAAAATTCAATTCATTTGTTAAAGCGAACATTCATTCAATGAATGTTCATTGAATGAGAGTTACCGGTATACCATTTATCTCATCAATGTTTCCTTTCTCTTGCATGATTAGGTCACAGATTCAGACCAGCTTATGATTTTGATTATGTGGCTTTGGATCTATTGGGTGTATACCCAGAGGATTCTGGAGTCTATACTTGCCAGGCTCGCAATCAACTTGGAGAGGCTGTCACATCATGCTCTGTTAAAGTGATTGGTAAGTTTATTGTTTATGATACATGAAAGAGATTACTTTTTATCATTGTTTACATTAAATAGTGTTGCAGTAAATGTTTTAAAAATTAAATATTAATTCTATCGAAAATATTTCAGCCAAAAGAGATCTCATCCTTGAGTCTCAGCATCCATCTGGTCTTGAAAAGATCCAATATTTGGAAGATAGTTCTCGGTATCGTAAAACAGAGTTCATGGATGAAGTTGTGAATGTTAAGCCTAAATTTGTGACTAAGCCAAAGAATTTGGAAAATCTGAGGGAAGGACAGCATGCTCACTTTGAATGTAAGCTTGAGCCAGTCACAGATTCAAATCTTAAGGTGGAATGGTATAAGAATGGCCGACCAGTTACAGTTGGTGAGTAAAACAATAAAACTCAGAAATATGAAACTATTCAAGCAAATATGGCTTTGCTGTATATTTTTCAACAAATGGATTTTAATAAAAATTAATACCCAACAGGTCATCGATTTAGACCAATACATGATTTTGGATATGTTGCCTTGGACATCATTGATTTAATTGCAGAAGATTCTGGCACTTACACTTGCCGTGCAGTCAATTTACTTGGCTATGATGAAGTTCAGTGCACGTTGTCTTGCAAAAGTAAGCTGCATACCAATCTAGTAATTATGGGTAGTAATCAATATATTCTGCTAATAATAACTTTTATGAAAATCACTTTTGGATTAATTAAAAATGTTAATGAAAATATTTTGGTTTTGTTGTTTCTTTTTATTGTCTATTATGTAGATTGAGGAGTAGATTGCTTATACAAAGTTGTTTCTTTATACTTCAACCTTTAGGCACTGCCCAGATTCTAACAGGCACTCAGCATGAGACTGGCATGGAGCAGATCCAACATCTGGAAGATAGATCAAAATATCAGAGAAGTGAATTGATCGAGGAAACTACAACTCAAGCACCTATTTTTACCACATCACTGAAAAACATTGACATCAAGGAGGGACATAGAGCTCACTTTGAGTGTAGGCTCATTCCTGTCTCTGATCCAACCATGAAGGTTGAGTGGTTCCACAACAACGTTCCTGTTAAATCAGGTAATTTAACTTTTGAATGTAAAAATGATAAAATTGTAGAAGATGATTTGGTATTGCTGTTAAAAAAGAAGCAAGCCATTCAAATTGATACAGTTTTGTTTTTTCTTATATATTTCTATTCTTGATATTAAATTTTTTGAGTGTACAATCTTTAGATACAGTAGTCAGTTCTTAACTAATATCTTTTCTTGCTTTGCCTATACAATAGGATCAAGATTTACTGAAACAAACAACTTTGGGTTTGTGGCTCTTGACATAATGTACTGCTATCCAGAAGATTCTGGTACCTACACATGCAGAGCTAAAAATGTTATTGGGCAAGCTGTGACATCAGGAAATCTGGTTGTTCAGTGTGAGTTTTCTGTAGGATAAAGTATTTCTTTCATAAGTTTTTACTCTCTACCTTAATGCATTAATTCTATTGCTGATATCATTTATTACGTATGTTCTCATTTTTAATTACAGCTAAAAAATCCATTTATCTGGACACCCATAATGAGGCAGCCCTTAGCCGCATAACTCACTTGGAGGACACATCAAGACATCAAAGGCATGCACAAGAGGAAGCTGTGATTTCGCAGGCACCAGTTTTTACCCAACCAATGCGTGACTTGAGGGTGGCCGAAAACCAAGCTGCACACTTTGAGGCTCGTCTCATACCTGTTGGAGATCCAAAATTGAAAGTTGAATGGTTACGAAATGGAGTCCCAATTGAAGCATGTGAGTTTTTAACTGAAAGAAAACTTAAAAATGATCTTATTTCCACTATAAATTTCTTATTGTGTTTGTTTTAATATTTTGTTATTTTATCGTAGCCAACCGAGTCACTACCATGCATGATTTTGGTTATGTGGCTTTGAATATGAAATATGTCTACCCAGAAGATTCTGGCACATATACATGCCGAGCAATTAATGAGCTTGGACAAGCTGTGACATCTTCAACCCTTGTGGTTCAATGTGAGTAAAAATATTTTTTATTCTTTTCAAGTTTTATTTTCTGTATTGATGATTTTTGTATATTTTTACTTAATAACAAAAGTTTATTTAATAATTATCTATAGTTATTCCAATATGTATAATTCATTACAATTATTTTTCTCAAAGATATAATTGAATAAAGTACTGCTGAAAGTGGTTAATAATTCACCATATTTTTTCTTTATATTAGCCAAAGCATCTCTCCTGCTTGAAAGTCAACATGAAGGAGCATTACAGAAACTCCAACAATTGGAAGATTCCGCAAAGTATCAACGACGTGAAGAGGAGGAAGTAGTAGTGACTCAAGCACCGCGTTTTGTAACACCTCTTAATGGACCCCATGAGCTGACAGAGGCCCAGAGTGCTCACTTTGAATGCCGCATTGAGCCTTATCCTGATGCAAATCTTAAAGTGGAATGGTTCCATAACTCAAAGCCACTCCAGTCAGGTTTGTCATTAATAATACATAAGCTTTTTATGATTGTCATAATTTTAGTTTCTTCATTATTGAAACATATTAATTTGCAATAATCATTTGTGTATAATATTTATATGTTAATTACAACAAAGCCTAAGAATTTTTTCTTTTTAATTGATTTCTTTCTCAATTATATTAACTTTTATTAGGACACAGATTCAGGACAACCTATGACTTTGGGTTTGCTGCTCTTGATATTCTTACTGTTTATGGAGAAGATGCTGGCCAATACACTTGCAAAGCCACAAATAAAATTGGCAGTGCCACATCATCTATTGAAATCAAAGTCAAGTGTAAGTATCATATGATTTATTGTTGTTAGAGAATAACTGCTTAAAAATATCAACATTTCATGGAGCTGATCTATTTTTATTTTCCATACCTATATAAATTATCATTAATTACAAAAATAACAATTCCTAATTTAATGAAACAGCACCAATGGTTTGCTTTAAATATTTACATCAACTTCCAATTAAACAGGCCGCTCATCGATCATATCTGAAACACAACATGAGGGAGCGTTGCAAAAGATCCAATATTTGGAAGATGAGTCTCGATTCCGCAAAGGAGAAAGGGAAGAGCCTAGTGTGATGGAGAAGCCCCAGTTTGGCAGACCATTGCACAATCTGGAGAATTTAGTTGAAGGGCAAGCAGCACACTTGGAGGCAACACTCACCCCAGTGAATGATCCCACAATGCGAGTGGAGTGGTTCTGTAATGGACGTCCCATTCCACAAGGTTGGATATGAAACTGCATTTTATAATATATTTTTGTAATACAGTATTTTAATTTGAACAGGTGGTTTATGAGAGTATGCAATGTAAGATTAACACTTAATTTTCTCGAGGAAGATCCTAAAAGCAAGTAAATTTTGCACTTAATTCGATAAGTTTATTTTATTGAATGTGTGTATGCTATATCTGATTTTGTACTTGAAATTGAGTAAAGTAATGATCATAAAATAGAAAAACAAACTTCTACAATTATGTAAGTGATTTGACAGAAATTTACTTTGTGATATATTTTAAGGCATTTTTTGAAGAGATATTAATGTATTTAGGATTATAAACTCAGTTATGACAAGATGAAATATTTTTATTTAATTATCTCAAATTTTTACTTTTAGGTCATCGCTTCAAGACAACATATGATTTTGGCTATGTGGCACTTGATATTTTGTATGCTTATGCTGAAGACTCTGGAACTTATATGTGTCGGGCAAGGAATGCTGTGGGAGAGGCTGTAACCACATGCTCTGTTAAGGTTGAAGGTAAATTTGAAAGGGCAGTAAGAATTTATGGAGAACGCTTTTTTGAACATTTCAAGTTGAAGGGTGGATCTGCTTGTGGAGCATATAAAATAGCTTCCTGTGATGAAAAATCTTCAGTCATGTCATATCAAGAGAACAGAAAAATTGTTGAGACCAAAGTGGTTTATGGAGATCCTTATAATTAGCCCATTAATGGCAATTTTGGTAATTGGTTCTTGTTAAAGAGATTGTCATTTCTTTAGCTGTTTTCTCATTTCTCTATTTGTTACTTTATTTTATTATTCTCAAGTGAAGCTTTCTAACATAGTACTAATTAAGCACACATATTTGGCATGGATACCTTATCACATTATTTATCATGCAATTAACTGTTATTTAAAATGTGTAGTAGCTTAGATTAACGATTTATTGCATTAGATTTATGTATAATTATAATAATTATTTCTATGCCCACTTAGAACAGATTATTACTTTATTTTTATAGCACATTTTACTTTTTTTAGTTATTCACCATTCCTAGTTATTAGCATGGTGGTTTTCAAGGAGGCATTATTGAAAGTTGTGGCACAATTTCTAATAACTTTAACTTATCTTCCTGAGTAGTGTAGGTATATATAACTCTTTTTCCTTTACATAGAAAATTAATGTTTTTTTTAATCAAAAATTGGGCATTTAATTTGCATAATAAAATAAATTTTCAAATTTATATATTTCAATGATGAAAAAGTTTGTTGCGTTTCTTAACAAATTTTGAATAATATATGCTGATTAACACTCAATCTTGAGAAAATATTTCTTCTGTCCTTTGTAGATCTTTACTCTTCTGTATTGTGCTTTGTTATTCAATAAATTGTACTTCTACTTTGAAATCTATCTTTTGTTGTGATAATGAAATCCACATTGTAGAAGGTAGATGCCCTTTCAAAACAAGCAGATTGCGAAAACCAAAAATCAACATGTGCCACCTGGACATGAAAGATTTATATGGCCTCCTTGAAAAACCTTTATGTGTATTTTAGTGGGTTACTGTAATATTAAATGGTATGCCAATTACTCTTGGAATTTTGGCAAACATGGTGATGGTTGGGAGTTTAGCAATAGCTGATGTGTTCAAATGATTCTAATTAAAGTTGGGTTGGTGTTGAATACCTTCACTCACTTCATTAGTAGTTGCTGACTCATGATCTTTTTCATCGGTATAAGACTGCCTAGAAAAATTTAATGGAATCTTTTGTGGAAAAATGGTAATGATTTGCAATGATTTTTAGATTATTGGAATATTAAATGAAAGAAGTAGATAGATTATATTCTCAGTGACTGAAAAAACAGGATTTTAAATATTGACATCAAAAGTTATTTAAATTAGTGGGGGAATCAAACTCATAAGATATAATTTCATAAAAACTAATTGGGTGTTTCACAGCCAAATCTGGGTTATACTTGGATACCATGGATGAGCAACGTTTGAAGAAAATCCGTGACCTTGAGTCTTATGAAAGACCACATAAGGAAGAAGTTGAACCTAAGGCACAAAAGCCTGTGTTTATCACACCAATCAACAGGTAAGTTACGTAACAGTAATATACTTTTTCTTATTTACATTGATAGATTTTTACATGCTTAAGTTAATTATAAATATTTATATTTTGGAAGCTACATATTGTTTAAGTGTCACCTTTTGTCATTTTGATTACATTTTGAGTTTTGGTGATAGCATTATTGAAAATTGATTCTGTTCATTTTAAATTGTTTGTAATTTTAAAATTAATTTAAGATGATCCAAAATAAATGTAAGTTGAGCTCTTTGCCAGATATGTTTGTTAAATAAGAAATATTTATTTTTTCTTTTTCAATTACAGTATTGACAATTTGAAGGAAGGTGAGCATGCTCATCTTGAGTGCAGAGTTGAACCCATCAATGATCCAGAACTTCGAATTGAGTGGTTTGTCAATGGTGTTGCAATTAAGACTGGTCACAGATTCCGTACAACACATGATTTTGGATATGTTGCTCTTGATATATTATATACCTATGCAGAAGATTCTGGAACTTATATGTGCAAGGCCACCAACAAGCTGGGAGAAGCTGTAAACACCTGCACCATCAAATGCTCAGGTACAGAAATACCTATTAAATGACAATACCTTTGCATTTCCTTCTATCAGTCTTGTATTAAATCATCAAAAATGTTTTTGTCTCTTAGTATAATGGCTAAAATTATTCTTCAGTTTTAAGCTCATGTAATAAAGAAGTTAATCTTAAGGTTTCTGAGGTAGTTTTAAATTGAAATACCAAAAATTATACATTTTTAAGTTAGAATTTGTGTCATTAATAATCTAAAAGTGGTATCCAATTACAAAACTGAACATTATGATTTATTAGATAAGTTTTATATGTAATGAATAAATATGTCTGAATTTTAATTACAATCGTATGATATTTTCCAGCACGCCGTAGCATGTACCTAGATTCTCAGCACCCTGAAGCTTTGGAAAAGATAAGAGAACTGGAGGCACAAGGCAGACCCACTCGCCTGGAAGTAGAGGAAACTCCTGTCACTCCTCCAAGATTTGTTACAGAACTCAGGGTAAAACACTACCATTTTCTTAATATTTAATCCTTATTTCCACTATTGTGTTTATGCATTTTGTAAATTATCGCCTTGTATGATAAAATATTATTGTACATTTTTTATGTTTGGTGGTATTATTTATGTTTTATTAGGGCACAACAGAGCTTGTGGAAGGACAAACAGCACACTTTGAGGCTCAAGTCGAACCAATTCATGATCCAAACTTGCGTATTGAATTCTATCATAATGGAAAACCTCTACCTTCGGCTTCACGATTCCATATCACCTTTGACTTTGGCTATTTGGCTCTTGACATTGGCCATGTTGTTCCAGAAGATGCAGGAGAATATACTGCCAAGGCCATTAATGCTTTAGGGCAGTGCACATCTACAATTAAGCTAGAAGTCAAAGGTAAGCATGTAGGAAGTTCACTTAAAATAGTTGATGATCATTATAGGATTAAACCATAACACTAACAAGTAATTTTATCAAAAATATAAAATTTTCGGGAGTGGAGAATAAGGCTGCTATAGTATCTTAAAGGTAAAATGCATGAGTTTGATCCCAGTCAAGTTCAGAATTATTCTCCTCTCTTTTTTAGTTTTTAAAAAGTTATTTTATTGGCTGAAGTAAGACTTTCTTATTTCTTAATAGACTAATACAGTGTTGATACTTTGATGAACATATGATAAAAATACTGCAGTGCTGAAATATTCTGGCTGTAACGTTTTATTGTTCCTTGAATTAATGAAGTATTTCAGGTTTTTACTGACCTAATTATGATAAATGTTTTGTTTGTGCATAACATAAAAGTTATTTTACAATCAAATCAAGTTCATTTTCATATTTTGAATTACCTAGTGAAGAAAATTTTGTTTGGTGCTCAGAAGTGAAAGACTATTTTAACCAAACATATTTTTCTCCTAAAATCTATTAACTTTATTTAGTGGATACTTTCAAAATCAATATAAATATATTTTTAATTTTCTCTTCTAGCTAAGAGCAGCATCATTGTTGAATCAGCAAGGCCCGAGGGTCTGGAAAAAATTCGTAAACTGGAGGACCAAGCTGCGTACAAACGCCCAGAAGTTCCTGAACCACAGACCTTCCAACGTCCTGTTTTCACTCAACCATTACAGAATATTGACACCATTGCTGAAGGGCAAACTGCTCACTTTGAATGTCGCCTCATTCCTGTTGGAGATCCAACCCTCAAGGTTGAATGGTTCCGCAATGAAAAGCCACTTGAAACAAGTGAGTTGTGAGGAAAAATTTTTATCCTGCTTTATTAATTTCTAAAAAAAGCTAATTGTAATTTTTAAAAGAATTGCTGGATTTGCACTTAATATCTCCATTTCTACATAAATTTATTTTCTGCAAATTTCACAAAATGATATTGCTAAGTAAACAATTTATTGTTAATTATTCAGTCACTTTTTTAATAAGATTTTGGAAGATATCATTACATATTTTTATTTCAACTTATAATTAATGATTTTTACTTTAATTTAATCATAAAATTTTTTGAAACTCTTAGGCTCAAGAATCACAAGAACACATGACTTTGGATATGTTTCATTGGACATTACTCATGTGCGTGCTGAAGATGAAGGAGTTTACATGTGTAGAGCTTCTAATGCCTTGGGTGAAGCTGTTACAACTGCTTCAATGAAAATAAAAAGTAAGATTATTAGGTCTTTAAGCTACATATTATAGATATAATTCTTAATGTCTCAAGTTATTTCTCAAGTTTGAATTTCATTTTTCTCACATCTTACATCAGTGATTAATCATGTTGATGTTACAGCTGGTTTTTAAATTACAAGTTACCTTAGTCTAGATTTAGCTAATTTAACAAAATATCTATTATAAATATATAAAATAACTTGCCATTAGAATGTATATTCAATTTTTATGAGTCACTGAATTATATTATCGTGGATTTGGAATTAATTAAATATAATCAATAAAGACTTTAGTATATGATTTTAGAGCTCATAAAGGAAAATTTTGAGTTTAGAAAGGTACCTTCCAAATAAATATAGTGTAGTCTTGAATATTGATACCTTAAACTTCATCTGCATTAATATAATTATGTATATGTTTTTGTACAGTATGAACCATGTTATGGAAAATTTAAAAAATGTGATTTTTCTTTCATGGTTTTGAATAAAAAAATGTATTTACATTAAAAGAAAAATATGCATTAGATTTAAAATTGTAGTGTTTTACAACTTACAAAAAGATAAAATTTCATTAATTATTTAATCTATAACTATAGCTAAAGCTGATATCCAGTTGGAGACTCAGCATCCAGAAGGTATGCGCAAGATTCAGCAACTTGAAGAAGGTCGGGTTCCCCAACGAATGCCAGAGTCTGAACGTGCCTTTGAAAAACCAATCTTCACTCAACTTCTTACTGGTCCATCTGAGTGTCCTGAGGGACGCAGTGTTCATTATGAGTGCCGTGTGGTGCCAGTGGGAGACCCAGATCTTCGTTTGGAATGGTTCGTCAATGGTGTTGAACTTAAAATGGGTATGTTCAACTTGATCTTCAATTTAAAAAATTGTGATTGTTTTATAAATAATATATTACACTGCTATATATTAAAAATCCTATATTTTAATTACATGGTTATTTATCATTCTCAAGAGCATCTGTTCCAATATTTTAAATTCTTGTAAATAAAATAATGCATCTAAGGTTAAATACTGCTTCATAGACTAAAGAATTTACTAAGTAATACATGGTACTAATGATTTCTACCTAAAAATAACATATGTATTTGTTTTTGATTCTTTAGTATCAGTGAAAATAAATCAGTGGCAAATCCTGAGATTTTTTTATATGGAAGCAATTAATTATGTAAATCAGATGTTACCTTGTTATTTGAAAAGCAGAGGAATTCTTCTTTCCTTCTTTGCTAATTCTGCAGTGACATCATCATAGAACATCGGCTTTTGAGAAAGTTCTTTGATGAAGGCTTTTGCGATTGATAGAATTGATAATTTAATCTTACTTGATTTGTGGAATTCCTCACAAATGTTTTGATATGTTTGAGAGCTGAAAAACTTTGTTCAGTTTAGGCGCTGGTCGCAGGTATTGTCAATACTAATTCATATAATTTTGCCACTTGAGAGTAAGCTTTGTCTAAACCATTTTCTCTAATGAAATGATATACACTGCTATTGCTGTTTTTATCAATATCTTCTATTTGATATATAACCGGAAGTTCAGAACGCAAAGCATATATGTCAGAATAATTTCCGTAATTGTTCTTGAGGGAATCGAATGCATCTTGTTTAACTTTTTGCACTGCGACTTGGCCAATACAAGAAATTAAATCATTCTGTATTGCACTGAATGTGCCACGAAACACTGTAGAATGTTCCAAATGGTTTCCCCAAGTTTTGTTTTATTTAGCAACCAATTCGACCAAGTCCATGTAATTACCTTTATTTACAGAGTCACTGGCTTCATCATGACCATGGAAGCCAAGTTCATGCTCTCCCAAAAAACAAAAAAATTTCAATAAATCTTTTTAACATTTCCTGATTTTTCTTTACTGCTTTGTTATGCTGTCGATGAGTAATTTCCAACTGCTTACCTAAAACATGTTCTATTCGAGTTATTCGATATGTTTTTTCTTGAAGAATTGACTATTATTGTTCTTTACTTATCGAATGTCTCTTTATTACCTTAAGGAGATTATTTAAATCAGAAAATCCCATTTTAGTCCAAACATTTCTTTCATTTGAAAAAAGTAAGCATGGCCAACAAAATAATTTTGCTTTGCTCTCATATCCATTCAACCTTTCGACAATGTTATAAATATCTATGTTAAAAAGTCTTGTGCATGTTTTAACTTTTATATTTAAATTTAGGTGAGGTTTTGGCCTACCTGTTTGGATAATTTCACTCTTTGCCTGAAAATTGTTCGATGAAAAACTTTTTGTTAATAAATTACACACTTCACAACATGAAACCTCACCAGGGCTGTTTGAAAGCACAAGAGAAGCATTTGAGGCACTCGGTTCACTCATGTTTGCAATTTTAAAATTGCTTCCACTCCGTACTTTATTACACAGAGAAAAACCATAAAATTCCTCCTACCTGAGCCAAACTGCTTGGAAATAATATCTGTTAATGCACTACTATAACACAAACACTTTTATAAGCATGAATGTTCATGTGAAATGTCAGAATTGCGACTTATTGAAACTGTAATATAACTGGACCAGACGCCTAGTCTCTGCTCGTACTCTACAGCAAATGGCTCATAGACATGTACACAATAATATTATTGCTTCCTAGTATGCTAGTAGTGTTATTTTTGGCCATAGTGTTTTTTTTTATTTTACTGAAGATGTGCTTCTAAAATTGTGCTTGTGAATGAGTGATTTTTATTGTTATTACTGTTATTATTATTTCAAATTCTAATTTGGAAGCAATGCTACTCTTGCTTCCATGGGGGATTCACCCCTGAAATAAATACATATATAATATATAGCGTATTAACTCAAAAGGAAGACAACTTTGAATTTAAGATGACTACAATAAAAAACAAGGTTTACTCAGAAAAAAACTTTGTAATACAATAACATACAGTGGTAACTTTGTGCTATCTGCTAACACTGCCAGCATTACAATAATGCACATTTTTTCATTCCCCGAAGTTTTTATAATGATGTTTTTGTGCCTTTTTTGTTAGCTGTGTGATTAAATGGCAATTTGTTATAAATAGGTGTCTTGTCTGCATTACCCATTTGGCTCAGAAGGTAATCATGAATTTTTCACAATCCAATTACATGCTTCTGGAAAGCAATAAGTTCATCCATTACGTCAGAAGGTAAATAATCATTGGCATATAAAAATTCTTCTTCACAGGCAAAAACCATTACGATGCACCATCTGCATGCATCAACCATTACTAGCCTTGAATTCTTGCTGTGGGATGTTTAGTGATCATGCTAATTCATTAGCTTTCAGTTTAATGATTTCCTGCAAAACTGATTTTTTGTCCATTCCTCAAGTACACACAAATTTTAGTTTCTTCTTCTAATTGATGAAATCGACTTGGTTTAGGTCCACTAAATGATTTCTATGTTGAGGTAGCATCTTCAAGTTTCTGTTTTGCTTGCTCCCACCTTCGCACATTTTCCTCCATCACATTATATTTCCTTCCGGCCTCACAATTGTTAGTTTCTCCAGCATAATGTACTACCATTAGCTTAAAATTTTTATCAAGACTTCATCTTATATCTTGTGATATATTCCATTTAACAGAAGTGCCTTTCTTCTCTACACGATCTATCATTTCAGTCCTAAGGTTTGGGATAACTTATTTATAACTGCTAAAACTAATAACTAGTCCTCACTTTATGTTAAAACTTAGCAAAGTTTGTACCAATTGTGTGTCCTGTAGAGGTGATACTCTTCAAACTGCAGGTGTATTTGTCATCTGCCGCAGGCATACCAATCAAAAAGTAACAAATATGTTTAAATTATAACAAGACACATGTAAAATGCTGGCAATCTTAATGTATCCATTTTTAATGCCGTATGTATCAAATTTTCCACCCAGCCGATTACAAATTTTGACAGATTTGTCAACATTCCCCTTTCACCGGCACCTACAAGGTGGAAAGCAACTCGTTTGAGTATTGTGAACTTCAAGAATATGAATAAATGTATTTTATTAATAAATTAAATGTAATATTATGTGTATGTATAAATAAATGCAATTTCATGGACATTGAATCAGCATCAGGGTGTTTCATATGGAGTTTAATACTTGGTACTCAATTTTAAGATTAACCATAATTTTTTTGCCGAAATATTTGTAAAAAAATCTTGCCTTCCTTTAATGTTAATACAGATTATATATTTTTAATGAAATATTTTTATTCATAGCCAGAAATATATTTAAATTATGATATTTATGATGAAAGCTATAAGTAAGATAAAGCAATTAACACATTTATGTTAGCTCAACCTACTGCAGGGTCAAAGTATAATATCTACATCAGACTAATCATAGTAATAGTGTTCACACCAAGGCAAGTGATTCACAAATGGATTGCTATACAATAATTTTTTCTATTCATATGACAAACAGTTTCCTTAGACACATATAGCTAAATCTCAATGCTAGACTTATGAACAATTTGAAATACCTCGTGTTGTCATCAGATCAAGAAATTTGTAATTATTTTCATTATTTTGATATGGTAGAGAAGAGACTTATTTTCAAGGTAAAATCCTGATACCTCTAGAATCCATTGAAATCAGCCAGTTTTTAGGATCAAAACCCATAGACTCATAAATAATTTCCCTCTCAATCTGCCTTTGATAGGTTTCCACAACAGTTCATACAGTCACCTGGTTCATTCCATACCTCCAGCCAGGAGCATAGCTTAAGGGGTTTTTAAGTGATTGCACAACATGTTTAAATCAAAGTACATATCTATCATTAATTACTCATCCTGTTTTGTTTTTCTAAGGTATATACATATATAAACATTTACATTGATATAATCATGCCTTCAACACTGCTGATGGCAAAAAATGTAGTTCTTCATCTTAGAGTGCTCTGCTCTATTTGATAATAACATATAACTTTGTGAAAAGACTTTTCTTTATCAAGTTCAATTTTAGAAGTTTACCAGAATATGTATTTATTCTCATAAATTACCAAAATGTATAAAAGACCCATTAGGTTTGTCTTGGTTAGAATTTTTCACTTCCCCAGGTTGAGCTACCCACTAATGTTCAAATTGCTTTTTCCTATGAAGCATAAACATATAATCTTAGAAATGATTTCAGAAATGTCTAAGTTTCACTTAGTTAACAAAAAATTAATTGCCGTCTGGAAAAGACATCTATATCAAAAACAAAACGAGAAGATATTACAGCACAAATATGCTGTCAGTGTGACTGTATTAAAATGACTTATACATATCTATCCTTTGAAATATATGTAGACTCAGAAAACTGTGTTCTATATTGATGTAAAATATATTATAATTACATGAAGTGCTATTCTGCATTCTAACATGGTACCTATTTATTCATTCTTTTACTAAAATTTATACTATGATTCTATGTACTACTCTTGAGGTTTGGTTAGATTTAAATAATGTTGGTGTTTTGACACTCAATTAAAAATTTTTGTTCATAATATATTTTTAGTTTTCAAGCATTCAATATTGTTAATGTAAATAATATAATATTAATGATTGTTCTTAGGTTCTGTTACAACTTGGTATAACAGTAGTGAAATTATATTCTTAAATTCAATTCACAATTGTCGAATGGTAGTGTAAATATTTATTATTAATCTTAGCATATTATATAAGGAATCAAGCGCCTTTTAAATCACATAATACATAATAGGATAAAATATGTACATTTTAATTTCAGATAAATATGGCTATTTCCTGAACACACAACCACCAGGTATTTGTTCATTAATAATTTCTGCCTGTACAAAGGTGGTGGAAAATTGGGTGGTTGGTGAAAGTATTGCTTATATAGTTTTGAGCTTACAGTTGAGCATGACAGTCAGTAATGATAGATACATAGTAACACTTTTATTAGGATGTCATGAATATGCATCAGTTGCACAGTATTCTTATGTCAGTTAGACTTTAAGTAATATGTTTTGGTCTAAAATGTAATATAATTTGGACTCTTTTTTATATGGGAATACAGTTTTAGTGGTGCTCTTTTACAATAAAAGTAATCATTGAATATTTTTTTCAGAAATTAAAGTTGCTGGCTTTCCTTTAATGTATTATCACTTAACTATAATCTGAAATATAATTTAATTTGAATTTCAGTCCAAACTCCCTGAAAAATATGAGTATTTTAACATAAGAGTGAATGCCTTGCATATCTAACAAAAATTTGAAGGATTATATTTAGTCAAGGTGGTGGTAAACTTTCTCTTAATGAAGGCTGTTACAAGTAGAAGATAAATTTTGATTTCTTGCTAGAAATGTTTACGGAATGTCCCACTTAAAAACACATGAATTTTAATATATTCAATGATCAAAAATAAAATATTCATTTAAGAACATTGCTCCAATTTTTCTAAATGAAAATTTTATATGAATATGTTAAGCTTTTGTATGATCAGTAATTGTTTTCATTTTTGTCTCAATTGAATTACATGATTATATTCTTCTGATTCTCATTTGGAAATGACTAAAATGTATTATAATATTCAATTCTAGGCTCACGATTCCATGTGACTCATGATTTTGGCTTTGTGACCCTGGACATTAATGGACTTGTTCCTGAGGATGCAGGTGTATATACCTGTAAGGCTATCAACAAAGCTGGAGAGGCTGTCACATCCACATCTCTTAAAGTTGGCGGTATGCATATTTTATTTTTGTAGCAGATTTCTTAGAAAATTGTTTGATGAATGTGCTTTATAGTTTAAAGTCATTATATCTAATAAGTACCGTAAATTAATATAACGTTTACTCAGTGATTCAAATTTTTTTCATCTTATTGCCTACAAATATCAGCAAATTGATATATTTCTCTAGAGCAAAGTTTCTCAAACTTTGAGAAGCCATGGAACTCATATATTTAAATATTTTTTCTCCTGGAATCCTAACCAAGAGGTGGTAAGCCAAATGGCAGTAATATAAACTTTATACTCGTAATTTTTGTTTATATATTTGATGTATTTTACAGTACACAGTTAATTTACATTCACAGAAGTAATTTGTGGTGTAGAAATCAATAAAAAATAAGGTTATCTATTTTAAGTCCATATTTATTGGAAAATTTTAATATATTACCAAAAAAATTCAGTGAATTGGATGTGATTGCTTTTCCTTGAATAGTAGTTTGATATCTGGAGGACTGTTGTTAATTACAAGTGCAGATCATCTTCTGCATCATGCCTATTCCTCCATTTGCTTTTTCCTGCCTCATATATAGAGAAAGATCTCTCGCAGAGATATGTTGCTGAAAAAGCCGTAGGATATTTCAAAGCATGAATGGCAATATAAGGATATTCTGTGAAAAGTCCAATCCAGAAATTTGTAATTTACATTTTATCAGAGTTTAGTTTTCAATGTGAAATAGGTTTAAATATCAAATAATAGATTCTTTTAATGATAATTCAGATACATATCTTGATACATTAAAAAGATTCTGAAGCCAACCTGTTTCTGTTGGTGGCGGAAAATTTTGTCAGACAAGTGTTCAATCACAGTTTTTGGCACTTTCATTAAGTATAACATTTGTAAATATGAAATCATTGAGATTCGGAAAACACTGAAGAATTTCCCAAGAAACACTCTCCAAAATCTCTCATGGAACCCCAATAAGCTTTTGTGGATCCCTTAGATTTTGTGGAACACAGTTTGAGAAACCCTGTTCTAGATGAATGAAAAAAGTATATGCTTAATAATTCTAGGAAAATTTTGTTTCTCATCTGTAATTTGGTTTTAGAAGTTAAACCAATAATTCATAGTAAATTCATAAGGTCTTACCTCTTACAACCATTTTATCGATTCATGTTTATTTTTAAATTCTTATTTCATTCTAACTCATAATTTGTAGAACGCTCTGCCATTGCTGGTGAGCCTTTGCAACCTGATGCCTGGCAGAAAATACAACTTAAAGAGGCAGAGATGGCTAACCGTGTGCCAAGGCAATTTTTAGATGATACGCCTCAACAAGCACCAGTTTTCACAACTCATCTAGTGAGCCAGGAGGGTCTGGTAGAAGGTCAACATGTGAGATTAGAAGCTCAAGTAGAACCAAGAGCTGATCCTAATTTGAAAATAGAATGGTTTAAGAATGGTGTCACTCTTACTACTGGTAAGGCAATTAAAAAAAATACTTTTATGAAATACTTGTATTGTTTTATGATAGTGGGATCATTTGCAAATGAAAATATCTATGCTACTTTGTTAAGTAAATTCTGAATTTAGTTTGATGTTCCTTTCTTTAGTGAATTAATTATATGTGGCAGTTTTTTTGCCTCTTGTATATGGAAAGTTTTGTTAATAGAGAACATTTTTGAAAGTAACATTTCTCTATTAAAATCAATTTTTGTGTATATTTAGGAACACGTATAAGGAGTACTTTTGATTTTGGACTGGTGACATTTGATATCAGTGGATTGAGACCAGATGATTCTGCCATTTACACCTGCAAAGCAACTAACTTGCTGGGCGAAGCAGTTTCAACATGCAAGCTTAAAGTTGAAGGTAAGAATTTAATTTTATGATAAATATTGATTTAAAAAAGTAGAAATCAATCATTGTTCATTGTTAATAATTTAATAATATCTTATTGGACTAGATTTGTAAACATGGCAATATTAAATGCTATTTTTCTTTCTAGACCGTCATTGGCTTTTGGGAAGTGCCATTCATCCAGAAGCTCTCCAACGTATTGAAGACTTGGAAAAGCCTCGTGGTGATCGTTTAGATGTACCAGAACCAGTTTTTGAATCACCAGTATTTATCACTCATCTAAACAATGTGGAATTGAAAGAAGGAGAAACTGCTCACTTTGAATGCAATGTTGAGCCATCTAAAGATCCAACTCTAAATATTGGTAAGTAATTATTAGAATAATTGCATTTTTAGTTATCTTGTAAGACAGTATTTATTGTAAATTATTGTTTGATATTCTTTACAATATTTAATTTTTTTATATAATACAGAGAGTTCAATATGATTTCATTTTTTTTTTCAAAATTAGCATTCACTATTGTTAATTTTATTTCCAGAATGGTACTTTAATGGAAAGCCTCTCCCAACTGGTGCTCGATACAAGACAACTCATGACTTTAGCTATGTTTCTCTGGACATCACACATTGTTATCCAGAAGACAATGGAATTTACATGTGCAAAGCAACAAATTCCAAAGGGCATGCCAGTACATCTGGAACTCTCCGTTGCACTGGTATGTTTAGCAAAAAATCTTTAGCGGCCTTGTTTTTATTCCATAGCAGATCTTTGTTGTTTATGGAACAGGTCCTCTATAATAATTGCCTTTTATGTAAAACCAGAATAATTTATTAAAGGGTTGAATTCATTAACAGGAAAAACCAACATTTATCTTGACACTCAACATCCTCAAGGAAAGGCTGGATTGGAGAAGATTCAGGAAGCAGAAGAAGCATTTATGTCAAAATATCAGAGACAATCATCAGCCCTGGAAGCAGCATACCCTAAGCCTGTATTTGTGGTTCCATTGGAACCTCAGTTTTCTATTGCAGAAGCTGCACCTTTGCACCTTGAGTGTCAAGTTGAACCAAAGGAAGATCCTTACCTCAAAGTGGAGTGGTACTTCAATGGAAAAGCTCTTGAGCATGGTAATCTTTATACATTTAAATAAATAATCATAGTTTTATTTGAAATCTCTAATTAATTATGCAATAGCATAATTTTAAGGTGAAATACAGCATGGATTTAGTTGGCACTTAGTCCAATATTATGCAACCAAAATTTTGACATGGATTCATGATTGATAATTATTATAATTTAGCCTTGTGTTATTATCATCTGCAAAATAGCTAATCACATTGTTAATGAAATTTATAGGATCCAGATTCAAGATGACCAGTGACTTTGGATTTGTTACACTTGACTTAACTGATGTGTATGAAAGAGACCAAGGAATTTATACTTGCAAGGCACACAATCTAGCTGGGGAAGATTTTACTTCAACAACTATTTATTGTACAAGTGAGTTTATATCTTGAATTTTAAAAATGATTAATCACCTTTGCCTATTTTACTTTTAATAACATTATTTTTTCTAGTAGTTGAGTAATATTTATGGCCATTAAAATTAAAGTATGAATCCAATTTTATTAACATTTTCAGCCAAGGAAGGGCTCATTGAAAAGACTCAGCATCCTAAAGGAACTGCTGGCTTGGAAAAGATACAAAACTTAGAGGAGTCTCTTAGGAAGCAAGAAGGTGCTGCACCTGAAGGAGAAGAAGGACATCCTCCTGTTTTCACATCCCAGGTAAATACAATGGCAGTTATTTGTGTTATTAGACTTTTGTTTTCAAAGTGATATTCTCCAAAAGCAATCAGGTACATTTATAATAAAGTGATTACAACTCATGTCGTAGCAGCTTATTTTATCAGTGTATTATTTTTTATGCTTATCATTTTCTTTGTAATTTTATTTTAATGGTCTGAATTTCAAAATTTATTTTATTGGCATACTCATTTCAAAATAAAATGATTTTATTTTGCAGCAACTTATAGGATTTCATCCTCAAGACACTGATCAGGTATAATTTATCAGTTTCTTGTGGTGGTGGTTTTTCTCATCTTTTCTAAGCATATTAATGCTATCTGTTTTCCATAAATCATTTGCTACTTTAAGATATTAAATTTGGTCCACAGAAATAAACTATCTACTCTCATTTTTTACTGGATTTGGTATTTCATGGGTCATCTATTATATATATAGACTCTTCTTACAGAGGAGGAGGATACTAATGTTTAGGCACTCCCATATGAGCTGAAATCTCGAAATTTATTACGTCGGTAAGATTGTGCAAAACTAACTAGAAAAAAACCAAATTCTTGAGAAAGTTCAACAATGCGGCTGTTAAAAATCCGCAATGTTTAAATAAATTTTTAAATTTTATGTATTTCCGAATGTGCTAGGAAGCTGATTTTTTTAAGGTAGAATTTGTAAAAAAATAAACAAAATAGTGGTTATAGAAATTTTGATATTTTATTTTGCTTGGCTGTTAAAAATTCTTAATATTTAAACAACTAGGTAAATGTGTAGATACTACGAAGAAAGCTAGGGAACTGAAAATTACAAGTTATTTAGAGGTTAGTGTATATGCACAAATAAATATTTTAAAACCTCCATGAAGTTGTTATTGCGGCCGTTAAAATTTTTAAAAATTTAAACAATTAGAAAAATGTTATTTCACTTCTAGATGTGCTATAACTTTAAAATTTGGCAGAAATCTGTGGCATTAGGATCCAACAATGGAAAAAGTATAATATTCTTAAAAATGCAAATTTTAGGGATTGTTTTACTCCAATATTGTTCCATAATGAATGAACGAAAATCGATGCAGAGGTGAAATATTTTAAATTAAAAAAATATTTCCAATGATGAAATACTCTCTGAAACATTAATGTGTTATTCAAGGTGAGCTGAAATGCTTGCAGAATGCGAGCACCAAGTACTTATAATAAATAATGAGCTGTGAAATAAACCATAGTGCAAAATGTATTTAAATTGAGTTAATCCCTGCAATATTGATATTGAAAACATAGTTTGTTTTGTTGTTGGCTGAGTCTTGAGGACTGCAAAAATAAAATAAAAAATTGGCCCCTGAAAGCATTGATAATCAATTTAGTGTTCTTGAAAGAAGGCCACAAGGATTTTTGTAGCTTTTATTAAGCGTTTACTTGGCTATTTAGTGAATATGACATCATAAACCTAAGTGACAGTTAGGCATATGTTTAAAAATTTTTACTAAATGGGCGATCATCAGTTGTTGATATATTATAAGGTGTAATAATTATTGCTAGATTTATATTTTGATGAATATGAGCTATTTCATTAAGTATAATGAATTTCAGTAGGATGTGCATTTTATATTGAATAAGAATAATTTTGAATGGATAACACCCAAGCTAGAAAGAATTGTAATGCAAACAGTCATCATTTTTAATATGCAAAAATTTTGTTCTTTAACATCATGGTGAAAGTTCTAACATATTGGAATCTGCAGTAACAGTAAAAATTGGCAATTATAAATCATCATTTGTTTTGTTCCATTTCTTGGTTATTTTTCCTAAAATTCCTTCAGATACAGCTAGATTAAAGACCTGGGTATCTTGTATAAATTTGAGTGATGGCATTTTATTTAGTATTTGCTTGATAAAGACTCATTAATGCTATAATTAAAATATGATTAAATAATTAATAAGTTAAACAAATGGGTGTTCATCTTTATTTCTATAAAGTTCCAGAATCTAGCTAACTTAAGTGAGGGAGATATTGCCCACTTTGAAGCATCCCTTACACCTGTTGGAGATCAGACCATGGTTGTTGAATGGTTATACAAAGGCGAAGTACTCAAAGCAAGTAAGTTGTGCTTGTAATACATTTAATTTTGAATGCTAATAGATTGAAAAACTCAACATTGCTGTAAGTGCTGTTAGGAGCCGACATGTTATACATCAGTGACAAATTAGCAGCAATAAAGTATAATTTCTTTTTACCAATTAAAGCTTAAGCTCAAAATTATTGGAAATCACATTCAAATACTCCAAATATACTTGTGCCAATGAAGTTTAGTGTAATGAATATGCAACTGTGTCTTGTAGTCATTTTTAGTTAATTAAATGCATGTAATTCTTTTTAAATCAGGTCACCGAATAAGGACTGTTCATGCATTTGGCATGGTAGTTCTTGAGATTTTAGGCACACAGATAGAGGATACTGGTGAATACACTTGCAGAGCAACCAACAAATGGGGTCAGGCTGAAATGAGTGTCACTCTGGAGTGTGTTGAAAAGCAGAAGGGTCAGAAGCCACAATTTACTACCCATATTAAGGTATATTTTACCTGGACATTTTTTTCTTCAAAATACATCCAATTATTTTTCACCATCAGAATTAACTTTGCTAATGCTTTGTTGTTGTTATGATTAATTAAAATAATAAATAATGTTAAAATATATATGATGGGAATTCATGCAATATGAAGTCTCTTCTAAAATTACTAACAGCACAAAAACCATGTTCTTTTTCTTTTTTAGTCATTGGAGAATTTGAAGGATAGTGAATCTGCCCACTTTGAGTGCACTCTTATACCAGTTGGAGATCCTCAACTCAAGGTTGAATGGTTCCTCAATGGGAAACCTATACCTCACTCATCTCGTATCAAGACAGTCTCAGACTTTGGTTTTGTTGTAATGGACATTGCTTATGTACAAAGCCATGACTCAGGAGAGTATGTCTGCAAGGCTAGCAATAAGTGAGTTTTCTTATGACCAAATTCCATTTTTTGGCAGTACCTATTATTCTATGAAACATATCCCATTGTGAAATGATTGGAAATTTTAAAAAATAATAGCATTTTCAATTACTTGTATAAGTATTCCATATAAATGTTTCAATACTTCAAAGTGGATCATTTTATCAAATTTTTTCATTTTAAATGTATATTTGATATATCATTTTATCAAATTTTTTCATTTTAAATGTATATTTAATTGGATGCCTATGCCTGTTTGATTCGATTTTTTTAAAACTTATTAAATATTTAGTGCATAATGTATTGAAAATAACAGATGGACTTTTTAAAAATCAAGTTCATTGAAGTTACATCTTATTGTTAATGAATTTCAGGTATGGTGAGGATTACACAAAGGCAACTCTTAAATGCCGTGGCAAAGGTGGTGTGTATTTTGATACATTGCAACCAGACTCACTTGCACGTATTCGTGAGCTTGAGCTCTCTGGTCATCCACGATCATCAGAGCCCCTTACTCCGGTTGAAGAACCTCCACACTTCATCACACAATTTGCGGACATTACTACCCTTGTTGAAGGGCAGTCAGCTCATTTTGAAGCTCGTCTTACACCAATAACTGATCCTCATCTCAAGGTTAGTGAAACAATATTATTATGGAAGTTTCTGCTTGGGTTTTAATTTAATTTAATTTTGATTAAGTCGTCTTATATCAACCATATTGTTCATTGCAGGTGGAGTGGTACTACAATGGAAAGAAACTCCCTCATGGTCATAAATATCGTACTTTCCATGACTTTGGTCTTGTTATACTTGACATATTGTACTGTTATGAGGAGAATTCTGGTGTCTATGAATGCCGTGCGGTTAATCGTGTTGGAGAAGATGTAACTAGAGCAACACTCAAGTGTGTTTCCAAAGCAAACCTTATTTTGGACTCACAACTACCTCAGGTTAGCAATATAGATTTTTCATAAATATTGCTGATGAGTTTTCAGAATATATTATTATTCCACAAACCTTGATTAGTAGTATATCATTGTGTACTAATATGTGATTGTATTCGCTAACAGGGCATGGAAGGTGGGTTGCAAAAGATTCAAACCCTTGAGGATTCCCATATTAGAACCAGAGAAGATATGACCACTGAGGAGAGACGTCAAGCTCCTGTCTTCACTGTGCCTTTGTCTAACAATGAAAGTCTGCGTGAGGGTGAAAGTGCACACTTTGAGGGTCGTCTCACACCAACTGATGATCCAAAACTGAAGGTGAGATGATTTCCATAACTAAGCTTTTCAATTCTGTCTGTTCTGTCCATGACTTGGGGGCATGCAATGATTTTTTTATTCCTTTGTCTTACAGGTTGAATGGTATTGGAATGGCAAGGCCCTCAGAACAGGATCTCGATTCAGGACTTTCCATGATTTTGGCTTTGTCATTTTAGAGATTTCACCTGTATATCCCGAGGATTCAGGAGAGTATAATTGCCGTGCAACGAACGAATATGGTGAAGCTGTCACCACTGCTTCAATGAAAGTACAAGGTATACATGATGCCTAAATTACCTACCATTATGGATTTATTAGATAAATAATTTTTTGGATCGTGCCAGATTCATGTGAATTTAAAGGATTTCAAAGTGTGCTATAAAATATATATATCATACGCTATGTGGAAATGCATATAAGAATTTTGGGATTGTATTGTGTTTAGATTAACCTGTTAATTAATATTTAAATTTCTGCTTAATAGGCAAGAGAAGTATCATTTTGGAATCTCAGCTACCAAAGGGAATGGAAAACACAATTGAAAAAATTGCTGAGCTCGAAGGTTTGGGTCATGTGAGAGGTGCTCCAGTAGAAGAGGAAGACTCAGGAAAACCACCTGAGTTTATAACCACACCTGCTGACCTCATCTTGCAAGAAAATTCTCTTGCACATTTTGAATGCCGCTTGACACCAGTAAATGACTCAAGCATGAGAGTTGAATGGTTCCACAATGGAAAGGCTTTATCAGCAGGATCTCGCATTAAAACCATCAATGACTTTGGATTTGTTATTTTGGAAGTTGCTGGAGTATATCAAAGAGATTCTGGACTTTACACCTGCAAGGTGCAATATTGAATTTTTTCTCCCTTATTTTGGTTTTAGAAAACATGGTGAAAATTTTTCAACATGAGTAAGATTTTCATACTTATGAATGATTGCTTAAATTATTTATAGGCAACTAATCGCCATGGTGAGGCTACTGTGTCTTGCCAGCTTCAAGTTAAAGGAAGGCAGGGTATTATCATGGAACCACAGCTGCCAAGAGACTTCAAAACTGGAACAACAAGTATTCAAAGACTTGAAGAATCTCTGTATAAGAGAGAAGAAGTGCCTGCAGAAGAAGAAAAACCTGAACCTCCACGTTTCGTCACGGAGCTTAAGGTTTGCAATCAAATTGATGTAATATTTTGATAAAGAAAATATTAAAAACAATATTTTATTTACTAAGTGCTTAATAATTTATACATATTTCAACATTTTAGGATGTGATGGATATCTCAGAAGGAGCTCCCGCCCACTTTGACTGTCGTGTGGAACCTGTTGGAGATCCAACAATGAGAATTGATTGGTTCCACAATGGGCGTCCATTCCCGACTGGTTCTCGTGTGCGCACTATAAACGATTTTGGTTTTGTTTCTCTTGACCTTGACTGGACCTATGCTCGTGACTCTGGAGAGTTTTTGTGCCGAGCTACAAATAAATGGGGCTCTGCTACAACAAAAGCTACCCTCATATGCAAAGGTGAGTTTGTATTAAACATTAATACTGTATAAGTTAATCAAAACATTTCAGCTGGCTTATGATTGTTTCTTCTCCTGAATATTCTCTTATGGTTCAAGAAGTTGATGTATGTATAGTATTATGATTATAGTTATATAATTTTTGTTAGAGAATTTGTATTTTCAAATGTGTTTAGTTTTTATTTCTTTTTAATAGGAAATGTAATTATTAAGTAGCTTTTGTTACAGCTATCAGTTTGTATTTATGTCTGTAATATCAATCTAAAAGTCATTTGTCATTTAGTCTCCCTTAAAATTTTCTCACAGATCAATTCACTTTGTTCATGGAGGAACAAGGATTGAGTGAGCTTCTCACAGATATACAAGGTTTGACAGATTTTCAGGTTTTTAAAAATCATGGAGGTGGTGGTGCTAATAAACTGTTTAAATAACCATAAACTTTACAGGAATTGATCCAAACAATTGTACATCATATAAGGTTGAAGGAGGCTAACCAACAACATTGTAAAATAATTTTGATTTAAGGAAAGATATTCGTGGACTAATGTCTAATAGTATCAACTAGGTTTAGATATGCATCATAAAATTTCTGTTCTTAAAAAAATCTAATTTGTACTACCATTATAATCATTTTACATGATAATAATTAGAAATATAACAAATGTATTATTCATCAAGTATCAATAATTCATTGAAAAGGCTAATTTAAGAAATATAACTAAAAATGTAATTTACAAATGATTAAGCATTAATTTTATTTATTATTGGTTTATCTCAGAAAATATTTAATAATACTTAATTAAAAGGTGCTGGATCCCTAACACTTGTGAATATTTAAAAATTTACTTTTGAATTAATTTGATAAATCATCTTTTCTCAGCCAAACGTGACGTAGTATTGGACTCCCAACTTCCTCAGGGAATAAGTGGTGAAAAGCTGAAAGAACTGGAAAGAGGCCCTGTGACTGTGGCACCGAAAGAAGATGCCCCTCTTACCCCTCCAAAATTTATAACACAGGTGCTTAAAAGTTACAGTTTTCTGGTGTATTTATGAAAATATTGTTTTTATTTGTTCATAGCATTTATAAAAGTGTAACTAATATCCAAAATATTTATATCTTATAGATTGAGTCAGTTGGTATTGGAGAGGGAGAACCTGTGAGATTTGAATGCCGTGTTGAACCCAGAACTGACCCGAAATTGAGAGTAGAATGGTTTCACAATGGAAAACCATTACCCTCTGGACATCGCTTCAGAGCTCTGTATGATTTTGGATTTGTATCTCTTGATATACTATATGCCTATCCTGAAGACTCAGGAGAGTATGTTTGCCGTGCAGTCAATGATTTAGGTGAAGACACAACCAAAGCTACAGTATCATGCAAAAGTAAGTAATTTTTATTTCAGAATAATTAACATGATTTCAGTGTTTATATCATCTTGACATTTTGAAATTAGAATTATTATTATGTTTACAAATCTGTTAACATTGGTAAATTTCCAACTGTTAGAGGATGAAGTTATATACTTTTCATGAATGTACTCATATTCAGGAATTTCATTAGTTCCTATAACACTTTTTCTGCCAATATTTCTTCAAATTCTAAACTTTTTGTGTCTAAGTTTTTAATATCATTTTAACTCTATTGCTGTATTAACTGTAGGTTTAGTGTATAATTATTTTTTAACTTTCTTGGAAAATTGCTGAAATACAATATAATGTTGGGTAATAAATCTTTTATTTTCCAGGATTGCCCACAATCTTGCTTCAGAATCAAGTACCAAAGGGTATGAAGAAGTCAGAAGCATTGATGCAGATGGAGGCAACCATAAAGAAATATACATCAGAAGTACATCTCACAGAGGATGATATTTATGATCCAGACAAAAAACAACCACCTAGGTAAAATTCATAATTTTGCTATTTTAAAGATTCATGATTTTAGTTCAATTGCTTAATAAAGTCACATGTTATGATGTGTATAAATTTACTTTTACATTTATATTATTTAGATTTGTGACACAAATTAAGGATCAGACTCAGCTTATTGAGATGCAATCCACCAAATTTGAATGCCAGCTGGCCCCTGTTGGAGATCCTAACATGAAAGTGGAATGGTTCTTCAATGGGAAGCCACTTCCATACAGTAAGTTATGTGTTTTGCTGAAATTAAAGTGAAGAAGTCGCTGATAATAGCATCAATATTGACAAATATTTCTGCTTCGGAAAATGTTCTGTTTATTGAAGTTCTAATGGCTATAAAGAGATATATATAAAATATACTTTAAATATGCAATATAATGGCAGAGCTTTATCGATTTTAAAAATTGTTATTGTACTTAACTATTATTTTGTAAATCTTCTCTGTTGCTCTTTATTTAAAATATATAATTTTATATTTATACTAATGTATTGCCCGTCATATGACGGGTGTCCTCTCCCTCCCCCTCCCTCCCTCCCTCTCCCTCCCTCTCCCTCCCTCCCCCTCCCTCCCTCTCCCTCCCTCCCTCTCCCTCCCTCCCTCTCCCTCCCTCCCTCTCCCTCCCTCCCTCTCCCTCCCTCCCTCTCCCTCCCTCTCCCTCCCTCTCTCTCTCTCCCTCCCTCTCCCTCCCTCCCTCTCCCTCCCTCTCCCTCCCTCCCTCCCTCTCCCTCCCTCTCCCACCTCCCTCCCCTCTCTCATTCCCTCCTGTCCTAATCCATAGCTCTCCCTCTTTTTCTCCTTCTCCCTCTTTTTCTCTGTCCGTCTCCCTCTTTATCTTCATCTCCCTCTTTATCTCTTTCCTCCCATCCTTTTTAATTATACACCTCCCTTACTCTATGTACCTTCCATTCTATATTCTTTCCTTCCAATCTCCCTCCCCACATCCCCCTCTCTCTCACTCTACGTCTATATAGTCATTTAGATAAGCAAAAGAATCCAAACTAAATCCCAGTCCCATTAGAATTACATAATTTCATTAAAAATCCCGCGATAATTTAAGTCAATCTATGCACTGATATATATTACATGTGTGTGGGTTAAGACAACAATTGATTCTCAAAGTTTAACAATGACGTGGTCGGCAAGGTAACATTCTGTTTAAAAGTCGATATTTTCCCAAAATATATGATTTAAATGTTCAATATGAGAAATTTTGAATGGTAGATGGAAAAGATGATTAGAATAAGAAACTTCATTAATTTTTCTAAAACATTCTTCAAATTCGAAGATCGTACATCAATTCTTTCAATTCTTTCTAATTTTAATTTTCAAAAGAATATAAGCCGGCACTTTAAAAAGTCGATTTTTATGTGTTAACTTACGGGATATGGAAATTGTCCCCCTACAGTCGAACCAGGGTATTTTTTTATAATTTAATTTTTATATCTGAATTAAACATTCCTGGTAAATTTCAACCTTCCACCTAATCAGGAAGTTTGTTAATAGCATTTTAAAATATGCCATTGATGATGTCTGTGTTATACACAAACACATCTAGGCTTTTATTATAGTAATTACTACATCCCTTAAATATGCTATCTATTAACTTTTCAGAGAACCGATTCACACCAATATATGATTTTGGTTATGTTGCAATGAACTTTGGATGGGTATATCCTGAAGACAGTGGAGAATACCTCTGCAGAGCAACTAATCTTTATGGAATGGATGAAACCAGAGCTGTAATTAAAACAACAGGAAAGCCAGGCATCATATATGAGTCCCAACTTCCTAAAGGAATGAAGAGCATTGAGAGGATCCGAGAAATGGAAGCTGCTTGGCAACTGTGAGTCTCAATCTCTTGAAATATTCATAAAAATGTTATGATCCATAATAAATATAAAAATAAGCTTTTATAGTAATTCATAAGTACATGATTATTTTGCTATGATAATCTTTAATATGTTTTTTCTTCTTGAATTAAATATTAACATACCATATTTCCTTGATTCTGAGACGCCATCGATTGTAAGATGCACCCTTGATATTACTAATACCTTTAAAAGAAAATAATACTGCAGATATCACCAAATGTTAGACGCACCCCGATTTCAGAGACATTAAAAAGTGAAAAAAGTGCATCTTAGATTCGAGGAAATATAGTATATTATAATAATAAAACCATTAATTAAAATCATCACCTTAATTTAAAAAATTAATTAGTAATTTTTTATAGCCACAGGTAAAATTTAATGGCAAAATCCCTCTTAAAAATAAATGGAACATCAATACTTACTTTTAATTCATTTTATCTGTAGAGCTCCAGAGGAACTGATGCAGGATGAGAGGCCTAAAGTTGCACCAGTATTTGTGACAAAGCCTGAACCTTATACTGCCATGGAAGGAGAACCAGCTCGGTTCTGCTGTCGTGTCACTGGTTATCCTAAGCCTAGAGTTATGTGGCTAGTAAATGGTCACACAGTAGTGAATGTAAGTTCTTCTATCTAGGGAATAATTATATGAAGCAGTATTTGCAAGTTCGCATTTTTATCTCATCAATGCTTCTTGGAAATTATTCAACAATCCAGCAGATACAAAATTAAATAACTAACTTGATTAGTTATTTAATAGGATAAGCAACCTTCTTGCCAAATGAAATAATTTTTTTGCATTTGAGGATGAATATTTTTTTATTATCATTTCTATTTTATCTTAAAGACTTTTCATGAAAAGTATCCCTCATTTTTCTTTACTTGTTTGTAGGGTACAAAATACAAACTTACATATGATGGTATGTGGCATTTGGATATTCCAAAAACACGTCAGTATGACAATGGAAAAGTGGAAATCATTGCGAGAAACTCAGCAGGTGAAGCATATGCCGTAACTGACTTAACAGTAAAGCCTCGTTATGATGACTATCGAAGTGTTCTGAAGAACTCACCACGACGTAAGTTGATTTGTTTTTTGATGACATTTTATATGAGAAAACTCTTCCTTCTTAGGTTGAATCCCATTATGTTTTTGGAGCTGATTCTGTGGCAGATGTTTGAAGATGTAAGCTGTCATCACTGGCTGAAAGCAATTTTTTTCTTAGCCATTGGCTCTCAAACTATTTGCAGAACACATTGATTTGTAATGTGGTTCATGTATAAAACTCATGTATAGTTAATTGATTTTATGGAACACTTGAGAAATTCTACCTTCATCAGAGATTGAAAACTAATGGAAATAGTTTGAGAATCAATGTTGTAAAACTTAATTTTTATATTTTCAGGCATCAAATGTTCCAGATTAATAGTATTCCATAATAAATATATGAATAATATATAATTGATACCCTATAAATGCAAATGACTTTTTAAACAAACTACATAAAACCACCTTGATTCTAATCACAAGCTTACACACTTAAACCAGCAACACCGTTTTCTAATAAACATTGGTTTGAAGTGAACAATAGTTCATTCCATGAGCTTTTGGTTGAATCAACTTTCAAATTGGTATTATTTTGTTTTGTGTACTTTACACCAAAATGGTCTTTCTGTTTGAAGTCCAATCAATTTTCATGGAGTGAACTGTTTTAATATACTAACACACCATGACACTGCTTGCACAAAACCTACTACTGCACACATTCGAAAATTTTCCTGCTTATCTCTAATGGTGGCCATTAGAGGAAGTTGCTTTTCAATTGGGAGAAGCGTCTAACTGATTGAACGAAATGACGACCTCTTTTGTCTCTTCATGCTTCTGATAAAGGACTTCTCAGGTATGGATTTTTTTCATAACTATCCTTGTTGTGGCGTTCCTCTGTAAATATTCTTTAACATTGTTTTTTGTTTTGTTTTGCCTTTTGTGAATACTATTTTCTATCTCTTGGCCTTCATTTCAAAAATGTATTCATTTGACAGGCATGAAAATTATTTTGATTATACCTCCTCTTTCCTCATTAATTACGTAAATATTCTATCCACTAACACGTACATATATTTTTTGCTTATTAATCCTTTCTGAACTAAACATACTTACACTCATTTAAACATAAATCAAATAAATAAACTTCATCTTTAAAATAAAAATGAATTATGTTTCCCTTTTCTGTATTGTTAAGTTATTTGTATGCATTATGTCTTACTGTACCTCACCATGTCATACCTGACCTTCATCATTGCTTGATATGTGTTTCATCAAGGTAAATGTTAAACTGCTTTCATAAATTTACCAGTGGAATGACGGAAGAATCATATAATCTTCTAGATGCCTCATTTGCAACAAAAGTCAAATTTTTAGTATAATGCATATTTTAATATTTTCATGTACTTGTATTTGCTTTAGTTGTTAATATCTTGTGCTTTGAGCACTTTGTCTTACAAAACTTCATATTGAAAAATCACTGCATGTTTATTTTAATCAGTCCTTACAGTACTTTTATCATAACTGTCCAAGCAATGTTTTCATAATATTTTTATGCCACATGGCAGCATGGTATGACTTTGAACTGGGCCAATACCAGAAGGAGAGACAGGAAACTGAATTGGAGAAAATATTTGAGGAGAGAGGTGGACATCAAGTTGAGGTGCCTACTGATCATCTTAAATCAAAAACAGTGAAAGAGCCGGAGCCAGAATGGACCCAGCAAGTGAGGAAGAAGAAAGGAGATGATTATTACACTAAACTGAAAGAGGTAAAGTTTTACTGAAGCTTAATTATAAAATTAAATGGAACCAGAATGAAATGAATATAATTTTTGTTAAGTAATATTTTCATTTTGATATCAACATAATTTAACTGTTATTGTGGATATTTTGTAGCTGGAGGAGGAGCAAGTAATCAAGGAAGCTAGGTTAAGGGAAAAATCACATCAATTTGCCATTCCAGGAGAAAAAGTTGTTTCCAATTCACTAGCAAAGGGAATGGCTCAGAGCTATGAAGATAAAGTGTAAGTATATTTCATTTTTGATGAAATCAAAGTAATTATTAATTTGAAAACTTATCTACTTAAAATCTTTTGCCATGGTAGAGATGCTCAAGATGAAAAACCAAAATGGATCCCTCCACCCTCTCCAAAATTGTTGCGACAAGCTCAGCAAGAAAGGGCATCAGAGGAGGAGGTTGAAACCAAGCGTGCTAAAGGCCCTGGTATAGTTCCTGAACCATTGGAATCCAGTGTACATGGTCGGGAAGTGCATGTAGCTAAGCAGAGGCAGACTCAAAAGGAGGTGAAACTGATTGCTCTCTATAGTTAACTTTGCTTCTTAATTCTCATTTTCTCATTGTTGTTTCAAATTTGGTTGCAAAATTACTTACGATTTCAATTTTTTTAGACTCGAGGAGATCTTGAAATAACAAGAAAGATAACTGCCACAGAAACTGCAGAAATGGAGCATAAGGGAACTACTCAAGAAAGGATGGTTTCTGGTCAAGTGGTATGTATAATTTAAATTATTAATGGATGAGTATTATTTTTAAATATTTTATTCAAATTAGATTCTTTTGGTGGAATCCTCTTCTTCACATTTTTTATGTCTAAAATTCTTATCCCCTGAAAATTCAACAAAATAATTTAGTGAAAATGAATTTTTTTCATTGCAATTTTTTTTAACCATGTCATAAATGTAATGTTATATTTCTGTTTTAGAAACCAACAAAACCTCCATTCTTCACCAAGAAGATTCAGCCATGCAGAGCTTTTGAGCAGGAACCTGCTCGCTTTGAAGTCGAGTATGATGGTGACCCTATACCAACTGTTAAATGGTTCAGGGAAGACTTCCCGATTAAAAGTTCACCAGATTTCACAATTCATACATTTGGCACCAAGTCTGTCTTGTTGATTCGACAGGTATGTTTTCAAAATATAATACATGTACATCATGAAACAATATTATATTTAACCCTTAAGAGGTCGTGTGGTAGTTTGCAATGTGGGAGGTTGCGCACAGTCTTTCTGACCATGTTGGATAAAGAGGCAAAAATACTCAAAGATATATTTTTCATTCCACATTTTCTGTATTTTGAAATGCATTTATGTTCATACAATGGTTTTGCATCAATAAAGATGCATTGAAATAGTTAAAATATTATATATATAAATACAATAAATAGCGGTATCAAACACCGCATGGCATGCAGGACAGTTTTTCACAGGAAAAAAATTAGGTGATTTCTTCATAGAATGTTGGATTTTTATTATTTCCTAACAAATATAATGAAGAGTGTGATAAAAATTATAAGCAGTCTCAAACACACTCACTTGAAAAGGACTGTGTAGTTGCCAGCGTATGTTCTCAACCAGACATAGGAGACCAACTCTACCTTAGATGGGAACAACTAGTTATTGTTTTGTGTATTCAATCAGGACAGTTGTAAGAGGACAGCACTTATCCTCGCACATTCTTGAAGGAATAACATGATATCACTACAGAGAGCATATGGTGTGCTAGGCCGGCTCCGCTTGCTTACTCACAGGGAATACAAATGTAAACACAAATAATACTTACGACGGGTGTCTTCCACACCAAAAAACTGATTGATAGTGAACTTGAGGTGAAATAAGGATGCCACGCATTAGATATTACTGATAGAGAACCTGGTCTTTCAGACTGTGCGTGACCTCTTGAGCATTCGATCAGAAAAAACTGATGTGCAGTAATGAAAACCCACAATGTAAACAAATAAAACTTAATTGGAGAGCCCTACAAATTCATCATATGACACATTATGGACAAGAAATAAGGTACTTAGAAGGCCAGAGATTAAATGATGCAGAAAGTTTTAAAAATTTTAATAAAGTAACCCACTCAGTCTTTTTGACCGTGCGCAACCTCTTAAGGGTTAATGACAAATGAAAATATTCCTGTCATTAATGAAATTCACTGGAGAATTATTGAACTCATCTTATGGCTCAAAGCAAATTCAAGAATAAGCAAAAAAATTGATTTAATACATGATTCATATTTAAGGTATTTTCTGAAGACTCTGGAATCTTTGCTGTTGTGGCTGAGAATCGAGGAGGAACAGCTAAGTGCAGTGCAAACTTGGTCGTTGAAGAACGGAGGAGACCTGGTCGAGGTGGTGTTATTCCACCTAGTTTTCTTACTACCATTCAGGGAATTAATGTAAATGCTGGACAGCTTGCCCGTTTTGATGCTAGAATTGCTGGAACCCGGCCATTAGATGTTTACTGGCTCAAGGCAAGGAAATCTCACTATAGTTTTTTATAATTTTATTACTGTAGTCAAATTTTCATTTTGTTATGAATATCATTATTAGTTTTTGCTCAGTTGTACTTAATGAGACAATGTATCTTTTTATGTAATATAGAATGGAAAGAAGATAGTGAGTGATATAAAATACAAAACACTTGAGGAAGACAACATGTACACCCTCTTGGTTATTGAGGCATTCCCTGATGATTCTGGCACATATGAGTGTGTAGCGATCAACAGTGCTGGTGAGGCTCGGTGTGATGCAGACCTTTTTGTCCAAACACCTGGTTCCCCTGCTACCACTCCAAAATCGAAGCAGCAAAAGCAACAAGAAACACCATCGCCTGGTGTGGAGAAAGCCCCCACAATTCTAGAGCCGTTGAAAGAGCAGAAAGTGAAAGAGGGACAAGCAGTAGCCTTCCGTTGCAAAATCTCAGCTAAACCAAGTAAGTGTTACCTGAATTATAACCCATGGCAGTTAATATATTCATTTGAAAATTGATAATATTGTACTTTTTAATTTATATAACTTTTTACCATATTTTTTAAATTTTTGGGACAAATTTCAAGATGCATATAAACCATAGATCATTTTTTCTATAAATTCAACTTTTTTTGAAAAATCTTATTATCCTACTTAAATTAAAGATAAACTTATAATGCAATTACTGCAATCTAACTTGAGCTCTGACAGATAACAAGGGAGGGGGTAGTGTTACCAAATCACACTGAAGTAGGTACTAAAGGGAAAGGAGACTGGTTGTGCATGATGTAGTAATGTTGCTGTTGAGTGATTGGTTGGAACACTTTTTGAGAACTTCCAATTCTTGGCACTCAGAACTCAAGTTAGACCACACCAATTATAGTTATTTAAATACATAATTAATCGTTGGATTTATTTTTCTCATATTTTTTGATCTCTTTTGTTTTGCCTTCAAACTTATACTTACTACATGTATTTCATGTATATCAACAGCACCTCAAATCAAATGGATGAAAGGGGAAAAGCCAATCAAACCATCAAAGTACTTTCAAATGGCCAAGGATGGAGATGTTTACACACTAAGAATAAGTGAGGCTTTCCCTGAAGATGAAGGCACTTACAAATGTGTTGCCTCTAACCCAGCTGGTTCAGTAATGTTATCTGCACCTCTTCGTGTAATTGGTAGGTATATTGTTTCTCTGAAAGCACTGGTTGTTTCTTCTAACCACCATTACAATTATGTAAATATTTTTTATTTTTTTGTTAATGTTATGTTTCTCTTTATTTAAAACTATACTGTATTTATAGCTCCAGAAGTTCAAGAAGTACTGCCAACCTTAGCTCCTCTGGCTGATGTAACTGTTCCTGAGGGCAATCCTGCCCAATTTCGAACGCACGTGACTGGAAAACCAGCACCAACAGTACAATGGTTCAGGGAAGGTGCTCTGATCCCTCAATCAACTGATTTTCAGGTAATTTATCTATTTGCTAAGTGAATTTTCATTTTAAAATAAGAAAACATTTATTAATGTGAGTTATTTAATTGTAACACATCATTTAGAGCTGATTTCTTTTGTATGTTAATTCACAAGTATAATACATTAGTTTTAATAATTAAAGCACATTGACTTGTAACTAAACTATTTGGACATATTTAATTTTATTACTTTTTATTTCATTGCTTAGAATTTTCATTCAATGAATTAAAAATATTTTATTACAACATTATAGTTTAAAATTTATTGAATGACTGGCTATAAAATTTTGAAAAGTAAGCAAATTCTATTGCCAGATGAAATTGGGATTCCTTTTCCATCGTTACAATGTTGGAATAATTTTTCATAAAGTTTGATCTAATTTCTTTCCAAAATTATTAAAATTAAATGTATCAAGTTCGTTAAGTAAACAGCAGAATTCAGAATAAATGATGAATTACAAAATTTTAATCAAAAATTAACTTTTCCAAATAGTTTGCTCCAAAATATTTTAAATTATTAGTTTTGGACTTATAACAATTATTAGATAGAGCAAAATGAAATGTATACAAATACAAAATGAGGGTATTGTTTTCATGCCAAGGAAAATATATAGTAGTATATATTAAAGTAATACTTGATTCAGTAGGAAATGGGTTCATATGATATTTTATAATTTCCCCATAATGAAGATTATTTTTGCATTGATAGATTTATTAAATAGTAGTAGAAATTCTGTTACAGACAATTTTGATACTGGAAGTGATCAGGTTTCTGAGGATAATTATGTAAGGAGAACATTTAAAACTAATGAATAGAATCTGGAAATAATCAATACTTTAAAGGAATCTGTTTGTTGGATTGCATTGAAAACAGTAACAAATAAATCATATGAAATCTTAAGATATTCAAGATTAGAATAATTGAAATTTATGCCATTGTGATCATTTCTCAATAATCAGATGATATTAAAAAAAATTTTTTCCCAAAAATAATAGCACAACTCTTTGTTATCTTTTTACCTGTATTGCATATAAGTGTTTATATATGTATGTATGTGTGTGTATGTATGTGTGAGTGTATATATATATATATATATATATATATATGATGTGATGGAATTTTAAGACATTTGTGGTTAAAACCTTCACTGTAATATTTAATCTTGGTTTGTTATATTTGTAATTAAGATATTACTTGATATAACCTCTGTTACCTAATTTGATGAGATATTTATAGCGAGTTGGGCTTTTTTCTCAGCTGAAACACCCTTTATAGAAAATCTAAGGTTTCATGTTGTACACCTGTTTTGTTGTTAGAAGTATTTTTGCTAATATGCTCCTAATTTACCAACTGGTTGCATAATTTTTATGAACATGTTAAATTATTTATACCAAAGAGAATATATTTTAAATTTGAAGTTTTTTCTCCCTCAAAATGTTATTTGTCTTATTTTTTCCCATTTTTAATCATTGTTATAGATTTATTAGTATAGTCATGCCTTATTTAGTGCAATCTGAAAGTTCTTTTTGATAAACAAACAGTTAATAATTTAGTACTGAATAGTGTCAGTTCATGATAGTGCATAGTTTACTATAGCTTTAAATTAAATAAAAAATGTATAAATGTGCATGAGTATTATAGAAAATAATGTCAGTTGACTAATATTTACTTAATATAAATTAATATTACTAATAAAAATAACACACAATGTTCAAGCGCTTGCTGATTTGCCAGATAAATGAACATTATTATTATTTGAACAGTGTTTAAAACTTTCAAACCAACCAGAATTAGCATTAAATGTTTCAGAAGAATAGCCACCCATTGCTTTATATGTTCAAAGGCTTTATTACAAATGGCTGCTTGACTAAGGGGCATGCGGTCATCAGACACTTTTGAATCAATCCACCATGTCATGGCATATTATGCTGGGGGGCAACGGGGGACAGTTGTCCCCCTCTGGATCAGATCTGCATCAAGAGAAAACAGCCATTGATGTCTGGTTAGGTCAGTGGATTAATATGGTCATTTTTCTGAGGTCAGGCAAGTAGGTGGGAACTCCCTACATGTTTGAAACAAACTGCTAAATTATTAAGCCCACCAAACCCGGCTGTGGGAGCTTGCCTATCCCCTTGCCCCTCCTGGAAAAGTTCCAGCTGACATCCATGCTAAAAGTTTCTCCATTTTTTCTAAAACATTCCTGTGTAATAGTATTTCTTCACAGTTATTACAGTGACTAATTCAATAGAACTTTTTATTTTCTCTTTATTTAACATAATTGTATGAATTTTGGAAGTTGTGGAAGTTGTAAAGTTAAACTTACATGCAATATTGCTCTGATGTTCACCTTTTTTGAAGCATTGTAACACTAAGTTTATGCTCAAGATTTATGCTTTTCCTTTTTAATTTAGGGTTATGTCCTGCACTTTTATTGTCTTCACTCATTATCTCTTTTCTGGTATGTTTTATTCAAATTATTTTCCCTATTCACTCTTAAATATATATTTTGCACTGGAAATGAAGGTGCTTTTTTGTCTTGTTTTAGGATTATGACATCATCATTAGATTACACCTTTGGTTGGGATTGACAGCCTCATAATAAAGTCTATAAATTCCCTTTAAAAACATTATATCAATGCTATAGAATAATACGTTTACCAATTAATAGCAGTGAACTCGTTGCTATAGCATTTTTATTTTCCATCATTAAAAATCTGAAAATTTTCCCCCCTTTTTTGATTAAAAACAATTGTTTGCTCTCATTCAACACAGATTTGGCCAACTATGATCATCAAACAATAAGTGTCATTGATTAAAATATTTATGCCCTTTACAGTTGTATGTCATCTTAATTTTTTATTGTAAGGATGTTAAAGAGATCCAATGTAGATATTGCCTAAAAATTCTTTTAAATTCTGGAAATGGGCACTTTTGCATTTTGAATTAAATTTGGCTCTAAGCTCATTGAAGCAATATGCTCAAAAGAATACAAAAATAATCAAATATCAGAAAAATAAGTTATCAAAATATGATGACAGTCAGTATTATTATAAACCATTAAAATCCCAGCTAGCAAATTATCTAGTTGTTGGAGACCTGTGATAAAAAGCTGAGTTTTAGCAAATAAACAATATGCAGATCCCACTGGGATCCTGGTACTTTTGGAAAGAGTACTAGTCAGCTAAGCATCTAGGTTAAAAAATTAGGTACTGTATGCATATCTGGGGATGTGAAAGGTAAACAAAGTGATGTGAGCGCCGCCGACGAGAAGAGGAACTACCAGTAGGAAAGGCAGAAAAACGGAAGACAAACATAAAAATAAGATTTCGAGGTTTGTAATGAAACAACATAAGGGGTGACATGTAATATAATATATAGTGACAAAGTAACAGATATTTATAAAATGATTGTAGAGCAATTATGGATCAATTTCTGGTGGACTAAAGGCGGCAATATCTTTCAGAATTTTATGGAAGGTATCCCCTAGCCTAGCAGACGTCTCCACATAAACTCCTCCATGTAACTTTGTGTTCCACTCTGCTTCTTGTTCCTCCACTTAATGGCTCGCCACATTCGTATTTTAGCGGTGAGATTTCACTTAATGATGATACTATGACAAGTGATACCCAACCCAGCCCGAGGATGTAAGCCACAGTGAATGTGAGAAGAAACCTAAAACACTAACTAACTTACCCAACCAGCGGGGGAGGGGGCGAGTTGGAGTATGTTGTGGGCCAAGCAGTCGTATCTTGCATGCCGAGTATGAGTATGTCACGCCTTGTAGTAGTTCCATTTCTCGTTGCTTTCTCGTCAGCGGCACTATGTCAGGTTGTTTACATTTCACATCCCCAGTTATGCAGAAAGAACCAAAAATTATTTTAGTTAATGTATATGAAAATTGAATATTCATGCTTCATCATATAATTAATTTAAAATGAAATTCTCTAAGCTTTCAGCAGATTTTCCAAGATATTTTGATGTTAATTTTATTGTCACTTTAAGGTTTTCCCTTTCTTTTATTTAAATATAGTTTCTATTTTGCAGACAAAATCTCACAAAGTTGAAAAAATGTCTGATTATTGAAAACTGATATTTGATTAATAAAAATTTATACTTATGGAAACTCTGAGGAAATGACATTTTTAGAGTTATCTGCTATTTATTATTCAGTTTGATCGCAGATAAGTGTAGCAAACAAACATGATACTTATGAAAAGGTCTCATTGAAGAAAAGCATTGATATTTTGTAATTAAAAATTAAGAAAGTTGCATATACTGGAATGAATTTCAGAAAATCGTCTTAGGGACTCAATCCCCTGAAGCATCAAATTGGTAATATTAATTAATTTTTATCAGTCAGATAGTGGATCAGAAACATTAGTGACTGTTTAGAAATGTTTTAACATTTTATTTTATCACAACTAAAATATGATTAATTTTCACAGATGAGCTTAACATTTCTTTTTTGTTTACTGGTAAGATTCTATGAACATTTGCGCATGATATTTTATTTTATGTAAATGAAGGTATTACAAATATTGCATTCACCAAAAGAATGTGATTTATTAAGAGATATAAAGCACAGCTATAAGTCAATGTGACTGTAACAGATTATTCATTCAAAGGAAAATGGAAATAGAGATAAAGAATTAATCCTTGTATAAGCCTGAATTATTTTTGTTATAATGGCAATACCATACATTATTAGTTGATTGAAATGCAAATCAATGCAAAGTTAAGAAGAAAATGAAAAACTTTTCTATATCTAATGAGCCTTTCTAACACTGGGCTTCATTCAGAAAACTCTTAAGAGTCATTCTTTTGGTGAATGGGGTAAGTATGTTTATTTCCTTGGTAATATCTTCAATGACATTTACTAAAATTTTAAGATAAAAACATGCTGATTCTAAGTATGGCCAAGCAGTCTAAATAAAAATTTTTCACTATTTTAACAAACATTTTTCAGACAATTTTTTCTAGCTTCATCTACTAGTTGGCATTCAGGTAATTATTTGTAAAAATGGTTATATTGTAGATGATTCACGAGGGGAACAATGCAGCCCTTCTGATCAAGACAACTTTTGAGGAGGATTCAGGAGTATTTACATGCAGGGCCACCAACTCAGCTGGCCAGGTTGAAACCTCTGCAAAGCTGATTGTGAAAAGTAAGGATTAGAATAGATGGGCTTTTACCTTTCAAGCTTATTCTGTATTGCATACCTACATCCTACAAAAAAGGACTCTTTTGAGCCCTTCCATTGTTGCTGTTTTGTTTGATGTTCCTTTATTTATTTTCTCTGTTATGCTTTCTTGTAAACAGGGAAATAAATAGGGATGTGGACAGTCTATGCTCTATTGGCAATCATTGCAATAAAAACAAAATAAATGCTGTCCCCTGTTGAATTCATTGTTATGTTCCAATGTATTGCCAATAGAGTATAAAAATTCTTTCATTTTTGTCTGCATTCTCCAAATTAATTTTTCAGTATATGCCTATTTCAAAACATTTTTATTGTAATTACATACTTTTTCTGGGCAAACTTGGCCTAAGACTGCAAGAGTAACTCAGCTGTTATCAGCCTATATTTAGCTGTTATTGACAATTCAGTGCCTTATAGTCAGTATATTGCTTTTCTAATTCCAAACTGTTGTGTGCTATAATGGATAAGACAAAAATGTTTTATTGAGGAAGATTATGTAAATGAAATTAATTTTAGGAACTTGCTCATTTAAATTATTTTCCCCAAGTCTAGTCAGATTGACATCTTAAATAACAATTGTTTTTAGAGAGATTTTACTTTATTAATAGAAAATGTGCAATTTCAATCCATATGAAAACATGTCTAAATAAGGGAAAATATAAGGTCATGTCATCAATTTTTCAAAATTTGTTTACAGTAGGCAGAAAATTGCTGCTAAATGTAGAGCTTCATATGTCATAAAGGTTATGTTTGGGTGAACCATATGTATAATTTTTATCACAAACTCACATATATATTTTATAATATAGATGAAGCATTAATAATCCTTGAATCTATTGCTTTTTGGATTATTTTAAGGATTAATGTTGTATGTCATATATTGTCCAAAATAAAGTAGAAAAATAATAAAAAATAAGGCATTTAAAAATGTTTTATGGAATATTTTAGCAGAATGAATGCATGTGCTTTCAAGTAATCAGAATCTTTTATTTATCTTAAAACCAAAGATTACATAGTTAACTTGACAAATGATTCTTTTCATCTTTACACCTTCATTCTTAAATTTCCAGTTTTATTTTCTGAGTGAACTTTCTATCTCACATTACCGATTGAACTAGAGTCAGTATTTATTGAAGTAATTACAACACTATAGACTTTCAATGTAATTAGCTTTATTAGGATCTATATATTGAAGGACATTTATTTTTGTGCTATTTACTCAAAAATCTTCCCATTTTTCAAGGTCTACCCTGAGTGAGAAATTGTTTTTCTCTCAAGTTATTTTAAATTTGAAAGTTGGCATTCAGATTTACCTTTATATATTCATCATCAGTGACAAATTGGGAAAGAGGGAGTTCCATTTCAGACTACTTGGGATATTTTCTGGCAGATGCCTTTTAAAATTTGCTAAGCCATGTGATTAAGGTCTCAGGAAAATATTATTCTTACTATATTTTTATCTAGCTCAAATTACTAAATTTCACTTGGATATGATCATCTTTGTTTTCTTTTGAATTCACCTAAGTAAGGTTTCCTTCATCGAGTTATAAAGAGAAAAGTGAGAGTCATCATGGAATCAAAATAATGTATCTCATCCTTTTTTTTAATAAAAACCATCAGTTTCAATGAAATGTTCATTTTGATTTTATCTACCTTTCACAAATAAATTTTTCCTGCAATTTACTCTGCGAGCAGATCTCTTCATTGTGCCTCATCAAATGTCTTCACATGTCTCTTTGTGTTAAAGGTTCTGGTTTTGAATCATTTAAAATTTCTCTTCTACTGCATAAATAACCACTACTGAGAAGCTCTGAATCATGCAACTCGTTGACTATGCAAAGAGGGTTTTTAAAAGCTTTTCTTTATAACTTGCATAAAATAAGTAGAAAACCCTTTGCCGTAAAAAAGTGGTTGGAAAGAGGGCGAGTTACAGAGACCCTTACTTAACCACCCCCTCACTATCTCTCACCTGCCCTTCCCTCATCTCCACCGCACTCAACAACTTGAATCCTCTAGTGTGGTATTCCTACAAGGGGGCAAGAAAGCCGAGCCAAGGAGGGATGCTGGCGAGGTAGGAGGGTGAGGGGGGGAGGCACTTTCTTGGGAGGGTTGGGAAGCGGAGATGGGCAGGAAAGATGGCGTCTATTTCCGTCCGCCACACTCAGCCCTGCCCCTAGTGCGAGTCCCTCTCTCTGTCGCGGCTAAATTTGGAGATGAGACTTCTCCCCAACAGTGAAATTCAACGTGCCCACCGAACGGCTTCCGTCCGCTCCCCGCAATTGATGCTTGTCCTGATTCAGCCGTAAAAATCTCTAAATGCATCCCTCTCGAACGATGCCACGCCCGAGTCGACACTGCCGAACGCTAACCCCTTCCATCTCTCCATCCATCATTCTCCTCGTTAACATTCCCAAGAGTGAGGCGCGACAGCAAATAGAGAAAACGCGAGGAAATTATATATACGTATTTATTTTGTTTCCCCCCGACTCCGCCGCTTCTTTCATTTGCCTTGGTTTTATAGCCGGCTAAATTGACATAACTATTTCAAAAATAGACGCTTTTTGGCGAACGTGACTCCCTCCGGTGTGCTGGCGAAGGCACGTTTTTACTTTCGTTTTTACGTGATAAACGACTTGCCTTCGTTATGACAAGTTTTTAAGAGGGGGTGCGCGGAGTGGAAAGGGAGCAGCAAGGAAGAGGGTGGTCGGGGAGGGACCAGGATGCCGTTCTGTTGATGCCTCCCACACTAGTTGGGTCAGACCGAATGGGATTTCGGACCACAATATTATCGGAATTGTGTAGGATCTGGTGGAATGAGGGGGCGGAGGTAGGAATGGGTTTGTGAAGCGTGACGCGCGCAAGAGGAATCGGGAACTATTGAACATCTTCCATCTTTCTGATTCACGGTCAGACGGCAATGACGTAGACTGGTTCTTTTTTTAAGTCATTGCCGATGACTATCCGAGTTTTCTCAGAACCGCCGCCCACTTGCATTTTTTTGCAACTCACTGTTTCTAGTCATCGATACCACTTTTCTTTCGGTCCGTGTGGGGTATTCACGGAGACCGAGGTTTCTAAGACGGCATCGGCCCTCCTTAACCTCCTACCTGCTTACTTTCCTTTCCCAGGCTCTCTACCAAGCGTTAGTCGAAAAATTATTTCGGGAACGAGGTCGTTGTCGTTGGCTGGTCGCGTGTTGGGTTTTCTTTTTTAAAACCCTTTCCTCCCTTTCCATCGTCATAATTTAAGCTTGTGACTAGACGAAACCTTCCTCGGGCAGATCCTGAGGCAGCGCCAGCTGCCAAAGTGGAAGTTTATGCATCTTTTAGCTCGCGATACCACTCTTGCTTACCTGTCTCCGAGAGGCTCCTCGTTTTGCTTACCTCAGCTTAAATGACGCATCTCGTAAATGTCCGGATGATGCAGGAAGGGGAAAGGGAACGGAAGAAGGGATCCGGGTCGCGTGGGAGAGAAGTAGAAAGGAGGGCGTTACTCAGTCACCACATAACTCTCCCATTCCTCAGAGGAAACTTGTCTCTCCATTGTAACGATCCGGAGCCAAGAATAGGAATTTTGAATCATCTGTGCCGCCCAAAGCATAGACTCACGCTCGCCTACCTCCATCCTAATCCTCGCCCCCACAGTCTCGCGTGTTACACGGCTTCGCCTCCCCCTACCACCGACGCTCCTCTCCGCTAACTCACCGCTCTTTCTTTAGAAAGTATTTTCGGCCAGTTTACCTACGGCGCCTCGCACCTGTGATAGACGGGAACATCAGTCTTATGTCGTCCTCATTACGCCCTTGTGGCAAGGCAGCTGACGTCGAATAATACACGGTGTGGAAACACGCGTAGAGATTACTGGAGAGCGTGTAGTGATGTTAGGGGAGGAATTACCCGAAGGGTTATACGAAAAAAGAAAGAAAGTCGGCCGGATCAAGAGAGTGAAAGCAGTTGGTCCAAAGGGAAGGGGGAGGTATGAATTACGAAACGAACAAGAGGTGCAAAGGCGAATGAGGTGATTGCTCTCGCTTCGTTCCATTGCCCTCTTAAACTTACCCACCCCCAACAACCCTTCCCTTTCTCTCGCGTTGCCCGCGGTGCAAACACTCCACTGCCCATTAGGGAGAACGGCTATGATTTCAGGTGTGGCCGATTCAAAAAATCCCTGACCGTATTCTTTTCGAGCCGAGGGGGAGGGGGTGGTGCACGATCGGGACTTATAGGGTTGTGGACTTGCTCGCTCTCTCCCGCACTCGCGCTGCATCTCCTCCCCTTTCCCCTCCTCGTCCATCCTTCATTCCAAGTAGGCCATTCTCAGTCGGTGATCTCTCAAGCGTTCCTCTTTCCTCCCGATAAGAGTCACTCCCCTGAGTCACTGGCGTCTTCAAATCCACTCGTTGTGTCATCGCCGAGGACCTGTTTTTTTACTCTTCATTTGGAATTTAGCCTTGTCCAGCCCTCTAAAGTTTTGAGAAGGAAACGGGAGGCGAAGGTCTCCGACGCGTTTCTTCTCGCATTTCTCAATTCTAAGCGGAGTTGACGGGAGGGAAAAGGGAATGGCGATTTCAAAGTTGGGAATGGCGATTTCAAAGTTGGCCTTGGCGACAGCGATAAAAACATAATACGGCCTACTCGGAAGCATGCCATCAGTTTGATTATAAGAACTCATAATCGCCTCCTCGCATCGTCCCGTGATGCTTCATAAGTGGACGGTGAAGAAATAATGCGGCCCAGTTCTTCCGGAAAATTTCTGAACATTCTCCACCTCCTCACTTTTAAGCTTCCCTTACTCTATTGGGCCGTCCGCTATTCATCTACATAATTCTCTCCGTTAGAAATTCCAACAAAGAGCAGACGCTGATGCTAACGGTCAGACAATTAACAAATGTAGGCTAGAAAACAGTAGGAAAAAATCAAAGTGGTTAAGCTTAGAAGAAATAAGGAAAAATATTAATGCACCTTAAAAGTAACACCAGGGAAATACAATTCAATAAAAATCATTTTCGTATGATATTACAGCTCTTTAAAACAAAGAGATACATTTGGAGTCAACAATAGCAAAAAAGTAACAGAGGAAAATGTATTTTAAAAACAGATCGATATTGATAAGTCCCCAAATCTTAAAAATCTTGGCTTGCGAGCAGTCTGAAATTAACACAAAGATCAAAGCGGACGTTTTCACATTGTTCTCTTTTCTCGAATACAACTCCTATTTACTGCCTCATATCAAACCATCACTTCTAATGGCTCTCTTCTTTAACTTCGCCAGAACTTATCCTCTAAAGCCTTCATTGGACGCACTTTCACATACTATCGCCCACTTATCACCACCTAAAACCTTAAAAGAAATCACCAACTCACCTTGGCCCCTCCAAAAAACGAAGGGTTTGCGCGTTCGCCTAGCGTTCGGTTCAAAACTGCCGCGCAAAGATCCGTGGATTGTGGGTAGGGAAAATCGAATTTGAATTTTGGGACAGGAAACCGAAACTTGACCCAAATAGCAGGCACTTGAATTCCCGATGTAATTTACTAATAATAATTTCTCTCCTCAGCTTCAATAGCAAAGCGTCTGGGGACTTGACGTTTCTGACACCCTGACAGAAACGTGACGGTTAAATCCACGGGTCTTTGCGCGGCTCACTCGAATCATCGAAACCCAAGTAATTTACTTCCGAGGAGCACTTAAAAACACCATCAACACACTCGCACGCACAACCAGCCTAACACAACTGGCTGCGAGAATTTCTATGACGAATTCTCCTGTCGCTTCCGAGATACCTCTTCTACTGCTGTTTCGGCCGATGCCCGCGCTCAAACTCTCCCGCCGAGAACTCCCGCCTGGAACACTCGCTAGTTTGCACGCGGCACCAATTTTCCACGGCCCCCTTTGAGGTCCCCCTTCCTCTCTCTCTTCCCCCTCTTCCTCATACTCCTGACCTCTTCATTTTGCTTCGTATCCCTCCGATTCCTAACCCGCACCCCACCCTTCGGTTGTCTCGGTTTCTCGAGGACCAATGAACATTCTCTGGAAGAGGGGTTGAGGAGAAAAAGGCCGAGGGGAATGACGACAGAACCTGTTCCTTCCCTCCCCTCCCTCTCTCCCTTTCTATCCCCCGCACCCTTACAGCCTGAGCTCATCATCTTCCCCTTCTCCCGCTACTCCCTTTCCTTCCATTTTACCCCTTTCTCTCAACATTCTCTCTCTCTCTGTGCTTTCCTCGGCAATCCTCTTCTTTTCTAACTTACTCCTGCATACCCCATATTTCTTGAGTCTTCTGCCCCTCCTCGTATGTGCTTGGATCATTTCTCTTCGCTCTTCCTCATGAGCGCACAAACAGTCCATGAGTCTCATGCCCAAAGGATTCGCTGCGACGTGATAATTGCCAAATGGAAAGTGGCTTCGATTCAAAATGCTTTGTAAGGACTGTGGTGTCACACATATTTATCGTCACGTATTCTGAAATATCTTTTTAATTAAACGTCGTCTCTCTACAGTTCCATCTCTGGGTCTTTTGGCCCCCTCCATCTCTTGATTTATGCGTCGTCGAGCAACGGAAAGATTGAGCGATTTTAATTGATGGCTCAGTCTGATCTTTAGTCGTTGACGATCACGCGAGGTGTTGTGAAATCTTACATTTCGAATGGTACTTAGTGCCTAGTTACGAAGGCGTATTTAATGTTTTATTTAGTCGTAGGTGTTGCTCTATGGCTTGTAACTCTGCATCAGATAATTACTTTCCCCCTTCTGATTGAAATAGTTCGATATTAAATTAGGGTCTTTCGATAGATGCTATGTTGAATAATTACAGTCGAACCAAAATATATGTATCTTTATGGTTAGACAGAAAACAATCGAGTTGTAGAAAATTCGAGGTATAGAAATTCGAGTAATTATATATGGAAAACTTCGAGTTATAGACTATGTAAAAAATCGCTTAAGTGGCGCATATGTTAAGCGTGAGAAAGATGTGGACAAAAGTCTGATGATATTTTAAATGACATCTCACCGTGAAATTTATTAGTCAATATATCATTGGGTCAGTTTGGGATAACGAGTTACAGCAATAAAGGAATAATCTTTGATGGCTTAATTAACTTCCCGCAAGGAATTTCTATATGTAATTGTTAGGTCAGTAATGAATAGCGAGCTATTTCTCAATCATGAATCATGGATAGCGGTATATTATCATGAAAAATCTTCAGTACAAGAAATTACTCTTACGCTTGAGTCAGCTTCCCTAAATGATGTCTCTGCTAACATAGAAGTAAGAAAACGGTGACTATCTTCTTGACTAAACCTACGTAATTTATTGCTTTATTTACATTTTTTAAATTCTTTAGCTAATTGTAAGTATATTTACAGGAAATCGAATTCGTTGTAAAAATTCGTTTAAAAATTGCACACCATGAATTTTTACAAATGTATTAGTTATAATATATTTTTGATGCGATTATACGCATTCGCAAAGGGTTTTAAAATTTCCATTTGTATATAAAATCGAAACGGAACTGCGGGCGATAGGAACTGAATGGCTTTTTACTTAGTGAATAACGCAATAGTGAGTGTTATACCTGAAATAAATATGATACTTTTGGAGTTTGATTACTTTCCAACTATGCCTGTTAATTATAGGAAGATTACTCATAGTTTTGCGTGTCATGCCTTTCTCGCAATGAGTCATTTTATTTACGTCGGTAACGCGATTGTGGCTCAGCTAAAGCAACCGCTAACAAGCAAGCTATTTGGGTGGGTTTTCACATCTGAGCATGGGGTTAATTTATTGGACGTTACTCATTATACATTTTTATCTTCCTTTATCTCTCTGGGAAACGGTATAGATCCTTTGCCGGATTCGATTATTTTTCTGCACAAATACCTGCAATACACCGAGGAAGGTGGACAGGTGACAATCATCGTATTTGGATTTATTTTTGGTTTCGTAAATTAACGGATCAGCAATAAGATTATAGATAAAAATAGGGCGCCAAGTCTTACAAACTTTGATCGTTTGTATGGCACGTGTTCGAAACGATGTTTTTTTGGGTTAGGATCGTGGATATCAAAATCATTTCAAAAACAACTCTTCGAGAGTAGGCAACCCCTCTCTTAAATTCAAACACGATACGTTATATGCCATTATTTATCCCCCTTCGGTAAATAAAGAAGTTTTAAGAAACCCTTGCGCCCAACGCCATCTGCTGGGTAAACACGTGTTTGCTTCGATTTCTTCCAAAAATACGCGGCTCTCTCACCCGAAACGCGGAAGTCATTTACCACGACTCACTCGAACGGCCTGTTATAAAAGTGAGAGGTTTAATATCCGTTTCCGAGTAAGCAAAAGTAAAAAAGGATCATTTAATTTTCATTGCTTTGTGCGCAAAATGTCTAAGATTTCTTTTCAAAGAGATTTTGGTTCTAACTTTTCGTTTCTGGTCCTTTTTGTGTATTTATTTCTATAATTTAGTCAATTAATCAAACAAATGTCAGCAAAGGCGAAAAATTCAAAATTAACGTAATATATTACGGCGTTTGAAATCAGTTATATGTTTATACATGGGGGTTTATCGATTACGCTCCTTTAATTTTAAGCTGTTGATTATTTTTATTTGAGCATCTTGGAGATTTAATTCGATATTTTTAATTACACCATCATTAAAGTATTGAGTTATCAATCGGAAATTATAGCTAATTGATTTTGCCTGAACATTTTAGTAGCATCAACAGACACACGTAGAGAATCATCATTACGGTGGTAATTTTAAATTTCAATTTAAGATTCCGAAATGTTTCTACTACGTAACTACAAGAATTTTTATTTTTCCACTGCAATAATTTTTACCCTCGCCTTCTAAAAATAAATGTGATTATTTTAATGAAAAGAAGTTGCGATTTTTTCATTTCCTCCAATGTGGTTTTAATTAAGATTTATCATCAGTTGGTCTTTTTGAACGAGGTTTTTTTTTATACGTATAAATAATTTTCATTCCCTAATCAATACCATGCTTTTTTGAAGTGAGAAAATATTCGTCTGCCATCAATAGCATACATAAGCTATATTGTTTCATTTGATCGCTTGTGCGGTTTGCTAGACCCTCAAATGGATGAGATGGATGATAGTGGGTTTCTTGTTCCACTCGTCTTTCACGCCTCGGCAACTCTCTTAAGATCCATATCGTTTTGAGAGGGCATCCTCACTTTTCGCACGTGTGATCTTAACTTTTTTTTCGGAATTTCAAGGCTCCGTCCGTTGCTAAGGGACCAAAACCTTGAAAGTAATTTAAAGCGTTGAGCAAGTAAGATATTTTTAACAAGCGTTTTTTTAAATCTTTATGTTTGTGTCGTTTTGGAGAGTAGTGAAAGTGACCAAAAAGAATTTTATCTGTTTTGGTAGCGATTGTGGTGTTGAAAAAGTTATACCAAAATTCATAATATAAAAAACTTATAAAAAATTGATTTAGTATAATGGAAGCGTTCAAATTCATTAACAAAAATATAAAATGAAAGAGGTTAATTTGTTATCGAGTGTAATAATCTTTTGATAATACTGAAAATTATTTTATCAGCTTAATATTTTTTCATTTTAAAAATAAATTTCCCGAGGCCACAACTTAAAAATAATGTACGCCGAAAATTTTCTGAAATCGATCGTAATATCTATTTTTATGTATTTATTGAGCCGTTGGAATCTTTAAATACAATGACTTACAATCACTTAATTTCTTTGACATTTTTCGCTTGTATTTTTGGAGGGTCCGTGGTTATGGCTTGGAGATCTAAACAATTCTTTCCTTAATATTTTCCACATTCAGTTTTCATAAACTCCCCCAAGATGACATTAATGATCGATACATAGAGCCCCATAGAGAGAAACAGAAAGAGAGAAAGAAAGTTTCTTTTAAAAAATCCCAACCGCAACAATTCCCCGTATAGCTAGCTGCCCTGTGGTTTCTTTACACGTGTGAACAGGAAAATGCGACGGAATAGGGCTGAGGGGAGAGGGAAATGGGGGAAGGCGGTGAGGAAGGAGAAGAATCGAGCCGCGTCGAATATCTTTAGTCTGCGATCGCGTAGCGAGGGGTCGTGTGGTAAACTTGAAATAAGGAGACGCTTTGAACTTCCTCTCAAGCGTGCTGAGATGGCGGTTGGTGAAGAATCCGAAGGGGATAAGTTAATTGGGGAGTTGAGGTTTGGAAGCGATAATGAAGCAATTGGAGGAAGAGATAGATAATTCCTTTATTTTTTTTACGGTTCGGAGAAGGTATTTATTTCAAACGAAAGCGATTATCCTAAATACTCGCGTATAGGACGCGCTTTTTTCCAACAATTTAGATCCCAAAAATTGGTAAAACTAGAGAGTTTTAATAAAAGGAGTGATGAACTTTGTAAGCAAATATTGTGTACATTTATAACGGAATCACATTTACGAATCAAAACTTAAAACCCGTGAAATTTTTCGTTTGGGGCCCTTTGCGAGCGCATTTTGCGGCTCGTGAGTGGAAAATCTTTCCTTGCCTGCGATCTGCAACTCCACTAGGTTGGTACAATACATGTTCTTCCAAATACAGATACATTAATATTCCTAGAATTTTAGACCAAAAACCTACTAGCGTCCGCTAAACGGGCACCTCCCATCAACGGATATTAACGGTAATAAAAAAATCTCTGACACGCCAAAGAAACAGCGCTACGTGTCTCACAGTAAACATCCAATTATGATCTCAACGTCGCGAAACAGTACTGCTTTGAAAGGTCGAGTTGGGAATGGTAAATTTTGAATCGCGCCACCATTACTGTCGTGACGCACGACCATCGGAATCTGGTGATCACGCGGACTAAGTACTTGAGGTGCAACCTTGCGTGTTGAAACGTTAGAAGCGTCTTCAAAGTCCGCCGTTGGACTGATATAGAACATTAAATTATTTTCTCTTTGCTTTTTCCGGCAAAAATATGTTTACCAAGATACTATTTCGCAAATTACTAAAAAAATATGATAAGTAAATATATTTTTCCTTCGTTCTGGTTCTCTTACATTCTTGCCTGTGGTAATCATATGTATGTATATGACGAACATTGATAAATTTTTAAATGAATGCATGGAAAATACAGTGCAGTTTTTATGTTATCTTCAATCATCTCCATTCAGAGCGCACCTCTAGTTTTGCATTTTTTAATACAGTCGCCTCACGACATAAACCGCACGCGTGCTGAAAACGGCTGATTACTTTTTTTAAATTTCCTTTTCCGGACTCGTACACACGCTCGATCTGTGTTTATTTTCATTTTGGGAGCCGCAAATATTTAAGAGTTTATAAAAAGAACTGTTGGGGGTGTATTTTTCCAGAATTTCGATGGGAGGGTTCATGCGTCTTATTATTTAGGAGGAAAAAGTTCGAATGAAGTTGTTTTTTTTAATATTTAAGTTTAATTGAACTTGACATTTTTAGTTGGACACATTTTTCGTTGGCAATTCGAAATTTTCGTGTTTATTTTCCTCGGGTCTGAAGGTCGATAAATGTATTTGGCATGTTTTTTTTTAAACAGCAGTTTTTGTGAATCTCCCAAGATAAGGAGCCTGAGTATTAAGTAGTCGTTAATTTATCTTTCAGTCGTGTTGAGTCCGAGTCTATCTATAGCACCTTTAGTTATGAGTTGATGTATCGTTTTACCTTCTAATTTATACGCCGTTTAGTTTTGAAGAATTAAGTATGACTTTAAGTAAATAGACAAACTTGTTTTACTGCATAGAAGATATGTAACTTGTTAAAGACCCGGAATTTTCCTGAAACTCGGTATGAAATTAAGGTGTTTGAGGATTTAGAAAAATATTATCTTCATGTGTGTTTAGTACATACAACCTACTTCCGTATTATGTCATTTATTATTTTATGCTCACAGTTACCCTTGATAATTATTTTAACATCTTAACATTCTGTATTCGATTGTTTCATCGCCCATGCAAATAATTCACAAGAATTACGGGTTAGTTAAATCGCAACAGTGGAGATATAAATCTAATGATAAAAATAAGTTAAAATCGACCATCCAATCTGTTGTTCTTTCAGCTTTTGAAGAAATGCGAGATTTTCCCTTCGTTTTGCGCACCAGTAGACGTTTAAGTGAAATGGTTTTTGCATCACTGTTATGTAGGACGGTCCATTTCCCTCTCGAGGTTTCCCGATTTCTAGGGACGCGTTTCAACTGCGCTCGCACCAAGTGCAAAGAGTCTGTCTTTGGTTGCGCCTGCGGACAACGTGATCGGAAGTGAGAGGAGTCGGAAGATGAGGTTGTTAAACCACTGCTCTACCCTCCACTTTCTCTCCGCACCCACGCCCTTCCTTGGCCATGCCTCCGTTCCTGGCAGGCCACAGAGGCGGAAAGCGAACGGCCGCTGCGGCATTTTGTGTTCTCCTCCGGCCACGGCGTGTCGTCATGGCTGACGGTCTCCTTCCCCCGGTTTCCTTCTCCCCTCACGTCATCTGCTTTCGTCGGTTTACGCTACTCGAGCCGGCCATTCTCTGTTCGAACCAGTCTTCCGTGAACATTAATCGACCTTAATTTCTAACGTCACACTCTGTGGGCTCGGCCGCTCATCTCTTCATCGATCACGTTCTGACGCGACTCGCGTTACTTACGTATTATTCTGCGTAATTGTTCTGTTATTTGCTATGCCGACCTCCCAGGCAAAGTTTTTGTTTTGATCTTATTTGATTTATTCTGTATTTTTGCGTAATTCTGATTTAAAATAAAATGAAAAAGAGATGAAGTCTTTGTTTCTATTGAAAGAGTGCGAGTTTAGGAGAAATTTTGGTACCCAGTTCAAACTATAAAATGAAGGAAACAAAGGCGAGTATAATTGAAGCAATTACTGTTATTATTTGTTAAATTGATTTTATTACCACCTTTAAATATTAATTGTAAAAGTGAAGTCTTTCCTTCTTATTTTCTTAACGATATTGTTTAGAAAATTTCCTCAAATATGTAGTGTGGAAATTTATCAAACTTTTTGTCAGAGTATTTCTTAGGATTGTGTTTGGTTAATTGGTACCTAGCACCAAGAGATCAATTCTATTCATTTCATACACAAAATTCTATTCTTCCATTCAATTTTGCTAAATATTTTTAGTGTTTTATTCAGGAATTATGCTAGTAAAACTTGCTTTTATTGTTGGAGTTGACTGTATCTGGTTCCATAGTATTTAAATATCGTCCAGTACTGATCATGACATTATCGTCTGTTAAATCATAATGATTTTTACTGATAAAAATAAATGATAACCATCCATTTCCATTCGACTCTTAAAATAGGTACCTCACTGGTGACTTAACTTTCATAATGTCTTTAATGCATTTCGATTATTGACTTCCTTAATTCTGATAAATCCAACTCATAAAATTGAAAGCTATATACCATATTATTTTTCCAACCATAAGATGATGCACCAGGCTGTAAGATGCACCCCAGTATTTTAGAAGATTTTTCAGAAAAAAATATTTTGGCTCGCCAAAGCATTTAGGAAGGGCCATGTCGTGTATCATTTCTATCCATGATTAAGTCTGTATCTGGCAACTTTTAAAGAAAATATTATGGTATGATGACAGTTTAATATAATGTTTTAAATAAACTTAATTTGTGAAAGTTAAAAGGGCTGATTTAAACATAGATTATAGCTTTGAAAGTTGTATAGCTAAATGTGCCTTGCATGAACTCGGCATTCCTAGTACCTAATTAGGCTGTTGGAGTCCCCAGCACAAGTTGCACATATAGACACCCCTGACTGATAGTATTTACTTAAACTTAAGTACAAGATGAGATTTTAATTCCTAATAAATGGAATGCATATGTAATAATGATATGTATGTTCAATTAGCCTTTCTTCTTCCACAACTTTTTTTGCCTCGTACATATCCATTTTGATCGATACAGCAATACTTAGCTTCCTCTGTTTTACTATTCATTTTTCTCGGGTTTCCAGCCAGGTGAGAATGGTGTCCTCCGACGTTTTGGCACCTTTCTCTTACACCATCTTCAGTGAACTCCTGAGTGCCGTGCTGTTTGTCCATCCTTGCTTATATATCCACTGAGGGTTGGTGGCCCATCTCCCATTGGCTGTTGAGTCGGCAATCCACAATTTTGGGGAGTATGGGATTCCACACTTGGCTGAGCGGGAATCCCATGTCGCTGTTAAGCGTGTTCTTGTGCAACCTTATCTCGATGGCTTCCTTCACCAGCCTCTCCCAAAAGCCGCTTGCTTTTGCGACCACTTTGGCCTTGGTGAAGTTGATGCGGTGGTCTGACTTTTCGGGCTGGTGGAGGTGAATGCATCTTGCATGTTCTTTTATTCTGGTCTCAACCAGCCTGAAAAGTCAGCGGTTGCAGAGCACAGCATCTTCTCAGACCACCGCATCAACTTCACCATGGCCAAAGTGGTCGCAAAGGTAAGCGGCTTTTGGGGGAGGCTGGTGAAGGAAGCCATCAAGATTAGGCTGCACAAGGACATGCTAAACAGGGACATGGGATTCCTGCTCAGCAAAGTGTGGAATCCCATACTCCCCAAAATTGTGGAATGCCATAGGCCGACTCAACAGCCAATGGGAGACGGGCCACCAACCCTTGGTGGATATATAAGCATGGATGGACAAACGGCACAGCACTCAGGAGTTCCCTGAAGATGGCGCAAGAGAAAGGCGCTGAAATGTTGGAAGACACCATTCTCACCTGGCTGGAAACCTGAGAAAAATTCACTGCATCCATTCGCCAGAAAAGCATCAGATCATTCTTAGGGTAATAGAATTTTAAAACTTTAAAGGGTAATAAACATGCAAAGAAGAACAAAAAGGAACAAATAAATCACTTATACATTCGTAGAAATTCACCAAAATTCAATGACGTGGTAACACGCACAATGGGGAATTGACCGCAAAGATATCAAAAAGACCAGTTCCACATAGACATGTACTAACATTTCACTAGCACGATGTTGATTAATTACTTAGATGTAAACAGGAAGGTAGATGATGCCACAAGCAAATCTTACTGCCAGGAGCCAAATATTTGAAGAAATTGAAAAAGCGCGGATTCCCCATAGATGCATGTTATCACGGGTTAATATGATATATTTATTCAGATGCACCATATCAAAATCTGCATTACTTGATAATTTTATTTGCTTAATAAATCATTTGTTTTCTTATTATGTACTACATTATAAGTATACCTTCATACTTAGGAATCATCTCCAAGTGATAAATAAGGCATCTTTTGTTATTATTCCATCCTTATGTTCATCTATAATCTTTGCACCCTCTTCTCTGTCTACCCAAGCATTCTGATGCTCATGGTGATGAATATAGCTGCTTAAATAAAGAAATTATCACATCTAATATTTTACACAACCCAGCATTAGATATAGACATAAAGGGACTGTTTATGTCATTTGATGTCTGTATATTTGCTACTAAGCATAAGGTGGAATTATTATAAAAAATAAAAAGAATGTTTTGTATAATAGTGAATTTTACAGAAATTTTTATCAGGAAAATTTGATCTGTAGATTAGTAAGTTAGAATAATATTTAGTATAATAATAATATATAATAGTAATGCTGTAGCAAGGAAGTATGGCATCTGTGAAAAACTGAAAAACAGTAACCAAACTTTAATAATTATAAAAAGAGCAATTGTATTTGTGCACAAAATAGAATTTTTTGCATTCATTGCCATAAATAAAAAAATTACAATAGAATATTTTTTCAATTTAAATTTGAAATTTATCAACTCATGACTTGCCTGTTGGATTCCTTTGACTTTAGCATCTGTGACAGTCATCCTTCCATCCCTCCATTGCTACAGTATCTCTTGCAATGCTCTCAAAGGATTCATTTGAATATACATGGTAACATTTTTCTTATTGTCAATATATGTTAAGTATATGGGAGGTAGGAGAAATATTTTCTTGCATTTGAAATGATTTCAAAATGTTTTGTGGTTCCCAGTTTTTGGGGATAAGTCAGGGATTATTTTAACTTTCAGGACGAACAGGCAGGACACATTACACAGCTGTGCATGACCAGAAAGAAGGCAAGAAATCAAAGAAAACTCATACTACTGGAATAGATCGTAGACAAGACACAGATGACTCTACTTATCTCCGAACTGATGAGGAAGTTGAAGAGGATGTGGAGGAAATCCAAACAGAGGAAGATGTTTGTGTCGGTGGTCCATGGCGAGGAAGACCCAAGGGTGATGAAACTCTTCCATGGCGTCGAGGCCGCAGGGGACGTCGTGTTGGTCCAGCATCTGTATCAGTTGATAGGCTGGCCCAGAGAGAGACTCCTGATGCATTCCAGGTCCCACCATGGCGCCGTGGCAGAGATCGGTCTCTAGACAGTGCAACTGCACCATGGAGAACAAAGAAACCTGGATCAGACCAACCTCGTCGTCCCTCAATGGAAGAGGATTCACAAAAACCAGGAAAAACTGTGCTACCTTGGACTAAAGAGCAAGTAAAGCTAAAGAGAGCTCCAAGAGAAAGGAAAGAACCTGAGAAGGAGAAATTGGAGGAAATTCAATTAAAACCAACTAAGAGAACTCCAAAAGAAATTCCTAGAGAGACTTTAGAAAGTGTTGACCTAAAGCCTGCAAAGCATCTTGAGCCTGAGACAGATGAATTGGATGCTATCACATTGAGACCAGTGCCCAGGAAGCCAGGCAAGACTCCAGATGAACCAGAAGGCATTTCCTTGAAGCCTGCTAAACCTTTCGAAAAGGGTGATGATGTTCAAAAATTACCCAAGCTGAGACCCGTCAGGAGGGGCATTAAGCCAACAGATGATTCTCCTGATGTGTCTGTTGAACAAAGAACACTTGAGGAAGATACTAACTTGCTGCATTTGGACAAGAGTGAGGAAGAAGATGTCAGTTTACTCAAAAGACCATCTCGAAAATTTCCATGGCAAACTCAAGATGATCAGTCTGTTTTGACAACGGAAGAATCTGAAGAAACAGAGGCTACTTCCAAGGTATCAAAAACTCTTCCATGGACCAAGGAACCCATTAAGCTTAAGCGTGCACCAAAGGATAGATGGGAACCTGAGAAGGAGAAGCTTGAGGAAGTTCAACTGAAGCCTACAAAAAGAGTACCTAAAGAGATCCCCAAGGAACAACTAGAGGAAGTCACATTGAAGCCTGTCCAGAGGGATACAATGGATGAACAAGATCTCACCATTATTGAATTGAAGAAAACTATTGAAGAAGAACTATCCAAGATTTCCAGAAAAGAGAAAGAAATGGTGGAAGAAAAGGTAATGACTGAAGATACTAGCATTCTAAAAATTGACAAAACCCTTGAGCAAGATACACGGAAATCTGTGCCATGGACTCAGGAAGTTGTCAAGTTAAAGAAAACACCTAAAGAAAGAAAGGAGCCTGAAGTAGAGACAATTGAAGAAATTCGTTTGAAGCCTACTAAAAGGATACAAAGAGATGTAACTAAGGAAACATTGGAGACTGTTGAACTGAAGCCAGTAGATAAAGTGCCAAAAGAGCTTGAAGTTCCAGAGGAAGTATTGAAAGAGCCACAGAAGCCATCTATAACAACACAAGAGAAAACAACTCGTGTAGAAGACACCAGCACCCTTCAAATTGAAAAATCAGTTGAAGAAGATTTGGAGAAACCTGTGAGTAAGCTACCATGGCTCACAAAAGATTCAAGGGCTCTATTAAAAACAAAGAAGGAATTGGAAGGAGAAACTGAGGAAACAATAAAGACTGAGGAGACTATGCCATGGAGTCGTGATTCCATGAAGCTGAAGAAAGCTGTTCGAGAAAGAAAAGAACCAGAGAAAGAAACTATTGAGGAAGTTCAACTGAAGCCAACAAAACGTGTACAGAGGGAGTTGCCTAAGGAAGAACTTGAAAGTGTAGATCTAAAGCCATTTAAGAAAGAAGCCCCACAGGAATCTGAAAGTATCACTTTGAAGCCAATTCCAAGAAGGCCAAAAGAGGAAGATATGCCTGAGGAAATCAAGCTGAAACCTGTGAAGAGGGATATAAGTGAGCCTGAGAAGCCAGAACAGGTAACTCTAAAGCCTACACCAAGGAGACCCAAAGAAGAAGAAATACCTGAGGAAATCAAATTGAAACCTGTGAAGAGGGATATAAGTGAGCCTGAGAAGCCAGAACAGGTAACTCTAAAGCCTACACCAAGGAGACCCAAAGAAGAAGAAATACCTGAGGAAATCAAATTGAAACCTGTGAAGAGGGATATAAGTGAGCCTGAGAAGCCAGAACAGGTAACTCTAAAGCCTACACCAAGGAGACCCAAAGAAGAAGAAATACCTGAGGAAATCAAATTGAAACCTGTGAAGAGGGATATAAGTGAGCCTGAGAAGCCAGAACAGGTAACTCTAAAGCCTACACCAAGGAGACCCAAAGAAGAAGAAATACCTGAGGAAATCAAATTGAAACCTGTGAAGAGGGATATAAGTGAGCCTGAGAAGCCAGAACAGGTAACTCTAAAGCCTACACCAAGGAGACCCAAAGAAGAAGAAACACATGAGGAAATGAAATTGAAACCTGTGAAGAGAGATGTGACTGAACCTGAGAAGCCAGAACAAATATCTTTAAAACCTGTTCCAAGAAGGCCAAAAGAAGATAAAGAAGCACCTGAAGAAATAAAGCTAAAACCTGTAAAGAGGGATAAAATTGAACCTGAAAAGCCAGAACAGGTATCTTTAAAACCAGTTCCAAGGAAGCCAATGAAAGAATTACCTGAAGAAATTCCAGAGCCATTGAAACCTATAGAAAGGAAGCCAAAAGATGAAAAACCGTCAGAAACTTTTCTGCATGTACAGGAGGAAGAGGATACTAGCTTACTTGCAGTAAAGAGGACAGTTGAGGAAGGAACAACAGAGCAGCCCAAAGTACCTTGGAGAAAGTCCAAAGAAGAAATGACAACTCAACACCCAAAAACAAATGAAATTCCTGAAGAAAAGGCAGTTCCATGGACTCAGGAAATTGTTAAATTGAAAAGAACTCCAAAGGAAAGAAAAGAACCAGAAAAACCAACTCTAGAAGAAGTTCAACTTAAGCCAGCAAAGAGGATACAGAGGGAGATAACTAAAGAGGAGCTAGAAACAGTTGACTTAAAAGGAATTTCTGAGGAAGAAAAGATTACTCATAGAACATCAAAAGAGGATATTACCATTATGAGAATACAACAGGAAGAGGATGTTAACTTTCTTGAAAAGCAGAAGTTGATCACTGAACAAGTATCTGAGAAACCAAAGGAAATACCTTGGAGAAAGCAAAAAGATGAGAAAGTTACACCCGATGTTAAGAAAGAGCAGGTTCCTGAAGAGAAGGAAGTTCCTTGGACTCAACAACCAGTGAAGCTGAAGAAAACACTGATAGAAAAGAAGGAAACAGAAAAAGAGACAATTGAGGAAGTCAAGTTAAAGCCTGTGAAAAAGATACCTAAAGATATATCAAAAGATGAAATGGAGATTGTAGAACTGATACCTTTGGAAACTGACCAGAAGGAAGGGCAGCCTCAACTAGAGCAATTAAAGCCAGTCACTAAAGAACAAGAATATCCTAAGGTATTAGATGAATTTCCAAAGCCAAAAGCTTTAGAGAAAACTGAGGAATATCTTAAGGAAGTCAAAGAAGTGGAAGACACATCAGTACTAATTCTTGCTGGATCAGTGAAGGAGGATGTATCACAGCCTGTTGAAAAGGCTCCCTGGAGAAAACCAAAGAAAGTTCACGAATCAAAGGAGATTCCTGAAGAGAAAGTTTTACCTTGGACTGAGCAGGTTAAGTTGAAGAGAACTCCCAAAGAGAGAAAAGAGCCTGAAAAAGTTACTCCAGAAGAAGTTACACTAAAACCTGTAAAGAAGGAACCTCATGAGGGAATACCTGAGGAAGTAAAACAAGTTAATCTTGTACCTGTTGAGAAAGTTTCAGAAGAAATTAAACCAATACAAGAGATGCCTGATAGACCAGGTGTGAAGAAAATCAGAAGTAAAAAGGTTGTTCGTAGAAAAGATGGTGACTCTGAAGAGGTCATTGAAGAGATTGAGATTATTTCTGAAGAAGATACAAAATTAATAAAAGAGAAAATTCTTGAGGAGGTGGAGAAGAAAAAATATCCAGAGGAGGAGGAGAAAGTAGAAAAACCAACATTTGAAAAACCTGAAGAAGTTCGTCTTAAACCAACCAGAAGGCCTGTAAGACCTGATGTTGTAGAGGAGAGAGAAGAAGTAGTGCTAAAGCCAGTAAAAAGAGAAAAAATAGAAACCAAGGAAGAAGTGGAGAGAGTAATTCTAAAACCTATTCCTCAGAAGGAAACTAAGGATGTTATCCCAGAGGAAAAGAAACCAGAAAAAGAAGTTTTGTCAATACCAACCACTTTTAAGCCAAGTGAGAGAGAGGAAATTCCACTAGAACAGGTTGAAAAAGTTCAAGAAGAAAAGTCTCCACATGAACCAGAAGAAAAACCCCAAGTTCCATGGAGAAGAGGAAAGAAACCTAAAAAACCTGAGGAAGAAGAAAAAGAACATCTACTTATAATCACACAAAAGTTAAAAGAGGTAGAAAAAATAGAACCTGAAGAAGTTAAACGTAAAATAGTTCAGAAGCCAAGACCAGAGTCTCCAGAGCCTGAAAAGGTTGTATTAAAACCATTTAGAAAAGATAGGCCTGAAAAAGAGGAAAAACTGGAGAAAACTGATGAATTGAAGTTTAAACCTGAACAAAGGCCTTGTCCAGAGTCACCAGAACCAGAAAAAATATCATTCAAACCATACAGATGGGATAAACCAACTGGGGAAGAGGAAGAAGTGAAGCTGAAACCAGTAAGAAAAGAAAAGGAGGAGAAACCAGAAGAAAAAGAAGAAGTGAAATTGAAACCTGTTCAGAAACCAAGGCCCAAGTCACCAGAACCTGAAAAAGTGGTTCTTAAATCCATTAGGAAGGATAAACCAACAGAGGAAAAAGAGGAGGTAAAGCTGAAACCATTCAGAAAGGAAAAAGAAGAGAAACCAGAAGAAAAGGAAGAAATGAAATTGAAACCTATCCAGAGGCCACGGCCAGAATCGCCAGAACCAGAAAAGGTGGTGCTTAAACCATTCAAGAAGGATAAACCAATGGAAGAAAAGGAGGAAGTGAAGCTGAAACCAGTTAGAAAGGAAAAGGAGGAAAGGCCTGAAGAAGAAGAGGAAGTAAAACTGAAGCCTGTTCAAAAACCAAGGCCTGAGTCACCAGAACCAGAAAAGGTTGTACTTAAACCGTTCAAGAAAGATAAACCAACAGAAGAAAAAGAAGAGGTGAAACTGAAACCTGTCCAGAGGCTACGACCAGAATCGCCAGAACCAGAAAAGGTTGTACTTAAACCTTTCAAGAAGGATAAACCAATAGAAGAAAAAGAGGAGGTGAAGCTGAAACCATTCAGAAAGGAGAAGGAGGAGAAACCAGAAGAAAAAGAAGAGGTGAAGCTGAAACCTGTCCAGAGGCCACGGCCAGAATCGCCAGAACCAGAAAAGGTAGTGCTTAAACCATTTAAAAAGGATAAACCAACAGAGGAAAAGGAGGAGGTGAAGCTGAAACCATTCAGAAAGGAGAAGGAGGAGAAACCAGAAGAAAAAGAAGAGGTGAAGCTGAAACCTGTCCAGAGGCCACGGCCAGAATCGCCAGAACCAGAAAAGGTAGTGCTTAAACCATTTAAAAAGGATAAACCAACAGAGGAAAAGGAGGAAGTTAAACTAAAACCAGTGAGAAGGGAAAAGGAGGAGAAACCAGAAGAAAAGGAAGAAGTGAAACTGAAGCCTGTTCAGAGGCCACGGCCAGAATCACCAGAACCAGAAAAGGTTGTACTTAAACCCTTTAAGAGGGATAAACCAACAGAAGAAAAGGAGGAAATTAAGCTAAAACCAGTGAGAAGGGAAAAGGAGGAAAAGCCAGAGGAAAAGGAGGAAGTGAAACTGAAACCTTTCCAGAGGCCACTCCCAGAGTCTCCAGAACCAGAAAAGATGGTTCTTAAACCAGTGAAGAGGGAAAAACCAAAAGAAAAGCCTGAAGAAATACCTGAGGTGCCTATAGAGATTCCAAAGAAAGAAGATGCAGAACCAATTCAGGAAGAAACAGTATTGCCTTGGCGTCGTGGAAAGAAACCTAAAAAGGCTCCTGAAGTGGCAGAAGAAAAACCATCTCAAGAGGAAGAAAAGCCTAAAGAATCAAAGGTTGAGGTTCAGAAACTTGAAGAACCAGTTGAAAAACCTCAAGCTCCTTGGAGAAGAGGAAGAAAATTGCTTGAAGAAACACATGAAATAGAACAGGTCACCTTAAAACCAGTCAGTACGGATAAAAAGCCATCAGCTGAAGAGAGGGAAGTAGTAACATTGAAACCAGTGGAATTTGAAGAGAAACCTTCAAAAATAGAAGAGGTACCATCATTAGAAAAACCTAAAGAACAGACTGTAGTTGAAGAAGAAAAGGTACCTGTTCCACCATGGAGAAGAGGTAAAAAACCTAAAAAGGAAGAAGTTGATACAGTTGAAGAAACAAAAAAGATGGTTGTACAAAAACCAAGGCCAGAATCACCAGAACCAGAGAAGGTGGTGCTTAAACCTTTCAAGAAGGATAAACCAATAGAGGAAAAAGAGGAGGTGAAGCTGAAACCATTCAGAAAGGAGAAGGAGGAGAAACCAGAAGAAAAGGAAGAAGTGAAACTGAAACCTGTCCAGAGGCCACGGCCGGAATCACCAGAACCAGAAAAGGCTATACTTAAACCTTTCAAGAAGGATAAACCAATAGAGGAAAAAGAGGAGGTGAAGCTGAAACCATTCAGAAAGGAGAAGGAGGAGAAACCAGAAGAAAAGGAAGAAGTGAAACTGAAACCTGTCCAGAGGCCACGGCCGGAATCACCAGAACCAGAAAAGGTTGTACTTAAACCTTTCAAGAAGGATAAACCAATAGAGGAAAAAGAGGAGGTGAAGCTGAAACCATTCAGAAAGGAGAAGGAGGAGAAACCAGAAGAAAAGGAAGAAGTGAAACTGAAACCTGTCCAGGGGCCACGGCCGGAATCACCAGAACCAGAAAAGGTTGTACTTAAACCTTTCAAGAAGGATAAACCAATAGAGGAAAAAGAGGAGGTGAAGCTGAAACCATTCAGAAAGGAGAAGGAGGAGAAACCAGAAGAAAAGGAAGAAGTGAAACTGAAACCTGTCCAGAGGCCACGGCCGGAATCACCAGAACCAGAAAAGGTGATGCTTAAACCATTTAAAAAGGATAAACCAACAGAGGAAAAGGAGGAAGTTAAACTAAAACCAGTGAGAAGGGAAAAGGAGGAAAAGCCAGAGGAAAAGGAGGAACTGAAACTGAAACCTGTCCAGAGGCCACGGCCGGAATCACCAGTACCAGAAAAGGTTGTACTTAAACCTTTCAAAAAGGATAAACCAACAGAGGAAAAGGAGGAAGTTAAACTAAAACCAGTGAGAAGGGAAAAGGAGGAAAAGCCAGAGGAAAAGGAGGAAGTGAAACTGAAGCCTGTTCAGAGGCCACGGCCAGAATCACCAGAACCAGAAAAGGTTGTACTTAAACCCTTTAAGAGTGATAAACCAACAGAAGAAAAGGAGGAAATTAAGCTAAAACCAGTGAGAAAAGAAAAGGAGAAATCAGAGGAAAAGGAAGAAGTGAAACTGAAGCCTGTTCAGAGGCCACATCCCGAGTCACCAGAACCAGAAAAGGTGGTTCTTAAACCGGTCAAGAAGGAAAAACCAACTGAAAAGTTACCTGAAGTTCAAGAACAAGAATTAGAAAAATTGCCTGAGGAGCCAGTCCTTCCTTGGCGTAGAGGAAAGAAAGCCAAGGCTAAATCAGAGGTGGTTATTGGGGTAACAGATGAACAAAAGGTAGAGAAAATTACTGTAATTCAGGATATACCTGAGGAGCCTAAGAAACCAGAGTCTCAACCAATCTTAAAGAAAAAGCCAAAAGTTGTTGCTGAAAGACCAGAAGAAATTCCGGTTGTTTCTGATGAGAAAACTATGGAAATTCAGCCATTTAAACTTGAGGAAATGCTTCAACCTATAATGAAAGATGAAGAAAGTCAAATGGTAATGCATGACATAATTTCTCAAGTGCAGGTGTCCGTTATGAGCCAGCAGAAAGAACAGATAACTCGGGTCACTTCTGGTGATGCTATGGAGGAGAAAGTGATGGAAAACGTTCAAACACTTATCACAAGAGGAAGAAGGAAGATGAGAAAAACACCAATAACCAAGGAAACAGTTGAATTGGTTGAACAAGAAGCTCTGGAAGAGGAGTATGTAGATTATGTTGCACCAACATTTACAAGACGGCTAGAACCAGTGCTTGCCAAACAAGGCACTGTAGCCCATCTTACATGTGAAGTGGCAGGTAGACCTTTCCCAACAATTCAATGGTACCGTGATGGCTCTATACCGGTTGAGCCCTCGGAACGAGTGTCAATGTTTGTCGTGGATTCAACTGCAACTTTGGAGATCCAACATGCAACATTGGAAGATGTAGCACATTATTCTTGCCGTGCAGCCAACCGCGCTGGAGTTGCAACATCCACTGCTAACCTGATAGTAATTGGTATGTTAATTCCGTTAAATGTATAATTTGATCCATAAAGTGTGTGGCATTTGTTTGGCTCTGTAAAAATATTTTTTTATTGCATGGCTTATGATGTTTATTATTGTTTAGCATCATGTTTGAAATCATAAATTGACCATTCCAGCTTTACAAGTATTTATTCAACTCTTACGTTATTTAATCCCAATATTCTCTACATACCAGTATTCTTATCTTTATTGTTAAATGTTTTCATTAAAAGTCTATCATTTCAGCTTTATAATTTATAATTGACATTTGTATCAAGTCATTTATAACAGAATGTGATATGATTAATTTTCATTTTTGTCTTTATTAAAATATGTTTAATTGTATACATGACTTCCACCCCTTTCCTATGGTATTGAAATCTTCCAGCTCATTTGAGATGATCCCTTGATTGTTTCCCTGGGCAAACACTGAGGAGCAAGGTAGTCAAAGCATTCAAGAGTAGGATATTTTTACTCACCTATAAAGGGTGGTCATGTGATAAAAAGAGAAAGAAAAGTTTTTGCTAAGGGGCAACCAGCCAACATCAGCCTTCAGTTGCTCCCTGGGTTTGCTTTGCATAGGATTGATCCCTTCTCCCCTAAATATTTCTTCCTATTTTAGAATGTAGATTTTGTTGTTATAATTTTTGTAAACATATGAATAGATTTTAGGAATGGAATCGTCATCAGAAGATGGTGAGGAAATACTTTTGCATGATTCTATTTAACTCAAAAGAGTTAGCTTACCCAAAACCTTCCCTTGACATTCTGAAGTGTGCATGTATTACTTTTTATTTTTATTAGTTTCTTGTAAGTATATTTAAGTTTTGTGTATAATTGAACTTGATTCAAGTTGGTAAAAGTGACTTTTTGGACTGCTTGATTTATCTCTCTTTTTCTGGCAATTTGCATAACTAGGCATTTAGTTGGCATCCTCATATGCTTGGGGTTCACAGTCGTGTTTACGTGACTTGCGAATGCCAAAAATAGAACTCCCTTAAATTGATTCCAGAGAATACTGTGAGCCAAAATGTGAATTTTCTATCTGTTAACCATTTGCCTTACATTCAGGAAATTACTTCATTTTTTAACTTATAATTTTGAATTAAGCTATTGATTAAAATTGTTATGATTACAAATTTTTATTGTTAACATTTATATTAACTTGAGGGGTTTATTGAAAATTTCCATGAATCCAACTATCATTAAAGAATGCTAACTGGATTAAATTTGTCATTCACTGAAATTGGTATCAACTCCCTATAAACTCCTTTTCTTAGTTTTATTGGGAATTGTCAGGAAGCATCATAATAGAATTTTTGTTTAAATTATGTTTAATATGATAATTTTTTGTGCTCTCTGTTTTAAACTAACTTATGCTTTGGTTTAGTTCTTTTTCTTAAAGTTCTCACTCTGTAGGACATTGTTCTGGACTTGGACTTTTACTAAGCTTTTAACAAAATCTGCTATGAGTTTAAAACTTACTTGCTAACATATATTACATTCATTATTGCAGAGGAAGAGGAGTTAGGCGAAGCTCCTCGTTTTACAACACCATTGAAGCCTCAACATGCTCGCATTGGGAAAGAAACTCGCCTTGAGTGTATAGTAGTTGCAAAGCCTGCTCCTGAAGTCCATTGGTATAAAGGAAATGAGGAGATTGGGCAACCAACACCTGAAGTTCCATCACCCAAAGAGAAAGCTGAATATAATCCTGAAACTGGTGTTGCCACTCTTACCATATCAGAAGTTACAGAGGAAGATCTAACAATCTTTAAAGTTCGAGCCATAAATAAATTTGGTCGTGCAGAATGCAGAGCAAATATAGTAGAAAGTAAGGATAATTATAGAAAATACACAATTTTTTATATAACCTATAAAAAAAGAAGTTGAAGTACTTTTTGTCACAATAGCTCATGTTGTTTTTTTCCATTACACAACAGGCTATGCACCAGTAGTTGAAGCAGCAGAAGTGCTAATGGCCCCTAAGATTACTAAACCTCTTGAAGCAATGCTAGTGCAAGCACGGGAGACTGTCATACTAGAAGCCAAATTTGAGGGAAAACCAACTCCAACAGTTAAATGGTATCGAAATGGCAAGGAGATTCATACAGGACGATCACAGATGGAAGTAATTATAGAGGAAGGTGTAACAAGGCTTGAAATTCCAGAAATATTTAAGGAAGATGGAGGGAAATATGAAGTTCGAGCAATGAATGAAGTTGGAGAGGCACGAAGTTCTGGTACTGTGGCTGTGACAGGTAAATTTTTCCTTTCTTATTCTTGTTTTAAACCTAGAAATTATACCTTATCTATATTTCACATTATTTAAAGAGTTGCACAACATAGTTGAGAATTTTTTAAAAATTTATGAACATGCAATCAATACTTATTAAAATGATATTTTTATGTATCAGATTAAATGAGTACCCTCCTTGCATTTCCAGAACTCCAGCAGCCAGAAATGGCAGAGGTAAGACCACCACGATTTATAAAGCAACTTCAGCCACAGATGGTTCCTGAAGGAGAAGTAGTTATAATGGAGGTTCAAGTAGACTCTCATCCAACATCCTCCTTCCAGTGGTTCCTTCATTCTGTTCCAGTTCAGGTAAGAACTTCATACTGGAGTTAAGCTAAAATAATAGGAAGAATATATTTGTGTATTGATAATAAAAATAATTTTTCAAAATTAAACTTAAATAATTTAACTTTATTTTAATTTTTGATACTTTTTGCTTATTTAGTATGAGGTATCATTTTTCTTACTTTGTCATTATATATTTTTCAGTCATCTCATGATTTGAGGATTACAACTGAGGAAAATAGATCCATTATAGTTATTGATGAGGCTTTAAGTGAGCATGCTGGACACGTGACTGTACGTGCTGAGAATGTTGCAGGTTCTGTTACGTCTATGGCAACATTGGCCATATTGCCTGAACATGTCACTGAAACAGTTGAAGAACTAGCAGCTCCATTGTTCCCAACTCCTCTTCAAGCAACTTTACGTGTTATGGATGGAGAAGAAGTTCGTCTCACATGCAAAGTATGTAGGCAATGATTTTGTAGCACTTTCTGGATTTTTACTTAATTTGTTCTGTTTATCTATATTTAACGTGAACAGATCATTAAATAGATTTTTAGCTTTGAATTTCAATAAACAAATTGCTGTTAATACATAACTGTTTTGATATATTCTAGAGAGAATTGTTTTCAGGTATTTTTCAGACCTTAGACTCAGCATGAATTTTTCCTTTCTTAAATGATTTCTGTAAGAATTGTATTAATACAATATTTAAATATTTATGTACTAGAATAATCTCTCAAAAAAACATAGCATTTTGGTAAACTTTGTCATTAGTTATTTATTTGACTGGTTTTTAATTACTTAATTAATAAATTATTTAGGTAATTGCTTATACATACTTGCCAAATATAATAAAACAAGGAAATTATAGCTCTTCATTTAATTTATTCCTTCCTTCATTCAAGAATGTATTTAGGTTAAATGATAGGCAACTGAAGTTTTTGGATATCATAATGTACTTTTTCTTTAACATAGGTGACAGGAAAACCAACACCAAAAGTTATGTGGTTTCATAATGGTAAACCAGTAAAGGAGGGTAAGGATGTTACTATATTTCAAGATACAGAAGGTATTTGTAAACTTGCAATTACAGAGGTTTTCCCTGAAGATGCTGGGCAATATACATGCCGAGCTATTAATCGTATTGGAGAAACTGTTTGTGCAACATCTCTTGTAGTAGAAGGTTTGTTTATTTTATTTTTATCTGCTAATTTTTATTCTAAATTTTAAATCAGTGGCTTAATTCATTTCAGTAAAAATTTTAACTAACTTTGCTAAACTATTCTTTAACACTTTTTAGCATATGAGTATATCCCTGATTCAGAAATAGCTTCTGTGACAGTTGGAACCTCTCTTACTACTGGTCAGAGTGGTTCAGAGGAAGATCTCCTTGCAGAAAAGGTAATCTATTATAGGTCAATATATGATACTTGACCTTTCATGCACTCTTACGTCCAAGTTCCTTCAACTTTTGGAATGTTAATTTTGTTTCTAAAAGAATGAATGTTTTTGTCACATTTTCTCAACACATTAAAATGTATTGAACAATGTTTGTAATAGCAATCAAAAATAAAACTTTATATGATGATTGTAGTGTAGTTGTCCTTATTGAAAGGGTTAGGTAACCAACTTAGACCCTTACAGTATTAGCCCACCCTACAACATTGTTCTATAAAATATAAAATAAAAAAATGCTATTGTCTATCATATACTATATACCTGAATAAAGCCTCTGTAAAGACAATTGCTAAAAATCAAAACTGGTGGTTTTATTTATAATAAAACTGTCCAGTATTTGTAAAATATTAAAATTACAAAAAATGCGATCTCTCACAGCTTGATCTGAAAATTTAAAAATATCATATAATTACTGCTGATACATAGAGTAAAAATACTTGTAGCATGGAATCTAGTATATTTCATATGAGGACTTATTTCCATTGTAGGAGACACTATCTGAAGTGTCAGAGGAGGATGCTGATCTACCTGATAGTGAAGTAGGAACATCACCAGTTTTTACTACAAAGCTTCCTAGTGTTGTCCATGCTACAGAAAAGGAAATGGCAAGGTAAATTTTTGGTTGACTTTCACAGCTCAATTTCTTTTAACAAAAGCCCTGAACTGTCACTGAAAGAAATTGATTTCTTGTACACTTTTCCATGGCAATTACAATTTTTGTATAATTGCCATTGACTTTCCTTAGAAGAATGGTAACATGCATTTTAACTTCCATCACAGGTTAGAGACAAAAATATCTGGAGAGCCCAAACCTAAGATCCATTGGTACAAGAAAGGAAAGAAAATAAAACCAACTAAAGCGATGCAAATTGAAAATATGGAAGATGGAACGTCAGTTCTTACAATTTCTGAGGTTTCTCCTGAAGATGCAGGTCCAATCTTGTGTGAGGGTCAAAATAGATTTGGTATGGATACAACAACAACAGAATTTGTTGTTGAAGGTCAGTTTTCAAAACATATTTACTTTTAAACATTAAAAAATAAGGCAAAAATATATCAGTTTCATTAAGGATTATTACAGTAATGGTTTCTAAGTAATTTTCAATATAATTTAATGATATTATTTTTTTAACTTTCATCATTGAGCAATATTTTTCATTTGTCATTGATCTAATGCTTATGCTTTTTTATTGACATTCAATTTTTTATGTCAGCATCATTTTATTTTCTATTGCTCTGACCAACTAACCTTGATGCTTTTCTTTCCAGATCATTATGCAAGATTCATTGAGGTGGTGAATGTGTTAATCTTCTTGGATATCCTTAAAATTACTTCTATAACCCATTCAGTTTTCACATCCATTTTTCATAGCATTTCACTTATCACATTACATATAAATATTATCAGATACAGGAACACATTATCAACCACATATTCTATTCAGTCATCTAATCTTATTTTTCTTTTCAGATGCTTGCTGAGTGTTTTAAATATTAAGTTTTAATATGTATCACTTTTGGAGATGCTCTTGTTTATTTTTATCTGATTTTTCTCAGCTTTTCATTTTGTGAAATTTCTAGTTGTTTAATTCTTCCATTGATAAAATAATATGTCTGTATTTGTGGACATTTCCATTTTGGCACTTTATTATTTATAATTCATTTCTAATTGATTTCCCAATTCTAATTTCTACAGAACATTTGGAAAGTAAGGCGTACAAAAAACCAGAATGGGTTACAAAAATGGAAGAGATGAAGGAAAAGCTTCAAGGTAAAGTGGGGGCATTAGACTCTAGTTCAAGCATGCGTGTGTCATTGTCTGAGCATGGTGTTGAAGTTGTTCCTGTAAAAGAAGTTTGTGTCAAACTGCATGTTGATGGAGACCATGAAGAGGTGCAGAGTTTTGTGGAAAGAAGTGAATCCTCTACTTCAGAGCAAAGGAAAGGGGAAAGGATAATATCCATCCATTCAGAAAGAAATATTCTTTCTCACCCTTCTTCATGCCATAATTTAGATACATTCCCTGCTGTAGTTATTTTCTCATCACCTGACCCAATGCCTGAGAATGAAAATACTGTTCTGCCTCTTGATTCACTATTGTCTGTTGTAACTCCTGGTAGTTCTACTGAGTCAGCTCATTCCATTATTAATGAGTATTTGCATAGCCATCGTAAGTCAATTTCTGCTGCAATAGAGGCACTGAATACTAATGAAAATACTGGGAAAACTTGCTTTGAATCTTCTCGTAATGGTGTTGGTGCAGTTTCAGTGGAAAGGGAAGTTTGCAAAAAGAAATTCACTTCCAATATTATTTCTCAAGAATCCAAAGTGAAGGAAAAAAAGTTCATTGAAGTTAATCATCATGACAGATTTTCAGATGATAGCAAATGTGAAAGTATTCCTCAAGTTACTGGAAAGTCCTCTTTGCCCCTATATATAACCCAAAAGGCTAATAGTAATGTTCTACATATAACTGAACATAGAGACAAAGTGGTTGATGTTTATGTAGTAAAGGAAGGTAAGGAAAGTAATTTGTCAGAAAATTTCATGAAAAACAATTTTGGGACAGAGTTTGGCCATGAGCATCAATTTCAAGTTAGAGAAAGAAGCCAATCAACATCATTTGAGCAGGAGAGACTGGAAGGTATCTCTTGCAGTGAAAGAAGTATATCATCTACAGATCAAAATATTCATTTCCGTATGAGACAAGCATCAGAAAAACTTTTAACTGGGAAGTCTGAATTGCTCAGTGGATCATCTTCTTTATCTTCCCTGCCAACATCCTCTCATACTTCTGTATCATCTAACTTTTCCACTTCCACTGCTATCTACAGAGCCCCAAAGTCTAAGATTCCCTTGCCTGCAAGATCATCCTCTCCGAGAATGTCAAGGTCTCAGAGATCTCTCACAGATTCAGTTCATAGTGATTCCCATTCAGAACACTCTTGTCTGCGAAACTCTGCCTCCCTCCCATTGACAGCTGAATGCTCATCTCGGCTTCTCTTTCCTTTGGAACCAAGAGAGGTTGATCCTGGATCCTTCACTCAATTACACACAGCTGACAGTATGGAAGAACTACAGGAATTCCTTCTGTTTGAGAGTCACTGCATGACTGAGAGGGAGGGACTAGGGGGAATGGGAGGGGAAATTGGAGTGGAATCAGAGACAAGGAGTGGAAGAGTTAGAAGGGTTAAAGGGGGTATTTTATTCTCTGGGTCAGATAATGAGGATATTGGGAGCTCCAGTCCGGGTCTTCGAGAAGACTGCTATGCTCTATCAGGTAACATTGTGAAACTAACTTTTGTGAATTTTATATCTAGTATATTAAATACATATTAGTAATTAGATTTTTTACTTAATTAATATGCTTGCAATTCATCCATTTGCTTAAAATGGGATATGTCATATTTTTCTTTGATCATCACTGCTACATTAATACCATTTTTGGAATGTTTTGCCCTACATAATGAGCACTCAAATATATGGAGTACAGATCATGAAAAATGACATCGATCACTTATTTCATCATGATATTCACCTTCTAATTTATACATTGGTAAATTAAACCTATGATGTGAAATTATTTCCTTAAAAACTAAAATTTCATGGGAAAAACTAAAAAAGTACAGTATTCAACAGTATTACTAACTTTCAAGTGCTTGTAGATTATGAGGAGTTTCTGACTTTTGCAATTCAAGATATTTACCCATTTTTAATAATTAAATTAAGGATTTGATATGCATCTTTGCTTTCCAAATTGTTTGGTCAGAATGTAGTCAACTAACAGCATGTTTCATGTTCCACATAGACCACTGATAAGGGCTGAATCAAGAAGAACTCCACTTAGTGCAACATTCTCGAGTCATGGGGTATGTATAGACCAAATAAGAATTGAAGTGTGCATTTCCTGTTAAGATGGTATATTTTATCAATTTTTATTTGAATGTACACACTTATGCATGTTTTAGATCTTAGGAAAATGCTTTTTGTGGAAGCATATTTAAATTTTGTAGCTTTTATAAATTGTAAAATCCATGTTTTGTATTTTATTTTGATATTTTAAAAGTTGCTTTATTTTTTTACAGCTTCAAAAAGTATGCCATCATTTATAAGAGAAGTGAGAGATGAAAGAGCAAAAGAATTGGAAACTGTTACATTTGAATGTCAGTTTTCTGGGAATCCAACACCAGGTAATAAGAAAACGAATGTATTAAATATTGATGTTCTTTACTATTTTAACTGACTTCTAATATTTGCATATTTTTTCAGATATTGTTTGGTATCGAGATGATAAGGTTGTTAGGAACACTAAAAACATTAAAATTAGAATAAAAGAGAAAAAGACAACGCTGACTATCCATAAAGTTACTCAAGAAGATGAGGGTACATATATTTGCAAAGCTACCAATGAGCTGGCCACTATATCCTCAAAGGCTCATCTCTATATAACGGGTAAGACCCTATAAAAATATATTTCTGTAATTGTCACCAGTTCATATTTATGATATGTTAAGTTAATTTTTGGTTAAAAACCTAAAGAAGTACAGCAAAATCTAATTTATTCAGCATCCATGAGATCTGTGATGTCCTAGTTAAATGAAATATTGATTCAATTTTATAAGATAAAGCAAAATTAATAGAAGTGATACTATAGGTCTACTGCGATCAAAAGAACATTTTGGGTGTACAGTGGGTGTGGCCTAATCCCTCACTCCACATGGCACCCTCCCCTCTCGTCCTTCCTTACCGCACAGGCTATCACTGTCTCGGTCATTTTCTAACTACACTGTTGCCAATTATTAACAAAACTTCATCTAGGCAGCAACTGTAAATAGTGAGAACTGACAACCTAAGGAGGAGAAGGATAGGCTAGTAGTGGGGTGGGGGAAGTCAAGATGACCGAGGGAACTTCCCCTCCATGCGTGGCCGAAATCCACACATTATCTTTGTGGCATACCTATAGATTCTGAGAAAGTAGAACCCAAACACTGAGATTTTTTGTTTTTGTGATTGATATATGCTCAACTGTAAAATAAATAAATTTATTGAAGTTTTATTGTCACTCTGCCAAGTAAATGGTAATTTCACAAATTATAAAATTGATTGGTCTGTTGAGGTGGCTCACAAAAGTCCTGGATCGTCCTAGAAAAACACTAGAATATATCACAAGCAAAAATAAGGCACATTTCATTAGATATTATAACCTTTTTATCTCTTTACTAGCTTATCATATGGCAAAATAAAGTAATTTGCTCAAGGTATCTCATTGTTATATCTTACATGTGTAATTTTAGGTTTTAATCAAGCTTACTACATATTTTTCATCTGAATGGAAAAATTATTGTAAAACAATTGTAAACAAAACTCATTTCCCTTTGTCTCTTACTATTTAGAAAATTTTCAGATCATAAGAAATTTTTGGGCTTTTTGTAAAGTACGTATATAAAACTTTTGTAATTAAAAGTAAACAGATGTCGGTATTTGCCAATATTTTGTTGTAGAGTAAGCATTTTTGATATCCATTATTTTCCTGAGCTACTATCAGCCTCATTTCTGACTTTTGGGGTATTATAAGGTGCCTCGAAATCTTGTGATTAACAATGGCATAAATCATTCTGTAATGCAATCTCTGGTATTGTAAATCATAACTTTCGTGTTATCCAAAATGAAGAAGACCCGGAATTTAGGAGACCTTCTTCTTAGAAAATATTCAGAGACCTTTTTTCTGTTTTGGTCAAATTTTCTCCAACTGTGGAATGCATTACTTCTGTCTCACCGAATACAGATTTTCTCTTTCACTTATTACAGTAAAGGATTTGAAAAACTAAAGTGGTAAACCATTTCTATTTGCAGTATTTTGTCACTAATGTTACCATTTGTTAATTGAATTTAGTTAACATGAGGTTTACAATCAGAAAAATTATCATTCATAGTGAATATGCTGTCAAAGCTAGCAGGTGCACATAGTTCAAATTATTGGCCACAAAAGAATATGCATAACTGCTTTAGCAATGCACTGCAATTTGGAATCATTACCCACATCAGCAGTCTTAATCATAATAATCCTAAGACAGTCAAAGATCATAACCACTCAGGCTAAGCACATGCTCACTAACCTATGCTGTGATTGACTTGTTATGTAATTATTATGATCCAAGATTTTAATTCTTCCATATAGTCCCTTAATGATTTTGTTTATGCCTCTCTACCTGCATTGTTTATTTTAGTTTCAACATAGAAAACTTTTTAATATTTCCTTTTGGTCTCTTCATTGTTTTTTGTCATATATATTTATTTTAATATAGTTTGGACGGTAATACATAAGTTTAAAAAGTAATTGTTTGGTCTCATGGAGAAATTATTTGGCATCATCTGCAATGAGTTTCTACCATGTATCATAAACAAAAGGTTAGGGTTCATTGAAACAATCTTAAGAATACACACCTGGCTTGCATTATGGCAGTTAAAACATAGACTTAACAGTGAGTGTATTTTACTTTACACAATAATTCTAGGCAACCCTTGGTTTCTGAATCTTGAGAATAGATAAAAATATACATATGGTAATATGGCATCCTGTAACTAGCAAGCTTTATTTCTGTGTAATGGGTAACAAGTTTTCCAGATAACAGATTTCTGGATGAAAAGGCTATTACTGTAGTTGTTAATATATTTTGGCTGTGCATTTAAGTTACTTGATTTATTGATTAAAATTTGTTGTTGAATTTATTATTACATAGAAAGCTAAAAGAATTTTTTAAATAATTAGGACTGAGTGAAGAAGAGCGCCATCTAGTAGAATTAAAGAAGGTACCAAAAGAAAAGCCGAAGAAAGTTGAGGAAGTGCAGGAAGTTGAAGTCCCAAAAGAGGAAGTAGAGAAAGTAGAACAAGTTGTAAAGAAAACTCGCAAAGAAAAGAAGAAAACTGAGGTCACTCAAGAAGTTACTCAGCAGGCCACTCAACAAACAACTCAGCAGGTCACTCAACAGACAACTCAGCAGGTTACTCAAGAGGTTACTCATAAAGATGTTCCTGAAAAGGAAGAGGTGGAAGAAGTAGAAGAAATAGAGAGAGTTGTTAAGAAAACACGCAAAGAAAAGCAGAAGAAAATTGAGGCTATCCTTAAAGCCACTCCTGTAGTTATACCCACAGAGGAAGTAGAAGAGGTATTTGTCACTGTATTATTTATCAACAACATTTTCTTTAAATGAATAATATTCATCATAAATATTTATGATTTTCATCATGCATTATTATTATTATTAATATGAATGTTTGAAATGAGTGAATTTTTTGTGGGAAGCAAGTGTAAGATTCTCAGTACTAATTTTTATTAAATTTTAATTTTATAAAATATTATTGTACCATATTATTTAATTATTTAAAAAGATTGGTGCTATTTTTACTTAAATTCAATGCTTCATCATGATTTTACCTTAAATCTCCAGGTTACTCCAAGTAAACCTGAAATGGCTCGACCTACACTCTCACAAGATCTTGTTGAAAATGCATATGTTGAGGAAGTGATGCAGTGGGTAGCAGCTAAGGAATTTGGTCCAGGGGAATCACCTCTCAGAGATCTGGCTAGAATTGGTTTCCTAACTCGCCATGGAACAAAAGTCTCAGAAGTGACTACTATGTATGAAACTGGAGAGTTCCCTGCACTAAGGACTCCAGAGGCTCAGATAGCAATGGTGCAGGTTAGTGAAATAAGGGTATTTTTAATGATAATTAATATTATATTTAAATTAAAATTTATCAATTAAAATAAGTACACCACCTTTTTGAACTTCACATGCTTGCGGTTCGCGAATTTGGACTTTGCGACAAAATTTTTTATGACCATTACTTGTGTTTCGCGCATATTACTTGCATTTCGTGTCATGCGCTTACGATGCCAACAAGCATAAACTCTCTCTACTTTTTTGTTTTTAAGTTCAATTTAAACTATAGCACGATAGAAAAGGACATTATTATTATATTATATTTATAATACTCTTTATTAGTAGTTTTCAGAGTAAACAAACGTGATAACCATCAACTTAATTCTTTTGTAGTTCAGTTTAAACCTCACTACCTATGGCACTATTTTTTATAACAGTTGAAGTTGCTGGCATCTAGCGGCCAAATTAGAAATTATTGGCTAATGGAAAAACATCCTGTATGTTTAGTTTTTCACAACTTTTACGAGTATGACATTGAAAATATTCGTTCTTCGCGTATGAGGTTGCTGGTTTTTGCCAAAATATTTAATGATTTAATGCTATTATCTTTGTATTTTAAGTGTAATTTAAGGAACTGTTGTTTTGTTAGGTTTTCATTGTTTATTATGAATTTTTAATGTAAATCTAAGAATTACTATCATCTTGTAATGCAAGATATTCTGCCATGTAGGTTGAACATGATTACTAAAAGAAATGTTATAACTTTCTTATGCTAGGTTTTGATTTTTTGTTATGCATTTCTAACATAATTAGTAAAAGAAATGGAACCACTTTTTAATGCTAGTGTTATTTTGCGGCTTGGAAATGTTTGTTGCAGAATACAGGGAAACATTCGTACATGATGTACTCAACATTCCATTTCAGTAGTTCAATTTAAATTAAACCATTTTCTTAGAATGAACAAAAGAAGATCGAGAATCACATGCGAAATTTTGTGGTGATAAACTGTACAAGTGCGGAAAGAAGTGTAATCACTTTGTTATGCAGGGTTTTCATTTGCTATTACACGTATTGAAGGTAACTACAAGTATTTTTTACTTTATAATGCTAGGTTTTTTATTTGCGGTTATGTTTTCTTTTATTTTCTGTTAAACTGCATTATTTATGATAATAAAGTGAATTTTTTAGGTTGGCTGGGAATCACTCTCTCATAATAACATGGCATCTTATGGGAAAATCAGACTTGCACATCATAAATTTTCATTTTGCATCAGTTTTCTGGAACCAGTTATTCACGAAGTTCAAAAAGGTGGTGCATTTATGGATTTAATCAAGTTCAGAATAATATCTTCTATAACTGCTCAGCTCTGACATCTCATGCTTATAGAATATAGTATTTCATTGAGAAAGAAAGTATATCATGTTATTCAAGAAATGTAAACGGCTTTATTTAATTATTTTGAATTATATATTTCTTTTTCTTCATTTAATCGTCATAAAAGCTGGTTTTTGACAGAAGAACTGCAAAATCTTGTTTTTTTGTGTTTGTTGACAAATTTTCTGAAATCTAGTTTTTTATACAAATAACTGCAAAATATCAGAACTTAAAATATTGATAAATTTAAGAGGATATTTTCTCTCCTCTGTATTCCTGTTTGTAAAATTAACACTTTGTCACCACTAGTTTTTATGACCTTAACTTCATTATCTTACTTCATTGTTTGATTATAATGATAATGTATTGATGCATTCCAGGGTTCCGAAAGAATGTTAAGCAAGTATAGGAATTACTTGTTAAAAGGGGGTTAAGTTTCAGACTCAAGCCTAAACATGAGTTTTTTGTCAATAAAACCCCAAAAGTGTTATATAAAATACTAAAAGCATTAATTAATACATAAACAGTTCATGAAATAGTGTTAAATGCAAGGAACTTTGCGATATTGATTTATATTGCAGGAAAAACATAATAGAACCTCTACGCCTGATGTGTTTCGACATATTTGGTGCCGATCCTTTAATATTTTCCAAAATAATGTCTTTCTGTTTCAGTATCGTGTTCACAGTTGATTTAGAAAAGTTCATAGACCTTCAAATTTCAGTTATCGAAATGCCACTTTCATATTTTCTAATCATACTTAGTTTATCCTCTAATGTAATTGCTTTCCGTACTTTCTTCTCAAAATTAGAGGTATCACCAAATCTTTTCCTTTTATTAGAAGACATTTTGCATTATTTAATGGCTGAAATATGTGAAATATATTCAGAAATCACAACTTGACCTGCATGGAACTGAAAATTAAGAGACAATGCATTGTAAACAGAATCTTCTAGAGTAGGGGTGTGCAACCTTTTTGCGTGACGGGCTGCATTCATAGATGTACACAGCTTCTGGTTGGCTGAAATTTTACTCTGCATCAGTGTGTGCTTTAGTGAAGTTGGTGTCCTGTACATATGATGTGTGGGGATCTATGTTGAGCGAGCATACGTAAAGAGGGGTATCCCTGTATTTTACTCGTATAATGATTGTAGGTATTTTGAAATTAAACATGAAATCAAGCTGCACTCATTTACAAACTATAAGAAATAGATTCAATGAGTTACCTTATAAAATTTTCGTTATAAAGAATATGTTTGGACAAAAAGTTGTCCATAAAAACACATCACTATGATTAACCATTTTATTTTATATAGTTCAATTGCTAAAATAAATTTCATGAAAGCTTTAATTCCTTCAATGTGCTACAAAGGTTGTTGAACGCATTGGACATGGAGCAGTTATTTCTGAAGTTCTATCAGAAGAGTCTACTATGGATACATCGATGGAAGAGACAGGTTTCAGAGCTTTCATGCGCATGGCGGAGCAGCATCAGGTAAATGTTGAAGAAGCTATCTTCAGTTTCCAGCCAGAGGATTTCCGTATTCAAGCATGGGAAACAACTGAAGAAGGAGAACTTCATACTGCTGAATCATTAGAAGTTCAAGTGAAAGGTATGAAAATAATTGCATGAGAATACCATTTTTTGATGTTATTAATTATAAAGTCTTGAGCTTTCTCAGTTTTTTCCTTGCCATAGAGCTCAGTGTTTTTTATCTAATCATAATGCTTAATAATCTGCATGTAAAATGTTTTTTTTGACAACTTGTTTAATTTGCAGCAAAAAAATCTTTATTAGCAGAGGAAAGAAAGCTTCAGCAAATTGTGAAGTCCCAATCTAGCAGTAAGCATGTTGAAAGATTTTTTCCTGATGCATCTTCTTTTTTGGATGATGAAAAGTTTCTTATGAACCATGGTGTGGTGTTTGTGACATTGTGTGTCCTATTTTTAAAACTTTTAAGTTGGATCCTAGGACTTATTTTTTCATCTCAGTTTGAAAGTTTTTAGTGCTTTTGTATACTCTTTTATCTTCGAAGTTGCCAAAGAAGATTACTCAGACAAACTATAGTTCTTTCATCCCACATTATTTGTGTATTATCACCAAATGATTTTGCATGGAGTGAATTTTTGTGGAAGCTTAACAATGATTTATTTTGTTTGGAAATGCTAATATGGTATTTTAAATGGCATGTTTATGTTGGTTTGTAATCACATATGTAATCATTGTTATTTTGCATCTGTATATTATTATTATTATTATCCTATGAAATTCTACAAAAACTATTTTATAAATATTTTGATAATGTTTTCAATAAATATATATATATATATATATATATATATATATATATATATATATATATATATGTACTGTGTTATATTTTTATTTTATTTATCATACAAAAATATTTTGGGTTATGAATTATAATATTTCATAAAAGTAAATGCAAGATTATTTATGGTGTAATTTGCATTTTTGGTTTTATATCTACAATAATTGTTAATTCTCGTGAAAATAATTTAATTTGTGAGCATTAAGGTAAATTAAATTTTTTACTATATTACAATTATTTCTTAATGAGGGCCTTTTTTGTGTTTATCCGACAGAATTGAAGACAAAACAGAAGAAAAAAGTGTCTGTTACTAAGGAGGGAGAAATACAAGGTTTGAAGGAAACTTTTATTATTAATATTTTTTAAAATCTGTAATGATAATAAGTAAACTGTAGTTTAGCATGATGAGTAAAATTGTTATAAATTATTCTAATGAATATATAATCTTTATCATGAAGTTAAACTTTACTGAAAATTAATGATGTGCTTATAGAATTTTTGATCAATTCAATACATATTTTGCTTTTATATATTAATTCAGACTAAATTTTGAGATAAATACTTAATTGATTATTTTATTTTAGAATGAGTATGGTAAATTCTTTGGGTATGCTGATGAAATTACTCATGGTTGAACTCTATCTGCATTTTGTGCTTTTTTATTAATTGTTGGTGGCCTAGAACCATAATGTCGTGTTTCCATTATAATCATCACTTTTATGTTAATATGCTTTACACATTACTAAATGTTTTTGATATGTTATGAATAAAAATGTTTTGTTGTTGTGGCACATTGTACTTTGTTGCTTTGTCAATTATTGTGAAATGGTATTTGTTTGTGATCTGTTTATATATTTTATCTCATTTTCACAGTTTGTGTTATGATTTATTTCCCTTTTTTGTAAGTATACTGTAGTGCACTATCCTATTCCATCTGACTCATTTTGTATGATTTATTTTGCATTTTGTATTTTTACGAAATTCACATGCTTTGTTCTATATGCACTGTTTAAGATTTTTATTTTCCTTTATAAATTTTCCTTTTATAAATTATCCCATCCACTCTGAGTAATCAAAATCCTTTACCTACAGTATTTATTGAGCTTTAATATTTTTCAGATCTGCTATTTTTTGTTGTTGATTATGATTTTATTTCTTATAGATTTTACATGCTATTTCTAGATTTTCAGCTGTTTCTGCCATCATTTTCACCTTGCTGTGTCATTTTGGAGGTTTAAACTCACCATTTAAACTTGCATTTTACTTGCTTCTTACCATGCTTCAGAGTATTAATGGTAATGTGCTTATTTCCCATTTTACACTTTAATAAAAATATTTGCACTATTTAGACATAATGGTTTTAGGCAAGGAGTAAAAACATTTGAAAAGATTTTTGATTCATAATAATATAAAACTTACCTATTAATCATTCATTGAACTAATGCTAAACCAGTAAGGCATTTTCAAATTTGACTTAGGAAAATGATAAAATTGAAGCAGTAATTTTCATTTCTTTTATTAATTTCTCCATATTCTTGATTTAAGTCCATATGCATGTATAATTATTCAAACAAGTATAATCCATGAAATTATTTTATTAACTATTGATACTAATGTAAAGTAAAGTATAAGACACATTATGTGCTTTTATTTTAAAGTTTAGTATGCTTACCAAAGTTGCTGCTTTAACTTAACATGTTTCATTGGTGATTTTCATATTTATTATGTTGTTGACTTAATGCTCCCCCTGGAAAATAAAAATTTTTTATAAGCAACATAAAATTCCCTTTTAGTAGTTATTGCTTAAAGAATTTAAACATTTAGTTTATTTTTATATAGGTCAATTATTTTATTATAGTAGGAATTAGATATTTTGTTTATTCAAACAATCTATTAAGGTAATAATTTTAAATAATTTATTTAAAATTTTAAAATAGAAATATAATTAGTTTTAAACTTTTAAACATGAATACAAAAATTTGTACATATTTTTTAACATACAAAACCTAGCACCCACTAATATTCTTCTTTACTCTGCGCCATGAATACAAAGTCAGCAGCTTTCAATAAAACTAACAGCATCCATGAGAATATATCAGCAACTCAACATTTGAATGTGTAAGATCTTGAATAATATATCAAAAACATTGGCATCTGGGTCAGTAATCATTTTACACCCAACAATGTTACTGTCCATGTCATTGCTACAAGTTCAAATGACACGTTGACATTGCCATACTTACAGAAACAACAACCCTTGTGGAAACAACAGCTGCAGTCACACGCCAAGGACAGATTGAGACACAACTTCCTCTTGGTAAAGATGAAGAAGTACTTACCATCACTGAAATACCAACAGATGACACTGCCACTGAGGAACAAATTGCCCCCTTAGAACCAAGTAAAGCAGTAGTAATCAAACCTAAAGAGGTGACAAAGTTACATAAAAAAGACAAGAGAAAGACTGTTGAAGAAGAAGAGGAAGAGGTTATTATTGAGCAAAAGCAGGTTGGAAAAGGGGTAAAAGTTAGTAAACCAAAGAAAATAGATAAGAAACAATTGAAAGAAGAATCAGAGGAGGAGGAAATAGAAGTGGAAGTTCAAGTTACTGGTGAAAGAAAGAAGAAAGTTATCAAGAAAATATTGAAAGCAAAACTACCTAGTGAAGATGTTGAAATTATTGAAGAGGAGCAAATAGGAGAATTTAAATCTTTTCAAGAAACCCCAGAAAGCCGTTTGCCATACAGAACTCCAATGCAGTTGGCTGAATCTATACCTGAATCTTTTGCTGCTGAGATACAAACAGGAAGCCATGTAAAAGAACAAGCTACAATGAGCTTATTAACTTGTCAAGCTTTTACTGAACAGCAATTAGACATTGGAGAAAAAGAAGGTGAAACTGCACCTGGCATAATTCCAGAAGGTGTTAAAGCAGAACCCACTATGGATATTATGGAACCATATTCAGTAGATCAGCCTGATGTAAGCACTTTTCCTGGTAGCTTTGAAACTACCTTCAAACCTTCTACTGTAGAAGCTTCCAAAACAGTTGTTTTAAGTGAAAGTTTGATGGTCAGTGAAGCAATGGTTGGTGATAATGTAACAGAGACAACTATTACACATGAAAGAAAAGACCAACATGCAGAGACTCGAATCACACCTCGAGAAGGACTTGAAATTACAGAAATTACTGAAGCTGATTTTGAGGGACGACTACCTGAATCTAAGCCTATTCCTGCTTTCCCTGGAGTTCGATTTCCTTCTGCTGAGCCTGTGCAAGTGAGTGAGGTGTTTGTTGAGACAAAGCCTGGAAAGTATTATCCAGAACTTTTTGTTGCTACTGAAGCAGCAACTGAATCAATTTCTGCCCAAAGACGCTTGCCAGTCATGCAGGAGACATATGCACCCGAGAAAGAAGGTGACTATGTCCCTGGGCGACTTCCACCATCCCAGAAAGCTGGATTAACTGTAACTGCAATTGGAGATTCTACCATATTAGTTTCTGAAGTTAGTCCTGGTGAGAGAGAAGAGGAGTTGGCACCTAAAGAAAAACCTGAAATTTTGCAAGCCACAAGTGAAATGGCACTAACAGAAGGAGTTACTGTCACAGTAATCTCATCTCATGATAAGGAAGTAGAACTGAAGGCTTTGGAGCATGAAGAAAAGAGGGTTGAAGTAGAATTCCTGGAGCAGGAATCCACTGTTACAGCAGTTACAACAACCACAGAAAGGGAAGAAGTGCTTACAATAGGCTCAGCTCCTGAAGGGAAAAAAGCAATCACTTCAGTAATTTGTCTGGAAACTTCTGATGTCTCACAACCTATAATTCAAGATTCTGAAGGTGAGTTAGTGCCAACTCTAATACCAGCAGGAGTATGTGCAGGAAGTAGTATAAGGCCAGAAGAATCAATTGCAGTTTGTCAAATACAAACTGGAGATGTTCCTGGAGAGTTTTCTGAAGTACTTCGATATCGTACTGATGAAGCAATATCCACACTTGAGACATATGAAGCAAAAGAAATATCTATGGTTCATATGCAAGAGAAAGAGGGTGATATGGTTAGCTTGGAAAAACCTACATCTTGCATGATTGAAGAAGGCTATAGTCCATTAACTGGTATTAGCATTATTCAAACAGAAACAGGGGAGAGAGAGGGAGAATTCCCAGCATATGATTTGCCTGAATCTCATAAAGGTAAAGTTGCTTCTAGTCACACATTGCAAGCTGCTCTAGTTGAAGAAACTTTACATGAAGGAGTGACTGGATTATTACCAAAAGACAAATTGCCAACTACAAAAGCTCAGCATAGCCATGAAACTTTTTACGAAAAAATAATTGAAGAGGCAGTTTTAGGTGAGTCTTTGTCAGACCATAAACCCAAGAAGGTTCCTGAGGGAAAGGTTGCTGGTTTAACAATTTTACCTGAAGAAAGCCTTACCATTCTGGAGGTGATTACTGAAGACAAAGAAGGAAAGTATACAGAGCCACAAAAGCCAGGAGAATGTTTCGCTTTGCCAGAAATGACTGTGAAAAGAGTGGCAGTGAAATCTGAAGTTAGTGCAGACACAAATGCTGTGCCAATGCCCGATGAAGCTCCTATGAAGGGTATGGCAAAAATGGAACACACACTTACTGAAGGAGTCATGGTAACCCAGTCTTTGTTGGGAGAAAAGGAAGGCGAATTAACACTTGATGTTCAACCAGATAAGAAGAAAGCTATGGTTGACTTAGGAGAGGGGTTAGAGGGTGTTTCAGTAATGCAGATTCTGACACATGATGCAGAAGCCGAATACATTGGATATCAGCACCCAAAGGAATCAAGTGCTACACAAATAGTACCCGGTCATGAAGTTGCAATCCAAAGTGAGACAATATCTGAGACAGGAATAGGCTTGCTCACTCAAGAAGAACCATTACGAGGACAAGCTAAGCCCACTAGTGTACCTTTAACAGAGCTTTTAGTGACAGAGATGGCACCTGGTGAAGGAGAAAGAATTATGGAAGAGCAATTAATTCCAGAGCAAAAGAAGGCTGAGATTAGGGTTGACACTGAAACTGTACTTAATGTTACTGAGGTTATTGCAGAAGACCGAACAATAGATTTTAAGGCTAAAGAAACCCCATTGGGAAAGAAAGTTACACTTCCAGATATTGAGGGTCATGAGGTTGCAACAAAGGAGGAGGTGATTATTGAACATTCTGTTGCCAAATTTGATAGGTTATCACCTGTGAAAGAAATGGCTCATCCTGAACAAGTAGGCCTAGAGTGTGCAGTGCTATCACAGCACTCAATTTCAGAAAAAGAAGGAGAGTTTTTGGGTGACATTAAACCTGAAGGAAAGACTGCTCTGATAAGTCTAGAGGAAGGTGGAACAACTTTAATGCAAGTAACTGAAATTTTGATTGAGGACAAGGAAGGAACTTATATACCTGAGGATTCTCCGACTGAAAGGATAGCTCATACAGATTTGACTGATCATCATACAGTTGCTCTTATCTCAGAAGTAGCTACTGATCTTGGAATTGGTGATGTTATTAGTGATAAACCAGAACAAATTGAAGCCAAGTTAGATCACATACCTTTTGAAAGCTTGATACTGAGTGAAACTATGGTAAGAGAAAGAGAAGGTGAATATAGACCTGATTTTAGACCTGATGGTTTTACTGTGGCTCCAACATTTGACCATATGGAAGAAGGCATTTCTATCACAGAAGTTATGCCAGATGACAGAGAAGGATTAATGGCTTCTCCAGAAGTTCCTCAAGAGAGAACAGCCCTGGCTGATGTTACAGGTCAGCAAGTTGCAGAAAAAACTGAAGTCATTGTGCAAAGTAGTGTATCAGAACTTCCTGGATTAAAACCAACTTTAGCCAGTGCTGTCCCTGCTCAGCTGCCTTTTGAAGGTATACTTATGGCAGAAACAAAAGCTGTTGAAAAAGAAGGTCTATTCACTGAAGATATAAAACCTGACAGTAAGAGTGCTGAAATAATTTTTGAAGAGGGGAAAGTGATATCTGTGTCTGAAGTTATTGCTGATGATAAAGAAAGCATTTATGTTGCTTCTGAAAAACCAGAAGGCAGGTATGCTAAGACAGAAATTTTGACTCAAGAAGTAGCACAAAAACTGGAGGTTGTGACTGCATCACATACTAAGGATGTGAAAAGTGAAGAAATAATTAAGGAAGTAGCCAGTACTGAACAAATTCCATTTGAGAGTCTTATGCAAACAGAAGCCATTGTTCAAGAAAGAGAAGGGGAATATGATGGTAAATTGAAACTTGAGAACAAAAAGGCACAACTTGAATTTGAAATGGAAAGAAGCTTAAATATAATGGAAGTGACTATTCAAGATAAGGAGTCTACTTATGTTACTCCTACTATGCCAGTTAAAGGACATGCTCAGCCTGATATCACAGGTCAGGAAGTAGCTCAAAAAATGGAAGTTGCAGCACAGTTTGGGCTAGGGGACTTGCAAAAACAAGCTCCTAACACTGCACAGGCACAGTTCCAACAGTTACCATTTGAAAGTTTGGTATTAACTGAAACAGGATATGCTGAGAAAGAGAAGTTCTTTGAGGGAACTTTCAAACCACAAACGAGTACTGCAGTGATGGAATTTGAAACAACCAAAGGAATAACGGTAACAGAAATTACCACTGAAGACAAAGAAGAAAAATATGTTGCTGGTGAAATGCCAGAATCTGGCATTGCAATTCCTGAATTTCTTGCTACTCATGAATTACCACAGAAAACTGAAGTATTTGCTGAATATTCTGTTGGGAGTGTTGATATCACTGTCACTGAAGAAGCTACGGCAAAACAGGGACAAATACCATTCAGAAGCATAGAAACAAGTGTGACAACAGTTGGTGAAGTTGAGGGTTCCATGAAAGATCTAGTCCAACCTGAATCTAAACATGTAGATATTTCACTTGAAGAAGGGATGGGAGGTGTTGGTATAATTTCAGAAGTAATTCCAGAAGACAGAGAACATGCTATGCCTGTTCCTGAAATGCCATCCACAAAAGTGGCTAAACCAAATATATCAGGAAAAGAAGTTGCAGAAAAAACTGAAATAGTGACTGAAACAGTTGCTCAAGAGTTTCTTGAAAAGCCCATATTGGAGGAATTCCATGCTGTTCCACAAACTACAACTTTAACAGCTTTGATACAAAGTGAGGCTGGTCTTAGAGAATCTGAAGGTATACTTCATGATAGTGTAAAACCTGAATCAAAGAGTGCAGAAATAGTTTTTGAAGAAAGAAAGGTAATATCAGTTACTGAAGTCACAGCTGAAGACAAGGAGAGAACATATGATGCATCTGAGAAACCTGAAGGAAAATATGCAGTACCAGAAATGGACACACATGAAGTAGCTCTTAAGACGGAAGTTGTTATGGGAGAAACAAGTGCAGCTGAAACACAGCCTGAGACTGTAACTGGTGTTCAGGCTACTGCTGATCAGCTTCCATTTGAAAGTATAATACAGTCAGTAACTGCAGTTGTTGAAAAAGAAGGTGAGTTTGCAGAAAAAATGCCAGAAGGGAAGAAAGCTGACTTAGCCTTTGAAGAAGGAAAAACTGTTTCTGTTTCTGAAATCATTACCCAAGATAAAGAAGGAGAACATGAAAGTGCTATTAAACCTGAGGGAAAATTTGCTCAAACAATCATTTCTGGTCATCTGGTTGCAGAGAAGACAGAAATCATTTCTAATGTTGAAGTTGGACAGTTGCAAGAAAAATCTACAGATTCTGCACAAGCCAAACTTGGCCAGTTGCCATTTGAGAGTCTTGTTACCATTGAAGCTTCTATCAGAGAGAAAGAAGGAGAGTTTACAGGGAAATTTGTACCAATTCAAAAGACAGCTGATGTAACTTTAGAAGAAGGACATGGTATTGTGTCTACTTCATCAGTAACTGTTGAAGATAAAGAAGGTGAATTGCCTCAGCCTGCAAAGCCAGAAGAGCATATAGCTTTGCCTGGAATACCTAGCAGGGAAGCAGCTGAAATGACTGAAGTTATAGTTGGCATGGGATTTAAAGAACTTGAGATTGAATCTCCTCAAAAAACACTTGCTAAGCGAGACCAATTGCCTTTTGAGAGTTTAATTTTAACTGAAGCTGTTATATCAGAAAGAGAAGGCGAGGGCATTCAAGGCTTGAAATTTGAGGGCAAAACAGCTGAAATGGAATTTGAAGTTGGTAGAAGTGTTACGGTGCTGCAGGTTGTTACTCAAGACAAAGAGGATATATACCTTGAATTGACACGTCCAACTGAAGGCCAAGCTCTTCTAGAATTTGTTGGTCATAAAGTTGCTGAACAGTCAGAAGTATTGTCTCATGTGGCAGAGAAAGACATGGATGAGATAACACCAGCAGCCAAACAATCTGCTGTTGAAGCTTGTGAAACATCTACAGGTATATTGGTCACTGAAGAGACTGGTCATGAAAAAGAAACTGAATTCACTGGTAAATTTGTTGCTGCCACAAGAAGTGCTGAAATCTCCTATGAAGAAGGCAAGAAAACACTGCTTGTTACTGAGGTGTCTTTAGATGATAAGGAAGGGCACCTTCCATCTCTGGATTTACCTGAGGCTAAGAAAGCTTTGTCTGGCTTAGCATTTGATGGTCAGGAAGTGGCAGAAACAATGGAAGTAACTGCTGAATTTAGAACTACTGAAGGTGTACCCATTATTACACCAAAAACTGCTCAGGCTGTACCAGAACAATTAACATTTGAGGGGATTCTTTCTACTGAGCCAGTAGTTCAAGAAAGGGAGGGCTGTTTTGTTCCTGGTTTAAGTTTAGATAAAAAAATGGCAGGACTGTCTTTTGAAGAAGGTAGAAGTGTAATGGTAACTGAGATTAAAACAGGAGATAGAGAGGAACAGTATGTTGCGCCAGAATTCCCAGAGGGACGTGTAGCCCTTCCTGAAGTATCTAGCAGGGAAGTTGCACAGATGGAGGAAGTAGTTGTAGCTCACGGCTTAGAATTATTACCAGAAAAGGGAAGTATACTAACTGCTAAGGCTCAGCAAGAACAATCAACCTTTGAGAGTATTGTGAGCACAGAGGCAATAGTTAGGGAAAAGGAAAAGGAATTTACTGGGGTATTTAAACCAGAAACTCGTAGTGCTGAAGTTGGTATAGCAGAAACAGGTAGAAGCATTACTATAACTGAGGTTATTACGGAGGATAAGGAAGAGGATTATACTGCTTTGCAAGGCCCTCAAAGTACCATTGCTATGCCAAATATTTCTGGCAGAGAAGTAGCTATTAAGTCAGAAATTTTGACAGAGTTTCTTGTAGAAGAATCAGCAGTTACAAAATCACCAGAAGAAATGTTTGCTAAGCCTGAAAGAATACCATTTGAAAGCCTTTTGCAATCCATAACGACATCAACAGAAAGAGAAGAAGAATTCAAAGAACGTCCTACATTTGTGAAATCCAGTGCTGAGTTGACTTTTGAAGAGGGCAGAAGTGTTAGTGTTACTCAGATTACTCTTCAAGACAAGGAAGAATCTATGAAAACTATGGAAGCTCCAACTTCACATGTTGCTCATAAAGAAATTGTTAGTCAGGAAAGCTTGCAGCTGACAGAAGTTCAAACTGAGACTAACATTGAGGAAGTTAAGCGAGAATCGCCTATTAAAGAAACAGCTCAGCCTCTTCAGACATTTGTAGAAGGAGTCATTGTTTCAGAAGGGGTTGCAAATGAATTAGAGGGAACATTTACTGAACGTTTTGTGCCTACAGGTAAAAGTGCAGAGATACATTTTGAGGAGCAAAGAATTGTTAGCATATTACAGGTTGCTACTCAAGATAGGGAGGGAGAATATGTGTCACCACAAAAGCCATTAGAGGGAATAGCTATACCTGAAGTAACAGGAAGAGAAATTGCTGAAACATCTGAGGTAGATTTAAGATTAGGTGTTGGAGAAATAGTTTATGACAGCCCAGAAACTGCTCAGGCTAAACGAGAACAAATTCCATTGGTAGGTTTGGTACACTCAGAACCTGCTACTGGAGAACGAGAAGGAGAATTTGAAACTGTATTCCATCCAGAGACCAAGGTTGCTGATCTAAGCTTTGAAGAAACTAAGGGTGTTACTGTTACACAAGTAGTGCCAGAAGACCGTGAAGGCACCTATGCATCAAAAGAAGCACCTGAACAACAGCTAGCTCATCCTAATGTAGTTTTAGGTGGTCAGGAGATAGTAATGCATTCTGAAGTAGTACCAGGTCAGATTACTGGGATTTTGAAGGAAGATGTGAAACCTGATAAATCAAAGGCTGAACTTACCTTCCTTGAAGATAGGGGTGTAGTAGTGACAGAAGTAATTGGTGAGGAGAAGGAATCATCAGAAGTTAGCACAGTTAAGGCTACTCAGGTTGTTGCATCACAAGATATTGTTCATAGAGAGGTAGCTCTTAAGACAGAAATTATAACAGATCAGGGATTGACCCCATTTGATGCTGTAACACCCCTGACAGACACAGCAAAGCAGGTGGTCCCAACCCAAAGACATGGACTTCAAGTGACGGATGCAAGTCCTGGAGAGTTGGAATCAATTCTCCTGGGACTTGCCCGTCCAGACACGAAGAGAGTTGGTGTTTCAGTTGAGGAGGAGAAAAATCTCCTCCTTGTGACTGAAGTGCAGCCTGAAGATAGGGAAGGTGAGTATGTCGTTTTGTCATCTATCTCAAAGCAACACTCAACAATTGACATACAACCATATGAAGCCATTGTGAGAGAGGAGGCGGTTGCGGGGGAAGGGACAGGGGACTATTACACAGTCTCACAGGAAGACACACTATCACAGCAAGCAACATTGGGTTTATCAACTAGTACATCAGCTGCTATGGCTGTTTTTGAAGCTACAACATGTGAGCATGAAGGTAAGTATACAACAGATGAAGTTATTCCTGATGCAAGAAGAGCTGGCGTAAATTTTGAGTTAGGTAAGGAAGGTGTAAATGTAGTTGAAATACAAACACATGACTCAGAGGAAGTATTTTATGGAGAGGTACCTCAAACCAAACAAGCTTCGACCCAACTTGTATATGAAAAACCAATGATGTTAGTTCAGGAAACAGTTGCTCAAGATGCAGTAGGAGAGGTCGATTACCACTTACCAGACAAGAAATTTGGTTTAGTAGAACATGAATTACATGATAGCATTGTAGTACAGGAGGCTTTAGTGGAAGAAAATGAAAAAGAAGTACCTGCTCCTTTAAAGGTGGCAAGTTATGAAGCTTCAGCAGTTTTTGAAGTAAGTGAAAGTCTTGGAATAAGAGAAAATGTTAGTCATGTAGAACCAGTTGAGTTAAATTTACAATACAGAGCAACAGAGATGCAAGCAATAGAAGATATACATGTAGAGAAAGGAGTTGTATCTGTGGTTGAGCCAATACTTGGAATTTCCACTGATAAACTTTCAATACATACTCTTAAAACAGGAGGGGTTGCAACACCATCTGATTATTCACATAAACAGGTTGCTGTAATTCAAGAATCCATGGCAGTAGATGACATTTCTGATTTAAATGTTATGGCAAATATTGCATCAAAAGAGTTAAGAGCAGAGAGTGAAATTGTTACAAGTAATGCTGTTCTTCAATCTCTTACCCTAACTCAGGAATCTATTGAACAACTTAAATCAGAGCAGGATAAGGAAAAGTTTGCTTTACCAGCAGTTAGCACATTAACAGCAGCTATAACCTCAACATCTATTACTGAAGAAAATACAGGAGACATTGACAGTCATGTTATGCGTCCTTTTGCACATGCTGAGGCATCATATGATTCTAAAGAAGTTGCCATAACTGAAGAAGCTTTAATTGGACAGAAATGTGGTAATGTGCAATTTGAAGAAGTGGAAAGGGTGAAAGCAAGTTTGGATGTCATTCCTCATGTAGCAACTGTAATTGGAGAGATGGAGATTCATCATATAATTGAAGAAATTCCTTTGTCTGAGAAAGATAAGTTATGTGAAGCAACTCCACAACTTACAGGACTTCCAGCTGCAGTAGCTGAGCAACAGGTTACTAGTGAAGAGTTAATTCCAATGAAAATCAAATCAGAATCATACCAAGCTAGGAGAGCTAGCTCTCAATTCAGTACATTACAAGTAGCTATGACTGGAAGTATTATCCCTGAACAATCAACTGCTGATTTACTAATCTCAGAGAGAATTCTGTTATCTCCAGAAAATGCTAAGGTAAAGGCTGAGGAGAGTGCTACAACTCGAATTTGTGAGGTTGATGATACTGTTTTGGAGTTTTTGGGAGAAGGTATTCCTGCTTCTGTAGATGCTAAAATTAGTATCCAGACTCAAGGTGTTGCCATTACTGAAGAGACAATACCTCACAATCAGTCACAGGAAATTGAAGTACACATGGATGAAAAAATGGTTGCAAATAGGGATGTTGTGACTAATGAAGCATATATGATTCAGCAAGACATAATAGAAGATTCTGTGTCAGCTTTGCCATGTAAAGATTATTCAATAACTGCAACTGCAAAGGAAGACATTACTACTTCAAATGTAGCATTAACAGAAGAGCAAATGTCCCAGGAAATTTCAGAAAATCTTATCATCCCCAAATTAAAATCAGCTACCACTGCAATGCCAACAGTAACTCCAATTGGAGTTGCAGAGAAACAGGAGACTCTGGTTCAGCAAACTGTTGCTGAATTCCATTCCTCGGAGTCAGAAATATCTAAATCAGCATCCTATTCCTTTACTGAGAAAGAGGTTGCAATATGTCAGCAGGTTCAGTCAGAAATTTCTTTGGAAGATATTGTTGAATCTGAAAATATTGGAGAACAAGCAAAGCCTAGGCAGGATATTTTTCCAAGAGAGGTAGCAATTGTAGAGGAAATGGGTGTTGAACAAAACATATCTAGTTTTACTGTAGAGGCTCCAACTAAAACTACAAATGTTAGTGAAAGTGTGGTAACAAAATCCATTGCTGTTAAAGAAAAGGTTAATGCACAGTATGCCACCAGTGACCTTCATCTTCCAAAATTAGATAGTCAAGTTACTGCCACTACAGATATTACTGTCCTTGATGCAGCTTCTGTTTTTGAACCAGAGGTCCAGCAAGGGATAAGTGAGCTATTTGTTAATAAAAACTTAAGGAATGTTGAAGGTAAACCTGCTGTTGAAGTGAGATCAGTGGCATTAACACAGGAAACTCTAGTTGATGAAAATACCACAAAATTAAAAGTGGAAGGAGTCATAAGGAAAGAAGAAGCCTTTTCTAGCATCATTCCCTCAAATGTTGCTCTGACAGAGGAAAGGACTGTTGAGCAAGCAGTAGGAAGTTTAGCTGATTTAGAAGAGAAAAAAGTTGCTAAAACGGGTTCAAGTATAATAGAAAGGCATGTAGCAGTGACAGAAATGTCTGAGTCACAGCAAGGAACTGTTTATTTGCCAAATGTGGAATTGAAGAAGACTGTTGAAGCATCCACTAGCATAGTTTCAGTTGATGTTGCTGTATCTGAACAACATCAAGCAGAGGAAGTAATCACAGAACTTGGTGTTTTGGATCGTGAGAGAAAAGTGGAAGCTATACAATCATTAGAACTAAGAAATACATTTGTGACTGAGCAGCATTTTACAAATGAATTGACTGATAATCTCAAGGATGTGAGAATTCCAATGACAGAGCAAGTTTTACCTGATATAGTTAGCACAATTGCAGCATCTGTTCAAGAGATTGAGGCTATACAGCAAATTTCAGATCTTACTGTAATAACAGACCACAAACAGCAAGAGGTCACACCTAAAATCATTGAAATGGAAGCAATTGAATCTGCTGAACCATTTGTTGAAGATGACGTACCTGTCATTGGAAAGTTTGATCACCCAAAACATTCTACAGCAGTGTGTGAAGTAACACTTAAAAATGTAGCCATAACTTCAGTTCAAGAACTGCAACAAGATGCTGAAACATACACAACAACAGAAATCCCAGAAAAACATGCATCTAAAGAATTGGAACTAGCTGATGCTACAATAACAGCAAAGCCTTTCATTCAGGAGGAGATATGCACTGATATAAAGGAAATACATGATGATGGCCTACAATTAGTAGAAAAGGCAATAATAACAGAGGTGAAGGATGAAACTGCAACATTACAAAGTGAGAAACTCAAAGTAAATAAGGAAGAGGAAGGCATTGAAGAGAAGGAAGAAATTAGTGCAGCAATAGTTCTCAAGGAAGGTAAGAAAAAGAAACCTCTAGAACACATTGTAGAGGATGAAAAACAGATTGAAAAAGAAACAGAAGTATTTCTAGATGAGAAAGATATATCTAAAGAGGAAAAAGAAATTGGGGATTCTCAGGAAAAAGTAATCATGACAAAGGCTGAAGTTAAGGAAGCTCCCAAAAAGAAGAAGGTCAAGAGACCCAAGAAAGAAACAGAGGACTTTGAGGGTGTGGAAGAGGAGAAAGTTGAGGAGGTTGAGGAGGAGAAACCAACTGTTGCTGTGGCTGAAGAAAAAGAAATTCCTCTCGAAGAAGTCAGCACCACAGAGGTTAAGGTGGAGAAGGCTCCAGAGAAAAAGAGGAAACCCAAAAAGGCAGCTGAAGCAGAGGAAAAGGAAATTGTGGAGGAAACAACTGAATTAGTGGAAGAGAAGCCAATTCTGGAGAAACCAGAAGAAGTTACAGTGCCCGAGGAGAAGGTCAAAATCTCTGAGATGGAAGTTAAGGAGGAGCCAAAAAAGAAAAAGAAACCCAAAGTGCCAACAACACCAGAGGTCAAAGAAGGAAAGGTTGAAGAGGAAAAAACAGAGGAGATACCAGAAGAAAAGCCAGTGTTGGAGAAAGCTAAAGAGGAAGAAATTCCAGAGGAAAAGGTGGAAGTGACAGAAACTAAAGTGAGAAAAGCTCCTAAGAAAAAGAAGCCTCTAGGGAAAGCTGTAGACTCTGAGGAAGTTGTAACAGAAGAGCAGTTAGAATCTATTTCTGAGGCTGAGATAAAACCAGAAGAGGTGAAAGAAACCGAAATTCCAGAGGAAAAAGTAATTACAACAAAGCCTGAAGTTAAGGAAGCTCCCAAAAAGAAGAAGGTCAAGAGACCCAAGAAAGAAACAGAGGACTTTGAGGGTGTGGAAGAGGAGAAAGTTGAGGAGGTTGAGGAGGAGAAACCAACTGTTGCTGTGGCTGAAGAAAAAGAAATTCCTCTCGAAGAAGTCAGCACCACAGAGGTTAAGGTGGAGAAGGCTCCAGAGAAAAAGAGGAAACCCAAAAAGGCAGCTGAAGCAGAGGAAAAGGAAATTGTGGAGGAAACAACTGAATTAGTGGAAGAGAAGCCAATTCTGGAGAAACCAGAAGAAGTTACAGTGCCTGAGGAGAAGGTCAAAATCTCTGAGGTGGAAGTTAAGGAGGAGCCAAAAAAGAAAAAGAAACCCAAAGTGCCAACAACACCAGAGGTCAAAGAAGAAAAGGTTGAAGAGGAAAAAACAGAGGAGATACCAGAAGAAAAGCCAGTGTTGGAGAAAGCTAAAGAGGAAGAAATTCCAGAGGAGAAGGTGGAAGTGACAGAAACTAAAGTGAGAAAAGCTCCTAAGAAAAAGAAGCCTCTAGAGAAAGCTGTAGACTCTGAGGAAGTTGTAACAGAAGAGCAGTTAGAATCTATTTCTGAGGCTGAGATAAAACCAGAAGAGGGGAAAGAAACTGAGATTCCTGATGAAAAAGCAGTTTCAACAAAACCTGAAGTTAAGGAGGCTCCTAAAAAGAAGAAGAAGGTGCCGAAAAAGGTGCTTGAGGAGGGAGAAATGCCAAAAGAGGAATCTGTGCCAGTGGAGGAGAAGAAGGATGAAGAAGTAGAGGAAGTAGAAGAAGAGACAACAATACCTGGTGTGAAGAAAATTGTAAAGAAGAAGAAAAAAGTGATAAAGAAAAAGGAGGAAAAGGAAGAGATTCCACAGGTACCTGAAATTCCAGTCGAAGAACAGCCAAAGGAAACTACCAAAACTGAGGAAAAACCAAAACTTGGTCTTCAGAAAATGATATTAGAGAGGAAAAAGATTAATGTTAAAAAATTACAAGTTGTTAATGTTGAGCCTGAGGTACCACTTTTCTGTCAAGTAAAACTTCGTAAGGCATCAGTACAAAAAAGAAAGATCAAACATATTAAGGTCCCAAAATTTCGCCTTAAAGGTGTTTCCCGTGAGATTGAATATACCCCAAAAGCACAACCACTTCTAATTACTGAAATCAATGCATATCCAGAAAATGGTCATCTTAGTAGAAATACTCGAGAGGCTTTGAAATATGAAAAAGAACATCCAGAAAAATTCAAGCCTAAGCGTAAACCAAAGCCCAAACTTGAGGAATTTGATCTTGAGATTGATGACTATGAGAGACCTAAACTAGAGGTATTAGAAAAATTTGAATGGGCTGGACGGCAACCGAAAACTCAGAAAGAGGAAGAAAAACCTGAGGAGAAAAAGATTATTCCAGGGAAAGGAAAAATTCCTGAAGATGATATTGATAAGGAGACAGTTACATTACGTAAGATTCCAGAGAAACCAGTGCCTGAAGAACCATTGGAAGGAAAGGTAGTTAAAAAACTAAAGCCTGAAGAAATAAAAGAAAGAGATGTGCCTGATTCCAGAGAGATTGAAGCTCCCAAACTAGGAAAGTTCCGAGGAGGCATAGAAGGTCCTGAAGATGAAATGCCTGGTGAAGAAAAACCAGAAGAAATTGAAGAGATTCCTTTGGATGAAGAAAAGCCCAAAAAGAAGAAACCTCGAAAAATTAAAGAAGAGGAAAAACCCGAAGAGAGAAAAATTCCAATGGGCAAGGGAAAATTACCTGTTCCACCTGAGGAGGAAGAAATAGGCATCAAAAAGCCTATCCCAGGAAAACCAACTAGTCCAGAACCTGAAACAATAACCCTGAAACCTTGGGTGAAACATCCTCCAGAGGTAGAGAAGGAGAAACCAAAAGAAGCAGAGATTATATTCAAACCAGCAGACATCCCAGAGCATGTTCCTGAAGAAATAGAACCAAAGAAATTCACAATTGATGATGAGGAAAAGGAGAAAAAGAAACGTAAGATAATAAAGAAGAAAGGAAAGGAAAAACCAGAGGAGCTGCCAAAAGCACCAAAAGAAAAGGCACCAGAAGAAGCCAAACCAGAGGAGCCTAAAAAAATACCAGAAGAGCTGGAGAAAATACCAGGGGAAAAGGCACCAGAAAAAACCAAACTAGAAGATTATATTGAATATGATAAACCTAAAGCTGAGGAAGGTCCAGAAAGGGAGGAGCAGGTCACAGAGGCTTTAATTCCCAGAAAGAGGAAGCCTAAGACAAAGAAAGTAGATGAGGTAGTTGAGGAGGTAGTGGTAGAGGAGGAGGAGGAGGACAAAACAAAGAAGGTTATAGTAGAGAAACCTAAAACAGAGGAGATACCTGAAGAAGAGAAAGAAATCCCTAAACTTGACGAAGGCCAAAAAGAGGAGGAGCAGGCCACAGAGGCTTTAATTCCCAGAAAGAGGAAACCTAAGAAAAAGAAAGTGGATGAGGTAGTTGAGGAGGTGGTGGTAGAGGAGGAGGAAGACAAAACAAAGAAGGTTATATTAGAGAAACCTAAGACAGAGGAGATACCTGAAGAAGAGAAGGAAATACCTAAACCTGAGGAAGGCCCTACAGAGGAGGAGCAGGTCACAGAGGCTATAATTCCCAGAAAGAGGAAACCTAAGAAAAAGAGAGTGGATGAGGTAGTTGAGGAGGTGGTGGTAGAGGAGGAGGAGGACAAAACAAAGAAGGTTATATTAGAGAAACCTAAGACAGAGGAGATACCTGAAAAAGATAAAGAAATCCCTAAACCTGAGGAAGGTCCAAAAGAGGAGGAGCAGGTCACAGAGGCTTTAATTCCCAGAAAAAGGAAACCTAAGACAAAGAAAGTAGATGAGGTAGTTGAGGAGGTAGTGGTAGAGGAGGAGGAAGACAAAACAAAGAAGGTTATAGTAGAGAAACCTAAGACAGAGGAGATACCTGAAGAAGAGAAAGAAATCCCTAAACCTGAGGAAGGCCCAAAAGAGGAGGAGCAGGTCACAGAGGCTATAATTCCCAGAAAGAGGAAACCTAAGACAAAGAAAGTAGATGAGGTAGTTGAGGAGGTAATGGTAGAGGAGGAGGAAGACAAAACAAAGAAGGTTATAGTAGAGAAACCTAAGACAGAGGAGATACCTGAAGAAGAGAAGGAAATCCCTAAACCTGAGGAAGGCCCAAAAGAGGAGGAGCAGGTCACAGAGGCTATAATTCCCAGAAAGAGGAAACCTAAGACAAAGAAAGTGGATGAGGTAGCTGAGGAGGTGGTGGTAGAGGAGGAGGAGGACAAAACAAAGAAGGTTATATTAGAGAAACCTAAGACAGAGGAGATACCTGAAGAAGAGAAGGAAATCCCTAAACCTGAGGAAGGCCCAAAAGAGGAGGAGCAGGTCACAGAGGCTATAATTCCCAGAAAGAGGAAACCTAAGAAAAAGAAAGTGGATGAGGTAGTTGAGGAGGTGGTGGTAGAGGAGGAGGAGGACAAAACAAAGAAGGTTATATTAGAGAAACCTAAGACAGAGGAGATACCTGAAGAAGAGAAGGAAATCCCTAAACCTGAGAAAGGCCCAAAAGAGGAGGAGCAGGTCACAGAGGCTATAATTCCCAGAAAGAGGAAACCTAAGACAAAGAAAGTGGATGAGGTAGCTGAGGAGGTGGTGGTAGAGGAGGAGGAGGACAAAACAAAGAAGGTTATATTAGAGAAACCTAAGACAGAGGAGATACCTGAAGAAGAGAAGGAAATCCCTAAACCTGAGGAAGGCCCAAAAGAGGAGGAGCAGGTCACAGAGGCTATAATTCCCAGAAAGAGGAAACCTAAGAAAAAGAAAGTGGATGAGGTAGTTGAGGAGGTGGTGATAGAGGAGGAGGAGGACAAAACAAAGAAGGTTATATTAGAGAAACCTAAGACAGAGGAGATACCTGAAGAAGAGAAAGAAATCCCTAAACCTGAGGAAGGCCCAAAAGAGGAGGAGCAGGTCACAGAGGCTATAATTCCCAGAAAGAGGAAACCTAAGACAAAGAAAGTGGATGAGGTAGCTGAGGAGGTAGTGGTAGAAGAGGAGGAAGACAAAACAAAGAAGGTTATAGTAGAGAAACCTAAGACAGAGGAGATACCTGAAGAAGAGAAAGAAATCCCTAAACCTGAGGAAGGCCCAAAAGAGGAGGAGCAGGTCACAGAGGCTATAATTCCCAGAAAGAGGAAACCTAAGACAAAGAAAGTGGATGAGGTAGCTGAGGAGGTGGTGGTAGAGGAGGAGGAGGACAAAACAAAGAAGGTTATAGTAGAGAAACCTAAGACAGAGGAGATAACTGAAGAAGAGAAGGAAATACCTAAACCTGAGGAAGGACCAAAAGAGGAGGAGCAGGTCACAGTGGCTTTAATTCCCAGAAAGAGGAAGCCTAAGACAAAGAAAGTAGATGAGGTAGTTGAGGAGGTAGTGGTAGAGGAGGAGGAGGACAAAACAAAGAAGGTTATATTAGACAAACCTAAGACAGAGGAGATACCTGATGAAGAGAAAGTAATCCCTAAACCTGAGGAAGGCCCAAAAGAGGAGCAGGTCACAGAGGCTTTAATTACCAGAAAGAGGAAGCCTAAGACAAAGAAAGTAGATGAGGTAGTTGAGGAGGTGGTGGTAGAGGAGGAGGAGGACAAAACCAAGAAGGTTATATTTGAGAAACCTAAGACAGAGGAGATACCTGATGAAGAGAAAGTAATCCCTAAACCTGAGGAAGGCCCAAAAGAGGAGGAGCAGGTCACAGAGGCTTTAATTCCCAGAAAGAGGAAGCCTAAGACAAAGAAAGTAGATGAGGTAGTTGAGGAGGTGGTGGTAGAGGAGGAGGAGGACAAAACAAAGAAGGTTATATTAGACAAACCTAAGACAGAGGAGATACCTGATGAAGAGAAAGAAATCCCTAAAACTGAGGAAGGCCCAAAAGAGGAGGAGCAGGTCACAGAGGCTATAATTCCCAGAAAGAGGAAACCTAAGACAAAGAAAGTAGATGAGGTAGTTGAGGAGGTGGTGGTAGAGGAGGAGGAGGACAAAACAAAGAAGGTTGTATTAGAGAAACCTAAGACAGAGGAGATCCCTGAAGAAGAGAAAGAAATCCCTAAACCTGAGAAAGGTCCAGAAAGGGAGGAGCAGGTCACAGAGGCATTAATTCCCAGAAAGAGAAAGCCTAAGACAAGGAAAGTAGATGAAGTAGTTGAGAAAATGTTGGTAAAGGAGGAGGAGAAGGAGACCAAGAAGGTTATTGTAGAGAAACTAATGAAGAAAAATATACCCGAAGATGTTAACGATAAATCAGATTCTTTAATTGGTGTCTCTGAAGATGATTCAGTGTTGCTGTTTGTTCCAGAAGAAGTTGATACTCAAGTGGCAAGTGTAATAATACATACTCCTCATTATGACATTCATCAGCAAACTGAGTTAGTTACACTTCATTTTCCTGTATTGGAGAAACAATTTGTTGTTGTTGAATCAGATTCTTTGGACACTTCACATATAACATCAACAAAAACATGCCTAACTCCATTAGAATCTGAAGACACATTCCAATTCGTACAGGAGTGGTCTGATCATCATCTTGCCACTGTTTCTATACATGAGACTGAGTTAGCTGTGGCTACAGTTGGGTGGACACATACCTCTGGAAGCTCTTCGACTTACTTTGAGGTAAGTAAATCCACACACGAGAGCATATTACCACAAGAGGAACACTTACCAAAAATGTTGGAGGGTCCTATAATCAAGCCTAGCCTCACACTTGAGGATGACAAATTGACAACAATTACTCCAACAAGCACAACACTGGCATCATTACCAACGAGTATCACCACCACTTCAGCCACGACCAGTTCCATAACAATCACAACAGTAACACCTGCAACAGACAAAGAGAAACCATCAACTGATGGAACCTCTGTGGTAGAACTGGCTGGTCCATTGGTTATACCTATGTATGAGGAGGTGAGTCCATGTGAATCTACTGAGGGATTAATTCCCCCGCACCGCACTCCATTTGACACCACAACTGGGGAGACAATCACCTCTATGCACATGCACACTACCAGCAGAGTTACTGCTGAGAAATTTCAACCTGGACAAGAAACTATAACTGATTTGCCTAAATACCCAAAACAAGATACTGTGGAACTTATTGAAACCTTGAAACATGGACACGCTGAAAGCATCACCACAACAGTCACCAAAGATATATCAACAGTTACAAAACTCCCTGAAGTGACCCAGATGACCATATATTCACCTGTCGAAACTATTTCAGATGAAATTGGAGCGGAGACAGCACCTGAACTACAAGTGGCTGAGTACCATCACGCAACCAGAAAAACACACGCCACGAGCACGACCACTGTCACACATCAACTACAGCAGATGGCCATCACTGGCCCCAAAATGGGGCCACACACGGTAATGTCCAAGGAGGAGAGGGAGGACATAACGGGTGAGTCTTGGGTAACATTTGAAACAGGGCAGCAGCCTGAAACAACAAAAGAAAAGGTTGTAGTTAGTTCACATCGTACTGTAGAAGGTGGCACAGTTGAGGAAGTAGTGAAACAGGTTACAGAAGTATTGGAAGGTGGTATACGCAAGAAAACAGTAGTAGTACGCAGAAGAAGAGTTCCAAAAGGGGAAGGAGGAGGTATGATATCTGGTGCCATAGAAGGTCCAGATGAAGAAGGTGGTGTGACAATAGAAGAAGTTCCAGAGGAATTCATTGAAGAGGGTGTTCCAATAAGTGAAGAAGGTATTGTTGTAGAAGAAGCCCCAGAGGAGTCAATATGTGATGTGCCTAGTGAAGTGCTTCCAGCTCAAGAAACAATAATTCCTATTGAAGTTGAAGATGAAAAAACACCTCAAACAGAGGAGAAAGTGAAAAAAGTAGTGAAACGTGTGAGAAAGAAAAAGGAAGAAGTAGTAATTGATGAGGATAAGATGAATATTGAAGAAAAAGTTCAAGTTAAAGAATTGAGAGTAGACAAGGTAAGTGAGCTTCCTACTGATGTAGTGTCTGCCTTGGAAGAAATTGAACCAGAAGAAAAATCTGAGGAAATTACTGAGTTAAAGGAGACACCTACTGAATCCCTCATTATCAAACCTGAACCTATTCCTGAAGATAAAAAAGAAGCCAAAGAAAGTAAACCATTAGTAGAGAAAAGTAAACCAGAGGGTAAAAGAATGAAGAAGTTGAAGAAGAAAACTTCCCAAGAAGTTGAAGATGTAAAAGAAGTGATAACAGAAAAGGAGAAGCTGATCATGTTACAGCCTAAAGAAATGGTAGGAGCAGATGAATTAATGGAATCAACTGATGAGATACTTCCCAAAACTCATGAAACTGTGAAAGGTAAAGTGTCCATGACTCCAGTTGAAGGAGTGGAAGTACAAGATGTCATTCCAACTGAAGAAATAAAGGGCTTAAAATCTGAAAAGCCAAAAGAAGGAAGAGTACACAGGGAAGTTGAGGAACTTCAAGCTGTTGAGGTATCTGAAGCTATTTCAGAATATGGAATAGATGAAAAGCCAAGTGATAAGCCACTTAGTGAAACTGCCAAGGAAGTCCAAACTTCAACTACAAGAGAGGGTCTTGAAATTACAGAAATAATGCCATCAGAAGGAATGGAAAGTACAGTTTACACAAAAGAGAAAACACAAAAGGCAAAGCCAATTCAAGATGAGCAAAAGTCAATCATAGTGGAGGAAGTTGTTCTTGAGTCAAAAGAAGAAATTCTTACTGAAGCATCACCTAAACAAGTTAAAGGTAAAAAAGCTGTTAAGAAATTGAGGGCTTTGGAAGTTTCTGAAATTGTTCCTGGTGCTAGTGTTGAAGATAAGCCTGAAGAAGAAAGAGAAAAAGATCATGCTGATGTTGTACAGGTTGAAAGTACTGTAGGTAAAAAAGTTAAAACTTTAAAGCCAACTATCCTTGGCACTGCCAAGGAAATATCTGAAACTCTTCCATCAGAAAGCTCTGAGGAATTGATAGAACTTCCAAAGGTTGATGCAAAGGCACAACCTGTCATATCTACTCAAACCTCAGTGACAGTAGAGGAAACAGTCATGGAAGTGAAGGAAGAACCTTTAAAAGAAGGAAAACCTAAGAAAGTAAAGGCATTGAAATATGTTGATGAGCAAACTGCTGTTGAAATTACTCAAATTATTCCTGAAGAAATGACAGAGGACAAGGTAAAACAAGAAAAGCCTAGTATGGAAAGTGCTTTACTTGGTAAGGAAGAGCCTCTTGATTTGAAAGCCAAAGAAGTAAAAGAAAAAATTCTTCAATTAGGACAAGAGGAAACTGAAATAATGAAACTAGAAAAAACAAAAGACTTGCCAACCGAAGAAAAAAAATCACAGAAGCCCATTGGAGTTATAGAGGAAATAATTCCATTGCAGGTTGAAGAAATAACAACTGAAGATATAATTGATCAAGTTCCAGAATTGGATAAGCCTATAAAAACAAAAGCTAAGAAAGAAATTAAAGAGCGTAAAGCACCAGAAATATCAGAAATGATTATTGAAGATAGCACAATGGAGACATCAGATGAGATAACTCACCCACAAAAGCTAAAGATGATAACTGAACAACTGCAATCTGAAACAGCTAATCTGGATAAACCAACTGTAATGATACTTGCAAAGCAAGTGAAGGATGACACACCTGCTGAAGCAACTGAAGAGATACCAAGTGAGGCTTCTGCTGTTGAAAAGGCTATTCCAAAAGTACAAGAGCAAGATGCAGATAAACAAGTTAAGAAACAGCCAACTGAAGAAATAAAGGAAAGTATTGTACCCAAAAAACCAAAGAAAAAATTATCTAAAAAGACTGCGGAGGAAGTTTCAGAAACTATTGAAAGTGATACAGCAATGGAAAAAGTACAAGAAAAAGCACCAAAAGAGGATAAAGCTATTTTAAAAGAAGAACCTCTTCGGTCAGAAAAACCAGCAAGTGTGAAACCTACTATTATGTCATTAGAAGAACATAATGAAGATAGCATACCTGAAGAAGTTACTGACCAGTTACCTACACCTTCCAGTGACTTGCAAAAAGCCGAGCAAAAATTAATTTCACATGTATCATTGGTGGTAGAGGAAACAGTCTTAGAAGATACCAAGGCAGATATTCCCGAATCCAAGAAACCAAAAGAAGTAAGAGGGAAAAGAACCATAAAAGAGCATGAAGCTGTGGAAATTGCTGAAGTTACAATTGATGATACTTTATCAGAAAAACCCCTTGAGGAATTACCATTAGCTGATAAAGCTACTATAAAGGAGCCAAAGCCAGAAATATCTGAGGCAAAGAGAAGTAAAGTTGAGGTATTAAAACTTGGAGAGGAAGGAATTGGAGATACCTTAAAAGAAGAAGTTTTGGAGCTTAAGCCATCTCAACAACCAGTTGAAAGTGCTGATACAAAATTGGATGTAATTATGGCTGTTACAGTTGAAGAAGTATCACCTTTTGAAATAAAAGAAGAAACTCTAGAAATTAAGAAACCACAAAAAGAGAAGGCAATAAAGAAAATCAAAGAAAAGACAGCTGTACAAGTTTCAGAAACAGTTCCAGATGACAAAGAAGATAAGCTTTTCCAAGAGAAGCCCTTGGATGATAAAGCAACCACAGAAAAGATTAGTTCACAATGGGAGGTGGCAGAAGTTAGTGAAACATTACCATTGGAAGGTACTCATGAAATTACTCAAGAAACAAAAGAGCATGATAAAGCTAAATCTACTGTTGTTCCTCAAGACTCCGTAATTGTAGAAGAAAGAACATTTGAAATTAAAGATGAACCTTTAGAAGAGCAAGAAAAGCCATTAAAAGCAAAAGCAAAGAAAATAGAAGATACTCAAGAAGCAGTTTCTGTTTTGGAAATTGTACCTGGAAGTCTAGAAGAAAAGCATATTCCTGAATTACCACAGACAGAGGTCTTGAGCTTTACTCAACAAGATGATGAAGTAGTTAAAGCTAAACAGATTAAGCCAACTACATTAGCATCTGGAAAACCTGAATTTGTTGAGGCTCTGTTTGAGGAAACTGTTCCAATCATTGAAAAGCCAGAGGGTGAAACTGTAAGTGCTAAGATGCAAGAAATCATCTCTCTTGATAAAACTACCATCTCAGAAGTCAAATCAGAAGTAATGGAAACTAAAATCCTTCCTAAAATTAAAGAGGAAAAACCAGAGAAAGTGACTGACTTGCCCAAAGGAGAGGATACCAGAGATAAACCGGTAAGTGAGAGTATCACATCAGAAGAGACTGTAGTTCCCTTGATAAAAGAAGAGGTCCAAAAGAAACCAGAAGAAGCTGAAGATGTTGAAAAAGATGATGAAATCACAAAGAAATTAAAGATAATGAAAAAGAAAGTTAAGAAACCAAAGCTTGAAGAAGAAAAACTTGAAAAGGATACACCTAAACCAGAAACAGGGGAGGGAAAGATTGAGAAAACTATCCAAGAGACACCACATGACACAGGTCTCATAACAAGTACTACACCGGACACAGTCTTGGCCACATCTACCGAAAAGACTCCGGAGGACGTATCAGGGGCAAAAATCCCAACTGAAACAATCACTGAGGTGATCACAGACATGCATGAGACACCAGCAATGTTGAAAGAAATGGACAAGAAGGTGGATGAGGGCAAAAGCCCAGACACCACCACAATCACAACTCCATTACCAACTTCCATAACCACTACCACAACAACAACAGTTCCATTGGAAGTAACTGGCATGAAAACAACAACAACACCACAAGAGAAACCAAAAGAGGGTGGAGAACCAATGCCAATAACCAAACCGGTTACTGACCTATTTACAGGTGAAATCATTGAGATGGGAGAGGAGATACATGAAAGCGGTAAGGTAAGTAAAGAAGGTGAAGAGGAAGTTAGAGATGAACCAAAACCAGTCCTGCCAGAGGAAGAGGAGAAGGAGCCCAAGAAAAAGAAAAAGAAACCTGAGGTCATGAAACCTAAATTAGTGGAGGAGAAGGTGGATGAAGGAAGAGTTGAAGAAATACCTACAGTAAAACCTGAGAAAGACAAAGCCAAAGAGATTGAAGAAGCTCCAAGAGAGACTGCTACAGCTGTTAAACCTGAGGAAAAACTTGCTCCCAAAAAGAAGAAGGCAAAGACACCAAAAACTCCACAAGTTCAGGTGAAAGAGGAAATAGTAGAAGAGGTAATGGAAATAATTGAAGAGAAACCAGAAATAGAAAAGGCTAAGGAAGAAGAAATTCCTGAAGAAAAAGTGGAAATCACTGAGGTTATGGTCAAAAAGGTACCTAAGAAAAAGAAACCTCTTAAGAAGGCTGAGGACGTTGAAGAAAAAATTCAAGATGAAACAACAGAGGCACTTCCAGAGGAAGCAGTAAAAACTGAAGAAGGAAAAGAAACCGAAATTCCAGAGGAAAAAGTAATTACAACAAAGCCTGAAGTTAAGGAAGCTCCCAAAAAGAAGAAGGTCAAGAGACCCAAGAAAGAAACAGAGGACTTTGAGGGTGTGGAAGAGGAGAAAGTTGAGGAGGTTGAGGAGGAGAAACCAACTGTTGCTGTGGCTGAAGAAAAAGAAATTCCTCTCGAAGAAGTCAGCACCACAGAGGTTAAGGTGGAGAAGGCTCCAGAGAAAAAGAGGAAACCCAAAAAGGCAGCTGAAGCAGAGGAAAAGGAAATTGTGGAGGAAACAACTGAATTAGTGGAAGAGAAGCCAATTCTGGAGAAACCAGAAGAAGTTACAGTGCCCGAGGAGAAGGTCAAAATCTCTGAGGTGGAAGTTAAGGAGGAGCCAAAAAAGAAAAAGAAACCCAAAGTGCCAACAACACCAGAGGTCAAAGAAGAAAAGGTTGAAGAGGAAAAAACAGAGGAGATACCAGAAGAAAAGCCAGTGTTGGAGAAAGCTAAAGAGGAAGAAATTCCAGAGGAGAAGGTGGAAGTGACAGAAACTAAAGTGAGAAAAGCTCCTAAGAAAAAGAAGCCTCTAGAGAAAGCTGTAGACTCTGAGGAAGTTGTAACAGAAGAGCAGTTAGAATCTATTTCTGAGGCTGAGATAAAACCAGAAGAGGTGAAAGAAACCGAAATTCCAGAGGAAAAAGTAATTACAACAAAGCCTGAAGTTAAGGAAGCTCCCAAAAAGAAGAAGGTCAAGAGACCCAAGAAAGAAACAGAGGACTTTGAGGGTGTGGAAGAGGAGAAAGTTGAGGAGGTTGAGGAGGAGAAACCAACTGTTGCTGTGGCTGAAGAAAAAGAAATTCCTCTCGAAGAAGTCAGCACCACAGAGGTTAAGGTGGAGAAGGCTCCAGAGAAAAAGAGGAAACCCAAAAAGGCAGCTGAAGCAGAGGAAAAGGAAATTGTGGAGGAAACAACTGAATTAGTGGAAGAGAAGCCAATTCTGGAGAAACCAGAAGAAGTTACAGTGCCTGAGGAGAAGGTCAAAATCTCTGAGGTGGAAGTTAAGGAGGAGCCAAAAAAGAAAAAGAAACCCAAAGTGCCAACAACACCAGAGGTCAAAGAAGAAAAGGTTGAAGAGGAAAAAACAGAGGAGATACCAGAAGAAAAGCCAGTGTTGGAGAAAGCTAAAGAGGAAGAAATTCCAGAGGAGAAGGTGGAAGTGACAGAAACTAAAGTGAGAAAAGCTCCTAAGAAAAAGAAGCCTCTAGAGAAAGCTGTAGACTCTGAGGAAGTTGTAACAGAAGAGCAGTTAGAATCTATTTCTGAGGCTGAGATAAAACCAGAAGAGGGGAAAGAAACTGAGATTCCTGATGAAAAAGCAGTTTCAACAAAACCTGAAGTTAAGGAGGCTCCTAAAAAGAAGAAGAAGGTGCCGAAAAAGGTGCTTGAGGAGGGAGAAATGCCAAAAGAGGAATCTGTGCCAGTGGAGGAGAAGAAGGATGAAGAAGTAGAGGAAGTAGAAGAAGAGACAACAATACCTGGTGTGAAGAAAATTGTAAAGAAGAAGAAAAAAGTGATAAAGAAAAAGGAGGAAAAGGAAGAGATTCCACAGGTACCTGAAATTCCAGTCGAAGAACAGCCAAAGGAAACTACCAAAACTGAGGAAAAACCAAAACCAAAGCCAGTTCTTCAAAAAATGGTAATTGAGAGGAAAAAGGTTGATGCAAAGAAATTGAAGGTAACACAGGTTGAACCTGAGGTTCCATTATTCTGTCAGGTGAAGCTTCGTAAGTCTTCAATTCAAAAGAGAGAGATTCAGAAAGTGAAAGTTCAACAAATACGGTTGAAAGGAGTTTCTCGAGTCGTTGAATTTTCTACTGTACCCACACCTCTTCAAGTAACTGAACTTAATGCATATCCTCAGCAAGGTCATCTTAGTAGAAATACTCGTGAGGCTTTGAAATATGAAAAAGAACATCCAGAAAAATTCAAGCCTAAGCGTAAACCAAAGCCCAAACTTGAGGAATTTGATCTTGAGATTGATGACTATGAGAGACCTAAGCTTGAAAAGGTTGAAAAGATTGATTGGGGTGAACGCCAACGCAAAAAGCCAAAGGAAGAAGAAAAGCCTGAAGATAAAAAGATTATTCTGGGTAAAGGTAAAGTTCCTGATGGGGAAGTTCCTCAGGAGACAGTTACATTACGTAAGATTCCAGAGAAACCAGTGCCTGAAGAACCAATGGAAGAAAAGGTAATTAAAAAACCAAAGCCTGAAGAAATAAAAGAAAGAGATGTGCCTGATTCCAGAGAGATTGAAGCTCCCAAACTAGGAAAGTTCCGAGGAGGCATAGAAGGTCCTGAAGATGAAATGCCTGGTGAAGAAAAACCAGAAGAAATTGAAGAGATTCCTTTGGATGAAGAAAAGCCCAAAAAGAAGAAACCTCGAAAAATTAAAGAAGAGGAAAAACCCGAAGAGAGAAAAATTCCAATGGGCAAGGGAAAATTACCTGTTCCACCTGAGGAGGAAGAAATAGGCATCAAAAAGCCTATCCCAGGAAAACCAACTAGTCCAGAACCTGAAACAATAACCCTGAAACCTTGGGTGAAACATCCTCCAGAGGTAGAGAAGGAGAAACCAAAAGAAGCAGAGATTATATTCAAACCAGCAGACATCCCAGAGCATGTTCCTGAAGAAATAGAACCAAAGAAATTCACAATTGATGATGAGGAAAAGGAGAAAAAGAAACGTAAGATAATAAAGAAGAAAGGAAAGGAAAAACCAGAGGAGCTGCCAAAAGCACCAAAAGAAAAGGCACCAGAAGAAGCCAAACCAGAGGAGCCTAAAAAAATACCAGAAGAGCTGGAGAAAATACCAGTGCAAAAGACACCAGAAGAACCCAAACCAGAGGAGCCGCAGCAGGTGCCAGTAGAGAAGGTGCTTGAAGAACCCAAACCAGAAGAACCAGTTGTTGAAGAGAAACCTGAGGTTATAACTCTGAAAACGAAGAGACCAAAAGCTAAGACACCTGAGGAAGTAATTGTGGAAGAAGTAACTCAGGAGATAACTATTAAAAAAGTAGAACCTGAGAAGCCAAAGCAGGAGGATAAACCAGAGGAGAAGGTGCCAGAAGAAGTCAAACCAGAAGAACCAGTTGTTGAAGAGAAACCTGAGGTTATTACTCTGAAAAAGAAGAAACCCAAAGCTAAGAAACCTGAGGAAGCAACTGTGGAAGAAATTACTCAGGAGATAACAATTAAAAAATTAGAACCTGAGAAGCCAAAGGAGGAGGAGGAGGCACCTGAAGAACCAGTTGTCGAAGAGAAGCCTGAGGTTATTACTTTGAAAAAGAAGAGACCAAAAGCTATGTCACCTGAGGAAGTAACTGTAGAAGAAGTTACTCAGGAGATAACAATTAAAATGGTAGAACCTGACAAGCCAAAAGAGGACATAACAGAGGTTCCAGAAATGGTCACATTGAAGAAGAAGAAGAAGCCTCTTAAGGTTGATGAACTAGAAGATTTGGCCACAGTAAAGGTAGAAAAGCATGTGGAGGAGGTTTCTGAGGAATTTGTCATCAAGAAATTACCAGAGGAAACATTTGAAGAGGAAGCTGATGTTGTTCTGATTAAACGTGTAAAACCTATTATACCATCAGAAGAAGAGCCCGAAGAGACTGTAACTATAACATCTAAGAAACCTGTTGATGATGTTACTGAGCAAGTCACTCTCAAGAAGAAGAAGAAACCGACTCCAGTTAAAGAGGAAGAGGCTGCAGTTGATGTGACTATTAAGAAAATAAAGGAAGTTCATTTCAAGGAGGAAGCAGAAATCATAGAGGAAGTCACACTAAAAAGAGATGAGCCTAAACCCAAGGAAGAAGTTCCAGAAGAAGAGGTTATAATCAAAAAGAAAAAACCAAAGAAACCAGTTGAACAAGAGGTGACAGAGGAGGTTACAATTAAAAAGATTGAAAAACCAGAGGAAGTAAAGTCTGAGGAAGTAACATTGAAGTTAGAAAAACCTAAGAAACCTACTGAGGAAGACGGAGTAGATGAAGTGACAATACAAAAGGTTATAAAATTAGAACCTAAGGAGGAAGTCACTGAAGAAGTTACACTGAAGAAAAAGAAGCCAAAACCTGTTGAGGAAACATCCGAAGAAATAACTATTAAAAAGAAAAAGCCAAAGAAGCCGAAAGAAGAAGAATCCTCTGCTGAGGTTACCATAAAGAAACCTAAAAAACCAAAAGAGGAAGTTGTTGAAGATGTCTCAGAGGAAGTTACTTTGAAGAAGAAGAAAGTAACAAAGAAAAAAACAGCAGAAGAAGCAGCTGAAGTCACCATAAAGAAAATTGTTGAAGAAAAGCCAGATGAAAAGCCTGAAGAAGTCATAATTAAGGAGAAACTTACTAAAGAGCCTAAACCAGATGAAGTCATGGAGGAAATCACTCTCAAAGAAAAACCAAAGTCTCCTGAGGATGTAACTGAAGAGGTGATTGTAAGAAAGAAAAAACCAGTAAAGCCAACGGTAGAAGAAGTAGAAGAAGAAATTACAGTGAAAAAGTTAGTTCCAGAAAAGAAACCTGAACCAGAGGCCGAAGAAGTTACAATCAAGAAGGGTAAGAAACCTGAAAAGCCTAAAAAAGTTGAAGATGTAACAGAGGAAGTTACACTGAAAAGGAAAGACTCAGTTGAGCAACAAGTGGAAGACGTAGCTGAGGAAATCACAGTTCGAAAAATAAGGAAGGCCCCAAAGAAGCCTGTGGTGGAGGAGATAGCAGAGGAGTTTACACTTAAAAAGGAAGCTCCTAAGAAAAAGGAAGAAGTGGTAGAGGAAATACAAACAGTCACCTTCAAACCTAAAATTCCAAAGCCTAAACAGGAAATTGAACAAGAATTTAAGATCAAATCGAACACCTGGGAGGAGGAGGAAGTGAATCTTTCAAAGACTCTGAGAATAAAAAAGAAGAAACCTCTTACCTTTGATGAGGAGGCTGGTGAAGAAACCATCAGGATAACTGAGGAGTATGAGGAAGAGGAACAACCAGAGATAATAGAAGAGGAGGTGATGGAGGTAGAATTCAGGAAAAGACCAAAGAAACCCAAGAAACCTGAATATGTGGTAGAGGAATTTGAAGAGACTGAGGCTGTGGTAAAAAGGCGTGGTTCCAGAGAGGTAGAGGATGTTGATGCTGAAGGCTTCTTCACAAGGCGAGCATCACACCCAGAAGGCTTCGACAGCATCGAGGAGACCTTTGAAGTTCGAAGACCCAGGAAACCTGTAGAAGATGACCGCAAGTATGAGGTGGAGGACATTGAGGAGGAGTTCAGCATTGATTTGGGAAGGAAGATGTCCCGTGAGATTCCTGAGGGCTCAGATTATGGTGAAGATTCCCTGCAGCTGAAACTGAAGTCCAAGCACAAACCAGTGATGACCACCCATGAAGGTCAAATTCTGCTCTTCTAAATATATTTGGAGTGTTATTTTTTATTTGCATCTGCGTCGCATATAGCCAAAGAAAAAGCATGTTATAAGGCTAATTAATTTTTTTAAAATTTTGCAGCAAAAAAGTAGTCACTTCATGACAGCCTGATCCTATTTTTATTTTTTATTAAAACAAATAACTTTATTGCTGCCATTAACTATGCTTCATATCTTTTTTATTTTATTAATTGAATTTATTTCCAACTGACTAATATTTTTAATTCTATTTTTACAGCTTTAAACTCAGTCTTCTAATGATGCTTCATAATGCTTTGGCTGAGTTACTTTGAAATAACTACCAACTTCAGAGCTAATGTATTCCATTGGTATATATCTGTAATAACAACCTAAATTAAAAATGCTTCTTTTTAAATGTTTTTATTTATATTATTGTATAATATTTTGTAAAAAATTTATATAGGTACTACTTGTTATTTTCTGATCAAAAAATCCTTTTGGACTTAGGTATGTACATATCTGTAATTGGATGATGGTGTCTTATGTAAGTCATAAGAAAGGTGTAGAAAATTTTTATTATCCAAATATTTAGTTTTGTAAATTGAGCAATTTTTGTACATTGTATTCAAATATATTATAGCATACAATATTTATGTATTCTTTAAAGAATACCTGCTGTATTTTTCATTGCATACATGCCACATTTTGTTTTTTGTAATTACTTAAATAGTAATGTTTTGTATTTTTGTTTGTGTCAGTTCTTTGTGTTTACTCAATGTAGTTTTTGTTTTTCCTTTCATTATTATAAAACATCAGATTTTTACAATTACATGATTTTACTAATGGAGATATTCAATTTACAGAAGATGCTTCACTTCACATAACTCAGGAGTCAGTTGTTATTGAGGATGGTAAGTTGATTCCTGTAATTTTGTTATTTTAAACCATGCTAGTGATATATAAAAAATAATAAAATTTTGTATACTTATCTTTACAGAAGAAAAAGAAACTATTGTCACTGAAATTAGGGAAGGTGATGTGCTGTTTGCCATCTGTTCTTATGTTGCTGAAAATGATGAAGCACTAAATCTTGTTGAAGGAGAGAGAATGTATGTGCTTGGTAAGTAAATATTTTTTCTCTATAACTGAACTAAATTATTATACTGTATTAATGTGAATACCTGTCAAATGATGTGCTTCAATTATATGAATAATAGTTTATTCCAGGCTGAGTTAACATCCCAACATTTATTTTAATTCCTATTTTCATATTTAAAGAAAGAACCTTACCTCTCTGCCATTTCGCAGAAGTTTTTCATTAAGCAGCACAAATAATTTCCCAATGAGAAAATACTTGTTTTTTTTTTAATTTACTGAATTCACTATTTTAATCAAAGTTCTTGATGAAATGAAGATATGAAATATTTAATGCAGTGAATTAATGACTTTGTGGTCACAAACTAAGTACTTCGATATGTGCACTTTATCTTAGTGTTAATTCAAAATAACAACATAGTTAAATAAATTAATCCATGGCTAATGGTCGATGTGAAATGAATCTTACAAAATAAATGTCAATTATATCATTATTATTATTATACCTACTTAGATGATATTAAATGTTGATTAAAGTTAAATGATTTGACAGACAGTTTTCTTCATACAAGTTGAAGTTGCAGCAAAATACAATGGAACTAAAATCAACAATGTGATTGTTATTGTAAAAACAAAACTAAATTTTATACAATGGAGGCAATAATTAGAGTTGCAATGGCAGTGAATTTCTCATTGTTAAAAACTCTAAGAACTCTCATTTTTATGGTTTCTAAATTAATTTTTGAGATAATTATGAACAGATTCAAATTCTTTTAGCAAGAACAATGAAATTCATTCTTTCATCCGGACATACATAGTTTAAGTCTTGCATTTGTTTCTCAGTCTCAACCTATTTTAAAATGCAAATTAAAACTGTCCAATACTCTCTTCAATGATAAACAAATGTAGAATCTGGAATCGAACATGAAAATTTTCTGAAATCTTTGATTATTCTGGATCATAAGTAACAATCACCTATGCCTGTAAAAATTTTCTGCAAGTACAAAATTTCTTCTGGATATGTCCAAAAAAGCAAAGCGAACAAGTGAATGAATTATTATACACCCAGTGCCTGACTAACACAATAGATGCGTTCTTAAAATTTTTTTTATGTAAAGTTGAAATCGTGTAAGTTGGACACAAATTTCTCATAAGAAATAATCTAAATAGGGGGGATGTGTTCCAGCATCCTAACCTGATTGACATTTTTAATTTTATTCTTTTATTATGACTATACTTTGGTTAATGCTTTGTTTATTTGTTTATGTATATTTCATACAGGTAACTCATTTTTACAGAAAAGAAACGATGATAACATGAATTGTATTATAGTATAGTATATAGTATAGTATATAGTACAGTGTAGTGTTGCTTCGTTAAGACCTGTATGATGAATGATATCATGTTTTCGTTTGTTTTTCTCATAGCGCTTAAGTAAATCTACTTTTTGCTCTAGCGATATAACTTCTCTCGGTCTCTTACTTCCACCACCAATAAAATTTGAACCATAAACTCCAGCATATTTTTGATGTAGATGACTGCCATTTTGAATCAGCTGTTCACTGTTTATGTAGCAGATGTTATTTAGAAGATTTGTAAAATGGTAATTTTAAACAACAAATAACTAATAATTAAACATTTTTGTTTTAATACATGAAATAACTTTTCAAAAGATCACAACATACAATCTATGTAAAATTACAAAAATAGTGAAAGGATATTTTTAAAACATTCAGGAATGGTATTTTTCTACATTGCAGTTTTAAAACCATGAAATCACTTGCCTTCTGCATCAGACTCATGGAAATTGACAAATTCATCCTCTGGATCAGATGTTATGATAATGGGCTCATTGTCATTCATAATTAATGAAGAGCAGGCCTAAAGTTTGTTTCTGTTCCCGCTTTCTAGACCTTTTTCATGAGAAGTTGTGGAGTAATCGTGTTAAACCAAATGACCAGTCGTGTTAGACGAAAACCAGCTCTACTTTAAAAATAGCGTTAAAACAAAATTGTATTGGTATAATTCGTGTTAGTCAGGGATTGGGTGTATATGATAATGTAAATTTTTCCATTGAATTTCTAAAATTAATTTGAAATATTACATTTCTCTTGCTATTATCATACCAAAACTGTAACCATACCATCTTATAAAACAAAATTAAAATTTCTGATAGTGGTTTTATGTATACAAGTTCAACTTTTATATATTAAATTAATGTTGGCAAATCTTAATTATAGAATGCCATAACTCAGACTGGTGGTTTGTCAAGAAACATCTAACAGAAGAAAAAGGATGGGTACCAGCTCAGTTCCTTAAGGATGAAGCAAGCTATACTGTTTATGTTCAGAAAAAATTGAACGAGAAGATTGATAAATTGCCTGTATTAGAAAGTAAGTGCAACAAAATATAATGTAATTAAAAAAATTAATGGTTTCAGACATCATTTTGTGGAACTCCGTTTTTATGAAAATAAAGAGAAAACTTTGCTCAACTCCGCATAAGAAATTTATTGAAAAAATACTACCTAGACTTCATAGCCTAGCTACATCATAAGGTGTACAGTACTATGAAACCTAGGTTGTTTTTTCAATAAATTTCTTGTGGAATCAAAAAGTTTTCTATTTATTTTCGTTAAACATAATATAATTAATTTTGTAATTTTGTTGTAATAATTTGAATTTTATACCAGTAGAGTTTAACAACAGTGACTTAAAGAAGAAATTGATTTAATAAGCTTTGAAAAGGAACATTATTTTATTAAAAATAAGTACTTTATCATAAAATACAATTAATATTAAAAAATAAAATTTTATTATATAAAGAGGATATATTTTTAGAAATACCATAGATGCTTCAAACAATTTTCTGAAACAAGTAGGGGTGTACATGGGTTTCCCGTGGTACAGAAGTGCTTTTCGTCTAATTCGCCATAGTATGATAGTATACTAATGTATTTGCCTTGAAATCAGAAAATCACATCAGGAGTTTATTATATTATTTACTAAAACAATATTATTTTACCTGTATTGTGATAGCCCCGCTCTTTATCTTCATTTAGATCTTGATTTCATTATGGTATGTTGTACAAATCTTATATAAAATTTTTTGTTGAAATCCTTTCATCTAATTCCTTCCAAATCCATAATTACCTGAAAGAGTTTAATTTGTAATTGTGGCACCCCTGTTTGCCTAATCCTGTCCAAATATGCTATTATGGATTTTTATATATGTGTACATTAAAATATTAAATTTGGTAAAAATTGATGCAAACAGTACAACACAAATTTGTGTAAAAAGAAATTTTATTATAACTCGTATTGTGTCAGCTCTGCTTTTTCTATCTAAACTGAACATCTTGATTTTGTTTTTTCATGTTGCACACCTTCATAGAAAATTTCCTTGAAATTGGTTCATCCAATTCCTTCCAAATTCGCAATTGTTTAAACAAATTTTCAAGGTTTATGTATTTCCAAATGTGCTATGGAGTTGAAATTTTTTTTACAAGTAGAATTCTTAAAAAAACGAAATAGGGATTATACAAATTTTGATATTTTAATTTGTTTGTCAGTTAATAATTCTTAAAGTTTAAACAAATTGATAACTGTTTAGGTACTACGGGATGAGCTAGGAAGCTGAAATTTTCAAATAATTTTCAGAGTAGTAAATTTGCACAAATAAACATTTCAATTTTACCATATATGAATTGCGGCGACCGTTAAAAATTATTTAAATTTTAACAATTAGAAAAATATTATTTTACTTCTAGAAGTGCTACAACTTTAAAATTTGGCTAAAATGTGTAGCATTAATACCTTATAATGAAGAAAGTGTAAAATATTTAAAATTGCAACATTTAGGGATTTTTTTAAACTATTATTTTTACGTGGGAAAAACGAAAATCGCTGTGGAGGTGAAATCTTTAGAATTAAAAGACTATTTTTAATGATGTAATGTCTGTCTGAAAAATGAATGTTTTTTCAAGGTGAGATGAAATGCTTGCAGTATGCAAGCACCAACTACTAGTATCATTATATATCGACGACTCTTACAGAGGAGGAGGAGGAGGAGGATATAACATATAGGAGGATACTAATGTTTAGGCACTTCCAGATGTGCTGGAGATTCGAAATTTTTTTCTTAGGTAGGAGTTTGTGCAAAACCGACTAGAAAAAACGAAAATCATGAAAAAGTGCAACAATGAAATATCTGTCTGAAAAATGAATGTTTTTTCAAGGTGATATGAAATGCTTGCAGTATGCAAGCACCAACTACTAGTATGTATATATATATATATATATATATATATATATATATATATATATATATATATATATATATATATATATATATCCTCCTCTGTAAGAGTCGTCGATATATAATGATAACATATAGGAGGATACTAATGTCCAGCCCAAACTACAAGAGCTAGAGTTCTGAAAGTTTTAGTTTTTGTAGATATGATGGAGAAACCTTCAGATATAATGAGACTTCTTACCTAAGTGACATGAGTTCGACTCCAGAAATTCCGAAAGTTGCGTTTTTTCCCATAAGAAAAGCATTGCGCCATTTTTGTAAATTAATTATGGGCACTTGCCAGTAAGCTAGAAAGATGAAATTTTCAGTGTTGCTAGAGGGCCGCAATATCTATTAGGAATTATTGTCACTTTTGCTTATAGTGTCTTGGGTTCGACTCCAGAGACCCCGGAATATCTCCCATAAGTTAGCATGGGAAAACACAATCCAGTGTGTAGACCAATCTAATAAGTTTAGGAAGCTGAAATTTAAAGATTTAAAGGTTGTTTTAACCCCATTTGAACAAAGTTTAATAATTTTTTAGGTACTATGGGTTGAGCTAGGAAGCTGCAATTTTCAAATTATTTACAGAACAGTGCATTTGCACAAATAAACATTTCAATCTCTCAATATGTATATATTGCGGCAACCGTTAAAAATGTTTAAATTTTAAACAATTAGAAAAATATTATTTTACTTCTAGAAGTGCTACAACTTTAAAATTTGGCTGAAATGTGTAGCATTAGTACCCCATAATGGAGAAAGTGTAAAATCTTTAAAATTGCAACATTTAGGGATTGTTTTAAACTATTATTTTTACATGTGGGAAAAACGAAAATCGCTGCGGAGGTGAAATCTTTAGAATTAATAGAATATTTGTAATGATGAAATATCTGTCTGAAAAATTAATGTTTTTTCAAGGTGAGATGAAATGCTTGCAGTATGCAAGCACCTTCTACTAGTATTTACATACTTTGGAGGATGCACAAATAAGTGAAAAACATGGATAATGCAAAAATGATTTATTTCGAAATATATGCTTAAATTCTCATTACAATGGTAACAAAAAGGTTATAAAAGAAGGCTATTATAATGTTCCTTTCAAAAAGTTTGTAATTTTAGTTTGTTTTGAGGACTTCTTTACACTTTCTTTTATGGTCGTTCATATTTTTCTGGCTGCTATGACATCGCAGTAATCAAAATCATTTTGTCCCATACAATCTTAAAAAGTTTCAACACACTGAAGAGCCGTACTATTATTAATGCGTTCAATTTCAGTCCCTTCACTTTCATCACTGCATTCTTTGTCTCTGCCATGCTCTTCTTTTTCTTTCTCTTGCGTTACTGCATTGACAATATCCTCATCACTCATTTGCTGGATTCCAGATTCAAACTTATCACAATCATACCATTCACTGAGATTCTCGCAGTCCACATCCTCAAAACCATTGATTCCCTGCATTAGTTTAATCAAATTGGAGTTTATAGTATTTACTTCCTCTTTAGATAAACCATGAAAGTTCTCTTCAAGATCAGGAAGAAGGTTGTTCCAAGACCGAACTAGGGTCACAGGCTTCACAGAGGCCCATGCTTGAGAAATACCATGCACTGCATCTAGAAGCGACATTTTTTTCCAAATTTCCAATAACTTTTCATCCTCTTTAGCTCGAGTCTCTAGAAGACCAGCCCAATATTGTCACTTCATTGATGCGATCACTCCTTGATCCATGGGCTGTATTAATGCCATGACATCTGGAGGCAAGAATTTTGTGCAGATAAGACCATCATCAGAAGTTAAAATGGCTGCATTTGGATGCGAGGGAGCATTATCTAATAACAACACTGCTTTTGGTGGTAATCCTTCATTGCTTAAAAAAGAATGAACGTCAGGCACAAAATTCTTCTGGAACCAATCAGTGAATATATTTCTGTCCATCCATACACCATATAATTGTAATAATTGACAAGCAAAGTAGCGCATTTGAATGAGTGAGGTTTTTTTGGCCTTGCCTTGCAAGTTTCAACTTGCGATTGCCTGCCGCATTTCCACAGCATAACACTGTAATTTGCTATTTGTGTAATTTATGGACACGAGCATGACTTTCTTTCTGAAGTGTTCATGTTGGGAGACCTTTCCAATACAAACCTGTCTCATCAGCATTAATATCTGGGTAGGTGTCAATTCTCTTATATATATATATATATATATAACAGCTTACGGAAAAGGAAAGGTAAAATGGATATATGGATGGCAACAAGATGTTGGGATGAGGAAGCCAAGTGAACACTCACCAATCAGACGACTTCAGGTTGGCGAGGCCCTGGGGATATCGAAGCGACACACGTAAAAGAACACTAAAACAACACAGAAACATCACAAATGTAGAAGCTTTTGGAGTTATTCCTTCATCAGCTACAGAGAGAGAACTCTTTTACGTGTGTCGCTTCGACATCCCCAGGGCCTCGCCAACCTGAAGTCGTCCGATTGGTGAGTGTTCACTGGGCTTCCTCATCCCAACATCTTGTTGCCATCCATATATATATATATATATATATATATATATATATATATATATATATATATATATATACACACACATACTATTAACCTTTTTTTGTGGCCCCTTAATTCAAGGGGTCCCTGGCATGTACCAAGTGCGACCCTTCTTAAATTTGCTACTGTCCTTCGCTATCAACTTTTCATCAAAAATTTGGACCAAGGATTCCGAAACATTCAAATTTTTAGCAACTTGAGAAACCAGCCAGCCACCAAACAACTCCATGGCTATCACAACTTTCTTTGCATTTTAAACTATTTTATGAACTGTTTTTGTATTAATTAATGCTTAATATAACACTGTTGGTGTTTTATTGGAAAAAAACTTATATATAGCCTTGAGTCTGGAACCTAACCCTCCTTTAACATGTAATTCCTATACTTGCTTTATGTACTTTCACTTTACATACCGAAACCCTGGAACACATCTTTATGTTATAGCTGGGTATGTCTGTACATTGATGGAGGAGGCTAGAGGAAAAATTACAGAAAATAGATAATGGCAAACACTCTTTTAGTTAGCAAGCTGCAAAGTAGCCACTGCTGGAAGAAAAGGTGAAAAACTTGATTACAGCCTACAGAAAACATGGAATTTATGTGTCTAAAATTTTATTGCTTTTGAAGTAAGATTGGAGGACACATATGGCAATACTGATTTTGCTGGGACTATTTCTTAGCACTGAATGTTCATAAAGAAGCTGAGAACAAAACTAACATTTTGCAGTTTCACAAATTTGTGATTAATGCAAGAAAAAAAAAACATTTCATGAACTTGGACAGATAGGTAACATGGACAAAGTTTCCTTGACTTGATTTATCATCAAACAAGAGTGTGGACATTAAATCATATGATTTCTTCAGTGAATGAAGTATGATATGAATTTGATTTAATGTCTGTGAAGGTTAAATACTACCTCAAAACATTGTTTAATCATTTAGTTATATTGCAGACTATACAATTACTACTTTTGTATTTCTGAAACTATAAAATTTGTATTATGTTTTACATTCCTCCTATTAATGGTTCCCTGCAATTATTAAAGATTTTATTGATATCTTGTTTCTTTCAAGCAGGTAAATATAGTTTTATTGTATTTTAATTATGAGATTTCCTGAAAATTTATGCAGAAGGGTGTGTATTTAAATTTTGAATTTTTTATTTTTAATCACTCATCTCTCTAGGCTGTTCAATTTCATGCCATTGAATTTTTTAAAATTTAATTTTAGATATGCAATAAATAAATTGTATAATACACAAGAAAGTTTATTTTGCTTTGTTGAAAGATGCTAACTTTTTTATTTAAATGCCCATCACTTTTTATTATTTACATACCATTTTCTTATCCAGAACCAGCTCCTGAAGAGAATGTGTTTGCTCCACGTTTTATTGAAAAAGTACAACCGAAGCATGTTCCTGATGGTTCTACTGTGCAGTTTGGATGCAAGGTTGAGGGAAATCCACGCCCATTGATAACATGGTTCCGACAAACTGCCATTATAAAACCTTCACCAGATTTTCAGGCTAGTTTGACAATCATTAATTTTTTATCCTTAATAGGACTTATTTGAAGTATTATAATGTATGAAATTTCTTACAGATATTTTATGATGAAGACAATGTTGCTACCCTTGTTGTGAGAGAAGTGTTTCCTGAAGATGCTGGAATGTTCACATGTGTTGCTAAGAATGCAGCAGGTTTTGCATCAAGTACAGCTGAACTGGTGGTTGAAGCACCACTCTCAGATCATGGCTCAGATGTAGCTGGGCCACCCTCTCGAAAGAGCTTATCCAGGTTGGTTTTAATGATTATGAGGAACAAGTTGAACATTAATATTCCAAGAATAAATTTTCCATTATAAATATGTCCACAAGTTTATGTATTAACTTGTTAAGTGTTAAGCACGATACATACCTGAATTTTGAAGGAATAAGATAATGATGGAAGTGTATTTTTTCCTATTATCCCAGAATATTGTATATTGCATGTTTACTACTCTTTGTTTCATTTTATTCACATTGCACAGGGAGTCTTCTTTGGCAGACATTCTTGAAGGAATTCCACCAACATTCTCTCAAAAACCAAAAGCACATGTTGTGGATGAGAAGTCGGATGTTACACTTGAATGCCGATTAGTTGCTGTGCCAGAACCAACGGTGAAGTGGCTATTTGAAGGCAAAGAGGTCACTGAAAAAGAGGGGAAAATTTCTATCACTACTGTTTCAGACATGCATATGTATACCAGCACTCTGAAGATACGCAAAGTTAAAAAGTCTCAAGAGGGTACTTATGAAATTAAAGCCACCAACCGTGAAGGCGAGGCAACTGTGTCAATGGTGCTTAAGGTGGGAATTCGTATTTTTAAACTAAAATGAATATGTAATTGTTTTTTCTAATATCGATATAATTATTGTGCATACATTGAGGTTATTCATTTTTAAGTAGTTCATTTGAAAGTTTATGTAATTTAAAGGCAAGTATGGGTGTGAAATTAGATACCTGAATCTCTAAATCCAATTAAATTATTTCAGTGTAATTGCATAAACCAAATTGGAATTATTTATATTTTATGAAATTTTAGGTAAGAACTGGTGCTAGAGAGCCTCCTAATATATTGGAGCCCCTCCACAGTACAATAGTGGAAGAGGGTGATAGTGTTGTGATAAACACTACTATTGTTGGCACTCCATACCCACGTGTTACATGGATGAAAGATGGCAAGAAAGTATCACCACCAGAAGGAGATAAAAATGTTAAAATCATTAAAGATGAGAAATCTGGCATCAACACTTTAACTATGCATAATGCTCAAAAGAATGATGCTGGGCAGTACTCAGTGAAAGCTGAAAACGTTGTGGGGAAGGCAACAACGTCAGCAACATTAGTAGTAGAAGGTATGTTTATTAATATCATTAAATATAAACAAATATAACATTATAAAGTTGAAATAATTTTTCTAGTTTTCGTTATTAGAATGATGTTTCATTAATTTTAATAGTATAGAAATAGTATAATTATTGTCATGACATATAACCCTTCTTATATTGATAATTTAGCTGAACAGCCAAATTTCTTTATGATAAACTATTAAAAGGCTTTATAGTATTTGTATATAGATTCATTTAAATTTTAAGAAAGACAGACAAACAAAATTTTGGACTAGGAATAATTGCCAATCAGCTCTGATTTTGTACAATGCTAGGAAATCTGCCCCTGATGCCTTTGGCATCTAACTACTTGTTGTGCTTTGTGCAACAAATTTGACATGCAGGTTGCAGACTTCCTTTCTCTAAACAAATGGTTGAGGTCAATTATGACAATTACCAGTAAAAAGTTATTAGTATGCATATATCAGCAATGAAAACTGGTGATTTTATTTTCTTTAAGTGGATATCTTCTAGTATATACCATATTTCTCAGCATATAAAACGCACCAGTGTATAAGATGCACCCCCGTGTTTAGAAGATTTTTCAGGAAAAAAAACATTTTGGTTCATCAAGGCAGTAAGAAAGGGTCACGTCCTGTATCATTTCCAGCCATGATTAATTCCTTGTCTGGCAACATTTCCAGATAATATTATGGTGTGATAACAGTTAAAAATGTTTTAGATAAAATAAATTTGTAAAATAAATAGGGATGATCTAGAGCATAAATAATTGGTTTGAAACTTGTATAGCTAAATGTGCCCTGCGTGTACTCAGCAGACATATTAATTAGGCTGTCGGAGTGCACCACACACGTCGCACATATAGATACCCTTTACCGATAGTACATACTTAAACTTAAGTGCAAGATGATTTTTTAATTCCTAATAAATTGAATGCATATCCAATACTGATAAGTACGCATTTCAAATCTACTTCTCACTTATGGACACATCTCTGTGATGTTTCGATAGATGGCACTAGTCCTTGGCAATAGAATTTGTATAGATGTTTATGATTATACACACAGGTAGTAGAAAAAATAGCTTCTACATAACTCTTGTTTCATTTTTATTGACTTACTCGATTTCCATGTGTTTTTGCATATTCAATCACCTGAAACTTATAACTAATAGCATAGGCATATCTTTTCACTTTTGTAGCAATTGAGATTTCAGTAGATGTAACGGTATTTATCTTAGGTATTTACAAACTTTTTATCACATCTACTGCAATTATAATGTCCCATGGCATTAATCACATTATTCAATGGGCCCATTAGGAACTAAAACATATGACTAATGTCAAAAGCACACTGAAATTGTAATTACTGTGAGCAGACATGTAATAAAGCACAATAATGAAAATAAATAGTTGGAATTCACATTGCATAAGGTATTACTGTATATATTAACAAAATTTTTATTATCTATATAATTAATTTTGTAATGATGAGTGTTGAGTGTCGTTTTCTACCTGAAAACCAAAAGCTGTCCTTTATCTCAGTGGTTCCCGACCTTTTCTCATTCCTGTGGACCCTTTTTAGTCTGAGGACCCCAAATTGAGAATTGCTGCTCTATCTCAAGGTCTATCTCCATCCCTCTTTCGCGCCGCCGCCTTAATGCGGGTAAATGCACGAATAACATGGGGACGTTTTGATATTTTGAACATGGCTTATGGACTCGCAGTGCTACCTCGGTCATGTTCCTTTCCTGAGTTCGGCTTCCCAATTTTGTACTGCAGAGCGCTTTTAGTTCGAGTTCTCCAAGTTAGGAACCATTGCTCTATCTCAAGGTTTATCTCCTCCCCTGCTTTGCGTGGTCTTAATGCAGGTAAATGCACAAATTACATTGGGATCTTTTGAAATTTTGAACACAGCTTATGGCCTCCCAGTACTACCTCAGTCTGGTCCTTTTCTCGAGGTTGGCTTCCCAACATTTTTGCTGCCGCTGACCCCTCATAGCCTGGGGACCCCATGTCGGGAACCGCTGCTGTACCTCAAGTTATATTTCTGCCCCTCTTCCCCCTCCCTCCTCTCTCTCCCTCTCTCTCTCCCTCTCTCTTTCCCTCTCTCTCTCCCTCTCTCTCTCCCCCTCTCTCTCTACCCTCTCTCTCCCTCTTCTCTATCCCCCTCTCTCTCCCCCCTCTCTCTCCTCCCTCTCTCTCCTCCCTCCCTCTCCTCCCTCTCTCTCCTCCCTCTCTCTCTCCCCTCTTTCTCTCCCCCCTCTCTCTCTCCCCTCTCTTTCTCCCCTCTCTCTCTCTCCCCTCTCTTTCTCTCCCCTCTCTCTCTCTCCCCTCTCCCTCTCTCCCCTCTCTCTCTCTCTCCCCATTCATCCATACTCGGCCACATGAAAAGTGAAATAAATAAAATGTGAAATAATAGAATTGATTATTTTTTAAAAATACATACAAGTAATAAATAATAAAAAATTTAAAACTTACAGTAGAATCTCAATTTTCCATCAGGGTTTGGGACCAAGAGGATGATGGATTTGAAAAATAGACAGATAATAAAAAGAGTGAGATAGATAGATGATAGAATATTGGATTGGTTGGATCACCATTCAGTTTTGCATTTATAGCAAGGGGCTTCTCTGTTATTATTGGCCCTGTTAGGGGAATCCCTTTACTCCGATGTTGTACGAAACACCGAAACATTGCAATGTCAAGTTGGTTGTGAGTGTCACATTTCATCGTTATCCTTCGAGTTACGATTCCATAGTTCACTTCCATTTTGTTTACCGAGACCTCAATTTTGTCACCATCCTGCTACAAATCGTTAATGGTAGTTTTTGCAACACTGTAAATTTCTGTTAAACTGGAAGCACTTTCGCCTTTCCTTAAACATCGAAGGATTTCGAACTTTTTTGTTAAGTCCAAAAGGATGTGCATCTCTGTTTTTCTGCCATATTATGTAGGGCATATGAATTTACCACACAGGTTGATCTTTCAAAACTATTAGAAATTTTTAAGTGACAAATGGAAACAGTAGGGGATGTTAATTCTGAGAATTTTGTGTGTGTGTGAAAACATGTGGTGTTGATTCCGAGAGTCATTAGCGAGAAGTGGACAAGAATTTTTTCTAGGAATGGTTGAAATAATGCCATGTACAAGTAAACATAACATAACAGAAATTTTACATGGACGAATGTAGTTCTTAGTACTATGAATGTATGTTCAAACTTTGAAACAAAAAATCTAGCAGGTTGACATTTAATAAAAAGTAATGGATAAAAGGGTGATAGATAATCGAGCTTCTACTGTATACAGGGTGTGGGGAAAATGGCGCACAGTAACAACAGGGATGGGTAGAAAACCTCAAAATTAAGCAAAATTTATAAGGAACAAATTCTCTAGAATGAATTGGTACTGAGATATCATGGTAAGAAGGAACTGTCAATTGGGGCAAGCATGTAGTCATGCTGTGAGAGGACCAAAGATCACAAGACGTCATGTGTGGCACAGGAAAGACAATGACAGCTCACTGCAATACCACGGATGACAGTGATCAATGCTCAGCGCACAGTATGCAGGCCTACTGTCATACTGTGCAGTTGTTCCATGGCAGTATGCCATCAGCACAGAAGGGGAAACGATATGGACTACACGTTACATGAATACTATGAAATGTACTTGATCTTTGGTGATTTGGTAACCGGGTCTATGCTGTAGCCAGGGCTTATGCAGAAAGGTATCCAGCCCGCCGCCATCCAGACAAAAATGTGTTTTGCCGGCTGGACCAGCAAATGAGAGAGACTGGCAATGTCCTACCATATCTTGCTACCTATGCATTATAGAGAATTTGTTCCTTATTCATTTTGCTTAGTTTTGAGATTTTCTACTCATCTCCATTGTTAGTGTGTGGCATTTTTCCCACATCCTGTATAACTAATTTTTATTGATTTCTTTGCAAGCGAAGCTGCAAGGGACATCCTAGTTAATTATTAATCATATGCCGATATACACCTTGAGGATTATCCATACATATTTAATTTGTTATATATGAGGATTCTAGGGGACCATGAAGTGTTTTGTATCCAAATCAGTTTTTCTTCAGATTTCCATCTCTTGTATTTTTCTAATGCTTTCCAATTTACCTGCTTTAATATTTTTTCATTTATTTTACAGCTGTTTAGATTGTATAAGTCTTGTACTGATGTATATAAATGCAATGTCAACTTATCACCTCCATAACAGATGTGGTGCAGATGAATGGATTTATTATACGTAGAAATAATATATGAAGAATTACACAGATTTTTAGGCAGTGACAACTTATTGTCAACTGCCAAACAAATGACACTAGCTTGTCAGCTGTGAATTGTGCATTGAAACACAAATGAAACAGATTAGAATTCACTATATAAACTCAGACAGTAGAACTCAGCTCACATCGAACTATTTAGAAACCTATGTCATGAACAATTGGTTACTATTACTAATAATTTTATGATAAAAACCCTTAAAAAATAAAAGATAAGTTTTCTAGGGGTACAAAGGGTGTGTGGAGGTTTTAGAAGATCATAAGTGGGGCTTGAAAATCTTAGAAGATCAGAAAGGGAGACAAGGCAAATGACTGGTTTAAGAGATGTAACTGCCAAAAAGATGGTGATGGTTATCAGTAATGAGGCCAGGCTCAACTCGGTGGAATTTACTCATATTGAAAGATGCTACGATCGTAGTGAAACTGGTCGTTCTTAAATTAAAAATTTGTGGAAATAACAAAGTTCTTTTTTCAATATGGTGATGGTTGTTTTACTACATAGCTTGCATTAATAGTTCTTAGCAGGTTGGGTAAGACTGTATGAGAGGCTATTTAACATAGAATAATGTTTTTATTCAGAAGCATTTTTTCAATCACAATGTTTTTAGCACGGTTCAGCATAGTATTTTGCAAATGATATCTTTTTGTCCAGCTAGCAAAACCATTCATTAAAAGGAATAAGTAGTTCACTATAAGTTTCTTTTACTCAATTTCTGAGTTTTACTGCTGAAAGTACTATATTTAATTTATAAGAAAACATTATGTTGTTTAAATAGGTCCTTATGTAATCTCTTATCATGTCATATAAGGAAATTTATGCTTCCAGTATCACTGAAAAACTGAAAATATTTGATAGTTGTGTGAATATGAGCTTGATTGATTGGAAGAATTCACTCTGTTTTTATGACACATTTCAAAGTGTTTGTACAATGTTATTCACCAATTTCAATTATTTCCTTACTGGAGAACACAAAACTAATTTTTTCAGTTAACATACTATTGCTTCAGCACTCTTTTTACTTATAAAAATAACAAATTTCTAATTCTTAACAGCTCAGAAATTTTGACTTTTACCATGAAATCACTAATATTTTTTGTGATTTGAATAGTTTTTATTTTTATTTTTTGCAGACTTGTTTTTGAGATTATTTTTCTTTAATAATAAATTGTTTTATTAATTAAATGTTGTTACTTTTAATAATCAATGAATTTTTGATGATATACTAAATATACTGATGCATTTTCATGTGTTTCAAGTTTTAGTTGCAAATAAGTTTCCATATCTTCTGAGTCACTCTTTCTGCTTATGCAGTCTAAATGAGTTTTCTTGCTTTTTTAATTTTTAACAAATATTATGCATAAATATTCCACCAAAATACTTTTTGGTACTGAGAGAATAATGCTGAGCACTAGTGCATGAGCTATCATGGCTAACTATTAATTTGTTCACAGTAAGGTGTGTTGGAATCGAAACTTTAGCATCCAGAAATGAGGGGGAAATGATTGCTGCCAAACCTAGAGATACGGAAATTAGCCCTTCATCTGCAGATGTTGTAGAGGATGGTATGATTGGGAGAATTGTTAAGATTACATGGGGACACCTTAATTCATAGCTATTTCTTATTAATACTGGCTTTTTGCTCTTTTTTGTAACTAGGCTTTTGTTAAATACATTACTCAATTATAATGGGAATTTGTGGCCTTGTGGACTCTAAATAATTTATATTAATCATTTTACAGAAACTCCTCAACCAAAACCTGAAGCACCACTATTTATTGAAAGATTCCAAGAACAGACTGTTCCTGAGAAAAGTACAGTTCGTCTGCTAGCTAAGGTGACAGGTTATCCACAGCCAGAAATAACATGGTTCAAGTAAGTGCCTTAATTTTTCATAAATACTAGGTGTATTCTCATCTATATAGAAACTTTAATCATAATAGTTCATGAGATTCTTCAAGTAACTCTAATTTGTAGCTTCAACTGATGGATCATTTTATGGTTTAAACAGGAACAACAAACGTTTGAAGCCATCTCCTAATGTGAAAGATACATTTGATGGTGAGAATATCTGCCTTGAGATTACTGAGGCTGATGCTGAAACAGACACTGCAGATTATAAATGTGTTGCTAGTAATCCTGTTGGAAAAGCATCTCATGGTGCGAGATTGACTGTGGATGTAACTTCTATGTAAGTCAAAATAAATATACCTATAAGTTAGGTATATATTACTTATTTTTGAATTTTATTCTAAAACTATATCTTAGAGTATCATGGGTTAATTATTTTATATATGATTTTTATGGTGAGTGAGAATACTCTTTTCACATGAGTAGTTTATGATTAGGTTCTCTAATATTGAAAGATTGCTGTATTAGATTGATTGTTATCCTCTGTTTGAACTTGGCCAGTAGAATATAAATTATTTGTCCTGATTTGATATTACAGAGCCTTTACAAAGACTTTGAAAAATGTTGTAGTGGAGGAGAAGTCTACTATGACACTTGAATGTGAAACATCTCGCACTGTTTTTACTACTTGGTATCATAATGACACAGAAGTGACACGAGTTGATCGTAAAGAAACTATTGATGAAGGCAGAAAACACCGCCTAGTAGTAAGAAAAGTCACTCACAATGATGCTGGAACTTACATGTGTAAAGTCAAAAATAAAAAGACTGAATGCACAGTAACTGTCACTGGTAAGTTCTCAATCTTTAGCTAATCATTATGAAATCTAAAATGCTGTGCTTTCCATACATTAGTTAAATGTTTGTAAATTTCACTATAAAAAAATCTCTAAACATTAATTAAACTGGAATACCGTTGCATCATTTAAAAAAATATGCAAATTTTTTATTCTGTTATATTTTAATCATGAAAATAAAATCATAAAATCCTTCATTACAGATGCTGGCCCTGATTTTGTACGCCGCCTGCATGACTTTGAAGTAAAGGAACGTGAAATGGCTGTGTTAGAAGTAGAGCTATCAGTACCAGATGCTGAAGTAACTTGGCATAAAGATGGAGAAGAACTAGTTGAGGATCAGTCTCGTGTAGTATTTGAGAAGGAGGGTACTGTAAGGAAACTTCTTATTCGTACCACATCAGTACATGATGAAGGAGAGTATACATGTGTTCTTGGTGAGCAAGAATGTACAGCAGAGGTTACTGTTGTTGGTAAGCTTTAATGAATCAGTTTTATTTATTACAGTTGCCCTCATTTCCTTCATATATTCATAGTTTATTGTTTCATTATACATTATTTTACTAATATTTGGATTATTGTTTCAATAGAACTTCCTCCTGAGATAAAAACAAAGATGCAAGATGTGACGATTGCTAAGGGTGAAAGGGCTACTTTTGAGGTGGAACTTACCAAAGGAGATGCTCTGGTTCGGTGGTTTAAGGATGGAAAGGAATTGCAATTCTCAGAGCATGTTCAGTTAGCTATTGATGGTAAACGTCAACGTCTCATGGTGTATGACTCAATACTTGAAGATGGTGGTGTTTATTCTTGCCATGTGGGTGATCAGGAATCGACTGCTACACTAAAAGTTGAAGGTAATTATGAAAGTTGAAATTAAAAGAGTAAAATATTTTTAGATTGAAAATATCTTCATGGACTTGAAATAAAATTACATATTTCTGAATTTTGCCATTTATTATCAAATAAATAATAAATGTTATGAGGAAAAATAAGACAAGATTAAATATTTTTTACTTAATATAAGCTTTAAATGATATGATAAAATCTCGTTTTTGTCATTTGTTATAAATTAATTGCATTCCTCATCTAAGAGCAAAATTATGATGAAGTGATAAAATAATTTTGAATAAATTATAAATTGCAAATAATATCACTTAATACTACACTAGGTATTTTTAAACAATGTGTTTATTTATGAAAATGTTCATTACATTAATCACTCATTTCTACATAATTTTTACAGAACCAATGATTGACTTCATCACCAGATTACCAGATGTTACTTTAGTACCACAAAACACTGAAGCTGTATTTACTGTCCAACTGTCAAAGGATGATGTTGAAGTCAAATGGTTGAGGTAAAATGAATTTTTTATCTGGATCAAAATCTAATTTTTATGGCTCAAAAATTTCATAATTATAATTAATATTTAAAATATTCTGTTTTATAGAAATGGAAAGCCAATAAAAAAATCAGAGAAATACAAAATGATATCAGAAGGTTCAGTAAAGAAGCTTTTGATTAAGAAGTGTGTCATTGAAGATCAAGCTGAGTATACTTGTGTTGCTGTTAATGTCCGTACATCATCAAAACTAAAAGTTGAAAGTAAGTATTGTTTACAGTCAATAGTTTCGAAATAATAAATGATTTGCTTGCTTACATCTAATGTATTTTTTCTAGTCCTTGAAACTGATCCTAAGATTAACATGGATACACTTCAAAAGCAGTATAAGATCAAGAAAGGAGATGATGTCACTTTCACTGTTAATTACTCTGCCATTCCTCAACCTAAAGATGAATGGTTTGTTAATGGAAAAGTAATTAAGAAGTCTAAGAGGGTAAGCATTGGCCCAAAATAATAAATATTCACAATGAATTAATTTTCATTTTGACTTGTTAAATATGGTAAATGATTTGAATGTGTATTTTTAATGAATTCAGGTTGTACAGACACTGACTGAAAATTCAGCAAGCTTAACTATTACAAAAGTTGAAAATGATGATGCTGGATCATATACTATAAAGCTTAAAAATAATTGCGGTGAGGCCTCTGCTGAATTAACATTGATCATTCTTGGTAAGTCATTTCATTTATTAAAATACTTTTCTTTGATAGAAAGTCTTTCTGGCTTTTATCGGTGTGTGCTTGTTCATTCTTTTAAAATGCACTCTGAATATTAAATTAAACCAATGATTTAAAAATTTTTGAGTTCTTGTAATAAATTTTGTTGCCTAATGATCTACTTTTAATTGTGTGTTTAGTTTAGTTTTATTTTTTGTCTGTATTGAATGACAATGCTGTATTCCAATATATAATAACTCTCTCAAACTCAGAACCACCAAGCCAACCAGGAGTCCCAGAAATGATAGAAACAGTTGATGACAGCCTTACATTGCACTGGAAAGCTCCAGATTCAGATGGAAATTCTCCAATAATTAACTATATTTTGGAATATCACGACAAACAGGAATTTTCGTAAGTTATTTTTTAGCTCTTATTTTGAATAAATTTTGGGGTAATATTCTTGAAGGAGGCATTTATCTGCTATACTTTGTATTAATATTTCTGTTGTTGAAATTAAAATATTTTCAACAATACTAGTAAGCTAATTTGAGCTACCATGTTTGTTTATTTTCTGTTATGATTAATCACTTATCAGGTTTTAATTTGTTCTTCTTACAGGTGGAGTAAAGTGAATGAAGGATTCTCTATAATAGACACAGCTCATCGAGTCACTGGCCTAGATATCACCAAGGAATATATGTTCAGAGTTACAGCTGTCAATGAAGTTGGTCCTAGTCCACCATCACATAATACAAAGTATATTCCAATCGGTACTCCTGTTCCAGTTGAGCCTCCTTCTATTCAAGAACCACTCAAAGGACTTGCTATTGGTCTCAATCAGAGTATAACACTCTCCTGTGTCATTGGAGGAGTTCCAACACCAGAGATAAAATGGTGAACTTATTTTAAAACATTTATATAAAATATATAAAAAACATATTTCTTCATATTCAGAATAAAGGAATATAAAATTATGTATAATAAAGACATATATTACAATATATGACATATATTACAATAATGTAATTTTATATTAAATGAAATAAGTAAAAAATTACTTTAAAGTCTATAAAGAAATTTTAATGGATTTTATAACTTCAAAATCTTTTAAAGTTTGACCCTATAGAAGATTATTGGGTACTGTTTTCATAACTGGGTGGAAGGTAAACAAAGCGATGGTAGCACTGTCGATGGTGAGAAAGTGACAAGAAATGGAACTAACGCGAAGAAAGGCAATAAAGCTGAACTTAAACATATATACTACGTAACCTATACATAAATATAAGAAGGAAAATAGTATGACGGGTAATATCACAGAAGGTGAACACAACCCAACCCGAAGAGGGGCCACAGTGAATGTGGGAAGTAACCAATACCACTTAACCAAACTTACCCAACCCAGGGGGCAGAGTAGGCATATGCCGCATACTGGTAGCATTTTATATTTTAGTACCATATCTCATCGCTTTCTCACCATCGACAGTGCTACCATCACTTTGTTTACCTTCCACTCAGTTATGGAAACAATACCGATTGTTTGACTCATACTTCATTACTGACAATGAAATTATCTTATAGGCTCAAGGATGGACAAAAATTGAAAACAAAAACTATGACTTATGAGAATCGTGTTGCTAAATATATAATTACCAAAACCTCTGAATCTTCAGCGGCAACTTATACATGTCAAGCCAGGAATACAGCTGGATTTGCCGAGACTTCCTGTCAATTGATTATACAAGGTAAAATCATCCTGCAGGGCAAAGATATTACTTTTGGTTGTAATTTTTTAATTATAGCAAAGAAGCAATTCGTATAAGAATTTTTATTCATAACATATGAAATAAACTTTTTTTTTAAACAGAGCCACCTAAGATCGAAGTGGAAGAAAGCTTAAGGTCACAAAAGCTCAGAGTAAAAGAACAATGGAAGGTGGAAGTTAAGTTTTCTGGCTATCCTAAACCAGAGGTTTCTTGGAGTTGTGATGACAAGACATTAGAATCAACCAAACATTGTGCCATTTATACAGATGAAACTTCTTCCACAATTGCCATTTATTCTCTTGAAAGAAATGACACTGGAATGTATAAAATCAAAGTCAGCAATTCAGCAGGTTCTGCTAGCATGGATTTGTCATTGAGAGTCATAGGTGAGCTACTTATATAACTCTTTGATGAGGAAATGTTTTTTAGTAGGCTGATATTTTAGGGTAATTAGAAGATCCATAAATAGTTTGGAAATTTTACAGCAAAACAACTACAAAAATAATGTTTCTGGAAAATTTTTGATTTCTTATTGTAAAGATAATTATTTTTTAAATTCTTCTCTGCTGAATTTAATAAATATTAAAAATTTTAAGGCAAGATAGTGATTAATGTATTTTACTTCTATATAGATGATACCCTTCGAAGGAGTAAATCTCCATCTGTTCAAGAAGCAATTGGTAATTAAATTATTTGCTGTGTGATCAGAATTTTTTCCCTTTAAGAGTGGTTTATATTAATTTACAGGTACCTTAATGTCCTACTAAAGCTGTAAAAATATGTATACCCAATATTTGAATCATAAAATACTTCCATAAATTTGTTTGTGTATGCATGTCCCTTTTAAAACGAATTTGGATAATCAGAGTCTTATTTTTGAACCTTTGAATGCTTCTTTAAAATTAAATAAGAACTGTTTTATCCATGTCTCCTTTCTCCATGTAATTGTCTATATCAAAATTGGCCATCTTTGCAAATAATCCACAGTAAAATTTTCACTATTGCCAACTATTGATTGTGTGGTAATAATAATGTAAAAAGATTTTTAAATTGATTTTTATTCTCTAATATTTTTTCCTTGTAAATTATTTTCATAATTTTAAAAATTCCTTGAACAGTCACCTTGAAATTTTTATTATCTCCTATTTTACAGACAAGCCAGCAAAACCAGAGGGGCCACTGATTATCAAGAAAATCCAAAGTGAATCTGTGACAATTGCTTGGAAACCACCTGTTGATGATGGTGGAATAGACATTTACAAATACTCTCTAGAAAAATGTGATTTAGAGAAGAAAGTTTGGATGAAGGTATGTAAAAACTAGAATTAGAAAATCAAATTACTTTGGCCCTTTTTATAAATTTTTATTCTCATACAATTAAGACACACAATGTTTGAACTAGCAGCCTTTATGCTATAAAACAGTAGTTCCCAACCTTTGCATCATGGTAAGTACCAACATTTTTTCAAGGATATCAAGTGAACGCCACTATATTTTGCAAGATTAAGAATAATCATAAATAAAATAAATCAATGTTTAATTTATTACCGAAAAGTGATTTTAAGCATCGCAGAAGAGATTCAAGAAGGACTTAAAAAATATTTGTCTCAGGTATCTCCAATAGCCACAAGAAGGTTATAAAAAATACCAGATGCACATTTTGGTAGCAAATCAGCCATCTTCAGTGGTATATTCATTGAAATGCTCATCTGGTTTTTTAGTTTTTCCATATAGAAAGTATAGCGAACGTATTGTTTTCATAAAAGAATTGAATTCTAGATTTCAACAGAAATACATGTTTTGAGGTCCCCTGAACACTTTTTACTATTTTCTTGATGATGTCTGTGGGTGTCTATCTGTGACCAAACTTTTATGGGTGCTCTAACTCAAAAAATATTCATCAGATCAATGCGAAATTTTATATTTAACATTTTTATAAAAGTCAGAAGAACTGATTAGTTTTTGGTAAAAATCAGTCAACCGGAAGTGGGTGTTTACTCTTGTCACTTATCCGTTATTTTGAAATATTTGCTTTAATATTTGATAAATGTAACAATATATTGGAATAAAGGTTGTAGAAAATTTAATTTCCTACAACCTCTGTTTGAAACATTATTCCATATAATGCATAATTTTAAGAGATATCTTATATTCTTAGCTGCCACCACCACGCCACCTACCGATGACTATTGTTAACAATTGATGCTTAGTTATGTCTTAGTAATGCTCCTTTTTCTTTTCTTAATTGTTGGAGCTTTGTTGCTATATCCAATATCAGAAGGCTATGGTTTGATTTTATTTCTGGTCTTTGTAGTCTAAAAATTTCTCGCAGTTTCTTAAAATATTTATTATTATGCAACCTATTTGGAATTTTTAAAAGTATTACAGGTATGGAGAAAGTCATATGATGGCCACATCAGATTGTTTTATAACCTTGATGTGACTATTGGAGATGCTTGAGACAAGTATTTTTTAAATGCTTGTTCTTGAAAAAGTTCAGCCAATATGACAAGCTCGATAATTCCCTGTTGAATCACAGAAAAGCATTCAGACTATATGGTGGTGCTAACGATCACCAGGTTGGAAACCCCTGCTTTAATGTTTAATGTATACCTGATATTTTTTGTGATGCTTTTTATTTAATAAACTATATAGATAGTATTACTTAGCTACTTTTAGCTGGTGAAATTGCACAATTGGGAAGTTTATAGAATGAATATTTGTTGTGAGGTGTGCTTTTTATTGTGTAATTATCTGTTTAACCTTTAAATGCCAGATTTATTTTGGGATATTTTTGTTCTTTTTATGGAAAAATCACGTATCTCATGAATTATTGGTACTAAAATGCTCAAATAAAAATCATAAGAATTGCATATGTACTTCTGTTTTGTAGGGAAAAGAAACATGTCAAAAATGTTATGAAAAATATACATCTGTGAGTTTTGTGTGCCCATATGGGCACATTTGGCATTTAAAGGTTAATTATTAAAGTAAGATATATGAGTAGTGATTTCAGCTAGAATATTTGAAACACTGTCCATTTTAATAAGAATGTTTTTGAAAAGGAAGGGTTATTTTTCTAGTGAATTAAATTTATTGCTTGCACTTTTTCCCAAAACATAATATTAAATCACAATTTGTGTTTAAAGGTTGCAGATGTTGAAGGAGATATTACTTCCTACTCAGTGCAACGCTTAAAAGAAGGATCGGAGTACATGTTCCGTGTGTTTGCTGAAAATCCTGTTGGTATATCCGAGCCTCTGGAAAGTGAACCAGTCACTGTTAAATGTCATTTTGGTAAGTTTTTTCATGTTTGATGGGTCTGCAATCTCTTTTAATTATTTTTTCCTCTTTGTGACTTGCATTATAAGTTTTCGTGAATTATTTGGTATTTCATTACTTCTAACAAAATATTGTTTTTTTTTGGGTTGGATGGGTTTATTCAAATTTGTTCATGTAATTTTAATAATTTCACTGTAATTTTTATTTGTAAATTATTTTACCACCTGTCTTAACAGAAACTGCCTTTTATTTTTGTGTCTATCTCTGAAGGATTTTGATTGTGAACATTTTTTCCATTCATTAATTTTCAGTAGTATAATTTTGAAATAGGTACCTTTTTCTTATATATGGCATGTAATTACATTCTAGTATAAACTATAACCCTTATTTCTCACAAATAAAATCAAAATAATTTCTTGTTTTTCATGTATTACCGTATCTGCCCAAATATAAGCCAATGTTTTTTGTCAAAATCGATCATGAAAATATTATCCCTCGGCTTAAATGTGAGTTCAAGAAAAAATTTGGGGTTAGGGTTGTCTCATAGTCACCCATAGATGGCAGCACATCTCTCATTGCTGCCGCGTTCAAATGATAGTACTATATTTTTTGTAAAGTAAATATTTGACCTACGATCAATATTAATGAATAAATGATAAAGCTAAATATTGTATATAGCAGTACTCATGTTTTGTTGCCATTGTTACCTGTTCTTTCATTTCTAAATGCTATTAGATATTTTCTTTCGTTTCTCAAGGCTATGCATATGTATCATTAAGAATAGTTAGCAATTTGTATAATTTTCATTATCCATTAAAAGAAGTTCCTATTAGTTTTACTTGGCTATTGTAATTATTGCTATAGCCAATGTAATGTTTATATGCAAGTTAAAACCAGTGGCGGTCGGTGGTTGTTTCAACTGATAGGGCCAACATATGTTTAAAAAACCTAAATTTATGATACAAAAAAGTATTTATAGATGAAAATAGTGTCTTGCAGCTAAAATGAGCAGTAAACAAAGTCTATTCGGCGATCTTTCTTGTTAAAAAATAAATCAATAACTTTTCTGTTGAAGCTATTTATGTTATTTACAAAAGTTTTTTCACATGATAGCATACCTAAAGCCCTTAGTCTTTCTTCTTTCATAGTATTCCTAAGAAAAGTCTTTATTCTTTTCATCATTGAAAAACACCATTTTGCTTCTGATGTCAACATTGGTATTGTAATCAACACTTTTAAAAGCTTTATTGCCTCTTGAAATGATGTTTCACACAAATCATCATCCAAAATTAGCGACAGAAATGGTACTGCACCAGAAACTGCTCTCAATTCCTCTCTTTCGTAAAAAACTTGAAGTTCACTCTTCAGTCTCTTTTGTTCCAAAAAAGGATTCTTTTCAATTATTTCACTGAGATATGTGTCAGGGAATTTTTTACTGTAATTATTAAATTCTTTGACCACAAATAGATTCGTAGCCACGAAGTGTCCAGTAAATTGAAATCTATCTTTTATTTCTGTGATTATGGTGGGCGTAACAGTAGTCAAAATTAGCAAGTGAATACTTGTCTTTTATCAGTTTCTGAATGCCATTTAAATGTCCACTCATAACAGAAGCAGCATCAAAACTTTGTGCTATAAATTTATTCGGATTCACCAATTAGGGGGTCGAGTTGTTTTAAAGTACAATCTGCAATTGCACGAGCATCATGTCCATCAGGATTAATAAAATTCCAGAACCTTTCTACCGGGTTTCTGCCTACAATGTAACGTAATACAATGACTAACTGAAATTGACATGACATGTCTGTAGTTTCATCAGCTATCAATGCTACATAATCTGCTTTTTGAATTTCTTTGCGAACTTCTTCGTAGTATACTTCTAACATGAAACTAAATTAACTACTTTGATAACCTTTTACTTACATTAATACTATACCTAAATGGCATATTTATACATCTCTTTGTGATAACTACAAATGAGCCATGAAAATCCCGACTCTACAAATATAAAAATATAAATATACACAAGTATGACCTTTTGGTAAGACTATTAATGGGCATAACAAATAAAGCAGAGTTCCCTGGCCTAACGACCCATTCTTGACACCTGGAATGATAAAATTATAGAATTAATAATACTTCAACATATGCATTAAACAACTTTTCTCCTGTAGAGCCTAAAGTGAAGATATGCATTACATGAAAAGCAGCTATAGTGAAGTATCTCGTTAAATGGTCACTATTATTAAAATTTAAAATGCTGAGATATGTATCTAACTACAGTAAAACCTCGATATGCAAATAATCTGTATACTAAGTATCGGCACAACAAAGTGTTGACCTTTTTACTACAGGTAGTCCACGATACACCCGAAATGATTTGTTTAGAGTTAAAAATTGTAATTCCATTACTTATTATGCAATAGATAGAACATGGCCACAGCATTATTTAGGAATAAAAAGACATCACCCGAGAAAACATTGTATATTATTGAAGTATCTAAAAGAACTGTGTTGGCCGATATAACATGGATTGTGTATGATTCAAATTGCAATTATCAAACGGGATTTCATTTCACAAACGTAATCCCAACCACAGTAAGATTAATGTCAACTAGAAACCTCACTTTATTTTTGTCGATATATCACATGTTTGAATTATGGTAAAACTTGTGTGTGTGAAGTTATATATGATACTAGTAGAAGGTGCTTGCATACTGCAAGCATTTCATCTCACCTTGAAAAAATTCATTTTTCAGAGAGATAATGAGAAATATTTCTTTAATTCATAAGATTTTTTCCTCTGGACCGGTTTGTTTTTTCCTTATGGAACAATAATAGAGTAAAACAATCACTAATTTTTGCAATTTTAGGAATATTATAAATTTTCCACATTGGGTTAATAATGCCACACATTTCCGCCAAATTTTAAATTTGTAGCACATTTAGAAGTGAAATAACATTTATTTAACATATTAGTCATAGCAAAACAGTCTTCAAATAAAACTTGTAGAACTAGTCATATAGAATGTTTTTTACCTAATACATTTTTATCTAGAATTAGATGTTTTCAAGAAAATCTAACAAGAATACCATAATTCACTTTGAACTTAAAAAATTTCTCGCATAGAATTTTAATTGCTGTCAATGAAAACAATAGTCAGAGCAACTGAAATAAACAAGATCTACTGTAATTACATAAATACATTACATTTCCTTTTGTGGCCATGCAAAATTTAGTAAACAGAAGGAAATGGATAATTTACGATGTAGAAATTTATGTAAATACATTTATTTTCCTTGCATACAAATAGCATTTATAAGTGAAAGGAAATTGATAAAGTTTATATTACAACTATTTAACTCTAGTGTGGTAGATTTTAAATAATTTTTTTATTGTTTGATTAATCACAACTGATTAGAAAATAAATCAGTAAATAAAAAATTTAATATTTCTTGGCATCATTTTGGATATATCATTTTGCAGTTTTTAGTTACTATGATAATATTATGTAAATCCCTCTATTAAAGCACCAACTTATGAGAGGGAAGAAATTTTTAGTAGACAGACATTATCAGATCATGGTGTATTGCTTTTTTGTAGTTTGCATTCTTTCAAACTATATTGTTTATTTTCAAATACTCCATTGCATGAAACACCTATTTCTGATAACACTGTGCACTTTCCCAGCTTGTTTAAATTTTAAAGTAGTTTTCATTATTTAATGCTGTAAGAAGTTGTAAGTGTTAACATCAAGCAAATAAATAGCCCGATGATGTAGTGGCACCCGGAAAGCTGATTGCAAAAGTAAAGTTTTTGGAAATTTGAAGTTTTATTCTTTATTCTATACTGTTCAAAATTAGATTAGAAATGTATGATGAAATGTCTTGGTTAAAGTTATGAGGATCATATATCAGGGTAGTGCTGGACAAATCCATGTTCTCATTCACCATTGGTGTCTAAATATTGCATAGTGGAGGCTATATTTTTCTATCATATTTTATCATTTCAGTTAAGTTACTAAATAGGTAATATATTTTACATTGTATGTATGGTGTACATGTAATTGTTCAGATTTATATAACCTTGATTCAAAATCGCATCTCATAAAAATCTACTCAAGTGCTGGATTTTGAAAGTGGCTTCTAGATTTGCACCAGGTTTGTCCAAGCCTGTATCAGGGGATATGTATTATCAAGCTAGTTCTTATTAGACTCAAGAAAGTAACAGTTGGAAAGCAATTAACACTTCAGTAGTGCAAAAGTGGGATGCAGTGGTGTAGTTATTCCAGGACCCCATGATCAGAGGGACCCTACAGAGGGATGTGTGTGAGAGGGTAGTCTACAAAAATTGTGTCCCTTAATCTAGTCTTGCAGTAATGTTATAAAAATGTCATTCATTTCCTATTTCAGACAAACCATCACCACCTCAAGGACCATTTGAAGTATCTGGAATGACTGAAACATCTCTAACATTGAAATGGCAGCCACCTGAATGGGATGGTGGCACCCAAATATTAGATTATCTAGTTGAAAGGAAAGAGGTTGGTAAGAAGGCATGGCAGAAGGTGGGGACCACAGAGAGTGGCAGTGTCATGAGCATCCAAGTAGCAAACCTGAAACACAACACAGCATACCACTTTAGAGTTACAGCTAGAAATGAAGTAGGCCCAAGTATTCCATACTCTCAAGATGATTCCATCACTGTTGGAAAGAGGATAAGTAAGTCTTTAGCACATTTTTGTTTTTCAAACGCTTTAAAACTTAAAATTTAAATTTTTTATTTACAAAAGTATTATTAAAAATATTTTCATACATAAAATTCTGATATTTTTCTTTTAGTCTCAGTGGATCTTTTAATAATAACTTTTGTGGAAAAATTGATTAATAGAAATACTTATTCCCACTAAATAAACATTTTACATGAAGTGCATTTGCATTCACAATTTTTCACTCCATATATGTTTGTAAATGTTGATATTTATTTATATTGATTCAAAATAAAATTTATTGACATTTTTGAACTGTTATTTGGCAATGGTTAGGGTTTTAAGAAATAATTTTTGATAGTGTTATGTTTTGCCTGACTGAAATAAATAATATGTTATATGTACACTGGGCACCCCATATAGCGCAATACTCGAGATAACGTGGTTATGTTACAATTGTCTGTTTTATCTGTCGAAAATGTAATTCCAATATGTTTTGCAATGTGTCTAAAGTTTTTGAAGCGTGAATGTTTGTTTAATGACCATATTCATCCATATGATTCACATTAGCTGGATACCCATAATGTTATCATAAAAGACCTTAATTTCACATTCTTTTCAGTTGTTTAGTCACCAATCATGCACAGCCATCTTTGTGGTGAACTATTTAATCAAATGATAACACATAAAAACATCAAAGCTCGCTGAAAGATGAGTCAAGTCTCTACTCATTGGGTGTCCATGAGGGGGAAGGGGGGCAATTGACCCCCTCTGGATCAGGCCTGTGTCAAGGGAAAATAACCATTGGTGTCTGGTTAGGTCAGGGGATTTGCACGGTAATTTTTCTAAGGTCAGGCAAGCAGGTAGTGATCCCCTGCAATGTGCTTGAAACTAACCACTAAAATATTAAGCCCATCAAACCTGACTGTGGGAGCTTGCCTGTCCCCTTGCCTCCTATGGAAAAGTTCCAGCTGATGCCAATGGGTAGAGATACTATAAAGTAATGTTCATTGCATAAAATTTACACTTGAAACTGTTGTTATATACGTTTCATTTACAGCAAAATAGTCAAACCATGCCATTGTGCCAATATCTCACATGTACATGACTTCACATATAAGTAGGGTTGCCACACATCCCAATTTTCATAGGATTGTCCTAAGGTGTTTCCCGTGTCCCAACTTATATTTTGAAAGTCCTGTTTTTTAAACAAAATTGTTCAACACTCAAAATTTTAAACGGAATTTAGATGCTACCAATCAGCATCAACTAGGTTTATAGTGCTACATACAGTGACTCCATTGCATAAACAACACTTTCTGCTCAGAGTGTACTACATGTGCTTGGCCTGGTGGGCGACCGCCCACTACATGTCTAACTCCTTTGCTGCTAATGCCATTCCTTTCTATCTTGGGCGCATCTCAACCACCACTTGAAACTGGTTTTACTGTATGTTACAGATGGCGTGCTGATACTATGCAAGGTTAGGTATCTTAAAGCAATGGTTTCCAAACTGTGGGGCTCAATCCCCTGGGAGGGCATGGGGGATAGCGCAAAATATTACACGTATATTTGCCATCCATTTAGCCATCCTAACTGTAAGATCTACAATATGCAGTCATCAAATCCTAGCCCTCAATTGGCTGGGATGCATCGTTTGCCTCCTTGTTTTTCTTAAGGCGGTTATATTAATTGCAATTGTTGGTCCCGTAGATATGGTTTATAAAAGCATTTTTCTTAGGTGAGGGGAGCGCAGCTTGGTAATGTTCTGAAACCACTGCCTTAAAGGTACTATCACTCTATACATTGTACATGTAGTTTGAATAAATTGATCATAATAATTATATAAAAATCAAATGGTTTTGATATAATTTTGCCTTGAATTTGATTTCATATAAATGTCCCAACTTAATATTTCAAAAATGTGTAAATGTCCTGATTTGTGATTTAAAAAATCTGGCAACCCTACTTATAAGTAATTATTTTTAGGCATGTATAAATGTACTTAAGTCAAAATTAAACTAATAAATTTAAAGATAAATAGAGGAAAAGGTAATTTTTGAGCCTTCGGTCAACTTTTCAGCTTACTTGCACCGCCTTTCACAGTGTTTTACGATGCAATGTCTTCAAATAGTCAAGGTTAGTAACTGCCCTGATGTATCAGTGATTTCAAATGTAAGACATGACTAGAATAAACATAAAAGTGTATAATTAAAATTAAAGCAATATCATTGCGATAGCTGCAGATGCCGGAACTCGCAAATTTATGAGTGTGACTGATTGAATCGTACAAAGAAAATGTTGAAAATTTACAATTTTTAGTTTATATGTGTTCTTTAGTTTTCTTTACCTGAGTAACTTATTCTTACATTGTATTTAATATTTTATCCGCCTATGAGGTTGTTTGGCTAAAAGGAAAATGTGATGAAATAGAACAAATGGAGAAATTAGGACGGTACGATATGATGTACGCTAAGGCACTGGAATTAGAAGATAAGAAGTCTAATGGAATTTGTGGTAAAGGAATTATGAATACGGATGGGAAGATAGTCTCAGAAACAAAGGATGTAGCACAGGTATGGGAAGAATACATTAAGGAATTATACAGCAAACAGACAGGAGCGGCAAAAATAGAACTGGAAAATGAGGAAAACATTGAAGAAGACAACTTAGGACCAAGTATTATGGAGAGCGAAGTAGAAAAAGCGATAGTGGAACTTAAGAAGGGGAAAGCCACGGGCAGCGATGGAATACCGGCTGAGATACTTAAAGTCATAGGATCAGAAGGACTAAAAGCGATCACGAAATTAATTAATAAGATTTACGACACGGGAGAGTGGCCTCAGGATTTCCTAGAAGTAACAATGATCCCTCTAAAGAAGAAGCCAAAGGCAATGCAGTGTAAAGATTACAGAACTATAAGCCTTCTGTCACACACATCGAAGATCATCACGAGGATTCTTAATAAAAGGCTGGAGAAAAAGGCAGAAGAAATAATAGGGGAAGATCAATTCGGTTTCAGAAAAGGACGAGGAACTAGAGATGCTATAGGAGTAGTTAGAATCATATCAGAAAGGGCAATAGAATACAGTCAAGATATCTGCGCATGTTTCGTAGACTGGCAGAAGGCCTTTGATAGAGTAAATTGGGTAAAGTTGATGAAGATATTAAAGGATATAGGTGTAGACTGGAAAGACAGGAGACTGATTAGGAATCTATATGAGAATCAAGTTGTAAAGGTCAGGTTTGAGAATGTGGACACCTGCGGAATAAATATCGGTAGAGGAGTAAGACAAGGCTGCTGCCTATCGCCAACCCTATTCAATATATATGGAGAAAGTCTAATGCAAGAAGCTTTAGAAGGCACAGGGGATTTCAAAATTGGAGGAAGGATTATAAGAACAGTAAAATACGCAGATGATCAAGTACTTCTAGCAAGAAAGGAAGAGGAGCTACAAAAAATGATAAATAGACTAGTGATAACAGGTAGAAAATACGGTATGGAAATAAATACAGAAAAATCCAAGGTCATTCGAATATCAGGTAAAGAAGAGAATCTGAACATAACTATTGGGGGAAAGCCATTAGAACAAGTTTCAGAATATAAATACCTTGGAAGTATCATAACACGAGAGGCAAAATGTACGGATGAGATCAAAACTAGAATAGGAAAAGCAAAAGCGGCTTTCAGGAGAAAGAAACAACTACTTACAGGGAATATAAGGGAAGATATCCGCAAGAAGTTGATAAAATGCTACGTATGGAGTATAGCATTGTATGGGGCAGAAACATGGACGCTAAGGAAAAATGACATCAAATACTTGGAAAGCTTTGAAATGTGGACTTGGAGGAGAATGCTGAAGATAAAATGGACAGATAGGATGAAAAACGATGAAGTGCTACGAAGAATAGGAGAGAAGCGAATGATTATACAGACTATCAGAAAGAGGAAGGCTAACTGGGTTGGACATTACCTGAGGAGAGAGAGTATGATTAAAGACGTGTTAGAAGGAAAACTAGATGGGAAAAGGGAAAGAGGCAGGAAAAGGTTTCAGCTGATAGACGATTTGAAAGGGAAAGAGAGTTATCAAGATATAAAGAGGACAGCGGAAAATAGGAGTATATGGAGAACCAGGTTTAACCATGAATAATCACGGACCTGTCTACGGACAGACTACCTATGATGATGATGATGAAGGTTGTTTGACCACATTATTATCAGTAGCTCTCTGCTATTCCAGCCAATACTATGGAACTTTTGTATTTATGAAAGGGTCTCGTTATACTGTGGTTGCAGTTGCTTGACATGGATCTCGAATACCATGTTATAGTGGCTCCCCAGTGTATGTACAAAATAAAATTTAATTATTTCGTGATCATGAACTTTTTATTTGAAATTTTCTTATTGAAAAAATTATAATTGTATCAATAATAGGATAATGTGAAAAATGTGATGCCTGTGTTTGTTAGATTTATAATGTAAAAAATTACAGATTTAAAATATTTAAATAATAGAAATTTTAAACAATTTTAAGAGTATTTTTCATATTTTAATCTAACTTTTTTTAGCTGCACCTTCTGCACCAACATCTTTATCTGTGACTGATATCACTAGTCGCAGTGCAACTATCCAATGGGGTCCACCTCAAAGCACAGGAGGGTCTGAACTTACAGGTTATTTAATGTTTCTTTAATGTCTTACTCTACAATGAAGTAGAGCTCCAAAATGAGTGAATGACATTGCTCACTTTGAAGTTTCATTTCAAATATGTTAGTATGGCATTAGTTTTTAATTGGCAGTTGTAATCACTTATTACTGAATAATTAGGAGCTTGCCAGTTGAATGTAGTGCAAGTAGTATTGTAACAAAATGTTAATTCAATAAAAAATTAAAATTGTTTTGTAAAATATATTTTATAATAATTTCTACTGTTAGTCAATTTTCACTGTAAATAACCTTTATTCTTAAATGTATGTAATTGTGTAGGTTACATCATTGAAAAGAGAATTTCAACCAGCAAGAAATGGGAGAAAGTGGTTACACTGGAGCCATCAGTTACTTCATTTTGTGTCCAAAATCTGAAGGAGAAGTCGGAATACTTTTTCAGAGTTTATGCTGAGAACAGCATTGGGCTGAGTGAGCCTGCTGAGTCAGATCGAGTCAGTCTGAAGACACATGCATGTAAGTATGATTACATTTTATACAGTCTCAGAAATAAAAAAATGCTCATGGATGAATCTTAAATTTTTTGTAAGTTTGTATTCTTCACTTTTAATTTTTCACTTTGAGAATATTAAGCAACTCAAAAGAAATTTCAAGTTTTTATATTTAAAAAATATTCCAATATTAATACATTTTGCCCTAGTTTTTCTGTTAATTTATCAATATCTGTATTCCAGCACCTCCATCACCACCCACTGCACCATTGGAGATCCGCAGCATTGGTCCTCATGCAATAATTATTGAGTGGGGACGTCCAGAAAGTGATGGTGGAGCACCTCTTGAAGGTTACAGAATTGCTATTCGAGATATTAGGAAAACAATGTGGATGGAGGTTGGAAGTGTCAAGGCTGATATACAGAAGCTGACTATTAAAGACCTGCAGGTAAAGTTATTTGTCATGAACTGCCATCTCAAATAGTAGTCTCCATATTTAGTCATGTTATTAATCACATTATTAATCAATTTGAGTATTTAAAAAACTGAAAATAATGGATTTCAGATAAAAATCTGGGAAAGCATTGATCCTTAATTATGTCAAAGATTAAAATTTACTTGTGAATGAAAATTAAATTTTGTGTCCAGATTCTCTTAATCGACTAGTTGGTATATGATATTTTCAATCTTGAGTAATAAGCAACTGTATTATATAATAAACTAATATATGGTTTGTTAAGTTTCAAATTTATCCTCTTATATGGAAAATAAATGAATGTGTACAGCATTTAGAAGTTTATTAATTGTGGAAGTAGAACATCATTTGCAAAATCATTTCACTCAGTATTCAAGCTATTTATTTGCATAATAATTTTCCTGCTATCTTTTCTTCTGGTATATGTAAAAGAATAGTATTTTTCTTATTGTTTTTACTAGTATTATTATTCTTCTTTATGTAAATGTTTGTAGAAAAAACTAGGTCATATAATTCTTACTTATGTGACTTGGAATTTTACAAATAGTAGTTATATGTGTATTTGTAAAATATTGTTTTCTTTTAATATTTCTTTATTTCACAAATTTTAATTACAGGAGGGTCACGAATACTTATTACGAATATTTGCTCGAAATGAAGTTGGTCTCAGTGATCCACTTGAGTCCGATGAGCCTCATAAAGTGCTGTGTCCATCAGGTCAGTTTCAATTATTTATTTTGAGTAATTTTATAATTAAAACAGTTCTGCTTCAAAGACTCTAACCCGGTGGTTCCCAAACTGAGAGCTGTGTCGCATTGGGGGATGCCGAAAATGTTAAGTAAATCAACAAATTGGAAATGCTGATAAGTCTTTTGGGCAATAATTTTTACTCTAACAAATCGATAGCAATGTGATACCAATGAATGAATGCATCCAAGTGTTGTGATTCTCGAATGTATGAATATGCGATCTTGTTTTCAAGGTGTGGTGTCACAAAATACTCTTAATCTTTGAGAGGGTGCTGCACCTAAATAATTATTGGGAACCCTAACAGTTTGCTTTCAAATTGAAAACTGCATAACAAAAGATAACTATGATAATTTTAACCAATTATTGTTATGACGTTCATCTGAGGAAAATTACAATGATTTTGAAATAACTTGAAATTGAAAATTAGCACGCAAATGAGTAATATGTTAATTATACATTCTTACAATAATTACATTATTTTAATTGATTTCCATTTTGTTTTGAATAACATTGTTAACCTTAATATTTTTATCTTACAATTATTAAAATAAGGCATGAGTATATGAATAAATTATATTATAATGTCATCTGGTATGCTTCTTGCACTAATATTTTACAATTTATTTGCTATGATGATTTTTTTCATTGCCTTGCCTGGTTTTTCTATGCTGCTCACACTTTTTAAAATAATATTTTACTAAACTTTAATAATCGTCAATTTAATAATGACAAATAAAAATTTTGTAGTTAAATAATTACACAAATTTTATGATTTAGGATTTTTTTAGATTAAATAAATAAGCTTCATCAAGAATCTATCAATTAAGTACAATAATAATAATTCCATAAAAAATTGAAATTTTTGTTTGCATTCTCTATCTTCCAATTTATACACATTAATTGAGAAATTGTGTCTATAAGACATGCACCATTACAGTGGTGCAGGAATGGAGCAGCTGGGAATTTCCTCTCCCCCTCAATAATGCAAATTATTTGAGCTGTGAATGCTTTGGCATTAATTTCCACTTTAACTTTAAAATCAATATATTTATTAAATAACTATTAGTTTTTTAAACATTTTATAGGAATGTTTATGAGTTATTATTGGAAATTATCAAAGAAAACAAAAAGGGTAACCTTATGAAAAAATGCGTTATTATTTGCCACCCCAAAGCGAATTCCTGGCTACGTCACTGCACCATTAGCTAATGTATGATAATTTTCCATGAAACCATTTACTTTACACATCCAAGCTGCTATGTACCATATATACTCGTGTATAGGTCAAGGTTTTAAGACCAAATTTTTAGCGAAAAACTCGAGGGTTGACTTATACATGAGAAATATTATTAAAATTTGATGGAATTTACACTCTTGTTGTACTTTAGCTGCATTGTTAACTATCAAATATTTAAATACCGATGTATAGAAAGAATAAATTACTCTATGTTACTCTGTAACATGTAAATAAAGAAACACCTCATCAGTTATTCGCAAAAAGGCAACACCTACCTCTAAGTGTCGCAGATTACATTAGTATCATCGAAGTATTTATGATATAAAAATTACAGTACAGTGCACATAACCGGAGTGAAGGTAAACAAGGTGATGAGAAATCGAACTACCAGGAGGAAAAATGGAAGACAAATGTAAATATAAGATTTCAAGGTTTGTAATGTAAGGGGAGACATGTAAAATTCTTTATTGTAAAGTTGGCAGTGCTAGTGTCGCTTTGTTTACCTTTTGCATCCTTTCCTTTCACGTTCACATTTGCCCTCACCTAGATATTGTACTACACACTCATACCTACATATTAGAGAAATTTGAAACTTACAAAATATTACGCTTCCCACCGAGTTGGGTTGGTTTGGTTTTCCTTCCATGTTCACATTTGCCCTCACCGAAATATTGTACTACGTACTCATACCTATATATTGTGGAAATTTGAAACTTACGAAATATTATGCTTCCCCACTGGGTTGGCTTGGTTTTCCTTTCCCGTTCATACTTGCACTCTCCGAGTGGTAGGTTCCTCCATTCCTCTTCCAAAAACATGTGAAACACGGATTTCCTAGGACCATGTAGTACACCTTTCTACCACTTTATCATCAATTTTGGCGCAACCTATTCTCTGCAGGCCAACGTGTTTTGTTCCCTGTTCTCCTTTACAAAGATAGCTTCTGAATGAATGCCGGGATGAAATACGAAATCTATCCCAAATCATTCGATCTATCACAAAGGCATATATAAGGTAACAACTTTTGATGTTATGCAGTGGTGCTGAGGGGGAGGGGGACATCAGACTGCTTCACTGCTACTTTGACACAACGTAGTTAAAGCGGACTTAAGAGAACTTAACGTGGAACTTAATGGATCAACATGTATTGAATACAAAAAAATTCATTCTACTACACCTGAAAATCTGGAGTCAACATATACACGAGATAAACGAAAAAACAAAAAATTTTGTAAAAGTCTGGGGTTGACCTATACATAAGATCAACTTATACATCAGTATATACGGTATATTGTCATAATTCATATCATAAATGCCTTTTTTATCATCTTTATTGATAAAAACCCCCAAAAAGGAATTAGTATTTGTTACTTTGATGTGCATATTTGGCCAAAGTAATAAAATATGAACCTCAAGATTTTTCTAATAAATATTGCTCAAAATTATATCAAATTTTTTAATTTAAAGAAAGCTTTATAATATTTTTCCAACAAAAATTCATAATTTTAACCTTATAGGTAAATATGGATTTTAGTTTAATTAAATAATGAGTGAAACTTTACATTCTTATAAAAACAAAGATTCAAAAAAGTACTGCTACCTTGAAAAGTTAGCTGGAGTAAAGAAATGTTTTTGCCATAGCAATGTTAATTATAATGAGATTTTACTGTATTAGCTGTACATATCTGAAAAACTTTGGTCTTTCATAATTAGTTGAAACAACCTAACCAAGTTTTTTGTTTTGATATTATCTTTCTAAAAGATTATAAAATCACCACTGTCAAACCTCATATCTCTTCCATGAGGTATAGGAGAAACAAACTATTTTTAATATCTTTTACAACTTATTCAATTTTCAATCAACATATTTACATAATAAAAATTTGTAATTTTAAATCTCATGTAAATTTTTGATTGACAAATACTGATGCAGAACTTTTTCAATTTTTGGTTTGAAGGCTCTATATGAGTATGACACTTTTAACTAACCAAGTAGGATGACTGACATTGAATAACATACAACTGGAATGCTTTATACTAATAAAAAACTTTGCAGATTATTTTGAATTGGCATATAGTCAGACCCTGATTTAATGCCCCCTTATATAGTACCACCCCCGCATACTGCCCATGAATCATTGTGAACAGAACTTCCATTTTATGATTACATAGAGCAAGCATATACCTCGATTTACCGCCATCCCACTTTAACGCCAACGTCAGTGATGGACAAATGGTGGCACTAAATCCGGGTTTGACTGTATTTGGTGTTATGTAAAGGATGTTCATTAATTAAATCAGTTATTAAGGCTGATCTTGTAAAGTCTTTCACAAAGCCTTTTTTTATTTCAACTATTCGCGTATTTTATGTTCCATAATTTAAAAGTTGATTTGTTGAATCTTTCTATTTAATTATTAACAAATTTTTCTCAGACTCGGTTGTTTTCCATCCATTTTGAAGTTGTTTTTCCTAAATTCTGAAATAAAAATAAATTTCTCTGAACATTCTTGAACCTAACTTGTGGCCAAATCAATATGTTGTGCACAGAAATGGATGCTTCTGAGCTGGCCAAGGAGGAATTACGGAGAGAGAGAGAGAAGGACACACCTTCACTCAGCTTCAGCACTGAAACAACAACCTCTTGGATGCGAGATGCTGGCATGGATGCTGACATCCATTCATATGCCCGTGCCTCCCTTCTCCGACGAGACGAATACTTCTTCCGCATCTGGTATTATGCTAGGCAGTTATTCAAATAAGGGGATGTATGCCCGTCCTATCATCATTCTTGGGTGTTTAATTAGAAAGGGCATGCTATGTATTTGCTTTTTTGCAAGGGACTGATGGTCTTCAAAAATTATACAAACTACATATCCACTTTAAAATTGCACTGCATATAAACTGTGTGTGCTGATGTAGTCTTTTTTACTTTTTCATTTTCTACAGCTATAATTAAGGGTATATATTGTTAAGAATTTTTTTTATAAATTATTACCCCAGATTTTAGATTACAAAACTCAGGAATAGTATGCAACTTATGAAGGGGTAATGGACTGCTGATTGAACTAGCAAAAATCATCAGTTTTAACTTTTACCTATGTCATTAAGCCAATAATGTCTTACATGCTTTATGCTTCTTGGTCCATTCCCATGAGCCACTCCTATGCAAAGCAAACCCAGGAAGCATAAACTGCCTGTGATAACATTTAAGCTTTAATGACGGACTTGCTTAAAAAAGTAAAAACATAGAGAGACTATTTCTCATGGACCAAAAATTACTGTTTGGTGTATGTGTTTATCCTCCATTATTTTTGTAAATACTGGCAACAAGAAAATGATATATTTTGTATCTATAAATGCTTGAATTATTTCATGTGATATGTTTTGTTTACTCCAGCTGCTAAGTAGATCAGAATGCAGAATATTCTTGATGACAAGACAAAGATATAATTTATTCTTATTTCTTAGCATGCCAGATGCATTGGCCATTTTATATCAAATGTGTGGTCAAATATGAATATTTCATTAGATATTTGAAACTGTAACCTTTAACCCTATTATTGTGACGATCATGCAATGGATTGTCTATAGAGGAAAATACTGTGATATATTTCTCTTTGTTGTTGCCAATGGAATCTGAGGTTTTCAAAGCTAATGGAAAATGAATTTATTTAGAATGAAAGAAGAAGAAAAAAGGCAGTCATAACACACTTACTTTGGAATTCTAATGCAAATAAGGGGACAAATATAGGTGCATTTTACCATCAATCTTGTATGCAAGGTTCCATTCCGTTGTGTTATGAATGTTAATTTAAACTGTATTGGTGATGTTTTCCTTAGTTTTGTGACTTGTACAGATTGAAAAATAAACAGCATTGAAACATACCTATTATTTATTTATTTTATAAATGTGGACAGCATATTATTTTCTAGTGCAAGGCAATGAATAAAAATGCATTTCTTTATTTTTATGAAAACGTTTTATCAAAGGTATATACCATTCACATTGAGTCATTCATGACAACTTTGTGAAAAATATGGGAAAACTAAAATCTTCTGCAATAAATTGCCACCATTTATATAAATTAGATGACTTTTTACTTGACTTATACTTGAACCCTGACCACAAAAAAAACATTTGACATTCCCATTTACCTGCATGATTAGCAAATGCAGCTTATAGAAATATCTGACGAAATATTTCTATTTTAATGACTAAGAGTTTGATCAGTGGATCTCAGCCAGGGTGATGTGACACCCCAGGGTGATGTAAGAGTTATTAAGGGGTCATATGAGTATTTGATATATTCATAGTGTATCACACTTTAGCTTAGAAATATATATAAAACCAGGAGAATGCGTGCTTATAAAAATATGTGAATTTTTGTCTATATATGATATGGAGAACTCTCTTAAGAGTGACTTGAAGGAAATGAAACTGAAAATGGTAATGCAAACAAAAAAGGTTAAGAATCATTGAACTTGATGCACAAAAAGCTCAACATTTGTACAAAGAAAGGTCTTTTTTCCTTGTAAGTGACATATGGTAATGAGTGTTTTATTTAATGAATGCAATCTAATTAGGTAAATCCAATGCTTAAGGTGGGACGTTATGGGACGAGATGCCATAACAGTACTTCTCAGGAGGGTCAGAAACCATCTCACTCTCTTTTAGTAGACTTTAAATCATTCCCGTATTTTACATTTGCATTAATTCTTGTGCCTTAGCACTCAAAACTCTTCCCTTGAGCAGTTTGTAATTGGGATAGGAGGACATGTTTTTAATTTTTGAAGCTGTAACTTGGACAAAAAATGCTTAGTTTCTTTCCATAGAAAAATATTGTTTTATATAACCCAACCTACATTAAAATGCAATATCATAAGCTGATAATGTTACTGTGTAACAAGGGTTGGATCATGTTAATAAAATATTTTTCTATGGAAAGAAACAAAATTTTTTTTCTCAAAGTGAAGATTTGTTTACTGATAACATTTTTAGGGAGTTTAATGCAATGGAGGGGGAGTATGCACCAAATTCCAATTCATTTTAAAGCTGGGAGTGGGGAAGACAAGAGATAGCTGTTTCCGTTCATCATTATATTACACTGGATATAAATGATGAATATCTAGTAATTAAAAAGGCAGCATTCTTTAAATAATTTTCTTTGTATTTTTTAAACTTAAACAAGAAAACAAAAATATACATTAAGATCACAATTTTTTTGGAAAAACATTGTCTACCTTGTCTCCCCTGATGTTTAATCACTGAAACATTGTAACCTTTATCGTAAGGATTTAAATCTACTGAAGCCATGCATCTATTTTCTTTTATTTCTTAAATTTATGAATTCCACAAACCCTCCCCCTCATCTTATTTTCAGCATTAAAATTTTTTCCAAACCATATCATTTCTTAATTCTGAAAAATGTTTTCTAACTCTTTTCTATTAAATTCCCTTGTTCCTCTCTATAATTTCACTCATTTGCCAAATTTGGTATTATGATGGGAAGATATTCTTTAGATGTATGTATGTTTACTTGCAGTAAATTTTCTACTGAATCCCATTATTAATGTTTTAATTTTATAACAAAATTGGGTACTGCATAAAAGTTGAAAACCTTGAAAATTTGCTAGACAGTTATTTATCAATTTTTGTTTTATGAAATTAATATAATCACAAAACAGTTATGTTGAGATATTAAAAGAGTAATGTAATATGTTCATAATGTAAATAGTTAAACCAGTTTACTCAATAAACCTAAAGAGTCATATAACTGCTATTGCTAACATTAAACATCACATAACATTTAAAGGGTAAAAATCATAATTTGTTATTTTGTTTAACAAGTGTAAGAGTCATCCAAGACAAAGATGATGTGAAATGAATTCCTTATGGGAGAGACATGAAAACTATGTGCTCCCTAAGGCTTGAACTGCACTTTTTATATAAGATGCTCAGGAGGGTGATTAAGGATATAAAATAGGTTGTATTATTTGCTATGAATATATTATAAAATAATTTAATATTTTCAAGTTAAAAATACTGTACATGAATGAATTGCAGAAGTTATCCTTAAATTCAAGGTCTGAAAGATTCTAGTTTTTTTCTTTCACAAAAACAAGTGAAAGAAATGTGATCATCTGAAATAATTAAAATATTTTTATCATCTAAGCATAATACCAAAGTCAAGTTGATTATATATCAGTGAACAATTTGTTGATAAATTGTTATACCAAACGAGATGATCCAAACAACTTATGATGCCTACTTTCAATTTAATCATTTATTTAATACTTATATTGGCTTTAATAGCTTTAAAGTCATCATGGATATGTAACTCTTTGTGTTCCCAAATTTCATAATTTAGTGTTATGAAATACTACAAATACATTCGGACTGAATATTAAATTGATCACACGTATTTGTGCAGCAAAAATAACACGTGCACGTATTAGAATATATCGAATCTTAGTTGAACAATAGTTGTTGCTATGGCAACACTAATAATGAGTGATAAAAACTGTAAAATCGCCAATATTTACGTGGAATTCTAAGAAATACAATCGATAAGCAAAATTCTATGATAAAAATTGAATCTTGATTCCTTTCCTCAGAGAATAGTACAAAACTCGCCTCGATATTACAATTCTAAGATATTTTAATGTGCATGAGAAAATTACCCTGTACGATGGATTTCAGATTTCCCATGTAAATCAAATGGGAAGGATAGTTCCTGGAATCAGGGCTATCCTTTACAATCGTGAGGCCATAGGCAAAAACCAAATCATATAAACAGAGCAGTTAGGCAAGGATTTTTTTAGCTGAACTGGTAAAAAATAGGATGCATATTTTTTCAAATGAAAAACAAAAGTTTAAAAGTAAATGCCAGCAGATATAACTGTAAAAATAGGTACATTACATTATATAAATTTTATTTTTTTAGATTTTGCCGCAGCAAAATCTTTTAGCAGTGAATAAAAATCTCTTTCATCAACAATGTCTTTTTCTATTGTTAACCCTTAGTTAGTCGCGTGAAAAAAAGTTCCGTAATTAGTCGCATGGGGTCAATATGACCCCAAAATGATTTCTAAAGATAAGCCATAATATATTAATTTATTTATATTTTACTGGAAATAAAATCAATCTTACATTATAATACAATTATTTATTAATAGTTTTTACAATAAACATTGATTAAAATAAATTAAAATATTTTTTTGTATTTTCTAATCACTTTCCCTCTCCCCACATTCAATGCACTTCATTATCATATGGTCTTTGCAAGTAAAAGCTCCACAATTTCCACATCTAGTGGACACTTTAATGTCTATATTTCTTGGGCAATGTTCGCATCTTCCTCTTGATAGTCCCGATCCCGGTGATGGACCTCCCTCCGCAAGTCCCTGTTGAGTGCATATGCGCTTTCGGAGATGCCTAGATATAAACTGACTCAGAGACATCAAAATCTGTAGATCCTTTATTAATTCCTTTGATAATTATTTCAAGAAATTTCGCCTTGTCATTTCCTTTTGAACGTTTTGTTTATAAACAATAAAGGCATTTATGGCAGAAACGTTCAGCAAATGAAAAAACACAGCTAACGGCCATATTTTCGTTCTTCTGCCAACATTATAAGCAGCGCAGAGCTGATCGCATGTATCTACGCCACCTTTTGTTGCATTGTCGCATGAAGGTCGCGTTGTGGGCTTTATTAGGGATAGGACTATTTTTGCGGAGATCACTCACAATTGTGGGTTAGACATCGGTCGCGGCACGGTCGCTTTCCGGCCCCCACCTACAGCATGAAGTAGTTTATGGCTGCCCCCAACTAGCAGAAAGATTCAAGCTCACTTCTGCTGTCACCGAGGATTGCCCTCGATGGGGCTTGGGACAAAAGTTGCCAAGGGGTTCGTGCCGAGGTCCAACCACGTCCTCCCCTATAAGTGTGAACGTACTTGGGACTTCTCCATAGAAACCCCATTGAAAATAGGATTTTCATATTTTGGTCTAACTAAAACGTCCCAACCGTGACCGTCATGCGACCGGTAGGAGATCCAAAAACTTTGAAGATTGCCGATCTCATTCGTGTTTGTGCTTATTCCGAAAAATAAGGGAGAAACTCGTGCTAAAAAGGGTGAGCGGTAATAAACGGCAAACAGCTTTCTTTTAGAGAGACCACATGCGTTTGTTTGTGACTTTTATTGCGGATAGAAAACTATGGGAAGAAAACGGTTGCATGTGTGTGGCCGAAGTAAGAAAACACCCGGAGAATTCCGAAAAGAGGGAAAAGGGTATATTGGAGGGGGAGAGGGGGGGGGGGAGATGGGAGGAAGAGGGGTAACCAACCTATAGTGAAAATTAGTGAAGTAGAAATGTATCATAAGAGAACCAGTGTTAAAACAATGAAATACTGCTTATCAGGAAAATTATTTGTATTTCTGATGTGATAATAATAATCTGTATTGCGTTTAACCCTTCTAAACCAATAGAGAAAAAAGCAACAGGTAGAGAGATGTCAAAATAAAAGCAACATTTTTAACCTCATATATACATAACAAATGGATACACACCAAAATAGCACATTAAAATAGTTTAATTTTCTCAATATTTACAATATTAATACTATATATATAAATATAAAAATATCAAAAATAACAAATTAATAAAAAAACAAAAATGCAAATTTCTCTTCTAGAATGTCAGTTTCGAAGGTAGAACAAGTTTGAGTTAGATTGTTAATACATTTCTTTAGATATTGACGAAAAAACATTGCTTGGGGTCATATTGACCCCACGCGACTAATTGAGGGTTAAAATTGCTAATGCAACTAATCTTTCCTCTGTCATTGTGCTTATCAAATGAGATTTTATTAGCTTGAATTTTGAAAAACTTCTTTCTGCACTTGCAATAGTGACTGGTATTGTTAACAAAATACAATAATCAATGGAAGCATTAGGATAAATGTCTCTATATTGTTGCTTAAATAAAAATTTCAAAATCTCATCAGGCATTGAAGACTTAAGAACTTCAGGGATGGCAATACTCAGACTCTTTAGTTCTTCATATAATCTCTCTCCATCTATATCTTTCATGCCTACATTTTCATCTGTTAAAGCTAGTTCTAAATTTAAGCATTTATCTCCAAGCCCTTTCATGCTACAGGAATGAATATTAAACAGGAAGCCAAATATTTCATAATAATTCTTAGGTTGTGTAAATCTTTCTTTTATTTGAATCAAGGCTTCATCTAAAACACAATCGAAAAATTCAATTTCAAATTTCTTTTCCCTGCTGCTTAACTGTACTTCACAGCACTCATAAGATGCAAGCATTTTTTTCTTTCTAATCCGTTTTTGCTCAAAAATTGGCTCAATGTCATTTTCTTCTACTAACATGCATGCTGTAATCAAGACATGGGCAAATCCACTTTTCCAATATTCTTGGAAAAAATTTTCAGTACTTTTCATTAGACCAATAGCCAAGGAAACATCACTGTTGAAGCTCTTTACAGACAACATTAATTCGATTTAAGATTTCATACCAAAATACAAGAGCTGTTATGAATTCATAAGCTTTCATTTGTTGAAATAGAGACTCAATTTCACTTCGAGCAACAGCATCATTTGAAATGGAGTTTTCCAAATCTTCCAAAGAGTTGTATATTTCTGAAAACTGAAATTGCACAGCTTGTACTGCTTCAATGCGTGCTTCCCACCGTTCCACTGAGAGGCTTTAGCGTCAGACCTCTCACTTAATTATTAATAATTTATATAATAATACAGTATACTTATAATGGACCTAAACTACCAATAATTTTATAATATTTAGAACCAATTGAATATTACTACTTACCATCCAAGAAACAATTAACAATTAAATTTAATGAAGCTTTATTTTCGTACGACGATGACAGAATACATATAATATAACACTGAAAGTAATAGCATGCACATACAAATTCAATGTCACATTGTAAAGCCTCTCATGTCTGTAACTTCTAGTACAGTTTTAGAATAGAGTATTACCCTTTGTCATTTAACTAATAAGTAATAACAAAACCATCATACTCGACTAATCTTCTATTAGGTATCTATTGTCTCGTTAGACGATCCTCATTTGTCAAGGTGATTGCCATTCCATTGCAGCGCCTCTATAAATTGTCTTGATCAAAACCATTGTAAATATATTTGTTTATTTTTCTAAGATCTTATTCTCGTGAAAGTCTCAAGACAATCTCAAGAACGTATACATTGTATGTATAAATTATAGAACCACATTTCATTTTCCTGTCGTTCGAACTCTGTGATCGATCACTCCGCTTTGTCACAGTACAAAGAATACTCTATATTCTTTATACTGTGGCTTTGTTTCTGTATAAATGCATTATGACATTCGTTAGGTGCGAGGCCCACAAAGTGCGAGACCCTAGGCGCCTGCCTTGCTTGCCTTGCCTTAAGGACAACCCTGCCTGGAATCGAACCTGGGAGTTCAATCTTTGCAACAAAAATTATCCTCAGGAGCTTGGCCCATCTAGCAAGAGATTTCCACCAAGTTTCATGAAAATCGATCTATTTGTTCAAAAGTTAATGGGGAGGGCGGACAGACAGACACACACAACGACAAAACTATAAGCCTATTTCCATTCTGGAAAGTAGGCTAAAAAGGCAGAGCTAACCAGAAACACGATGTGGAATTCAATTGCCAGAAATGAAAACATAAAACGTTTCTTCAGCTCATGATGCATAGGTACAGATTGGCACCAACAGTGTTATGATGCCACCCTTAGAGAAGTTCCATCTGAAACAGTTGCCTCTTCATCTCACCTTGCACTATGGCCAGTGGCTTAGCCACCACCTGGGCAGCCCGGGCAAAGCCCAGGGGCAGAGCCGCCTTAACCGTTGGGCTAAATGATCAATAAATTCTATATTAAATATAAAATTATAATTCTGTTTATTTTCTATTATTCATTAAAATATATGACACACTGTCATTATGCTTCATATTATTAGCCCAGGGAGTCCAAATTTCTTAAGAGACCCTACCCAGTGGCCAGCAAGGGATTAAATGTTGAGAGTTTGCATTTCTACTCTTTAACCTTACCATAATTGCATGACAATTTTGAATCATCTTTCTTGTTCTGGTGTGGCAGTATGGTATCAAAATTCAAGCATCTATGCAGAATGCCAAAGACCATGAAAAGAAAAGAAAAACTCATGATACCCAAAGTAAGCAGTACTTATACGCATATTTGAAACCTACGACCAAATCCACACTTAGGGAATAAAGACCAAAAAAGAGAATACACAGTAGGTCAAGATAAGAAAAGACCTAATATTTTTTCTTAGATACATTAACATGGTATATTTCAATGTCCATGAAACCACTTTTAACCCTAGAATGGTAATGCTATTTATAGGCCCTTATTAGTAACGTTGCATCAGTTTGACTTGCTTAAACTTGGAATAAGGAAATATCATTAACAACAGTTTTAAAATGATTTTAATTAACCTCAAAATGTTAGAAATGTGTAAATTAACAATTAGAGCACAATGTTTTTGGTGATTGCCACAGATAGAATTCTTGGAAAATATGCAGAGAGTGGAGGTTTTCCTTCTCTTGGCATAATGGCACAAATGACAGTACTTTCTTGATATTTGTCGCTTTGTTGCTTGATGTATTTCAGGAACCTTTTTTCCTCTCCTAAAGCTTTGCAAATCATAGGTTTCAGATCATTACTTAAGTTTGTCAAACTGAGTCTGCTTTTTTGCCATTGGCATATCAGCCCCTTGTGCAAATCTTGCATAAACTGTAGCTGGTAGCAATGACTGGAGAACAATAACGTGCTGCTCCTTTGACAGCACAAAGACAACTAACTAGAGGAAGCAATGCTAAGAGAGGTCAGGAGCGTGTTTGAACATGAACATCATCTTTTGGAAATGTGTGAGTCAGAGTGACTCACGTTACCATTCTAGGATTAATCTGGGAGACTTTTCCAACTGGAAGCCCTGGAATATGTTCACTTATATTGGGGCCCTGAAAAATTTCAGCTCAGGGGCCTGTGCAATCCTAGTTACTTCACTGACTATGACCCTAGTGATGACTGATATATTTACATATTTTACATATTTGCAGGTGTAAAAATACACCAATTATGGCACTATATTCAATGCCAGTTTCATAATTATTATTTATTTTATAAGACCAAATTTTGTGCAGGTTACTATTTCCAAGCAGTTATCAAGTAGTAAACTTGATCCTACAAACATAATTATGGCTATTGAATTATTAAAATGAAACTCAAATCAAATGAAGTTTATGATAAAAAGTAAAATAAAATTCTACTTTAGGATAAACAGGCTGGTTTTTTCTCACAAATTTCTTTCCCTTAATTTCATTTTATTGTTTTATTCATTTCTAAACTGGCTTATTTTTATTTGCTATTGCTCTTCTCCTTATTCTCATCATTATTTTTTCCTCTATACCTATTCATCCTTTTGTTGTATGATTCTCCATTTTCATACCTCACTCTTATTTTTTTATCTTAGCCATCATTTTAAAATTATTTTCATCATCACCATCTTCATGGTTTAGGCTGATCAGTCTGTTATGGCAGCCATAAGGTACTTAAAAATACAATGAATTTTCAAGAGAATGGGGTACTAATCTATTGAATAATCTCCAACCTAGATTCTTTAATTATTTTCCTTAACCTTTTAATTAAAAACATTCTCTTTTTAGTAAATATTTCCTCTTTTACTCGATTGTGTATGCAGCAGTGGAAGTGGCTCATAATGCTCTACAATGGGGTTCTGGGAAAATACTCTGAGGCGGTAGAGATAATAATTATTATTATTAACATTATACGGATATATATTTCAGGTAAACACTATGAATGTTGTTATTTGCAATATTTTCTCACATTTGTTTACATAGTATAACCTGGTTTTTGTGCTACATAAATTGCCAAATCAAAGCCATTGAAAATACAGAGTTGAGAGTTAGAGAGAGTTTTTATTGCTGATAAGTAATTTTTGAACTATGCATATCAGTGAAATTTTTTTTTCAGTAATGTTAACTACTTTGAAATTAAAAAGAACAAAAATGTTTTCCTTTATGGTATAAAAATACATATATCCAATTTTGCCACTGCATGTTAATTCAATATTAAATTTTTTCTTAATGATTTTTTATTGAGGAAATAATGCACCATTGGAAATGACAGATACCAATTAATGAATTGATGAAATATTTGTTGAAATAATAAAAAAGCTATTTGAGTACAATATTCATAGATAAATCTAATGTAAATGCTTCACTTTAGTATCCTATTAAATCACTTGTCTATTTAATATTACTACTGGTACCCGCAAAAACTTTTGCAAAGTCAGTCAGAAATCTGCATGTTTAAAAGTAATAATAGCCCATTTCTCCTTATAAAATTAAACAACTTACATTTTGAATTTCATGTTTGTTTTTATAACTTATATGTGCAATTCTAATTGCTTCTCCCTTACAGAAAAGGTAACATTCCAGTACTGAAATAAAGAAAGAAGAATTTTTCTTTTGGTCAATCATAAAAAATGCCCAGTCCAGATGCAGTTTACTGAATAATAATAAACTGCAATTATTAACATTGCAATCTATTAAGTTTGACAATGCTACAAAAAGCATGAAGCAAATAATGCAATTCTTTTGTCTATTTGAAGGCTTAATATACCCTAATTCAATTGGAGGCAAAAATGCGGGTCACCTTGGCAACACCCGGAAAGAGTACGAAAAAGCCATAAAATTTCGAAAAGAAACGCGTGTTTCTAACCAATTATTCCATGTAACATGTAAACATCACAAGAATAAAATATTTAATAGTTTTAGCCATTGAATAAAGCAAAGATGTAGAAATTTGGTCCATATTTATGTATTTTAATTAATGAAGGAAATAAACCTTGCACCTTAAAAATCGAAACTTCTGTGTAAACATATGGGAAAAATATAATTTCCTCCTGGAGTTGAACCTGGGACACTTATGTAAACGAAAATAGTTTTCCTGGGGTCTCCTAGTTGGTAGAAACAAAATGGCATTTACAGCATTTCTCTATGACAAATTGTTCAACAGATAAAAGGGGGGACAGATGGACAGACAGTCAGACAGACAGACAGATGGACAGATAGACATTGAGTAATTATATATAAATGATCTCCAAGAGTGGTAAGTTTATTTTTATTGTTACTGTAATATGTATATTGAAAAACTATTAGTTCTTGAAAGTTCTCAACTAAATTTGTGAGAAGGCATAAAATAAATTCTCATGTTTAAAACTCAAAGATATTTAATGGTAAATTAAGTTCTGTGACTATTCAAGACAAATTATTATTATTAATTCTATTCCATATCCAATGCCGATGTTATAGTTATTTTTACATAATTTGTATTGCCAGGATTCTTTTCACCTCCAAATCAGCCAAGAGGACCTCTTAAGGCTAGTCCTGTTGCTAGAAATTCTATAAAACTGAGTTGGCAATCTCCACTGGAAGATGGAGGCAGCGCCATTACTAGATATATCATTTACATTACAATAATGAGTCAGGCTGATATTCTTAAGTAAGTATATTAATTTTAAAATTTAAGGTAAATTGCGTATAGAATATTAAATGTCAATCTCACTTGGCTGATGGTGAAGTTTTCTTCAAATATAAATACCATACATTACCATAACTATAGTGAAAAAATAAATTTTACATACTTATATTTACAGCTAACTATAATGGATAAGAATTATATTTTTAAATATTGAATAACTTCATGTCTGGGAACTTACTCTCATTTCTACCAGAGTACCAAGAACACTTTCATTTTCTTTATTGCAGGTTTAGCAAAGTAATGGTTACAATCTATCACTGGTAGCAGGTTTCATAAGAAAAACAGGAGCAATCAGTGCAACCAGGAATGAACTTTTCCTGTTTGATAATTGCTTTTATTTTACCATTTTGTTGCTTTTTATGACAGGTTTATTGTCTGTTTCAAATCCTCCAACCATATCTGCACCTGCCACCTGGTGATAATGTGTAATATTATTGACTATTTAACTTTTACACTCATTTCTAATCTATAGTATTTTACCATGTTATTATTGCACGAGCACTTGAAGGCCGACTCAGACAGGGGAAGATGGACAGATGCAGATGTTTCCCTCTCTCACCCTCAGGAAGCGATTCTATTGATTGAGCCATAATCATCATCCTAAATATGATATTTTTTAATTGCATAGTAAGAGGCAGAGGACAAAATTCAAATTGCTCAAATAAAAAAATATCTATTTTGTCTGGTGACACTCAAGAGCCTACCAACATTTCTTGAGTTCTCCTCCTAGGAGTAAGGGAAAAGCAATTATGTCTCTACAAATGAACAGTGAACAGTGCAAATGAGCAGTAGGTTCTCTGTACCTTGTGAATTCAAGTATGTATTTGTAAAATAAAATTGCATTGGATATGTGTATGCGTTACATGCTATTAGAATAATGTTTTCATCTTGTATGAACTTTGTGTGATTATATAAGGTATAATAATCTTAAATAAATAGTAAATTTTTCCCCAGGTGATACCAACTGCCTGTAACTTGTATCCAATTTCCTGGTATCATCCTCAATCAATTTAAGCACTTCTTTGAACTGATCTCAGTGCATTATAAAATATCAGCATAATTTCTCTTCATCCAATGAAATTTTCTGTACAAGATGACAGAATTCCTCATGCAATTTCCTTTTCAAATTCCTCTCATGCACCCACTTCCTTCATTTTCTATTTATCAATGGTAAAGTTAGGAAATATATATCCTCATTAGTGTGCTGTGAGCATGATTATTATGTAAGGAAGGGTCTAGAAAGGTCTAGTCTGGTGAATCATGCCAAGAGGTTTGAGAAGATTCCACTGCCTATATAAGCACCTCAGAGAGCTGTAGTGAGTCACACACTGTACGCAAGGGCTGAATAAAGATTACGTAACACGGGAAAGGTGTAATGTTCATTTTCAATGGCCTAGCCTTACAATTAGAAATGCTATCTCATCAAGGCAACAACTGTCCATTCATGACTGATATCGGATTGATTAATTTCCTTCCTTTCCTTTCTTTCTTGATGAAATTCTTGGCTTAAAAAATCTGATGCGGCCACCACATGACTTTCCCCATACCTGTAATAATTCTAAAACTTCCAAACAGGTTAAATGATAATAAATATTTAAAGGAACTGTGAGAAAAATTTAAAGACTTCACAAAGAACAGAAATAAACTCAAACTGTAGCCTTCTGATATTGGATATAGCCCTGAAGCTCCAAAAATTAAGAAAATAAAAAGGAGCATACAATGTTTACAATAGTCAACAGTAGGTGGTGTGGTTGTAGCAGCTAAAAAATGTAATTTTTAAAATAACTCTTCAACAATGCATTATGTGGGAAAATATTTCAAACAAAGGTTGTAGAAAATTAAATTACCTATAACTTATATTCCAGTATGTTTTTACATTCATCAAATATTTAAGCAAGCACTTCTGGTAAACCGATTTTAGCTAAAATCTAATCGGTTCTTGATTTTCTAATACAAATGCTAAATATGAAATTTTATGCTGATCGATCGGATTATTAGCTTTTGAGTTAGAGTGCCCACAAAATTCCCCTCACTGACACACAGACAGACACACCCACAGACATCATCGAGAAAATAGTCAAAAGGTGTTCAGGGAACCTTAAAACATGTATTTCCAATGAAATCTCGAATTCAATTTTTTTTTTCATGAAAACAATACTTTATACTTCATATATGGAGAAAGTAAAAATTGACTGTATGGAGTGCAAACACCTATGTTGACTGAATTAAAATGTATGTGTCTTTCATTCTTCCTGTCTGAGTTTGCCTTTATTGTCAATATTTATATGAAGATAATTTATAATTTTTGAACCAAATATATTTGCAAAACACTGATTTTCATTTATATATAAATAGGGAGCCTAATTCAGAATGCTCTGTTAAGGCAAATTTTTGTCACTCATAGTAATTATATAATAACTGTATTTATGGATAAAATAAGTACAATCAATTAATGGTTTAAAAATATTTCTGTAGGATTTATATTGATTAAAGTCTCATTTATTTTATTCAGACGCCAAATTTTGGTTAATGCTCGGTCAACAGAACACATTATTTGTGGACTTCCCTCGGATGAACTATGTGTGTTTCGAGTATGTGCCGAAAATATTGCTGGAATTAGTGAGGGTCTTGTTCTGCAAACTCCAATTAGAATCTGTCCAAGATCAAGTGAGTATCAGTCTCATTTTATAGCTTTTATTTTAATTATTTGATTCCTCATTCCTTTTACTTATGAATGCAGCAATACCTTAATGCAATGAATGTGTTTTTGCCTTTTTTATGAGTTCAATACTGTGTTAAATATACAAGTATCCTTAAGATTTAATTTTACTTTCATTGGAAATATGACTTAAATCTGTCCTATATTACGCTAGATTAATTTATTTATCCAAAATAATGCCAACTTTAAAACCCTTTAAAATGTATAAATTTAACTAGAATGGTTATTATCCTCATTAGTCCTGTATTGAGGTTTGATGGTCAAATCATCTTTTTTCCAAGCCCTATGTAAACATAAAATCTAGTGCATTTTTAACCAAAAAGGTGTCAGTAAGTAAAAGAGGTGAGTAGGGAAAAAATAGAAGCTGATTGTCAGTGGAATAATATGTATAATTGTACAATATGCGTAAAATGTCATTGCATTGCAAATAACTGTTTGATTTATTTTAAGTTATGCACATTAATGTTTTCTGCAATAAAGGATCTGGAATGGCATTTCAGCAGAAAAAGACACAGATAAAAACTATCTTTGTTTATATTCCTTATTTTTATTGGACTTGCAAGAATTAATTTAAGGAATGTTTAAGAATAGTTAGCCAATTAACAAATGTTTAATCAATCATACAATAATTTCAGATGATAATAATTTTTACATTATAATTATTCATGTAGAGGTTAGCTCACATATAAAACCATGAGTCTCAAAGTGATATGTACTAATTATTTCATTTTTATGAATTCTCAAAGCTTCTATTGGCTTTACCTGCCTGTTGATGACATACTTATTATAGACAGATGCAGTCTAAGGAAGGCTACCCACGGAAATGATTTGGCAAATAATCTAAAATGTGACACAGAAGCAATGCATCAATTGTTTTAACATTCTTAAAGGCGTTAACAATGTTTCATGAAGATAGTGCTATCTATCATATTTACCAAAAGTATTTGGTTATTATTCATAATGGTTCATAATGATTTTCGCACAGTTATATCAAAGAAACATCGGTGGAGAGTGAATATAGTGATTGGCAATAATTCCCAACCTGCCAAAGATTGTAGCTTCAGTGGTGTTTCTCATAGAGCTACAATCTATGTTGGTCGTGTTTTCCTGGAAACATCTACTAGTGACATTGTGAATTTTCTGTCCCAAAAATTCCCTAAAAATGATTTCACCTGTGAGAATTTCTTGTCGAGTGAAGCCCACCATTCCTTTAAGGTTTATATCTCTCTATCCCTACGTGATGAAGTCCAGGCGGGTCTCAACCAGGGCTAGCCATGGTTTCAATAAATCCAAGTCTCTATGGCTAGCTGAAGATGTTGTTTTGTCCTTATTTTTACTGAACTTACAATGCTTAAGGAATAAGTTGCATGAGTTGGAAGTATTTCTAGATGATATTAAACCTGATATTCTTTGTTTATGTGAACATTGGCTTACTCCTCATGAGGTTAATTATTTTTGTTTGCGTGGTTACTCTGTAGCTGATATATTTTGCCGTTCCTTTTATAAAAATGGTGGTGCTGTTATCCTTCTGAGGGAGGGTTTGGTTCCTGCTGCTTCACCAGGTATGCCAGATAACCTGTTGTCTGAAAAAAACTTTGAGTATGCAATGTGCTATTTCAATACTGCCAATATTGTGTGTGTTGCCATATGTGTTTATCGCTCCCCCCCAGGGTGACTTTCAATTGTTTGTAAACAATCTTGACATTGTGCTTGACTATTTATTCCATTGGAAACCTCAATCACTTATAATCATCTCTGGTGACTTTAACTGCAACTTGCTTCTTGATGGCAGTTATCAGAAATCTCTTCTTAACTTACTTAGTTCTTATCACCTATATGTAAACCCCAAGGATGCCAGTCGCGTTAATTCTTCTTCTTCATCCTTGCTTGACCTCACCATTTCAAACATCAATGCTCAGTATGTAAAATCCGTAGTTATTCCCTTAGATATATCTGATCATTACCCTACCATGACTTATTTTACTATAAAAAATTGAACTCAATCAATGCATTGCGAAACTCAATGTTTTTCTAATCTAAATGTTAAGCTTTTTCTTAATATGTTAAAAACTGAGACCTGGTCTGATGTATATGTTGACATTAATTATGACAGTAAGTTCTCTGCTTTCTACAACAAATTTCTTTTTTATTTTAATGCAGCCTTTCCTGTGGTTGTTAAAAAGATTTCTAATAGGAACTCTAAAAAGCAGTGGATTACAGATGAGATTCATGCACTTTCTGCCCATATTAAAGAGTTATTTGTTCAGTGTAAAACCCACATGAATAAGGATCTGGAGGCTGAATATAAAATGCTTAAAAAATCGTATTGATCAATTCTCCATACGGCTAAATGGACATACAATAATGATAGACTGTTGAACTGCTCTAACAAATCCCATGAAATATGGAAGATTATTAATGATTCTGATGCATCAAAAAACTTCTCTTCATGTCTCATTTTTGATACACCGAATTCCTACACCTTAGCTGCTGATTTTAACAATCATTTCACTACTCTTCCATCATGTGCTCAACCTTCTAATCCCTTTGATTAACTGAATATCACTAATTCTTCTCCTTCATTTTATCTCTCCCCCTGTCTTGAAAATGAACTCCAAATCATTGTTAGCAATTGTGGTAAGAAATTCAGTGCCGGCATTGATGAAATTCCAAATTTTATTATCCAGCTTTGCTAAATTTTATTAAGAATCCTTTATTCTATTTTATTAATGCTTCTTTCCTAGAGGGTATTTTCCCTTCTGCTTTTAAAATCTCCAAGGTAATTCCTCTTTATAAGAAAAAAGGAAGCCCACAAGATTTTCATTCCTATAGACCAATTGCCATTCAAACTCAGTTTGCTAAAATTTTTGAAAAAGCCTATCATAGGTGCCTAATTTCCTATCTAGAATCCTCTGTCATTTTGTCTCCATATCAGCATAGTTTCCACAAGAATAAATCCACCATGTCTGCTGTTTCTGAAGCAGTCAACCATTTACATTCTGTTTTAGACAAAAGACTTAATGCCTGTGCTCCTCTGTTTGACTATTCTTAAGCATTTGATCTTGCCAATCACAGTCTTCTTTCTAAAAAATTAGATAGAGTTGGTATCAGAGGTCTCCCGAAAAACTGGCTATTGTCATACTTACATGACAGAGCTCAGCATGTTGTTATCTATAGACATGTCTTAAAGTATAAATCTCCATCTAAAATAATCAATCAAGGTGTCCCCCAGGGTTCTGTTCTCGGCCCTACACTTTTTCTCATTTATGTTAATGATCTCCCCATGCAAATAGGCAGCATACCTGGGAGTAATCCCATCTTATATGCTGATGACACCAATGTCATTGTTTCTTCTGCCTCTCCTGAGCACCTTCGTATAAACAGTAATCTTGTTACACAGAGAATTCAGTCCTGGTCCCTAAATAATTTTCTTAAACTTAATTTAGAGGAATTGCTAGTTATTTATTTTACCCTTAAAAACAAACCAACACTAGCATTAAACATCTGCCTAGATGGCAATACATTACCTCAAGCTGATTCTTCTAAATTTCTGGGCATTCATATTAACTCCTAACTCTACTGGGATACACATATTCATACACTCCTAAGTAAATTCAGTCCTATTTGTTTTCTTATCCCTACCATTCGTTCCACTGTTTCTACTGATGTTCTTCTCTCCCTCTATTTCGGGTTATATTACTAACATATTGTATATAGTGTGCTCTTATGGGGGTCGTCCCCTCAAGCTATTTCAATTTTTAAGCTTCAAAAGAGGATTATTCGTCTAATGGCTAATGCCAGACTTGATGCCCCAAGCCTTCCACTATTTAGGCAATTCAATTTACTACCTCTCCCCTGTATTTATATCTCTACTCTTGTTCTATATATGAAAAGTAACCTTAAGCACTTCTTGGAAAATTCTGATATACATAATTATATGACCAGAAATGTAAACAATTTGCATGTATCTTATGTGCGCACAAGATCAGCCTTTCTTGGGCCCAGAAATATGGGCCTTATTTTGTATAATAAACTACCTGAGGAACTTAAAAATATTAAGTCCACTCTTACTTTGAAGCATAAATGAAAATCTTTTCTGCTTGAGAGAATGTTCTACAGTGTCGATGAATACATCTCCTACTGTTTAATTTTTTAAATGTATTTTTTATTTTCTTTTTTATGACATATCCTATATCGTGTACTGGATCCTTGGATGAATAAAGAATTATTATTATTATTACCAGTAAAAATGATTAATGAGGTGGAATTAATCAAATTTACTGACTGGTTTGGTAATTATGCATAATCGCCGGTTATTATTCATAATCGCCGATTAATCACTTTTACCATAACATATGTGTATATTTGTTGCAATTACTTTGATTTTTACACATTTCATGTGAACATGTTTTATTTGTACAAATAATGGGTCTCCTAAACAGAAATACTGAGTGTGCAACTGGCATAATTAAAACATTGATATGAAATAGAAGTTAAGACTTATACCGTAATTACTCGTGTATCGCGCGCAACTTTTCTCCCAAAATGTCGATAAGAAAAAGGGACTGCGCGTCTTACATAAGGATTTCTGAACAGGTTACATAAATTGCGAGTGTCGGTGGTAAATTCACTGCCACACGCTTGCGTCTACGTTTATACTCGCAAAAGACGAAGAATTCTACGCCATATAGTTAGAGCATTGACATGAAGAATTAAAATATATCAATCGATACCGATGAATTTCCATTTCAGAATACAGAACTAACCATGAAAATCTCCAGAGAATACTTAAGAAATTAAAAAAACTCAACGTCTCAATAAAAATGTTTTGTTGGCAAGAAAACATTTCAAGTATAATCTTCCAATTAATTTTTGTAGGACTTTATTTACAGAATTTGGTTTGGACATATTTAGTTTAAAGGCTAAATATTCTTATATTTATTATGTCGTAAGATAATATGGTGCGATTTATTTTGCTATCTGATATTGTGACTTTGAATTGTTTCATAAGACACAGAATACTATATTAATAAGTATTTCTTTTTATATTCCATTTTATTACATATATTTACACTTATTTTTAGAGAAAGCACACGAAGAGTTCGGCAATACCTTGACTTCTCACTGCCGGCGATAAAATACATTACAAGTACTTGAGATAGTAATTTTATTGGCTAAATGGAGACTGGAGACTGTCTAATCTCATTCTCACCCTCATAAAGAGGCATATCTATCTACCTGTATTAAACTTATAGCAACCCCCTCTTATATGGCAATATTTTCTAATGCCTTCTTATAGCGATGCAATGGATTTTAATGCTCTTTATAGCACAATGAGGAAAATTTATTAGAGCAAACAAGGTAAAGTTATGTTTACCGAAAAATCATTTAAATACGGTGAAAAGAATTCCAATGTCAGACGAAAGGCATGTAACGAGCAGGTGGAAGCTTACTGTGAACAAGCTGTCGCGACACGTAAATTGCAAGTAAAAAGTAAAAAATTTCTTAAATAAAAAATCGTACATAAGCTTGGTCATACCTCTCCCCCTCCTCCCCCAAATCAGCAATCGTAAGTTTTTTCTATACCCCCTCTCCCCTCTAAAGGGGGTTAATCACAGACGTCAGGGGCTTAGCTCATATACCTGGAAATTTTGACGCTACCCAATGTCCCATGTGATGTGATGTGCACCGACATCGTACAATACACGGGATTGACGGCTTCACTTCATCGCCAAAGGAAAACTTGTCATATTTTTTAGCAGTAAAATATCATCAACCTTGGGCGAGGATCGACCCCGCGATACTTGAAACCATTGACGAGTATTTCAACCACTGCTCCACCGGCGTCGACCGATAACTTTAAGTTAATAAGCATACTCAATGTCATAGAGTAATTTATCTGTCTTATTTTTCTTGTTTCTGTGGCATTATAAGGATTGTTATGCATAATATGATATTTTGAACCCATTTCTCCAAATGGATTAAAGTTAATATAAGAAAAAGACATTACTATAATTTTCTATAATTTCATACTTTTCAAAATAACAGTAGCGCTTGTGTGAGGGTGGGTAAAATTTTTCATTAATGTACAGGCAATTATATGCAATTCACCTTGGAAAATATTTAAGATATCCATAGTTAGATCCCATATTATTTGCTGTGGGGGAGGGGAGGTGGGCAGATTTTCCGGTATGCCACTGAGGTCACCTCTCAATTCTAAGAAATTTAAAAGTAGTAATTTTAAAATTCAGACACTGATTTTCTTTTTCTTTCGCATGGAAAAAAGTGAAGCAATTTCTGTGGCTGTCGCAATAATCGCTCGATATCAAAGATTCAAATTAAATTCTTACTGTGATGGATAGGCAAGGGTTTAGAGTGTGCACGGCTCTTATGGTATAAGTGAGGCCACTCAAACTTCGTCACTCTTAAATTTATTTTACCTCCGAGTGTTGCACCACCATTCCTTCTCCGAGCAGCCATTTGGCCCGGTTGAATTAAGCGGGTCCATCCCCGATCCTTCTTCTCCCCCTTCTCTCCCCGACCTGCCCCGTATCTTCTCTCTTTTCGATCCCGACTCTATTCCCTCCTCCCCCTCCTTTCCCACCCTCCCCCTCTCCTATCTTGGCCATGCAAATTTTGGCTCCCATCCTGGTATGCTCCCGGAAACTCCGACCTCGCCCGCGCCTGTCGCTTCTGTTGGTGGCGGCTGCGGCAGGAGTTTACCCCGGAGGAGCGGAGGACGGGGTTGGGAGAGTTACGGCGGCAGAAGTTAGGTTGGAGAGGGAGGGAGGGAAGCAAGGATTCGAGAGAGGAGAAAAAGGGAAGGGGAGGATATAGAAGGACGAAAAGAGGCGCGCGGCAGAAGCAGAGGGAAGTGGTTTTTTTACTCATTCCCGGGCGACAAAGCCCTTCGTAGAGAGATGATCTCCTCGTCCTTGGAAGTCGTGGGAGGTGGTGGGGGCGGAACGAGGAGTTAGCGAGAGTTTCATAAACCCTTTCGTCGTTTCGCTATCTAATCTGTGAATCTTTTTCTTCCGCGCGACTCGAGCTTTACGAACTCCTCTCACGACAGTTTCCGACCCGTTAACGAGAGGGCTTCCCTTCCCTCGACGCGTGTTACAACCGCTGTTGCGGCCGCCGCTGCGTTCTATATCGAGACGAGGGGGAGGAAGGAGAGAAGAAGAAGAGAGAGAGAGACAGAGAAAGAAGGTCCTTTAACCGCCGGGAGACGTAACGTAGGCGAGTTGCTAAGGATCTAGGAATCGACGTGGGTCTCTTTCTCTTTCCCTCTGTCGGTGTGTTTGCCGTTCGGGAGGGGGAGGGGGTGTCGGCCCATTTGGGTGGAGTAGGTCGAGGATGTTCTTGAAGGTGGAGGGAACGGGGAGGCCCTCGATCCTCCGGTGGGCGGCCGACGACGGCGGGTCGGGGCGTGTCCGCTTAAGCGAAGAAGAGGCGTGAGGAAGATCGTCTAGGATTCCACTCGTACGTGTATGTGCTCGCGCGTGTGTGTGGGTGCGGACATTTCACGTCGGAGCTTCACGAATGGCGATACATCGGAAGAAGTGCATCTTTTAACGATGGATTAAAAAGTGTGGAAGGGTTTGACGCGAGTGGAATCGGGAGATGGGAAACGCATCAGCGAAACCTGCGCACGACCGAACCTACGACTTTCGAAAAAGGCCGGCCGGTGAGTGATTTATTTTGTACTACTGGGTAATGTAGCGTAGCGATTCCTCGGCCTTCTGGTTTCTTGAGGAAGGATATGTATGGTGATAAAGGAGAGGAAATGAGATTGACGGTGTTCTTGTGCGGCGTAGGCGAAATCTTATCGCTTTCGCCTATTGACTATGTGTCAAGTCGCACTCTCGTGAACGACGGGTGCATCGGCAGAACTACCAGGAGATTATTTTTATTCCGTGGCGTTTATGCGTCATTCGGATAATTTCCATAGCGGATTAAAAACATATCCATTGATCTTGCGGGGTAAATCGTATTTTGGAGAGATTAAGTTATCGACTTGTATTATTTGATGGCAAGTGGTTTGACTGTGATCCTAAGTTTTTATTAATACTGAGCATATCTACTTAACGTGTCTTCTTCCGCAGTGATTTTATATTTAAGAGAAGTTTAATTTTTATATTCCTGCTCTAGCTTCAATCTGGTCACAAATTTGGAGCATTATATGTATTTCAAATGGATAATACTCGTAAGTAACACAACATGCGTAATAATGAATGTAAGCATAATTAAAATTCGTGTCGTTTTTGTCTTGGTATTTTGTTTCGTACTATATATTTATTGACACGATATAGTTGTTTATTAGCTGAAGACCCTTATTTATACTTGGATTATTTAATAGTGACTTTTATACTCTAGTGATTGCTATCCACTCCGAATCATGCACTCTCATAATCTCTTTTTAATCTCACTTTCGTTCTCATTTCCTATTTTTAAATATCTTTTCCGAGTTATTTCTCCCACTCATCTCTTAAATCAAATCTTTATAGACGAATGAATGATCACATAATTAATTTTGTTTAGCCCTTCAGAATTCGTTCACCTTACATCAAATAACGTTAAAACTAAAGCTTATTGATTTTGTTTTAAATAAAGAATTTTTTGGGAAAGAATACGTCGATATTATAGATGAGTATAGAGAGTATTAAATTTACACGATACCCAGTGTTTAATTTTAAAAGTAATAAACGTAGATTCAGAAAATGCCGTGCTTTCATTCTTATTAAAAGTGAAGGAATGCCCATCCCATAAAATTTACATCAGCGCTTGCACGTCATCAAGAATAAACGCAACTGAATGTCTTACTTCAAAGCTGAGTCAGATGTGTTGGCCAGATATAGCTTGTTTTCCAAAACATGTCAAGTGATTTCTCCGTTCACCGGAAAACTAAATTGCGCTAAACAAAATGGTCGTTTTCCGTTTTCGTGATGAAGCCATTTAAAAATAATTTTTTTGCAATTTTTCCTAGCCACTTCGAAACTTTCTCCGCTTCGCGAGGCGGGCCAACTAGAAACATTCCACGTAGGATCCGTGGGACCATTTGGCTATTCAGGCGATCTGAGCCGCTCTCGCTTGTACTTGACCACGTGCCAGGTGGGCGTGTAATATCGCCACCGGCACAGTTAAAGACTATTATTACACTCCCTTGAAAAGGGCTCGAACATTATTAAAGGCTTTGCTATCAACACTGCTAAAACGTAAAGTATACAAAAATAACGCGTCATTTTCTGGAAAGTGCAAAAATCTTAGAAATTGAGGTGCCAAGATTTTAAGTGGTAGTTAAATTTATTTATCAGCTCAGCAGAGTCATTGGAATCCAAAGGTGATAAGCGCCTTACTGGAAGCTTGATACTTTTATAGGCCGTCTGAGGGAAACACACAATCAACGAAGATCATCATAGAATGATGCTTTAGAGATAAATAGTTCAGCTTTGTGTGACAAAATCTAGACAGAAATTCTTTAGCAATCACCTATGCTGTTAGAAAATAGCTTGTGATAAAACGTCCAATTCCCCCGTCTTTTTTACATAGATAAGTTAGGACTTCTGCCATGTATTTTGGAAAAAAATCCTTTGATGACTTCTATAAACACTATTAATTCTCAAATTCTAATATTAGTGTCATTCATTTATCAGTGAATAAAAACTATTACAAGAATGGCTCAGCTTTGAAGTCATATGTGACTGTTTTTATTAGAAAGCAAGTTTGCGTGTGTTTATATGTTGGACTATTATCGTCGAAGTTAGCTTGCGTATCATTATTCTATTTAATTATTTTATACTACTCAATGCATATATACCACGCGACTTCCGTTAATAGAATCACATGGTTTCAGTTTCTTTAGATTGAAATCTGCAAATATGTCAATGATGATTTAGAAGAGCTATATTTCGAAGGAAAAGGCGAAGAATAAATGAAGGAAGGTCGCTCAAAAAATATACCTTCGCTACGCATATAACGTAAATGTCTGTGTATAAGGCAAGTTAAATGAATTGCGGGCGGGTATGCTTCTATGTGGTCCTGTTTGCTTATTTCCGTGGATAAATTTTCTGATTCCCTTGGCCTCAACGATGAAGAAGTTTAATTTATCTACTTAGGCTAATTTTATCTTTGTTTATCTCATGACAAGGTGGTCTCGTAGGCGTGACGTTCTCACGTATTTGCGGCGTTATTTCGGCTCGCATTCAAGGAGCTAGACAGAGGAGAGTTATTTACATTGGACCTAGGTTGATATCGTCCGCTTATTTCCTTTGTTCATCAAAGAGTTATGATATGTTTATTATAGATATCTCATTTAGCTGTAGTCTCTCGGACGTTTAGCTTATAATTAATTCACAGAAACATCTATTTATTATCTTCTCTACCTTTCTTGGGTTTATTACAGTAAGCAGATTATTTTTAGCACCGGAAAGTTTAAGGCATTTGTTACTTCACTTCGATAAAATTTGAGCATTTAAGAGTTATGGTACTTTTATTCGCTGATAGTTTGTTGTTATATTACGAATTTGGCCAATATAAGTGCAGTTAATATCCTATTTATGCACTTATTTCTCATTCAAATGTACAGTCGCAGACAACTTTTCTTTAGAATAATATCACTTTGGTACGATATTTAGATCTATTTAAAATATAGTTTAATCTTTAATTAACGAGTCGAATGAAGTTATCGATCACTAGCACATTACTATAATTCTTCGCCAACATTTATGTCAATTCTTAATAAGAAAAAAAATATTTCGCGCAAAGAAAGTAAATTTGCTTAGAAAAGATGAAGGGTATATTTCAAATACAATAGACTCTCGATTATCCAGGCTCATGAATGGAGAGAAGCACGAATAATTAAAAAGCATGGATAATAAAAAATACATTGTTTTTATCTATCGCATCACATACTACTCAACCCATTGTCACATATCACAGTTTACTTTACTTTTGACAAATAATTCGTAACTTTTGCGTAATTTATCATCAGACGGAAGGAAAAAATATTATTACTCGTGTATTCTATGATGATGATGATGATCGATTTTTCCCGACCAAGTTCGTTGGAATATAGTCTTTTCCAAAAATAAATTTCAACATTTTTGCACATTTCGTTCGCTTGATACATCCCTCTAAATTAATTAGGGAAAACGTTTTCTGCAGAACGACTTTTCCATTTCTCAAGAAAAAATTTGGAGGAAAGAATGTTATTGCACTTTTCATAGGCGTTTCATTAATCTCTCTACACTAAAAAAAAAGTTTTGGGACGCTACAACAGCAGATGCTTTACAAGAAGAGGGGAGAGAGTATTTACCGTGGGCAGTATGGTTGACGATGAGGCAACCTTTGAGCTGAGTTGTGCAATCTTTTTTTCCGATGGCGGGCAGCATTAGTATTTCCTCATACCTCGGGGAGCAGTATTAAAGTCGCGGTTGTTTCGATTGGCCACATTTAAGTCTCAGATGGTTCGATGGGCCGCGTCTGATTTTAACCCTTAAGATAGGGGTTCTTAAGCTGGTGCTCGCGAGCACCGCTTTGCTCTTTAGGAGCTTGACTGTGCTCTTCGGCAGCCTGGTTGTATTGCTTTAATCTAGTTTCCAAACATTATTATTTTAATATGATAAGCTGCTTTTTTCTGAACGTATATAAGAACATTACTAGTAACATTGACTTTGGTTTGATTTCATTATTTATGACAATTATTTTTTTTCGAAAAAAGTATATTGGTGCTCGCTCGATATTATGGGATATAGCTTGGTGCTCGCTTTATGTACCAAAATACAACATGGTGCTCGCCACATGGAAAAGTTTGGGAACCCCTGCCGCGGTCAATTTGACCGCGTTGGAAATATTTTTACCCATTTAAAAATGAAATAAACAAAAATCAGTTCGCAAAAAGGTTTAATAAATTAATTGTTTTGTAAATAATTACACAATTACTTCTCATTTCCAAAGACCTGAATGAGAATAGCGAGCGAAAGAAGCGGTTGACGCGCGTAGCCTATGGCGCGTGCGAAAACGCCTCGCGAAACGCGGCACGGGAGTGGGCTCAGTAAGCGACAGGGGCGGAGCCTCTAGTATTATATATTTAACATTTATATGATCGTTATAAATTATCTTTCAAGAAACATGATGATGATGTTGTATGTTTAAAAAATAATAAATAACTTAGGGTGCTTAGATTTTTAGTTTATTTAACTTTTAATAATTTTCCCGATTTTATGAAAATGAAATTACACAAAATCAGATTCAGCTTGAAATGTACTACGATTGAGCGTCATAATTTCACTTAAACGACAATATCGCCATAATTACGATAAATATTGCAACTGAGCGAGAGTAGAGGACGGAGTTACCTATAAGAAAAACCAATGGAAAAAAGAGAGAGATTACGATACCCATAAGAGAGCATTCTGCCTTCTAAAGATGGAAAGCACTATAGCAGGCCTGCCAAGCCTACGGCCCACTAGCCAATTTTATGCAGCCCAGTGCCAGTGTTTCATAGTTTCAAAACTTTTTCACTTTTTCAATTAACTGCCTAATATTATTTTTTATGTAGCAAAACCTTTTAAAATATCTGTTTTAAATTGGGACTCCTTAGTAAATATTTCTCAATTCAAATGAGTTCTTTTTAATGCTGTTTATGGTCTTTTCTCTAAGATATTTCTAAGATTGAATTCCATCATGATTTATATAACTGAAATGTTAAACCTAAATATCTAATTTTAATCGGATTTTCACTCATATGCTGTTTAAGAATCTCTTGGTAACTTCCGATATAACTTCAATCCAGTCCACGGAAGCATTGACGATTTTCAATGCGGCCTACGCTTTTCATCGGATCTATTCCCTGTGTTTTTAACCACTTTTATTTAAGTTGACTAGGCCTTTATTTGTTTGTACGTTTATTTTAATTTTTTTAATATGCGTAATTCGTGAACGGTAAGTGATAGAGGGTTCATGTCTGCAGTAAATTTGATGGGGGCAGTGAGAGTTATGTAATGGCACAGTTTTTAAATGTTGAAGTATACTACACTCCTCGCAATATATATGCCACTGAAATTTTCCCACTTCTCTCTTCCAGTTCGATCACTTTCGAAAGAGAATAGTCGAAACAAGCTTAGGCAGTGGCTGTTTTTGGCCCCTCAACCACATTTCCATCCCCTTCCAAAATACCCTCCACCCCCTTCCACTATACTCTACAATTCTTCCTTTTCCCCAGCCCCAATGTCTTAAAACACGTGACCTCTAAAATTGTATTTAAAGCGTACGGCAGCAAGCTGAGACTCTTTAGTCTTTTTTGACATGTTCGCGATAGCTGCGCTAGTTTTGAAATTATTGTACTATTTGAGGATTGATAAAGTTATATTACTAAATATTAAACTTACTCATCGTGTATGACAGATAAGCTATAGAAATTTTAATTCCCCAAAACTGCCCCTCCGCCTCATAAAGTTTGCAAATATATTTATTGAGTAGTAATTAGCACCAATGCCATACAAGAAATGGATCGTTTCAGAAATTTGTCAAAATACATAGAATGTTAAGCTATTTGAATTCATTTGATTACTTAATAAAAATTTTCGCTTTTTCAAGTATATATACACACACGCGCACACACGCACACACACACATACACAATTTTTGTTGCTAATTATGACTGAATGGGAGCAAATAAAATAAAAAACATTTTTAGTTAAACCACTTTTATTAGTTTTTGCACTCAAAAGTAAAAAATAATTTCTTAAAATTCCGAAATACGAGTAACAATTTTGTATGCTTCTTAAAAGTGAGTGGCAAAAAGTGACTTACGTACAGGCACTTGGAATGTGAAAACCATGAAGAAGGTAGGTAAGCTAGAGAACCTAAGGGAGAAGTAGGATTTTCGTCATAGGGGTGAGAGAAGTTAGATGGGAAGGAGAAGGGCAGTTCGACTCTGAAGTATTTGAGGTTGTTTACTCTGGAGGAAATAGTGGGGCAAGTAGCTCTGGTACTTAGGAAAGATATGATGAAAAGCGTGACAAAGTTAATAGTAACGAACGATAGATTGATGGAAATAAAGCTCAAAGCAGTTCCAGTGGGCATGCTGATAATCTAGTCAGTGGTGCCCAACTACGGCCCGCGAAGGGTTTTCGTTCGGCCCGCGCAGATACGATGAAAAAGCAGCCCGAAAAATTTAACATACAAGTTAATACAATTTTCTGAAATTTTTTTAAATAAAACTTTTAATATTGAAATATTAACCATAAAACCTTATTTATAAGGTAACTGTACCCAATATGGCTTGTTCCCCAATATGGTCTAGTCGCCGTATCGATCGTACTTCTTGACAAAATTGATAAATGGTGGTTGCCGTATATCGGTAGACTGCTAACAGCTGTGTTTATATGGAATTCCGCTGGACGCGCTCAGTTGGCTGAATTTGCTGGAGTGTTTTGTTTGAGACCAGCGTTTGTGGTTACGTGCATCTATTTTCAAGACGTTGGTTAAGTCATTGTTTGTACAGGTAAAAGTTAATTAATTAATTTGACCTTAGGCCTTCTACAAGATAATTGTCTCTACTATTAGTGGTGTAATTGGTTTGGCAATTCATTGAGATGTCATGTGGTTCCAACGGAATATGTTTTACTAGTCCAAGTCTCCCCCATTACGGCCTATGTAGGCCATATTGCCCATTTTGTGAGCCTTAAATAATGACAATGAATTTTTTGTATGATTTTAGATCTCATTTTGCTTTATTTAAATTAAATTTTGACCTCATGTGCCTAAATCTTTGGTGGTACAATTTTACGATTTTGACCTGTGTAAAATTAGAATCTTGACTTTTATTCTCTCATTTTGAGTTATTCTTGCCTACCGAAAATTTATTGTAACCATTTTTGAGCAATCAATCATTAGAATTTTGATACAAGTACTTGATAAATATTTCAAATTCTTGTTCTCTTATTTTTTGAACAATAACCCAATAGGCCATATTGAGATCATATGTTCCTAACAGCAAGGTTTTGCAAAAATGCTAACCAGTAATTCCATATTGAAGCGTTATAGTTGTAAAAAATTTTCTTTTTACTTAAATAAACTGTCTAAGAGTACATTATGTTAGTTTTACTTTCAGTATTTGGGAAAGGTGCTTAAAAATAAATAAAGCTTAGCTAGGCCATATTGGGTAGAGTTACCTTACTTGATTTTTACTTATATAGCACCTCATAATATAAAGATAAATTCCGATTTAACCTTTAATCCGGCCCGCCGAAGAATTGGCATTTTCCAATGCGGCCTGCCGAAGGATTCCCAACCCCCAATGTGGCCCACCAGTAAAAAAGGTGTATGTGCCAACATCCGCTCATGAAGAAGAGGAAATCGAGGAGATATATGAACAAATTAATGACATTTGAGGAGAGGGAAATGGAATGAAAAACTGCATAATAATGAGAGATTGGAGCAGCATAGTTTGAGGACAAGAGGAAAATATTGTCGGTCAATACGGACTTGGAAAATGAAACTGAGGAGAAGAAAACTGGTAGAACTCAGTATTAATAACGATCTAGTAGTGACTAGTACAGGGTTAAAAAACCATAAATGGAGGCAGTATACATGGAAGAGCCCAAGAGATAGACTGAGATGCAAAATAGATTACATCCTAGTAAAATAAAGATCCAGGAACAGTATAAAAACGCTAAGACATCAGGAGCAGATATACAGATCAAAGCCTTCTAATAGTCGATCTAACTACAAAGCTAAAACAAATAGGGGAAACGAGAAGCAAACGACAAACTTGGGACCAAAAATCTGTAGTAAAGGACCCAAAGCTATGTGTATTTCACTATTCCACAAATTGCCAAACTCTATTAAGGAAATGATGAGCTCGCATGTCCTCAACAAATCCGTTAACGAGTTTCTTATGTCTAGATGTCCTTATAGCGTTAATGAATTTTTGTAATGTTAATGTAATTTGATTGCACTTTGAGGTAGCCTATGTGCTACTTTGTAACATCCTAAGGACAAATAAATTTATTATTATTATTAACAAACTGAAAGAAAGGAAGAATGAATTCAGCACTAAGTTGGAAGATTATCGTAGAAATTTGGAAAACAAATCGAAGACCGTGGATACAGAATGGGAGGAAATTAAAGCAAATATCAAACATACTTGAAGAGAACGACGTTGAATAAGACAACTTGGGACCGAGTATTATGGAAAGAAAAGTAGAAAAAGCGATACAGGAGCTGAAGAAAGGCAGCAATAGGATACCGGCAGAGGTACTTAAAATCATGGGATCGAAAGGATTAAGAGTGATTATGAAATTAGTTTATAAGATTTACGACTTGGGACAGTGGCCTCAGGATTCTCTAGAAGTAACAATGATCCCTCTAAAGACGAAGCCAACGGCATTGCAGTGTAAATACTACAGAACGATAAACCTAGTCACACACTTCTCGAGGATTTTTAATAAAAGGCTAAAGAAAAAGGCCGAAGAAATTCTAGAGGAAGATAGATTCGGTTTCAGAAAAAGACGAGGAACTAGAGATGTGTAGTGAGACTCATGCCAGAAAGGTAAATAGAGTATGCTTCGTTGCCTGGCAGAAGGCTTTTGCTATAGTAAATTGGGTAATTCTAATGAAGATATTAAAGGGTATAGGTGTAGATTGGAAAGACAGGAAACTGATTAGGAATCTATATGCAAATCAAGTTGTTAAGGTCAGGTCTGAGAATGCTGACACCAGCGGAGTAAATATCGGTATAGGAGTAACACAGGGTCTATCGCCGATCGTATTCAATATACAGTTTGTGATCTTTATCCGGAATACCGAAATCCGGAAGAACCCAAAAACAATCCTTAATGACATCTGATAATGTTCCTTTGGTACTTAAGACAATATTTACACACTCTCAACGTCAATAATTGCGATAAACCAAACAAGATGGTCAGGACGCGCCACTGTATACAGCATGTACATGCAGCGTACCATATACATCGTATGTAGACCCGAAATCTGGAAAATCCTTAAAACCGGAAATCCGTGCATCCCAAGAAGCGCCAGATGGCACATGAGATTTCAAGATTGGAGGAAGAATTATGTGAATAGTAAAATACGCTGTTGATCAAGTACTTCTTGCTAGAAAAGGAAATTATAAATAGTTTGGTAATAACAGGTAGAAAATACGGAATGGAAGTAAATACAGAAAATTCCAAGATTATGCGAATATCGGGATAAAAAAGAAAGCATGAACATAGGAAATACGAGCAAATACGATATTGTAATGCAAATAATAAATTACTATATAAAATACCAAAAACCCAAGATAACTGCGGAAAAGCAGATATGATTGAAAAAACTAAGGAAGAATGTATATTTGATAACCAAGAACGATGTTCAAAGACTGCCTGGAAAATTTCTATAAAATGTCTTTCGAACGATCGATCGCCAGGGCCATAAAAGTTGCCTAAATCTCCCAAAAAGAACGATAAGACCATCAAAAATAGAATTTGTAACTTTCGACCACGTGCCCTTACACTCAGGGAGGTAATGCATAAGTGAGTGGACATATTGTGCCGTTATTTACACAAAGAAGAGCATTCAAGGTTTATGGATTGTTTTATGGCAAAGTGGAGATTCTGAAACATTAACGGTGGGGGGCGCTGGAGTGCTATCTCGCCCGGGACGCCAAAATTCCTCGGGCCGCCCCTGTTGAGCATGACAGTATAAGGGTAGCTGATTCAAATAATGCTCCTAGTGAATGCAGATACATAGACATTGAAAGAAGTAAGAACAAGATGGAAAAGTATAATCCATAAATGGAATACACAGAAATTTCAAAGGCGTTCTTTATAGGAAACGTACAAAACGGCATCAAAAGATTCTTGAATTTTTATACCCAAAATTAAAGTCGTAATTATGTGGTCTCGCGGACTGTTCTGTGGAAAATGTTGTCCTCTATCCGAATAATATATAGCTTACAGATTATATAAGAGTTAGGAAGAGAAAAATATTATGTTTAATTATTGCTTGACGAGAGAACTGTCTTAGCGATCGATGTAAACAAAATATGCGATGTTTTGCTCGGAATTTTCTCGAATTTTTATCTTCGAAACTATAACTCTTAATTATGTGGTCTCGGGGACATATTTGTGGTAAATGAAGTCCTCTATCCGAATAAATATTTTAGTTTATAGCTTACAGATCATATATGAGCTAGGGAGAGATATTTATGAATTTTTAATTGTTGTTTGCTGAGGGAACAGTCGTAGCGATCGATGTAAAACAAAATATGCTGTTTTTCTCGGAATTTTCTCGAACTTTTATGTCAGAAACTATAACTCGTAATTATGTGGTCTCGCAGATTTCTTTGTGGTAAATGAAGTCCTCTATCCGATTAAACTTTTTAATCTATACATTACAGATCATATAAGAGCTAGAGAGAGAGATACATGGTATTTAATTGTTGCTTGACGGATGTCATTTAACGAAATAAGAGTATAAGTTTATTAAAATAATTATGTAAAGTGGAAGTTATAATTGACGAATGCAGTTAAAAATCACAATAGCGAAATTTTTTAATAAGGATCACTCCTACTTAATTTAATTAAAATCCATCCAGCGGTTTAGAAGATGAAAGTTACGGCGGACGGACGGACGAGACGTGCCCATAAGGCGTTCCGCTACTTCCGCTTCGCTGGTAGAGAACGCCTAAAAAGCAGAACAGAGTAACATGAGTATGGTAGGTGGTGAAAGAGAAAGTAAAGGAAGAATGGAGAGAGTTATATCCAAGTATTTGATGTCATTTTTCCTTAGCGTCCATGTTTCTGCCCCGTACAAAACTATACTCCATACATAGCATTTTATGAACTTCTTGCGGATATCTTCCCTTATATTCCACATAAGTAGGTGTTTCTTCTTCTGAAAGCCGCTTTTGCTTTTCCTATTCTAGTCCTTATCTCATCCGTACATTTTGCTTCTCTTGTTATGATGCTTCCAAGGTATTTATAATCTGAGACTTTTTCTAAAGGCTTTCCTCCAATACTTATGTTCAGATTCTCTTCTTCGCCCGGTATTCGAATGATCTTGGATTTTTCTATATTTATTTTCATACCGTATTTTCTATCTGTTATTACTAGTCTATTTATCACTTTCTGGAGTTCCTCTTCCTTTCTTGCTAGAAGTACTTGATCATCCGCGTATTTTACTGTTCTTATAAACCTTCCTCCAATTTTGAAATCTCCTGTGCCTTCTAACGCTTCTCGCACTACACTTTCTCCATATATATTGAATAGGGTCTGCGATAGGCAGCAGCCCTGTCTTACTCCTCTACCGATATTTACTCCCCAGGTGTCAGTATTCTCCAATCTGACCTTTACAACTTGATTCACATATACTTGTAGATTCCTGATCAGTCTCCTGTCTTTCCAGTCTACACCTATATCCTTTAACATCTTCATCAACATTACCCAATTTACTCTTCTGCCAGTCTACGAAACATACGCAGATATCTTGACTTTATTCTATTGCCCTTTCTGATATGATTCTAACTACCCCTATAACATCTCAAGTTCATCGTCATTTTCTAAAACCGAATTGATCTTCCTCTAGCATTTCTTCTGCTTTTTCTCCAGCCTTTTATTAAGAATCCTCGTGATGATCTTCGAAGGGTGTGACAGAAGACTTATCGTTCTGTAATCTTTACACTGCATTGCCTTTGGATTCTTCTTTAGAGGGATAATTGTTACTGCTCGGAAATTCCGAGGCCACTCTTCCGTGTCGTAAATCTTATTAATTAATTTGGTGATCGCTTTTAGTCCTTCTGATCCCATGATTTTAATAACTTCAGTCGGTATTCCATCGCTGCCTGTGGCTTTCCCTTTCTTTAGTTCCACTATACTTGGTCCTAAGTTGTCTTCTTCAATGATTTCCTCATCTTCCAGTTCTGTTTTTGCCAATCCTGCCTGATTGCTGTATGGTTCTTTAATGTATTCTTCCCATACCTGTGCTGCATCCTTTGTTTCTGAGACTATCTTCCTATCCGCATTCATAATTCCTTTACCACGAATTCCATTAGACTTCTTATCTTCTAATTCCAGTGCCCTAGCGTACATCATATCGTACCGTCCTAACTTCTCCATTTGTTGTATTTCATCACATTTTTCTTTTATCCAATTTTCTCTAGCTTTATCTGTTACCCTTCTCAACTCATTGTTTATACGCCTATAGTTGGCTCTACCTTCTTCACTGTTAACGTTTTTTCATTTTCGTCTCTCATCCATTTTCTCCAGCATTTCCTTCATGATTTATGGTTTTCTGATTTTCTTCTCTTGTTTTCCAATCTCTTTATTCAAGGTATCCTTGATACTGGTTTTAATTTCTTCCCATTCCATATCCACGGTCTTTGGTTTGTTTTCCGAATTTCTTAGGCGATCTTTTAAGTTCATGCTGACTACATCCTGCCTTTCTTTCATTGGTGTAGTGGTTAGCGTTTCGGCTTCCCACTACAAAGTTCCGGGGTTCAAATCCCGCAAATGGAGTTTTTATAAAAAAAACTATCATTGGTGCCTGGCAGTAGGCAGCAGTACTGTCAGTATGTTATAGAGCCGAAAACAAATGATGTTAGCTGTGTCTATATCCAATACAGCTGTAGGCGTGATCGGGACGATTTGAATGGCTACAGGACTGCGATGTGGAAAGCAAGAAGGAAACTACCTCATTACAATCCCTAGTAATGATTATATGGTTGGACAATATAAGTTCTCTCGAGGTAAAACAATCCGGAGGTAAAATAGTTCCCCAATCGGATCTCCGGGCGGGGATTGCCTTGAGGAAAACATTTGTCGAAAGTAATTTACGAATAGGCACTTGGAACGTAAGAACCATGAGAAAGACAGGAAAGCTAGAGAACTTGAAATAAGAAATGAGAAGAAATAATTGACATTATAGGACTGAGCGAAACTAGATGGGAAGGAGAAGGACAGTTTGACTCGGAAGAGATCACGGTAGTTTACTCTGGAGGAAATAGTGGGGGAAGGGGAGTAGCTCTGGCACTTAAGAAAGATATGATGAAAAGCATGACAAAGATAATAGCAACGAACGATAGACTGATGGCAACAAAGCCTAAAGCAGTCCCAGTGGACATGCTGATAATTCAGGTATATATGACAACGTCAGCTCATGAAGATGAAGAATTCGAGGAGATTGATGAGCAAATTAATGACATTTACGAAGAAGAAGGAAGAGGAAAGGTAAACTGCACTGTATATATACAAATATTTAAAAAAAATATTTCCATAATTTTAGTTTTCTATGACTCGAATAATTTTTACTTTTCTTTGAGATTCGATTTATGGAAGTTCCTCTGTAATTCATTAGGACGGCGGTAATTTCCATTAAAAGCATTAAATCAATGCAATCTTAGCGTATAATATCAGATCCCTTTAAAAGCATTGAGGTCGTTGCCATAGTGTTTAAAGTTTTAGATTGTTGAAAATATATATATTATGAAACCTAAGGTACTTCTAAATATGCCACGGGCCTGAGATTTGGCAGGTTGATAGGTTATTAGGCACAACTAACCAGAAAAATCGAAAATTCCAAATTTTTTAGGTTTTGGGTGGTGTAGCTTTGACTCCAATTTTCCATTTCGATACTCCATAAGAAAAACTTGGAAATCTGTGCCGAGTTTCATAAATTTGCATTTTTAAATTAGTTAAAATTCAGATAAAAACTCGGCACGAAAACAGTTCTATAGCTAAAAGAATGAGGTTTCTTATTTTTGAAGACTAAATTCAAATCGGTGCCGAATTGACGAAGAAATGTTTTTTATCGGAAAAAAGCAGATGCTTAACAATAATGAACTTCAGCTACCATAGCAACCAGGACAATGCTTTTCAATGGGAATTAGCAATCAGTATTAGAATAGTATCTCTTTAGTGCTTTTTAATAGGGAAATTCTTATTGTCCCATAGATTTCAACCGAAGACGTATACGTATGATGACGATATATGTTATTAAATAAAAGAACGTTACTCCTTTCAATTATGAGGATTAATGAACTGTATATAATAATAGCTTTAATTTAGTGCTTATAAAGAGAATCAGTGGGTTGTATTATAATGCAATTGATTTACAACTACGGCGTAAACTTATAACGTCAAAATCCAAAAACAGGGAATATTAGAGAATTGTGAAAAAAAGTAGTGTCGTGTTGAAGCTGACATTTTAAAGTTATTTAGAGCTTAGTGCACATACCCGAATAAACATTTGAAAATCTCGATGAATGTTTTGTTGCGGCCGTTAAAATGTTTTAAAATTTAAACAGATAAATATTATTTCGCTTCTAGATGTGCTACAACTTTAAAATTTGGCAGAAATGTGTGTCTTTAGTACCTTACTGTGGAAAAAGTATAATATTCTTAAAATTGAAAATTTTAGGTATTGTTTTACTCTATTATTTTTACACAAGGAAAGAACAAAAATCGGTGCAGAGGTGAAATCTTTAGAATTAAAAAAATATTTCCAATGATCTTTCTGAAAAATGAACGTTTTTTCAAGGTGAGATGATATGCATGCAGAATGCAAGCACCTTTTACTAGCATTATAAAAACATCACCAATATTTTCTTCCGATAATATGTAAGATTTTACTATATCCAAAGCACTAATTGCGTCACGCACTGTGATTGACTGTATCATATATAATTGTAATTCTCACGTACTACTGAAAGCACAAACACGACGATTAAATTTGGGATATCGACTATAGGAAGGAGCGAATAGGTTTCTTTTTCTCCAGGGCTATAAGGGATCACAATAGGAGAAGCAACCCTGATAGCAGTGAAGGTAAAACGTGAAAATTATTTTAATGTTGTATTTCGTAGTTTTTCGAGAAATTTTAACTTTTTCAATTGTTAAATATAATGGCGTTATGTCTGTATCTCGATATTTTATATCCAAATACGCGCTAAACGTGTGGATGATGATTCCATAATCTTTTCAGAAAATGTCGTTATTTTTCCATAAATTTAATGTATAGGGTATTGTTTTAATGATGATCATTCTTATAGCTCATGCAAGGCGATCTGAGCCACGAAACTTGAAATACGAAAACTTGGACACGAGCCGATTACCAGAGAATTTGGAAATTACGGATAGTTGTCTTAATTTAACGGAGAGTTATAAATATACTGCTATTACTCATAGAATTTATTATTTAATACATATAGGCTCCACGTGACTGAAGTGCTGTTGCCCTGGAGATCGCCTTGGTTTATTTACGAGTTTAGATCTTCGTGTATGGTGATTTTTTGAAGCGCTTGCAATATGCAAGCGCCGACTACTTATATATATATATATATATATATATATATATATATATATATATATATATAACGATACGGAAAAAGAAATAATATGATGAAATAAATGCAAGGAGAGGTTGAGAGGGATAGGAAGGAGCCAGTGAACACTTACCAACTTACCATACAGTGGTGGACGTCCACAGCGATAGAGGAAGGCTTCTAATTTGGAGCTTTCGGGCAACACACGCCCTTCTTCAGCGAGAGAAATACGGAGACTAAAAATAAGCGTAACACTGGAGGTAGGGGTTCGGGAAAAGAGGGGTAAGGGGAAGGGGAAAGAAAAAAGAGGGGTGATTGGAGTGGGAGTGTTAGCGAAGGTTTAAACCTGGTAAGGAGAGGGAGCGAAGGATGTTAATATGGGCTAGTTCCCATTGACGGAGTTGTGGCGCGGGGAAACTACTTGGAAGAGCACGAATAGTTTTTACTGTGAAGCAGCTATTGAAGGGAAGGGAGTGGGTTAACGCATGGTATATATATATATATATATATATATATATATATATATATATATATATATATATATACACACACATACATACACTAGCGTAATTGACTCAAATATGACGAGTATGAGTGGATTAAATATTAAATTTAAGGTACTTCCCATTCTTCCTCCTTTTTCTCTTCCCCTTTCCCATTCTCCCTCCCTCTCCCCACCTCTTCTTCTCTGGAAAAACATACTGTCCCTCTCTCTCTCTATCCTTCTCTCTCACTTCCTCTCTCTTCCTCTGTCTCTCCTTTCATTCTTGTTCTCTTTCCTTATTTCTCGTATTAAAGCATTCAAATCATGATTACTTTACAAATATAGTATATGGATTGAGACGACAGTACAATCTCGAGGTTTAACAATGACACGGTCAGCAAGGCAACATATCGTTAAATAGCTTAAAATTTTCCAAAAAATATGATTTAAAAGTTTAACTTGAGTGATTTCGAATCGTAGGCGAAATGCAACCATAAGAATAAGAAACGCTATTAATTTAAAAAAAAAATTGTTCAGGTCCGAATATTGTAGGTCAATGGGGGACTGTCAAATATCGGGAATTACCGAAAATTTTATGAAGTTGTATTGTATGGCTATTTTTATAGGCAAATATAAAGTTTTTTCGTTAAATTTTCAACAGATATTTATAAAAAAGGAATTTAAAACGGACGAGTTAATGCCGAACCCGATCACATCCGATTGGTAGCCGATGCTAGCCGTGCTAGAAGCCATTGTGCCGATATAGAGGTAGAAACTTGAAAGACAATTCTGTTGTTTTCCTCTATACGCCGTCTTAGAAGAAATATTGGTAGAAGTACTGCACCTTCCCGCATTTATTTCGCTTTGTGTTTTGCAAAATGGCATATGAAGGGTTTTGTGTAGCCAGATCTGAGAAATTGCCCAACGTTTTTGCGGTACATTGGAAGTCGTAGGGAGCAATATTCAGATGTGGAAATGCGGGGAGTGGAGGTGGATAGGTTTCTATTACATTTAATTGATAAAACAAGTTCGATGTAGCGCTTTTATTTTCAGTTATTTTAATAGTAACATTATTTCGACTGAAACCCAGAAGATATGTAAAAGATAGATTGACGTCTTAAAACATCTTTCCCATATTAATTGAATAAAACAACTCTAGTTTTAATTAATATTATAGAATATTTATTTATGTATTGTTTCCCATGCTGTTCTAGTAAGTAAAATATAGTTAGATAAGTACCTACACAAAAGGTAATGGACGAGACCGAGACTTTGTGGAATTCCACAATAAAATAACATGAACAATGCTAGATAGTATTTTTTATTTATATTAAACTTTTGCTAATTTCCACAAAATATATGAAGTAAAACACGACCGGTTTCGGTGAATAATCATCATCATCTGCCTTTACAGAGTCAACAGGTCAAATATTGACAAATATACAAAATTAATGTGAGTAAACTTTGATTCCGTGTGTCTTGTCTATAGGAAATGTGGTGAAGTTTGTTGTTTTAAGTGTCTATCTGCCTTAGTCATTACCTATGCTTGTGAAAAGAAAAACTGTAGAAGTGTTTGTCATAACTGCATGTCTGTTTTGTATATGTCGCAAATTTCATTATTGCTTTTATGGCTTTTTTCTCCCTTTGAGGACAATGAGGAAAGACTATGTTAGTAATGCTGTTGGATTTGTTAAACTGAAGCGAGAAGGAAAAATCTTTATTGTTAAAGGCAAGATTTGCCCTGAACACAGAATAAGATAAAGAGATTATGAAGTGAGTGTAGTTGTAGATGAAGAAGAAGATTTAGTCACCTCTGTGGAGTGTCATGGCTGCCCTTATTTAGCAAAACATTGTCCTTCAAAATACCATGCTGTCGTGAATATTATGGGAACAAATTTATTAAAATATTTAAATTACGGAACTAACTTAATATGTAACATTTGTAAAAGTATTTGCTTAAAAACTTGGTACATAAAATATATATACTGCAACAGTAATTATTTGCTTAATAAACCCATAGACCAACGATTTCCATAAGTTTGATCTTACGTATTTAGAATAGGTATATTACATTATGAAGGTTTTGTTAAAATATATATGCTAATCTTTGAAACATAAAAATATAATTTACTCTTTCAACGTTCTCCAGAAATATATGCATCATGTCAATGTGATGCCGACATAAGTCATAAACTAAAATACGAAGCAATAAAATTACGTACATATAACTAGTACTTAGATTAAAATGATCTTCGCAGACAAATGTAGTTGTACGTTCCGATATATCAGATGCGTATCTCCTCATGGCGTTCAACCACAATATTCTCCGCTTCTTATTTCTTCCCAAGGAACTCGGTAGCGTGAAGAACAATTTTATCGGAGTTTTAATCGTTGTATTTAAGCACTGACGTACCAGACAATATTTATAACTCTTCTTAAGTTCCATATTCTCCATTTTAGCTACGATATCAGGAAAATCAACAGGACGAAGTATCAAAACCGCGTGCTTTCAGTACGGTCGTAAGGTCGTACGTTTAAACGAGTGGCATTAGATGACGTCACTTACCCCTTACTACTCTCTCTCTTCGCGGGATATTTAAAAGTTTTTTAAAATATTTTTTTTGCATAATGAAAAGGATTTAACAAAAAAATGTTCACAGGGAGTTATTAAGTCATTTACAAAGAAGTAAACAAAACATAATTGAATATTTTGACAGTCCCTTATTCTTTCTAATTTTAATTTGCAGAAGAGTAAAAGTCTGTAAGTCGAACAAGATGGAAAAGTATACTCCATGAATGGAATACACAAAGATTTAAAAAGCGTTCTTAATGGTAAATATGTATGTAGCGGTATCGAAAGATTGGGCGATTCTCGAATTTTTATCCCCGAAACTATAAATCATAATTATATGGTCTTGTGGACTATCTTGTAGTAAATTTTGTTCTCTATCGAAGTAAAGTTTTTAATCTATAACACACAGATTATATAAAGTCGTGGGATAAAAAAACATGGAATTTAATTGTTTTTTTACTGAGAGAATCGCCTTAGAGATCGATGTAAACAAAATATGTGATGTTTTGTGTAGGATTTTCTATCTCCAAAACTATAACTCGTAAGTATGTGGTCACGCGGACTTCCATGTAAATCAAAATTTTACTTAAAAAAACCAACGTTTTTAAATCCTGTATGCCTCAGCTATGGTGCCACTTACCCGATGCTAAATGCTTTGCAAATTTACTAATATGTAGTAAGCGGTTCAGTCTGTCCATCTGTTTCTTCAGGTGAATATTGCTAAAGGGCAATACAGTTCAAGAAATCAGACAATAAAGATTGTTACTTCTAAATTTCCTGTCTCTAGTACTCTTTTACAAGTAGTTATTAAAATTTTCATTGGTTCTCATTTAAAATAAATATTCCGTATGAAATCTCTGATTTTGCCGTCTCATTTGGAAATGGGATAGTTTATAGAAGAGGTCTTAATTACATCGTTGTGCGAGCCCCATGAAGGCTCTGCACCAATTCCGCGGGCTGCATGAACGCTCTCTGCCAAATCCGAGAACCGCATTTCATGTTACAAGTTTTCTCAGCCCTTACGCCGTTTCATGGTCTCTCGATATTCACTCTCCCTTTCAACTATAAGGAGAGATAACCTCGTCCCTTCGATGCGCTCTTAAACCCATTCATTACATTATATAAAAGGCCAGGTATCTGTATTTGTATCAAACGCTTTGTTTACGTAGTAACGCAGAAATGGGACTACTTGGGCCAGTCTGTGGGATGGGGCAAAGGGAGGAAGGTGAGAAGGGGGAGAATGGTAAGGTTGGGGGGACAGACAGACAGACAGACAAACGACTTTATTTAGGGCGAAATTGAGACTATATAGTCCCTTATTACATTTAGCCCTTTCGTCATATAAGTAGTTACAATATTTACATATTAAAAGAAATTAAATTACATAAAAATTACAGTAAAATAAACACAAATTACAAGTTAATTATATATTGGTTAATAGATGACAGAGTATTACCAAAGAATATTGTTAGTTTTGTGGGTCGAAAAAACTGTGTATCAGTTATATTTTAACGCAGATAAAATTTCCCACTGCGGAGAACACCTACGAAGAGAAGAGAGGTGTAAAAAACAGCGAAAAATTCCTAAATAGTTCCGAGAAAAAGAAAAAAACAACAATAATTTGAGAAAGAGAGAAAAAAATCATGTATAAATACATACATTAATACCCATATAAGGGTGGGGGTGAGAGGGAAATAGGGATTGCAGGGTAAGATATGCCTGGGAGATTACATCGTAATTATGATACAGGAAAATAATGTAAAATAAAATTATGAATTCATGCCTAATAATCGCATCCTTGTGACAACCTGAAAGAGAAGATAGGGAGTGGTGCAATGCATGGAGAGTGAGAGGAGATACTTGTGATACAAGCGTTTAAAAGTGCCTAGAGATGGAGAGTTTTTTATTAATCTTGGAAGGCCATTCCAGAGTTTGCAAGCTGTGACGGTAAAGGATTTGTTGTAAATTTCTGTTCTATGAAGTGGAGTTAGTAATTTATCGCATCCTCTGCTATTGCATTGGTGAACTGTATTAATGGCGGCGAACTGAGAATAAAGATAACAAGGAATGTGATTATTAAGAACTTGATACAATAGGGAGAGGAGGTGAAGGTTTCTTCTGAATTCGAGTTTTAGCCAGGAGAGTCGACGAAAGTATTCTGAGACATGGCCGGCCTTTTTAAGATTAAAGATGAATCTGATGCAGGCGTTATGAGAACGTTGTAGCTTAATCGCGAGATCCTTTGATAAGTCCTGGTATAGAGTATCACAATAGACGAAGTGAGGAAGAATTAGAGAGGTCACTAGCTGTATTTTAGTGAAGAGGGAAGAATGTTAGTGAGAGGCCTTAGAGTGTGTAAGGAGGAGTTTACCATCTTGTAGACTTTTATTACATGATTATTCCAGGTAAGCGTTTCATTAATTAGAATACCGAGATTTTTTATGATTTTGCAATAGGGAATAACTGAGCCATTCAAAGACAGAGGAACTGATTCCGCAATGTTTATTAGCCAGTAGTTTTGAATAACCGATTAAAATGACCTGAGATTTCAAGAGGTTTATGTTGAGAAGATTATCATAGCTCCATTCTTGGAGTTGAGCCAAGTCATGATTTATGTTGGCAATGGAAAGAGATAAGTTATTTGGTTTGGTGTCTAAGTATATTTGGAGATCATCGGCGTACAGATGATGCTTGGAGTAAGTTAAATATTGAGATCAATCATTAATAAATAGAGAGAACAATAGGGGACCTAAAATTGAGCCCTGCACGCCTTGGTTAACATCAAGCCACGAAGACGAGGAGTCGACTTTTTGGAAACGGTCGCTAAGGTACTAGGAGAACCAATCTATTGAAGATGAAGAGAATCGCATGCAGCGGAGTTTTGCTAGGAGTATGTTTTTGTCTACTGAGTCGAACGCTTTGCTAAAGTCAAGCAACACTAGTACTGTAAGTTTTCTGTCATCCATGTGTCTGCGTATATCATCGGTGATTTTAATTAGCGCGGTGGTGGTGCTATGTGACTTCCGAAAGCCAGATTGATGGGAGTCAAGTAGATTATTTGCGTTGAGAAAATCTGTTACTTGTTCATGCGCAAGTCACTCAAGAGCTTTTGATAAAGTGGAAAGGAAGCTAATCGGCCAATAGTCATTGTTTGCGGAGAGAGATTTCTTAGGGATTAGGCGGACTAACGCGCGTTTCCATTGCGATGGGAATTTTCCCTGTAATTAGGAGTGGTTGAAAATGTTAGTGAGCACTGGGAGTATTAGATGTATTAATTTGTTTATGGTCATGATAGAAATACCATCAGCACCCTGGGCTTTAGTTTTGATTCTGCGTATTACTGAAAGTACGTTAAATTGCGAAACAGCTTTAAAGTGGAATTGTGGAGAACCGGAAGACTCGTTTGCTTTTACCGTAAGACTACTAATGACTTTGCGTTTTTGTTCGGTGTCGATTGTTGTTGTGTTAGTCGAGAATCTCTTATTAAGGGAATCTAGTGATATGTTTGGTGGTAAGGAAGAATCCTTGTGCTTACCAAGACCGAGGTTTCGCAGGTTGTTCCATAAGGCGGATGTTGTTACATTGGAGCCTGATATAGAATAAGCAAATTTTATTTTGGCATTTCTAATCTGCTGCTTGGTTTTGTTTCTAATACTTTTGTAGGCATTGAACGTATTTGGGCATTTATTTGATTTGAAGAGACGGAAAATTTAATCGCGTCGTGCCATCAATAGTTTAAGTCGGCCGTTATCCACGGGGAGCGAGGTTTAGAGACACATGCGGTTTTGATGGGCGCGTATTTATCGAGTAAATGTAAAAGAAAAGTGTTAAGTGGGGGGGGGGGTGGTAGAAGGGGAGGGAGAGAGGGGGAGGGAGTGACGGGGAAGGGTAGGAAGGGAGTGAGAAAATTAACCAAAGAGAGATTTCACAACACCTTTGTTTTCAAAGAAATGTTCAATTAATTATAAAATAATGTGAAAACTGCCGTTTGCGTAGCGCATCATTCGAATGAAAAGGAGCATCAAAACAATTTCGGAGTCCAGGAAGGATTTTCATATTGCGGAAGACTATAAAAGGAAGCGGCTAACCAACTCTGTATGTGCATTGTCCGAATTCATGCCCACTCAATAGATTTTTACTTTCTCCATAGGGGAAAGTATTGTTTTCATGAAAAAAATCGACTTCGAGATTTCACCGGAAATGCACGTTTTGAGGTCCCCTGAACACGTTTTGACCATTTTCTCGATGATGTGTGTGTGGTGTGTGGGTGTGTATGTGATAGCTTTTTTGTTAGTTAGTTTTTGGTAAACATCGGTCAACCGGAACTGGGTATTTAGTCTCCTATCCGTTATTTTGAAATATTGGCTTTAATATTTGATATATGTAAAAACTTTTTCCATATAATTATTTAATAGTTTAATTTTTTAAGAGACCTTAAAAACTAAATTTTTTAGCTGCAACCACCACACCGCCTGGAGGCGACTATTATAAACACTTTACGCTTAGTTACGTCTTAGTAACGCTCCTTTTTCTTTTCTTAATTGTTGGGGCTTTATGGCTATATCAAATATCAGACGGCTATGGTTTGAGTTTATTTATGTTTTTTGTAGTCTAACATTTTTGGGCAGTTTATTAAAATATTTACTATTATGTAACCTATTTGGAATTTTTAGAAATATTACAGATATGGAAAAAGTCATGTGGTGGCCACATCAGATTTTTATTTATTGTGTACCGTACCAATAAACCAAATCACTCGCCGTCTTTTTTGACGGGCACTTATACTAGTTACACATAATACTAGATTCGGCGTCGCCTTTGGATACGTAAAAACACGCTGGCAGCGAGAAGAACATTCTTCCGTACTACTATGCAGGGCGTTATGAATGGGAATGAGACATAAACTGCAGATATTTTGAAAACGCCGATTTAGTACCATTCCTAAATTTCTTAGATTATTTACAAATATTTACGTGAAATATTTTATAAGAAATAAATTTGAGTTTGGGCCATGCCAAGCTCACTTATTTCGCGGGCCGCAAGTTTGAGACCCCTGGTTTATATTATAACCCATGCATTTCAAATTCGAAGAGGCAGCAGGGTCGCATTGAAGCGGTGGATGCCATGGATTTCAGCTGTATAATGAGGGCCAGAGTTGGAAAAAATAGACTTTTTTTAGATTATTTGTACGTCTGTTTAAAGAAAGACAATAATTTAGAAATCGCGTTCTATTGTATCGCAATAGCTAAGAAAAAAACCTCCATTTCGCAAAAAATATAGTATTTAAACAGAAAATATATATAAAATATCGAACGATTTAATTTAGACAAAAATTCGCTTTCGGGCCGCACTAAGGCACAGAAAGGGCCGCCGGTTTGACATACCCGGCATAACCTCATCACAAGATAATCAACTTTTCTCATAGCATAAGTTCTCATCCAAGATAGAGGGCGTTGACTGCGCTCGCGAGGGAAAGAGAGAAGGGGGCAAAAGGAGGACGTAAGAAAGGGAATAGAGGAAATGAGGACATTGTGGCGAGAGGAACGGGTCGAACGAAAGAGTGAGGCTGGCGATGGGGCGTGAGGGATACAAGTCGGGAAGAGCATGTAGAATGGGGAGAGAAGGAGAAAAGAGGACCCTAAAGTTATTTCGGGATCACCCGTCTCTTCCCCCTGGGATCCTCCGGGTTTCCCCTTTCTCCATCTCCCCGTCCTTACGGCTCACTGCCCTAGGTCCTTTCAAGAGGGCTGTTGCCTTTTCTTCAAGGAAGAAGGGATACGGGACGTCATTCTCGTCGAATAAACACGTCGGGATTTCGAGTGACGCGATCCTCCCGCCCTAGCAGCCATTAAGGCAGTTACGTCATCTCGGCCGTTAAGTCCCGCCTTCCGCGATGTGCCTAGGTGTGGATGGATGAGTCAGGAAGCAGGTGAAATCTCTCGCCAACTCCTCATGATTGCAAATATTTGACTCTTTCGGAAGCACATTTTTTTGTTTTTTTCGTGACTATTTATGCCTTCCCTTATGACCAGGCAGACGGTACGACAACGGCGCGTGATTCATTGCCTATGGATCGACGGGATTTAACTCGGAATGGTGGAAGGGCGTAAGAAGTATTAGTATTTCATGTTTACGCCTAAGGTGGATATGAGCCGAATTTGACGCAGAAACTTCTAGGTTTTCCAGATTGACTCGATATTCGCTTTGAGACTGAAATATTCGAAATTGATGATAATTACCAAGTTCCAGGATATACTCCTAAACATCACATTTTGAAAGACTAACCCATTGGCCAGTTATAAGCTTCAATAATTTACAATCCATCAAAATATCATTCGAGGCAAACAAGAATGATGTTGTTTATTTTTCGGTAATGCGCGAAATATATGTAATTTAAAATTGAATGTTTTTTTATCAAATAAAAAGTGCCTATTCTCTTTTAATGGAAAAATGATTACACATTTAGAGAGGCTGCATACATCTTACCCACAGTGGTTAATTTTTAGAACGTGAAAGTAATCGTTAGGAAGTACGTTTTACGAAAACTTTTGAATAGGGTTGAGTATGAAAGATATGTACTATTGTAAGATTTTTATAACGTGATGAACGGTGAAATTTCGACTACGAGCGATGTTTTGCCTAGCTCTTGGGCAGTGATGTAGGTCACACTTCGCTCGAACACCTGCTCCCTCAGTAGACCCCCATTGCTAAGGATTTTAAGCGCTTACTCTCGAGTTTATGCTCTGTCTTTGAATGAACAAAGGTAATACAACATTTGCTTATACAATTTACTGAAATGCATCTTAGCAATACCTTCGCATTTTTGTACTGAACATACACGTCTTTTAAACGATTTTTTATGATTCCATGGAAATCTGCCGTCCAGTTCACGACACGTAGATGCAGACACTTATATAATGCCGCCCCTAGAAAGTTCCGTCTGAGGCGGTCGCCTTCCAAACTCACCTCAAAGGATTTAGTAATAAGGGTATATTGAGAGAGCAGGTAATCGAGGAAGGTGTGACCGAAGAACCTTTTGCCTTTTATAAAGTAGATATAAATAATATACGATCGAATAAAAAATTCTAATCCACTTTTAAAGGATGAATATATTATCACAAAAGAGCAATTTAAAAGGTACCGCTCTTGATCGGTTTAATTAATTGGATGAAAATATTTATCATTCAATTATGATTGAAATAGCCGGTTTTATATTCCTTGGCTGAAAATTTATATTTTTACTCTGAAATATTAATTGTGTAAATTAATATTGATGTTCAAGAATAAATATTATAAAGGTCACATATTCGAGGTATGCGGTCTATTACACCAATGTTTCTCAAACCGTGGGCTGCGGCCCCCCAGGGGGCCAAATAATTATTTTGGATACAAGGTGAAATGCCAAAAAATAAAGTTTTCACGAATAATAATAAAATTTTATCAGGGAATATTTGGAAAAACGATGTGAAAAAATTATTAATTGTCACATATAATGAAGAACTTCGCAATGAAGTTTTTTATTTTTACTCAATTCAATTCAAAGGGGGCCGCATGATATTCAACGGGGCCGCGGCAATTGAGAGTTTAAGAACCGCTGTATTATACGACGAAACAATGAATTGAACAGAAATCTAAAAAATGTCGTAATTCATTGTTTGATTTATCAAGGTTTCTATTAACGTTTATACTTACAATTTGTAGGCTGTAGAGAAATTGAAGTTTCTCTGAAATTTGTTAAACGATGATAAATGTATAGTTTAGAATCTTCTCTTTCTGGAAGAACAAACTAGTTTTCTCTTAGGGTATTCACTAAATTACTTAGGTGAAAAACAGTTCTGTAGCAATTATTATTGATTTATTCCGAGAAATAAATCTTTAATCTATTAAATTCAAATATATATATTCATCTAATAAGTCTTTTGAAGAAGTGTTCACTTCACCTTTCTGTAGCAATTATTATTGATTTATTCCGAAAAATAAATCTTTGATTTATTAAATTCTAATACATAATCATCTATTAAGTCTTTTGGAGAGGTCCGGATTGATGGCGATTCCAACGGCACGACTGCACTGGGGCCCGCGCTCACAGAAACCCCGCGCTCTCTAAAAGATATGTGTTTTGCATGTGAATTGCTTTTTTAAAAATCGGAAATAAATATCGAACGCTCTTGCAATGAGAGGAAGAGTGTCTTTACTCATTAAAATTTGGTATTAAAATTTATTGAAACGTAGGAGGCACACTTTGCCCCTGGCCACGCGATTTTCCTAGCCTGCTGTGCTTCTCTGTTATTCATAGATATTGGAGTGCTCGATTAGCCTCAGCAAGTCCTGCGAATATTTTCAAATCGCTTATCAAGGTCATTCTAATTTGGAATTGCCTTTTTCTGGCATTTTGTTTTGTTTAGGTATGCCATCTAAACCTCAACAATAATTGAATATTCAAAGAATAAAAAAAACTGTAAATTACTGTTTCATAATATTATTTACTTAGCTTTTATAATAAAAATGAAACTTAGGAGGGTGATTTATGTTGAATTTTTCAAGATATATTTTGAAAGTAATTAATTTGTGAAGACATGCTCTGATCAGTCCACAGATTAGTTTTGATCAAGGTTTTGAATCATTTTTACTTGTTCCAGATCCATGAGTTGAGTTTAAATTATTTGGGCTAAGAATTCGTTTGTGCTATTTAAATCAGCGCGGGGACCTTGTGTTGTTTTCCTCGGCCTCGATATCTGGGTTCTAGTCTTTTGTTGGCTTAGCAAGTAAGAAAACCTCACTGTTAGTTAAGAGTTGTACATACCTTCTTACGTTTAGAATTCTTAACAATACTGGATATCGGAACAAATTTTTCTATATTTAAATGCGTTTTTCTGTTTGTGTTTTAAGAGATAGGATATTAGTAAAACTTGTAAAGTGGTGTTTTTTACATCAAGCTGTTATACTCAACCTGTAAATGTCGAGTGAGTAAATGTAATGCCAAGAAAATATTATTTAATAAATGATCAATGAAATATAATCTTTAAGGTTAATGTGCAAAGTTCTCACAATTATCATGAAGCGTATTACCTAACAAATATTCAATATCTGGAAAGTGTTTGCATAAATTTAAGCCCGAAAGTGATTAATTTCTTTCCTTTTGATTGCGGATTCGAAATTGTGATATATATATATATATATATATATATATATATATATATATATATATATATATATATATATATGTGTGTGTGTGTGTGTGTGTGTGTGTGTGTGAAACGTTTTAATAACCAACGCCAGTAAAATGTAGTGTTCCAATTCAATGGAAAGTAGTGTAACGAGGATATTTTATCATGTGACTTTTAAACGCATTTTTATTCACCCTGTTTTAACAGAATTTATTTTTTTCCTCGATTTTTTTATCTAGATAAGATTTCTTCTATATTTTACTATAACGAAATTTTGATTACCACAACACGTTTAATGGAATGTTTTTTTAATCCAAATTTTTACTCCGAATGATACAAATTCACTATTTTCATGGTGTCTAACATAAAAAAAGTGCTATTACTTAAACGTATACGTATGTAGTACATATATGTGAGTGCACGTGTATAGAAATTTTAGCTGGAAAACAAATAAAAGGAGAGATTAGTTGACGTTCATGTTAATGGCATCTGTACATTATGATTCCTTTATCGTTTTCTCAATCAACTTGCCTAAATTATAATTATAACCGTTTAAAAAACTACATTTAAGGAAAATGACTCGTCAGTTGTAAGATACTGAAGATTTGCACACGTATTTATATAAAATGAATCAGTCGTTTTTAGATGCGCGAGAAACATTTCGAAATTTGTCGAAGAGAAATTGTACTGAGAGTTAAAACTAAGAAACTATCTGAAAAACGGAAAGTATCATAATGGAGTGACATTTAAAGATATTCCAAGAGAAAGTGAGATAGATTTCATGGAAGTTTAGATAAATATTTCAAAGTTTAGCTTAAAAAATTGTATGATACTGTTGAATTCGTCCACTTTCCCTAAAATTGTTGGGTTAGGACGACATTACATCCATTTTAAGTAAATATTCTTACTCGTTTATAATTTAAAATGATGCATTTAAATTACGATTGTTTAAATTTATATCTTTCCAATATTACCTACTACTCACCGTCTTAATGTTGAATATTTATTTTGCTTATTACTTGTAGAGCGGCCGTCGTCTCCAGGGAGACCGGATGTTGTTCCAGACTCTCTCTTGGGCAATGACCCAAAGAAAGGAGCGGATGTGGTTAATCTCAGGTGGGCTCCACCGCGCGACAATGGAGGAGCGCACATCACAGGTAAGCACCTGCTGCAATTCATACAGCTATTTTTAAAAGTACTCAATTAGCGTCTTGTCAAACGACTTAAAAAATTGATATCTAAATATAAATTGCAAGTCCTAAAGAAATAATTTTGTAGCATGGGTAAACTTTTGTCATTTTATAATATATCGTCATAGTTTAATATCTTTTTAAGTGCAACTTTTATAATTAAATGTTTAAAGACAAAACATGGTATAATGCGTGTTAAATACTGTGCAAATTTAATTACGCAAAAGAAGGTCACAGAACATAAATTTAGAGCTAACAATTAAACCTGAAAATGTAATTAAGGTGGAATAAATGAGCAAAAATTAAAATTTGTTTTTGGCAATGATTATTCTGTCTGACAAACAAATTACCGCTTTGTGTGCAAATAAAAAGGATAGGACAATTGGGTATAAATGTTACTAAAGCATTCACTCACCCATAGAGAACTTTAATATAACTGCAAATTTAAGATGGCCCTTGGTTTATAAGACTCACTAAAGGGAAACCTTATCTTTATTTCGGATAGGTAAATCAGTTCACATCAGTGACGAATCCTGAGATTTTTTGATACGGAAGAAATTAATTATGAAAATCACATCTTACCTTATTATTTGAAATGCAGAGGAATTCTTCTTTCCTTCTATGCTAATTCTGCAATGGCATCCTCATATAACACGGGTTTTTGAGAAAGTTTAGAGTTGTGTCCAACATTGATTAATTTTTTAATTTTTTTCTTTAGCATGCCCCACCTTCGAGTAGAGGTAGAAAAAACACAATTCCTGCACAAAGTTGAAGAACTCTACAATTTCAAGAGTGAATTTGGCGCATCGTTAATCACAAGATTTAGGCTGTGAGAAGCGCATGGCACAAAAAAAATCCATGAATTGATAAGTGAAATTCTTTTTTCTAGGCCATTATGCTTAACACGCATATTGGCAGCATTGTCGTAACCCTTGCCTCTGATACCCTGATCATTTAAATTTAAATCTTACAACATTTTAAAAACAAATATGGTTAATCCCTCTCAAGTTGATTCCGTAATTGGGTAAAACTAGCTCTTCTGATTTCGGTATTAATTTCTACAAAACGGATTACTACGGTAACTTGTTCCGTATGGCTTAGATCCAAGGTAGAGTCAAGGATTATTGAAAAATACCTCACTTTTCTACGTATGTCTAAAATCACTTCAATAATTTTCTCTGAAATGAGATTTATAATTTCATTTTGAATTATATGCCCTAAATATGAGCAGACTACCTTCTTCTGATTTTTCATGCATCTTATGTGCTCAAAAATTACTGAATCCAATTCAGCACCGGGTGAACCATCCCTCAATTTGTCGGAGGAAGCGCCTAAACTCTTTTCAGCCGCCCCCAATTATCGGCCGCCCGTGTGCGGCGCACACACACCCGTGCACGCGCCGGCCCTGGGCGTAACAAAACGTGAAGTTTTTACAAAGGTTGCCTCCAGGTGGTGTGGTGGTAGAATGTCTAGTAGAGAATGTTTTGGGAATAATTGAGGCTCCAATGTACATTGGTAGAAACGATCATAAAGGCCCATTCTTTCTGAAAACATTACGAGACCATAACAGGAAAGTCAAATCTGCAAATAATAACTGTTAGGTAGGCCTCGGTGCAATGCACCCCCCTGCCATCCACCGATTTGGTGAATTTCAGGATAACATGCAGATGCAGATGTATATAGGAATAGTTGCAAATGTGTGCTTCAAACCCGAGTTTCAGGAAATGAAAGGACTTCAAAGCGTAAGACATTTTGATGAGCTTGCAAAAGACAGCAGATTGAACGATCCTGAAAAATTATTATGAGATCATTGTTTTTTATAAATCGCTTTACATAATTCTAATGCAACTAAACCAATGCTTTCATAGGCTACTCAGTGTTGCATATGAACCAGGGCCCGGAATCACCTTGCTGCACCAGTGCGAAGGATGTAAAGATTGGTGGGGGGAAAGAAGCCCTAAGAAATGTGTCAAACCCCCAATTTTTGTGTGGTAGGAAGAAGAAAACCAAAGTGTAACCTTTTATTATTGATCACTGGGGTATGTAGGAAGTGGAGACTTGCAGTGCTACCGATTTTCGTATTCACATCTGACACAGCCTACTCATCCGTATTCGATAGACTGCCACGCGATTTGGGGCCCCCTATGGTGGGGGCCCTATGCATAGCATACGCTGCATAACGCCGGCCCTGCATGTTGTCCTGTTCACACATTATTTCTTGATATATCTCTCGCTTTTTCAATCTTTTTCGGCGAAAGTTCCTCATATTGGTTGGTAAATATATTATTATGAAAATTTAAGCCATTATGCGAATCGATAATATATTATTATTGTTAATTAAACTGTTAATTATATTAATAAACAAATTAATACATTTGATTTTAAAATTTAATGAAATGCATCTTGGTAATACTTGCGCATTTCTCTACTGAACTTACTCGTATTTTAAATGGTAAATATTGTCATATATATGTTTATATAAATTTTTAAACTAAATCTCAAAAGGAGATGTTGCTCCTCAGGTGTGTATTGTGTACCAGGTAATGTTTCACACTGTCAGTGCAATATTACATTAGTGTATATTTAATTTCTGTGTTTGAGTTTGAGAAATACTTGAAGTTCTATAATGAATTTATTTATTTTCATTGGTTGAATTGTAGCTTTTTCTCCCTTAAACTACTTAATTTCAAATAGATGTATTGAAAATCATTTTCTGAAAAATTTGTTTTCAAATCTAACAATAAGTGGTTCTTCTTGACCAGAAAATACAGTACTATATGGGTATGCAATTTTTTTAAGCTAATGTTTTAATATTGCATATGGTACAAAAGTTAAGGGAATTTAATATTCTTAATTACCTTTATTTATGTAAGGTTATTTGGTGGAGCGTAGGGAGATGGGACAAGCTGGATTGGGGCCTGGGGTGTGGGTGAGAGCTAATGCAGTATTAGCAAGGGCACCACGATTGGCTGTTGCATCACTAGAACCTGGAAGAAGATATCAGTTCCGTGTTAGAGCAGAAAATGCTGCTGGTTTGGTGTCAGATCCCAGCCCCCCATCGGAACCATTGGCAATTGGCTATCAAGGAGGTGTAGCAACTCCACCACGTTTCCTAACCAACCTCACAGACACATTGGCCATTGAAGAATCCAGGGTATGCTAACATATATATATATATATATATATATATATATATATATATATATATATATATATATATAATTTTACTTTTCATTCAAATACCGTATTTACCTGAATCCAAGACGAGGTTTTATCGGGGGTCATCTTAAATTCGAGCACGAAGTCATATTCCATCATTACATCGCCTTCAAATTCAATACACTTCTTCGTGATTATTCTCATTTTAGTCCCAAATTTGGTATTAAAAATTCCATAGAGTTGACGCACACCTTAAAAGGAAAAATTTTCCCCAACAATTCAACATTTGTCTCTTTGATCTTTTTACTTCTGTTCCCATGAAGGAAGCCGTAGATTTGGTTGTAGATATGCTTTCCAAAGCAATGTCAATCAGATTTTGATAACTGATTTTTCTAACTTACTTGAAGCATATCCTGAGCATAACTTTTTCTTTTCGACAATAATTTTTATAAAGAAACGGATGGTCTCACGATGGGGTCCCCTCTCCTTGCCGACATCTTTCTCCACAATTTAGAAGTTAACCTTTTTAATTCTGGCCATCCCATATTAACTTATTCCGAATTTTGGGGTAGGTATGTGGATGACATTTTGTGTGTCTGGAGTGGTACAGATGACCAACTTTCTGAAATTTTAACCCTTTTAAATTCCCTCCACCCTTCCATTTCTTTTATGGTCAAATTTGAAACCAATGGTTTGCTTAACTTTTTGGATCTCACTTTGTCTCTGCAGAACAACTTTTCTATTTTCCGTAAACCCACTTACAGGTCGTTCCCAATCACTCTTCCCATCATTTTTCTCACAAACATGCTTCTTTTCATTCTATGCTTCACCGCCTTCTTAGTATATCCCTTTCTAAACCCAATTTAACTTAACTTAACACCATTAAACAGATCACTATCAATAAGGGCTAAAAAACTGGTTTAATTGATAAAATTATCTCCAAAAAATGTTTACTTATTGCCTCCCAAAAAATCATTTCTTTTCTGCCTAATCTCACCTCCAAACCTCTTGTTGGTGCAGACTCTCATTTTTAGGAAACATTTCTTATAAATTGTCCAACCTTTTTCAGACTTAAACCTGTTTTCTACTCCCCAGTTACATTTTCCAAATTGTTCCTTAATGCTAAAGACCCGATACAGTTATCATTAAGATGTGGTGACTTGCTTGTGATGATTGTGGAGCGGTCTACATCAGCCAAACAGGGAGGGGTTTTTACAAGAGGATTAAGGAACATAAGTGATACTTCCATTTAAATAATTTGAATTCTCAATTTGCAAAACATCTGTTAAACCTCAATCATCATAGTTTCTTCAACCCTAAATTCCTCCATTTTGAAAGTAAAGGTCGCAAATTGGATGCTCTTGAACAGCTAGAGATAATTACTTGTGAAGACTCACTTCTCTTAAATGAATACCTTTTCCAAAATCATTCTCCTCTATTTAGCTTACTGAATATTTTCTAAATACTTTGTATCAACATTGTTGTCTTTGGCCCTTTTACCAAGTTTTTGTACCTTTTTGTATCTATGTTGTTTTCGCCTTCTTTTCCAACCCCTTCCTTTTCCTAACCATTTATTCAATTACCTTCCATTCGTTTTCTGTGTAACCCCTCCCGTCTCCCTCTCCCCCTTTATTCCCTTTATATATGGAATGATTTTTATATTTTATCGCCTGATGATGCTACGATCGTAGTGAAACCGGTCGTACAAAATAAATTTGTGGAAGTGACTAAGTTCTTTCTTTTTCTTGATGAGTAAATTCCACAGGGTTGAGCCTGACCTCATTATTGATATAAGATAAAATAATTGTATTTTTCATTGCAAACTTATGATCCGGAATTCAATTAATAAAGTCTTAATTTAAAAAATACATTTTAAAAATGGTTTTTTATTTCAGAAAAATTTGTAACAAACCATTTCAATTAACGAATGAACTAGTATACCTATACTGAATACGTGTGTGCGAAATATACACCAAATACAGTCAGTGAGAAATTATGGCAAAATCTTTTTTATATTTTGGCAGTCTGTTAAAAGGGGGGCGGTCGTCTTGGATTCGGGGTTGTCTTGAATTTGGGTAAATACAATATATCTTATTGTTAGATGTTTAACTTGGTAAGAATTTCAGATTTTTTAAATATAAAAATAATTGTTTTATTTTATAATTTGTTTATAAAAGCATAAGAATGTCAAGTTATAGCCTTTTCATTTTATTTATAAATTTAAAAGTGAAATGCCAAAAATAGAAATATAAATGAGTTAATGAGAGTGTCATAGAATAGTCAATTTTTCTCAATGAATTAAAAAGTGTTAAGTGAAGTAAGAACCACTGAACTATTCTATAATCATTCAATTTTCAATGCCTTTTAGATGGAATATGTAAGGAAGAATCATTATATAATTCCATAAAATTTCCTTTAGTTATATTATTTTAAATATTATTATTGATGCCAATATCTTGTTTAGATTTTTCATTTCGTACATAATATAAAAAATGTTATGAATAGTTTGTACTCTTGGAGGTAGAGGTTTTATAAGTTTTTTTAAATCTAAAATATCTCTTAAAATCTTTTATATTATTATGGCCATAGGTGGATTTTGTGGTGGATATTGCTGGAACACCAGCACCATCTATATGCTGGTACAAAGATTCAACTGAGATCTTTAGCACTCGTCGAACCCGAGTAGCTACAGGTCATGGTCGCAGTTCTTTGACTTTCCACCAGGTGGGATTGGCAGATGAAGGAGAAATCCGATGTACTGCAACCAATAAGGCAGGGCATGCAGTCACCAAAGCAATTCTTAAAGTGGAAGGTTATTATTAATTTACTTTTCTGAAAGAAACAAATTTACAGTCCAAATTAGTAATGACGGCAGCATGTATTTTATTGTTTTTCACATTTTTCTGAAATTCATTATTCCATTGATATTAACTATTCCCATAAATTACTGCTAGGTGCTTAAATGTTCTATCTATTTGTTGCCAATAAATAATAAAAGTTATGGGGCTACTGCACCTAAATATAATTTGTAACTGGCTCTAGAAATTTATCTGGAAAGCATAATTATATTTATGACTTATCTTGCATCATGAGATAAACTGTGCTATTAGGTTTGTACATTTAAACAATAATATGCAATAAAGTTGCATACTGCAAATTTATTATAGCAGGGGTCATCATACTTTTTACTAAAAGGGTCGCATGAGCCGTTATATACCGCTGTGGGACGCAACATACAACCTTTCATATGACCGATCAAGCCATGTAAATTTCAAAGAGCAAGGTTAAGAATTGTTTGTTTGAGTAATGTGTCAAATGGCTATATTAAAAGTGTATCGTACCCACATTCTAAAAAAATGGTTACATGTCCAAAGGGTGAGAATCAAAAAGGGCAATTTTGCCAATAAGTTGTAAATTTTATAATTTTTTTAGCTTATCAACAATTCTTCAGATTGTAAACAGGTAGTTAGCAGGAGTTTCGTCAATATTATATATTTTGAAATACTTTTAGGTGACTTGAAGTAAAAAGAAAGCAGCTATCCTTTGCATGATTTATTAATAAATCCCATCATTTATTAAAGATAGTTACACTAGCATTAGCACATTGGAGAAGGTAAATCAGTGTTTGGCTGCTCTAAACCCAGGAGCCATTTTTTCTTCAACTGACAAAAATCTTCTTGAAGGCATTCCTTTCCAAAACGATGGTGTCTAGTCTGTGATAAATACTTGCTGTCATGTGTATCCATCGTCTTCAATGTATTTTTGCAGTTTGGGAAAACTTTCTGCTGCTACATAGTCTGTGGACGCCGATTCACTGATGGCAGCAGTAGTCAAAAAACCCGCAAAACTGCAAAGCATGCAAATTTGGGAGCCGCGAATTTTGGGGTTATACTGCATAGATAATGTTCCATATTAGGGCGAGATTGAGACTAGGAAGTCTATTTTTCCAGAGATGGAGAGAGAGGGAGGAAGAGAGAGAAGGAGGGGGAGATAGATAGATAATGGTCTTTATTAGGGTGAGATTGAGACTAGGTAGTTCATTTTTCCAGTGAAGGAAATAGGGAGGAAGAATGGGAGGGAGAATGGGAGGGAGGAGGATGGGGGAGAGGAAGAGAGAAAAGGAGGAAGAATGAGAAGTGCCTTAAATTTAATATTTAATCCACACATACCCATCAAATTTGATTTGCAATTATGCTAGCCTTATTATTACATCATTACATTTGTTCCTCATGCTCAACAATAACACTGCTTTATAAAGGAGCAGTAGAATCGAGAACTAATCACGACTGACTGTAGTGCTACTTTAACAAACTTTCTAAGTAGATAGAAAATTGAAATTTGGTAGGAATGTTTGATTCTTATAGTATAAGCCATTTACGCAAAACACTCTGAAAAATGACCTGGGATCGACTTTAGTAGATAATTTCTATATCCCATAAGATCCATTTTTTGTCTTACATGCTTTTACACTTTTGCAAATTAAAATTATATAGAATTGTCCAGCAAACTTAAAACCTGGATCCTTTTAAAGAAAAATGATATCCTATGACACTTCCTGCTGGCAATAATACAAATTTGTAGGTCTTAAAAAAATTAAGGATGTAAGGCAGATCAGATGAAATGACTGCACCGGCTGGATGTTGCTTGTGGGCTGTAGTTTGGAAACCCCTATGCTAGAGTACACCAATAGTGATAATTGTTGAGATATAAATCTTGTGAAGCCAGTTCAAAAGATAATATCAATTATTTCATATTGAAATAAATTTAAAACATCATGTAATATCTTTTGAAATAATTAAAAATCTCGGTAAATGTCCAGTTTTCTAAAATTTTCATTTCAGACACTTATATTTATAGGGTTCCACTATCATTATACAGTTTCCACAACTTTAAATTTTCTTTGTATCCAGCACCACCACATTTACGCCTCCCACGATCCCTCAACCCAGAGAGCCAAGGAACAACCTCTGCTGACGATGGCCTTCTTTTCCATCTGGATGAAGTCATCAGACTCCGTGTGGGATTCACTGGACGTCCACAACCTGAGGTGACTTGGTTTCACAATGGAGAAAAGCTAATTCCAGGGGGGAGGGTAGAAATAATGGATTCTGGGAAGCATTCATCTCTTAGAATCCCTGCAGCTTGTCGTGCAGATAGAGGAGAATACAAAGTAAAAGCTATAAACTCACATGGCCAAGATACTGCATCCTTCCTTGTCACAGTTACTGGTGAGAATGCCATAAAGAATTTAAAGTATGTCCTAGTATTATAGTATAATAAATATTACTGTTTTCTTTTCATTAGCATTTGTTGTATTTGCATGATTATTGTTTCAAATGGGAAATGTATTATGGAAAATTATTTAATCACTATCTGTTAATGTTTGCACTGGTAAACTAAAATTAACTGGTTAGCTAATTTAATTACCTAAAGTGCAACATGTAAAAATTTTCCCTTCATTGATTAAGAAATGTTGAGTGGACTGTTTAATAAAGTAAAGTAATATGATTTTTTCCTAAATATTAATCCTAGAAGAATGATAATGCACTTAAAAATTGATTTAGCTGTAGTGCTCTAAGAAAATTTTATTTATTATAAATGCATTAATGTTAATTCATTCTAAAAACTTGGATTAATTATGACATTTCTGAAGAAGTCTGTATTCCTTGATTAGCATCTTCTTACTAGAATATGGCTCATCAGTCCTTAGATAATTTGATCCTGTGATTACTTGAAGACAAAATCTGTGGTATAAATCTTATTTAATGTAAATGAAAAAGAAAATTGTATATTTCCACTAACATTTTTACCAGTTTCACCTGTTACAGCATCATCAGTAGGGGTGCTCATTATACATGCATAACACTTCTGTGCAGTTAAAATAAAAAATTAAAGTATACCTACCTCATAACAGATTCTTGCTATTTGGCCCAATTGAGGAGAAAACTATGCTAATTATCGATAATCCAGCTTATACATATATCAATCAAACGTATCAAGCACCTAATCACTTCCTTACAATACAATACAATTATTGTATTTTCATCCTCTCCAAATATTCCACATTTCACTGCTCATCAGCTGATTCCTCCCACAAAATCGCCAGGTAGGTAGACTTCTTGAAAAAAATGTATCAAAAACATAAAACATGGTACAGTAATCCCTCCATATTCGCGGGGTTTACGTTCCTGAAAAATGCCGTGAATATAGATTTAGATGGGGTAAATGTGATTAGGGGAACAACTACCCCCAGTTTAAAGCATAACCTGTAGTTCTCGAATCTTTACTTCTCGATGTGGAATTTAGAATAAATATGACGTAATAATGCACCCAATGTTTTATTCACACTATTTTAAGCAAAAATTGTGAGAATAATTCTAGTAAATATCGTGATTCATTTACAATTTAATGCATTCATAAAAACAATAAATAAATAATGACTCATACCTTTAATGATAATGATAATTGCAGCATTGCAAATGTTAGTTGGATGAGGCTCTCTCTTGTGGATCATCCATTGGTGATCCAGCTGATGAATGAGGAGAACTTCGAGGGTTGTTGGTGCTACTTTTGGAGACAGCATTTGAGCTTCTCTTAAAGTAGCTTTGACTTTTTTTAATGGTCTTTGTAAACCTCTCTATAGAGATTTAGTATATCTTCCATACCTCTCTTAAATTTAATGCTTCATTCCATGACTGGGTCAACATCAAACACTGTATCCATAAGTTCCGATGCCTGTTTCATTATGCCGGCCAATGTTTTTAAACTCAAATTCTTTGTCATCACCTCCTCCCCCCATAATCATTTTCATCATTAAACTTGTTCGGGTTTTTACCCTTCTCTTCGATGAGCTTTTTAAGATGACCTGGAAAAGCTGGAGTTGCGAAAGATAGATAGATACATAATTTATTTAACACATACAAGGATCCCCCAGGTAACATGTGTTATAATGGACAGGAACAATAATATAACATCAAATTACAAAAAGAAAAATAAAATAAAAAATAATACAAAATGCCTAACACAATAAGTATTTCCACAAATATGAAGAGCCCAACAGGCAAGTGCAAATATAAATACAAATAAATAAATGTCAGTCACTTTAGTCTCTAAATAGCATGTTTCTAAGAGTATGGAGCGAGTCGTGGAAAAAGTCTATTGAGGGTTGCCCTGCAAGTACCTCTTTGGAAGTTCTGACCATCCTTATTAAGGGAGAATACTTATACACATTCACCCTTGAGTAGGTCTCATGGAAGAGGGGAGTGTGCCGTGATCTTCTCATAGGAGTTGCAAAACCCACAAACTGCAATAAGGTTTCAGCGTTAAGCTGGCCACTAGTGATGTTGTGTAGAAACATAGCATCCAACACGTTACGCCTAGTCTCAAGCAGGGTAAGTTTGAAAGATTGACAAAGTTTCACATAGTCATTTTTATTATATGTTACATTTTCTTTCACGCACAGCCACTTCACAAAACGTCTCTGGACTCTTTATAATTAGTCAACCAAGGATTTCTGATGGGGATTCCAAATTACGCTCCCATATTCTAGTATGGGCCAAACAAGAGAGCAGCAGGAGCGGATAGATTTTCTTGAGGAGAAACTTTTTAATGAATTTTGCTTGATAAATCCTAGAATCCTAAAAGCCTTTGCACAAACTGATCTAATGTGAGTATAAAAGCTGAGGTTTGATTCAAGCCTTATGCCTAAATCCATGATTGCGCTCTCCCATTCAAATGAAACATCTTTCAAATTATATGAGTAAATGTAGGGGGTTTCCTGTGTGAAAAGGAAATCACCTTGCACTTGGGTACATTTGGGAAAAGATTCCATGAGTAGTATTTTCCGATGCCAATTCTCCACTTATTTTAACATTAAGTAAAGCATATCTTCTTTTAAATTCCCTTACTTGCTGTAAATGATTTGGTGCTACTTCCTTCAGTTGCCCCTTTAGTGCTCATATAAGTGATGCACTACTCAATGGAACTTTTTTCATGTTTTTTCTTTGATCCAAATATTTATGGTATTTTCTTCCATCTTTTCAATGATACGATCATGAGCATAGCAGGACACTTTTGCACTTTTAGGCGCACTTCCACTTACTCTAGCCCATATACTTGCCTCCTTTTTCTTTATGTATCTCACAGTGGATTCGTTTATGTTATATGCCCTACCAACAGACGCTACACTTTCATCTTGTGACAGCTTATCTAGCAATTTAACCTTTTCACTTAATGACATAAATTTTCTTGCCCTTCTCACTCTTTTATCAGCACTCATTTCACTTCCTTTATATTTTAGATATTGTGAGCAAGCGCAAAAATATTTTTGAAATTACAGATCTTTTAAAGACTGGCATTAAATAGCAATGGTAACTCTCTGTGCCTGGGCATTTAAAAGTGCATCATTCCACGTTACTAATTGTATTAGAGAGAACGTAAGGCTGCTAACAATACGACTCACAGTTCCAAACTGATTGCAGAATATACTCTCAAACGATTAATTATGAAATGGAAACCCCTGGGGCAAATGACCACAGATAATCTAGGGTTGCCAACAATTCCTACTTGGAAATGAAACCCATGGTCCCGCCTTTTGTTAAGCAGGACAGCAAATTTCCTGATTTTTTTCATTTCACTTTTACACTGTGTGATGTTCGATATCTTTTGTGTAATCCATCGGAAAATTTCCTTCCTTCACTTTCTCTTTTCTTCCTCCCATTCTAACTTACCTAATCACTTTTCAAGTGGGTAAAATCTAAACTTGCTTCGCTCTCACTTGGGTTGGATAAAAATCTTCTTATTGTTAGTCACCTGAATTACAGATAGCCAAGCAGAGAACAGCTGAGTCAACATTCCATGGAATCTTGATCATAACGTGTCATTTTATCTTCTGTTTGCAAATTATTTTTACAGAAAGATGCATTTCCAATACCTAGAGAGCATTTGGATGAAGTTTGGTGTGAACAAATGTTTAGATGGTCGTAGAATATCACTGCGTCACCTTTTATGCAGCATATGTAACTCATGACGTTGTATTGAACGGTGTTTTAAAGTAGGCGATCGCAAATAAGAGAAGCTTACCTCCTGCGAATATTGAAACTTGCTACAATAATTTCTGCACTAATACGCCAATATGAAACCTGCAAATATGGAGGGATTACCATATATACAAATTGAAATGATTTTGTTTAGTCAATGAATATATTATATATAATTAACATTGTAAATAACTTCAAACCCATAGAATTCACCTTCTCTCATCATCTTCAGCACCAAATAACTCATCCCAATCTGGTTCTTTAATGAAACGTCATATGGGTCATCAAAATTCTCTATATGATTACCAATCATGTCTTTATCAGCCTCACAATCCCACAAAATATCATCTTCTCTAAAATTCATTTGATATACCACACTTTCTTATTATATCTCTACTAATTTCATTCCATGACTATACCACCCATTCACACAATGTAGCCAGAGTTGGACTCCATGTGCTGCCTCCTTTGGTGCAAGTCTTTTCTCCTCCAATCATCAAGTCATTCCATTTTTTTCTCATGTTATCTTTAAAGGGTCTACTTATTGAGACATCCACTGACTGTAAAATGCTGGTCAGGATGGCAGTAATTGCTGCAACATCACTGTTAAGCTGCCTAGCTTCAGCAAAAACCTCAGTGACAAAATGCGTATTGAGCATATCCCAAATGATTACATTTTTTCCATGAGCATTTTTCTTTGTTGAAAACTCCAAACATTCTTTAGCCATGTTTTCATGCCATTTTCATCCATCCATCCATTATTGTGTATATAGATGACTACTTTTTTCAGAAATTTCTCTATTGGAATAGTTTTTTGTGTGAATATGAGCATTGGCTTAAGCTTAGTGCCATCATACATGGCAAAACAATGGTAAATCTAGTTTTTTCATGTCCTGTTGTCTTGACTAGTACAGTCTTTGCTCCGATTTTATTAACCATCTGGCTATATGACATGTTGAAATTCATTGCAGTTTCATCCATGTTCCTGTTATAAGCCAGTCTGTATCAGTTTTTCTGTCAATGTTTAATTGTAGAGACACGTACAACACACAAACACAAAAAAACATGCAAGCTTATTGGGCCTATGCCCTTCTTCAGCGATAGTATATTTTATATATATATATATATATATATATATATATATATATATATATATGTATGTGTGTGTGGTATTATTTATATTATCTATTATTTGTAGATTCTTGAGCATAGTTGTGTGGTATTGTTGTAATTCAGGATAATTAACATTGATATTATAAATTGACATTTTAAAATTTCTTTTAAAAAATCCTCCTTAACAAAAACAACCTATTAAAATAATTTTATGACTACTTCAATGAATAGCAATTGTAGTTTATGTATTAAAAGTGTGATATGATAAATGAAATTGTAAATCTGATGACATCAGACTTCATGGTCTCTCTTTATCCTTACAGACATTTATTGAATGTTTTACTTAAATGAAAAACATTTAGAATTTATTATTTAAATTTATAATGAAAAGGGCTTTGAAAATTGTTTTTAAATAAATTGAGTTAGAGAATATATTTTGATCATTTACTGTACAATAACAGGTCCTTTATCATTTTTATAGATCGTCCAATGCCACCATCTAATGTTGAGGCAAAGCTTGTGCAAGTTGGAGAAACAGAAATTAAAACAAAAGAAAAAGAAGAAGAAATAGGGGAGGAGATAAAGCCAACAACAAGATATTACCTTCGGCTATCATGGTCCCCACCTGAGGATGATGGAGGCTGTAAGATTGGATCTTACATCATAGAATATTACAGGGTACTTATTAGTATTACCATAAAACCTCTCAAAATGTGCAACTGCTTAATTTTTTTTTATTTTCATCTACAGGTTGTCAGAAAGGTGACTCCCTATTTTTTATGGATTATTGATCCTAAACTAAAGGAGATATAAATTAATTCCATTAACTGAATTGAAGCATGTTTGTTGCCATTTAATTTTTTACAAAATTAAATGTATTTATTGCAAAGGTAAATTATAACAGGCTCCCAGATTGTCTGTTCACTTATGTAACCTTACCAGTACACTTTCAACAGATTTTATCAATAAGTCAACTAGTTCATTATTCTTCATTCTATGAGACTGGGTAGAAAAAAATGTTCACAATTAAAAAAAGTAAAAGGAACAATGATGAAATAAAAAAAAATTGTGATGTTCTTTGTAATGTGCTAGAGTGTGACTTTTCAGACACTCATAATTATGATCCCTTTCATTATCAAAATGGAAAAATTACCCCTGGTATCATTCTGTAGTCAGTGCAGTGGAATTTTTCCAAGTTTAGCATAGAATGCTGCAGGAGTAAGGAAGAACCGCATTATATCCAAATCTATGGAATAAGTGATGACGTTTTAATCAGGAAGTTCTGTATTTGAGTTCCTGATTCCCACAGAAATCTTGCAATAGTCTAAATTTGTTTAAAGTACTATATTTTGAAATTAAATAGATGCTATATAGAATGTAGAGATATTAATTTTTGTTTCATTGATGACATCCCTTTTGTAAATGAATTTGTTTTCCCCATTTACTGCTTTTTCCAACCTATTTCCCCAATATTATTTCAAAGAAAACTATGCGTGATGCTCCAATCCACAGTTCACTTTCTGTTTGTCTTTCTCTAGGCTCATCATTCATATTTCAATTATCGTACTATTTGTATGTTATTGTAAGCATATAAGAAATAAAAAATTCAGAGGAGTTGATAATCATTGAATTGATAAATGTATTTTTGTAATTTAGTTCTGAGGATGATGAAGATATACTGTGGTTGAATAACTGTTGGTGAGGATATTTATATATTTCACACATTCTTGCTTTCAGATTGGCTGGAACGTTTGGCTGAAGGGTATCACCTGTCGCCAGCCATCCATTTCACTAGATAACTTAATTGCTGGCTCAGAGTACCGCTTCCGTGTAAAGGCAGAGAATCCTTATGGTGTGAGTGATCCAAGTCCAGAATCAGCGAGTGTATTTTTGCCCGATCCAAAAAGAGGGTAATTTTCATCATATTTTTTATTATTATCTTATGATATGTTTATATGTATGGTATACTAATAATTCCAAAGAATTACACAAAAGAAAATTAGTAGATATTTTTCTATAAATTTACTTAATTTCAATTACATACTTTTTGTGACTTAACCTCGAACATATTAGAGGGCCATTCTGATAAAATTTTGATTTTGATAGAATTTGAAGGAACTTTACCAGTTTAAACTGTCATTTAAATTACATATCACATACAAATAGATAGAACTCTTATCCACCCAGGTCCATTAGGAAGCTTAATTATCCACAGATGATTATTTCTCATATTGGATGGAGTAGGTGACATAATATAGATTCAATTCAACAATGCACAGAATTTGAAGGAGGCATTCCAGTGTAAACTGTCAATTCAGTTACACACACACACACATGCACACACACACACACATCAATGTTCCCACTAATTTTTCATAATGTGTATGCGGAATAAATTTGCCATGTGCAACTTTTTCAGAAATTTGCCCTTTTTCTGTGGCACCATTTTTTCCTCGACAGTCAAAAAAGGCAAATAAATGCATCTGGGTATATTAAAATTGTTTCAGAGCATTAGAATGCATATTATATATGGTAACAAATTCAAACAGTTTTTTCATTTAGTTTTGGTCAGTCATTAACAGCTACCTATTTTCCTGAGCATTGTAACAATAGAACATTGTAAATGGCATCACTACTACTCAAAAGTAAGTAATAATAGATCTTTCCTCTCTATGCTAGAGATTCTTATACATTGTAACTGAAATACATATCATTGTATTTTAAATTGGAACAGATGCTTCTATCAAGATTGCTATGATTATATTCATCTTCCCATCCCTTATGGAGATATGCAGTGAAAAGTTACATTGACATTAATGTTACTAAATTCGTTATGATGACTCACTACCCTAAATTGTCCCTTACACTGTAGTGTAATTCCTCCTAACAATGTCTTGGTTCCCTACACTTGCCATTAATACCTTGTATTTGAGTTGGAAACATAACCAGTTTAAAAAAAAATGTTTTATGCCAGAAGAATTGAGAGTGGTTCAACTCTAAGTGAAGTGTGCAAAGAATTTCTACAGTTTTGGTCTAATTGACAGAAAATTTGCAGTTTCGTGGATAGTTTGAGTCGTAGTGCTCAAGAATCTGACAGCCTGTGCAGTATGATATAGAGGAGGCTTTGATTAAATGAATGTCACAGCCAAAGAACTTAAACATACCAATAAGTGGGCCCATGTTAAAGGTAAAAGCTGGAGAGTTGGCAAGTTTGTTTGGAGTTAAAAATTTCAGTTGTTCTAATAGTTGGATAGATAGATTTAAAGTAAGACATAACATTAACTTTGGCAAAGTAAGTGGTGAAGCTAATGATGTAGACCTAACATTAACTAGTGACTGGTTAAAAATAGTATAGCCTAAACTTTGTGAGAATTATAGTGACTCTAATATGTTTAATGGAGATGAGACTGAGTTGTTCTTTAAGCTAACTCCAGACAAGACATTAAAATTTAAAGGTGAAAAGTGTATGAGGAAATTATTCAAGAATAGGATTACAGGTTTTGTTTGTACCAGTATGGATGGCAGTGAGACATTGAAATTGTTTGTGATTGGCAAATCAAAAAAAAATCAAGGTGTTTTAAAAACGTTAAAAGCTTGCCTGTTCGATAGCAATCAATCAAAAAGTTTGAATCAAGTCAACTCTTTTTGAAGAAGTTATAATAAGTTGGGATCATGAATTTAACTCTCAGAACAGAAAGATTTTGTTATTAATTGATAATTGTACAGCTCATCCTAAACTTGGATCAAAGTTTAGCAACATTAAGCTTGTTTTTCTGACTTCTAACACAAGAGTTCTTCAGCCAATGAACCAAAGAATAATTAGAGAAGCAACCCTGATAGCAGTGACGGTAAAACGTGAAAATTATTTTAATGTTGTGTTTCGTAGTTTTTCGAGAAATTTGAACTGTTTTCAATTGTTAAATATAATGGCGTCATACCTATATCTCGATATTTTATATCCAAATATGCGCTAAACGTATGGATGATGATTCCATAATCTTAGCAGAAAATATCGTTATTTTTCATAAATTTAATGTATAGGGAATTGTCTTAATGATGATTATTCTTATAGCTCATGCAAGGCGATCTGAGTCACGAAACTTGAAATACGAAAACTTGGACACGAGCCGATTACCAGAGAATTTGGAAATAGTTGTCTTAATTTAACAGATAATTATAAATATACTGCTATTATTCGTGGAATTTATTATTTAATACCTATAGGCTCCACGTGATTGAAGTGCTGTCGCCCTGGAGATCGCGTTGCTTTATTTATGCGTTTAGATCTTGGTGTATGGTGATTTTTTTAAGCGCTTTCAGTATGTAAGCATCAACTACTCACATATATATATATATACTAAGCCCCCTGCATTTTGAAGCTCGCCAACTCCCCCCCCTCCCCCCTTTGCTCGCTGTTTCTCCGTTCCAACCATGTAGGTTATTTTATAATACAGAGCGCAATATCTTTCTGTAACTCGATTTTTATATTAAGTCGAATAATTTTTTCTTTCCCTTGAGATTGGAGTTATAGAAGTTCCACTGTATACATACAAATATATAAAAAATATATTTCCGTATTTTTTATTTTCTGTAACTCGAATAATTTTTCTTTTCCTCGAGATTTGAGTTATGGAAGTTACGCTACATTTCGTTATGACGGAATTAATTTCCATTAAAAGCATTTAAGGTCCCTAAAAAGCAATGGGGTCGTTGCCATGGTTTTTATACATTTTCATTGTTGAAAAGTGGAAAAATGTACTCTTTTCCGATTAAAAGCAGATATTTACGGTAATTCGGTATGTAATTGAAGTCTGCCTTAAAAAATTAAGAACTCGGTTCTTTTTGCTAGGCCACTGTTCTTTTCCCAAATTTGCATCCCAATGAGTGCTTGTCATTTCCCGGATCTTTCACAATCCCGGGATTCCGGGATTAAAAATTATAAATCCTGGGATCCCGGGAATTTCCCGGGATTCGAATAAACAATTTAAAAATCATATAAAAAGAAAGGAAAAATGAAAATAAGGTTACCAATTGCTTGTTTATGAACCAGGATTGAAATAAAACTTTTTAAAATTATAAAAAGAATAAAATAAAAATATTGTTACTTTTTTATGAACAGGTGAATCTTAAGTAATTTTACTCTAGCTTTAGGATTTTTTTAACAATTCATTCGGATTATTTAATGTTTTAGTAGAAAATTATTCCATTTTATTTATTTGAACCTCGTATCAGACAAAACGCTTACATATTGATGTGCTTGTGTTTTCCGGTTTTTAATCGCTCCCGGGACCCTGAGAAGTTCGAAGAAATTTGTTAAAATCGCTTACAAATATGGGTTACACGAATAAGATAAAAAATAAATGAAATTAGCATTATTTATTGATCTGAAATTTGCTTATCATAATGATTGTAAAACTATAGTTACCAATACACACGGTATGTAAAATTTGAATTGAAACATATATAGCATTAGCATACATTTCTCACATAGATACAAAATCATATCGACAACAGTGTTCTAATTCTTATTTCCTAGTAATTGATTTATAGCAACTTTTTAGAAAACATAATGTGGTCACACTACGATCACTCAGTGATGTGCATATTTGGGTTATGAAAACACCAGCTGCAGTTATGAGATAAACCTGAACTTTGATACCCCAAACAGTTTATCAAAATATGCTCAATTTGGGAGAGAATCTGTATGCAATGTCTACTCACACTCTATAGCGCAGTGGTCTTCAGGCGTTTTTGCTTTCGTCTAAATTATTTTTGAATATGGAATACATCAATATAGTTTTTAATTGGAGAATATGGAAAACGAATCAGTTGAATTGTAATTGGGAATACTAAAAACGTAAAGTCGGGGGCATTTACATATTATCCGGACGTGAAATTCCTGTCGTAAATTTGAGGAAAGCGGAAAATCGCGGAAACGTAAAATCCGTTAAAATTTATTATTGTTCTTATGGAACAAACACCGGGACCGAAAGAAAAATGCGTAAATTCGAGGAAAACGTAAAATCGGAGGACGTAAAATCGAAGCTTCACTGTATATATCCCCACAATAATGCAAGCATTTGTGAGTGCTCTATACAAATTTCTTCCTTATTATTGCATTAGAAGTGAAACTAAGCAACTCTGAAGCAAAGAGAGTCTTAGTGGTCCCTTTAGGTACGGCACGGACGATAAAGGCTAGAGAGTAAAATTTTCTTTATGATATCCCGGGACTTCCCGGGATATTCAATGGATTTACCGGGGTACGGGAAAACCATTTTACCCACGGGATATCGAGATGACGAGCACTAATCTCAACCTGTATATTAATTTAAATCGCTTTTTTCCTGTGGTAGAGCGTGTGAGACAACGGCAGCATTTAGGAATATGTTTGAGGTGTCAAAAGAAAGGTCTTACCATGCATGCAGGCACTTAAAGAAATTGAGATTAGAGCTTTGGGTCGCCATTTATTGATGATGTTTATCACATCAGAATGTCAATTGTGGGAATGGGGAAACTAAGAACCGGCGATAGCGCAAAAACGGCTCGACCGATTTTTACGAAACTTGCAACGCATCGAAAGGTCGATCCAACTTAGATCTTAAGCTACATCTCACATCAAAATTTCAATCAGGAGGGAGTTGTGGACAGGGGGCATCTAAAAAACCGGTGATAGTGCAAAAACGGCTGAATCGATTTGCACGAAACTTGCGACTTATCCTAAGGTCGATCCAACTTAGAACTTAGGCTGCATGCAATATCAGAATTTCAATCAGGAGGGGAATGCGTCTCTATCGATATTTTGAATAGAAGATAATTTCGATATAGGTTACGGTGGGTGTATGAGTGACCCGATCCGAATGATATTTGAAAGCAGTCAAACGGTAGGAGGAGACAGGCAGTTCGAGGGAGAGATGGGTGATGTTGTGTGTGTTAGTCACCACATGTGGGAGATGCGAGCCGGGTCTCTGCAGTTGCTCTCTGCTAACCGTCGACTTCGACGGGTAACCCCTAGTTTTAAGTAATTTAAAAATGCATTTTTAGAAAGCCTTTTACTGAATCCCATGCTTTTCTTATGGGGTATTGAAATGGAACATCGGGGTTAAAAACACCCCTAAAATATTAACTTTCTTGTGACCTTCGATTTTTCTCATCGGTTGTGCCACTCAATCTACCTACATACCAAATTTCAGATTTCTAGCCCTTCTAGAAGTTCTTAAGAGTTTTATGTCAGTCTTTGGATTTTTACATCAGAGTGGAAGGTTGAAGTTTCGCAGGAATGTTTGATTCAGATATATAGATTAAATGACGAAAAAAAATACGAAAAAAGATCCGGGTTCGACTCCAGAGGGGTGATTTCCGTTTCCCGTAAGATAACACGTAAAAATCGACTTTTTAAAGTGCAGACTTTTATTATTTTGGAAATTAAAAATAGAAAAAATTGACGTGCGATCTTCAAATTTAAACTATGTTTTAGAAAAATTAATGAAGTTTCTTATTATATTCATCTTTTTCCGCCTACCGTTCGAAATCTCTCATATTGAACATTTAAATCACATATTTTGGAAAAATATCGGCTTTTAAACAGGATGTTGCCTTGCCGGCCACGTCTTTGTTAAACTTCGAGAATAAATCGTTTTCTCAACCTGCATAGGTGTAATATATACGAGTGCATAAGCTGCCTTAAATTACCGTAGGTTTTTTCGCGAAATTACGTAATCCTAATGGGACTGGGATTTAGTTTGGATTCTTTTGCTTATCTAAACGACTATATAGATGTCGAGTAAGAGAGAGGGGGATGTAAGGAGGGAGATAGGAAGGAAAGGATATAGAATGGAAGGTACATAGAGAGTAAGGGATGTATAGAATTAAAAAAGAGCGTGAGGAAAGAGATAAAGAGGGAGACGGAGAAAAAGAGGGAGAGCTATGGATTGGGACAGGAGGGAATGAGAGAGGGGGGAGGTCGTCGAAAAGTGAGGCAGAGAGAGGGGAAGAGAGAGAGGGAGAGAGAGGGAGAGAGAGAGGGAGAGAGAGGGAGAGAGTGAGGGAAGGGAGGGAGGGAGAGAGTGAGGGAAGGGAGGGAGACAGAGGGAGGGAGAGAGGGACGGCGAGAGGGAGGGATTATTATTCTTTATTTAATATTATTACTTCATTTTTGACAAGGGGCTCATCATTGGAGAAAACAAGATTGAGAAAGAAATTCTCCCAAATCTCTATTATGGATAATTTTATTCCGGCTCTTACTCATTAAGTATAGCTGTTATTATTCATTTCTAAGTTCCCCATTGAATTTCAATGGGCAATTATATTAGAAAAATAAACGAATTTTATGATTATCCATAATAATGAGTTACGATTACTTAAGATGTATGGTTTCAGTAGGATTGCCAGTCTTAAGATGGGGTTTTCAACCATAAAGTAACTGAGACCCGTCATATGACAGGTAATACACTAGTAGAGAGATAATACCCTTCCTCCCTCCAATCCCCCACTTCCTACCCCTCCCTTCCCTGTTTTTTCTCATTTCACTATCTCAGCCACCTTCCATCCATTCTTTCCTCTATATCACTTTCCCTCCCCCTCTCCTTTCTTTACTTTCTCTTTCACCACCTACAATACTCCTGTTACTCTGGTCTGCTTTTTCTTACTTCTTTCAATGTCTATGTATTTGCATTCACTATGAGCATTATTTGAATCAGCTTCCCTTATATTGTCATGCTCAATAACTGTCCTTCATTACCTGTGTTTCTATTTGCATGCCTTTGACATTCCAATATATATAGTTCAAGTTTCAACAACAGTTATTGAGTTATTGGAAAATGAATTCATTCATATATTGCAAATTCAAATAATTAAATATATATGAATTCTGATAGAAGCAGGTAAGTATTTTATTGAGTATACTACAAATCAATTTAAATTTTATCTGTGACTGCAAAACCTTCAACTTTAACTCAGGCTGATGGAGGCTCCAGAGAAGGGGCCAGAGCTAGCAAGCTCAGAATGGCTGTCTGCACAAGAGAGGATGCGAGAGGAGGTGGAGAGCAGAGAGCGAGAAGATGAGCAGAGAGAACGACTGCAGAGGAAGAGACGAGAGGTGGAGGAAGTGGAAAGAGAGGAAGAGGAATGGAGGCAGAAATTGGTGAGAAGGAGGCTAGAGTTGACCCCTTCTCCTGGCTCCTCACCTGCCTCCCCACCAACATGGGAAGGTGATACCAGCCCCCGGGCGGACTATGCCACTGTAAAAAAAGGACCCTTAATTTCTGGGAGCAGCAATGTCATGGGAGCAAGAAGGATAGAGAAAGAGACCCCCAATGTTGGAGCTGAAGGGACAGAGTTTATGCTGGTGTTGGTTCCACCTAAGGATTCTGATTTGCAGCAGGACGAGATGGGTTGGTAGCTTTTTTATGACCATGTTTGTCTCATCTAGCATAGCATAGTAAGTTAGATATTTTCCATAACCACAGATATTCACTCAGGCATTGGCATTAAATTATACTACTGATAATTTTATGCATGGAATTTCATTTTTTTCCATAATCATTATTTATGTTATTTTATGTGTAAAGGATAAACACTTCTGGGATTTCTTCCTAAAATAGAAGTGCATAATTGTTATTCTATATCCTTTGAAGTTTCTTATTCAGGGTCATAAGTTACAAAATACACTTAGGAATTCATTATTATTATTTATTACAGTTACAACCTATAGCAAGAAATTAAGAAATCATCTCAAAGGCAGGGTTGCCATCTTAGACCAATTATCAATCCAGAGATTTCTAAAATAATTTCATGAAAATGCATTTTATTATTATTCTTAACATGGGAACTAACACATTTTAACAAAGGCATAAATTAAATTTGAACTCATAAACTTATTCTATTTACTGTTCCTTACTCTTTATTTATTTATTAAGAGCATAATAAAATATATTATTTAAATTTTCATATTAGTTATTTTCATTTTGAAATAGTCAGTAAATCTTGTTTCTGTTGTCAAGTCATAGCAAATCCTGTTAAATTCATTATAATGAGGAGCTCTGATTTCTCTGCATTTACTTTATATAGATTACGTTCATCTCTCCATATCTTGCCCGTCTCCCAAAATAATATCTCCAAACTGGCAATGGTAAATTTTTGTATAGCCAAGGTTTTGTAAATGCAACCAGGAGCTCAAAGATTATATGTACAGTAAACTTGGAGACTGCAGGTTAAACCAGATGAGGTTGCTACCTTACAGACAAAAATGGCTGGAATATAATTAATAATGAAGACAGTCACTGAACTGTTGTATACCAAATCTTAATTTTTTTTTGTAAATTAGCCAGTTTACAATTGAAAACAAAATAAGAGTGAAGATAATAGAAGCTCTGTAACTCAACATATTTGAACAATTATGTATATTCCTGTTGTATCTCCCGTTATTTGCAGAGCTCTCCAAAATTCAGAAAACATCTACAGTGGGGCAGTAGCGTCCACATTGAAACCACTAGTTAAGCTAAAAATAAAACATATGTTAATAACTCCTATAAAATAAAATATTTTAAGTGACAACCAGAAAACAACATTATGTTGCAGTGCAACCGAACCTGCATGTAAATTCAAGTTATTTGTTTCAGAGAAATGTTTAACAAATCTATGTTCTTTTTAATCCAAGCCAATAGAAGTTGTATATTTTGATATTTTATGAATTACATACTACCTTTATGAAATTTACGTCTTCAAAAGTACTTAAAGTCAAAGGCAGAGGCGCAAAATTTAAACAACGATTTGTTTCTAGGGTATCTTGATCGGCGTTTTTCTCGAGCTTATAAAATCAGCGGCGGCTCTCCTCTGCCGAAAGATTGCGTCACAAGACCCCCCTTTTCCGATTCCTCTTCACCCACGTGACGTAGACGGCGAGCGATTCGAGTGCTTTGGCTCGCTCAACGGGTGGTCCGCAGTCCCGAATGTGTATCGCGCGTCATGTCTCGTGCTATATACACGTTTTTTCTCCCGGGCGCCTTCATTTTATTCCTCCGAGAAGATCTCCTTTCAACGGGACATATTGCTACTCCTGGTCGTTAAAAAAGCTTAAGGCGACAGCTTAACATTGGGTAAAGCGCTCCATTTAAAAAACAATTCCGTCGGAAATATCTGCCGTATTTTGACCTGCATATTGAGCATCGATACCCTACAACATTACGATTCTTTCCACTTCTGGAAAGCAGGCCATTATGCTCACCATTTAGTATTAAAATTTTGCTTTATTAATAACAATATTTCGAACAGTTCTTTGCGGGATAATTTCAAAGCATTTTTAACGTTAGGCTTCACATTGTTTATTTACTATTGGAGACATCTTTCACACATCCCAACGCAAACCTCGAAATTGTAATAAAACCCGTAACAGAATAAGAACATAAATTTGCAAAATATTTCTGGTGTTGAAAGTATTGGTGATTAAGATTTATTTTTCTTATGTTTAACATCTTAAGCTTATCCCATTTTCGCCTTAATATTATTGGATTTTTGTACGATAAGAGGCGTTTAGTTGTGTTAAATCAAGTTTTCTTTTCCTTAGTAGGAAGCATTCAACAATAAACTTGTGTTGTATTATTTATAATAACATTATATTTATTCCATTTCGATTTAGGATTCCAAACCCGTAGTCTGCAATTTAGAATAAGAAATAAATAATCGATACATGTAATATTTTCTCGCAAATAAACATCCGCAAATTTTTAATGCAAGAATTTTTAGCTCCAAAATATAAAATTTATTGATCATCATTAATTAGAATTATGCGATAGTTAAGCTATTCCTTTATTGGTTTCTTAAACTATATTATAAAACAATGATGCCAAATCTTCCCTCGTTGAATTCATAGATTCAAAGTTCTTCCTGCCATTCAAATTATTTTCCTTGGAAAAATTTAGTTCGGCCAAATTTTTACGTTAGTTTTCTTGCCCGAACATATGAAGTACTTGCTTAAGAATTTGCATGAAACTTGCTTCAACCCATTTTCCTCCCCCAGACTATTTGGACTGCCGAAGAAAGTCGACCGTGAGCGAGGGTCCGCGGGAGTTCGAGGAGGGAGAGGATGAAGGAGAGGAGCATCCGATGGCACCTCCAATGTCACTCTCGGCGCCCGTCATCAGCGGCATAGAAGGCGATGGAGGAGAGAACGGGTTGATGCCCCCTCTGCGCAACGCCGTGAGCTCCTCTGAACTCCTCCATGAAAGAGCTATGGCGAGAATCTACCAGGCGGCGGCCGAAGAAGAGGCTGCAGCGGCGTCAGGGAGGAGGGGCAGCGCGGGAGCCTCTTCCATCAGACGCGGGAGCGCTTCTTCGAGGCGAGAATCCTTCAAGGAGAGAGAGAACTGGAAGGAGTTGGGGGAGAAAGAGAAGGAGGATAAGGTCAAGAAAGCCGATCTCAGGGAAGGGCCGATAGAGGAGAGGGAGGAAGAGAGGAAAACCAGGGTGCAGGAGGAAGAAGAAGAGGAAGAAGCGGAGGAAGAGGGAGAAGATAACTTCCGGGAGGAGGAGGAGGAATCCGAGGAAGAAATCGAAGAGGAGGAAGACGAAGAGGAAGAGATCAGACGAATCGAGGAGAGGGACCGGCGGAGGGCGGAGGCGATAAGGAGGCAGGAAGCTGAGTTGGCTGCGAGCGAGGAAAGGATGGGCGGGCTCAGCTTCGGCGCCGGCGGTCGCTCGGGTAGGTTAGTGGTTCACGAGCAGGCGCCACCCGTACCACCGCACCGTGGGATACCCTCACCTCCGAGGACTCCGGAAGAGCGACTGGTGTCGTACAAAGTTCCGGAAATGACCAGACCCGCGGAATATGGTTCCCAGAAAGCTTCCGAAGACGTCGCCATGCGGAAGTTTCCGACTACGAGGGCACCCGTCCCGGCCCTTCGCATAAGCAACATCGAAGACTACGACGACGAGGGTAAAGCGCTCGATCCAACCGCTGTGGTAATCGGCCACTACGGTGATATCATCAAGGAGATTAGCAGCAGGGTAAGGAAAGCGTCTCCCACTCTGTACCTCAGCAGGGAAGAACTGAAGGCAAGGGCTGAGGAAGACTTCGATCCTTTCGAACATGGGCTGTTAATAGGGGAGACGGAGGCGGATACGAGGCTGGAGAAAGCGGTAAACGAGGAAGCCGTGGTGGAGACTGAACCAGAAGGGCAGGAGACCGAGGTCCCAGCGGTGGAGAGGGAGGCCGAGAACGTGGGGGAGGTTTCGGCGAAGGAGGAGGAGGTGGCGGAAATGAGGGCGATCGTCCCCGCGCCTACTCCTCCGCCTCCGAGGGTCCTCACCGCGAGTGAATTAGCCGCGGAAGAGAGGATGCGACTCATCATAGATTCCTTCACCACGGCGTGCCTTCTAGCAGTGGCCTCTTGGCTCCTCTTTAATGGACACGACAGGACCGCCGCCGCCCTGGTCGGTTTGATTGCCGCCAAGGAGATCTATAAAGCGATCCTCCGAAGGTTTCCGTTCCTTCGGAGAACTTAAAGAAATACAAAAAAATTAAGTCCACTAAGATGTACTTTTTTTGTTTTTGATAACGGTGGCAATTGTTCAGTTCTTCCTCTCTTGAGGCAACGGTTGTTACATCGCATTCTTCTAAAAAAAGATGCCGAGTAACTTTAAAAAAATGATTATTTCAACCGTCCACATTCCCGATGTTGTGTTTTATTTGGGAGTTTACGATTTTTAAATCGCACTCCACCATATGTTTGTTAACTTGAACTAAACTAAACTTTGCATATCATTTCTTCGTATCATATTCTGAGGTATTTTTACTGGTGACATGAGTTAGCTTTGACGGTATTTTTTATATCCGTCTTGTTTTTAATTCTAAAGATTTTATAGACGATAACAAAAAGACATTGATGGCTGTACATGTCGATGTGATTATTAAGTGCCTAGTGGAATAGAAATGTTAATTTTTTTATTGTTATCGTTGGCTTTGGAAGGAAATTATTTTGTTATCTTTGGATTTTCTTATATAACTCTTATTCTTGACTGACGCGACAGCTAAACCCAGTTTGTCACCATTTTGCGTAAAGATCTATTTATGACTTTTTTAAGTTTAATATTAATTTATATTAAGCTCATTGTAAAAATTAAATAAAGATTTATTAATAAGGCATAAAATAACTAAAATAAGCTCAATAACAACGACAAGCTTAAGCCTGTTGCTCTATTTTATGCTTATTTCGACGGCTATACATGTTATTTTTATATATATTATATTCTCATTATTCTTTGCATAGCCTCCTATTTTTGACTCTGGTTTCTAATTCATTTAATTTCTACACACGCTATGGTTCTGTCCGTTGTTGAACATTTTCTTAAAGGCAAAAATGTGGTTGCCAATATCCAGCAAACATTAATGAATTTGATTTTCACCTGTATTAATTAGTGTTACAGTAGTTGTATCGTCATTTTATTTACCGGAATGAATGTATAATATAGTCAGTACTTATTAAACGTCCCGAATGAGTTTCGTGTGACTTAGTGAATGAAATGTTTTATTTTATCCTTGTTTCCTTCAGCAATGAATTCGATAATCCACATACTGATTCATATTACCGGTTATAATATGAAATGATATAATGAGGATAAAGACGACGAAGTTCTTTAGGAAAACTTCGGGAAATACTGCATCGTATTTTTACAAATCATGTCGAGTTGAATTATTCTGCAAGACCAATTAGTACAGTACGCCATTCATAGTTTATTATAAGGCTGGGGACCAAACTTCTTGCATTGGAGACCATAGGAAAAATGCCACCCACTCGCTTTGGAGAGGGGAGAAGAGATAGCTTGTGCCAGCATTAGCTGACTCTTACGAAATGCATCAAGAAACTATGTGGGATACTGAAGAGAGCATTTGCGCATCTACCTTACTATGTTCATCAGAAAGTTCGGTTAGCGGTGAGAAGATCCTACGAACTAAAATATCCCATCATTGCTTTGGTGTACAGATTTATATCTACGCTTTATCCATTAGATCGTGCTCATCAATTTAATGATAAGCTACTTACGGTTTGATATCAAATTTTATGTTAGGAATTAAAGCCATCGTCTCCCTCGCTATTATATTTTAAATGGAACGAAAAATCTCATCAACATTTGCTCTATAAGTAACTGAGTGAATACGAGCTGAAAGCAAGTATAAATGACGTCATTCGACCTTTCGGTGTTTTAGTTATTGTTTCTTTTAATAAATTCACGACGGTCACTCTGGGTGTACTTGGGTCATTTATCTTTCGAGAAAATTAGGACCAAAAATAAAATTCCATGTCTCGTCTCAAATATAAAATACTAGAGCTGTTCCGGGTCGTGCTGTGCACTTTTATGCATGTAATTTATAATCCTGCCACAAGATGGAATGAATAATCCTACTGAAGGTGCTTTGTTTAATAGAAGTCATCAAGAGTGTACTTATTTTAAAATCAGTATCAATGGTCCTGGGAATATGCTTCACGCATTAAGAAGTCAAATCGAAAGGTTTGCATTCTCATGTAGTTGATTACAACTTCAAAACGGGAGAGATAAATAATATCGCTCAGAAGTGTTACTTATCCGCACTTTATTACAAAACTTTCTAGGAATAATTTTTATAAATTCAAAGCTAAAACTAACATTAACTGGTCTCAACAAAACGAAATTATTATTTATACGTTTTGAGTTGTTTAATCTTTAAGAAAAATCGACTTAGAATTCTTATCATGTCTCTTGAAGCAGGTTTGGTTTAGAATATAAATAATATACTGAATAGATATTAAAATTTTAAGTATGATAACACACATTTACGAAAGTTCTAATCGATAATTCTCTATTGAGTTGTAAGTTGCCAGTAGAAATATTTTAAAATGCATTATCGGTGACTCGACATTAGTAACATATATTGCAAGTCACTCAATAGAAACATTGAGTGTTACAAATGAAAACATACCAACTTTTTCTTAAAACGAACCAGATATGTTTAAGTGGCACTTTAAATACTTATAGATTCTTTTTGGCTGAAGGAATTTATTAAATATAAAACGACGGAACGGATTCCCCTTCTCTCTTATTGCCTCTTTCTCACCCCCTTTCTTCTACACCCCCTCTCACCTATTTCTCCTCCAATTTCTCTCCCTCTCTTTCTGCCAGTGCCAGTCTCTCAAAACCCTTCCAAGACTCTTCTCGCTCTACGTCCCTTTCCCCTCGCTTCCTTTGACGGACAGCATTCTGGCAGCCATTGAATGACATTCAGACTTTCAGTAGGTAACTTTTGATGACGTTTTAATTGCCCGATACAAATAACGTTAATATTTAGCATAGTTTGTTGGAAATTTTTAGATTTTAAGTTTCCTTGGAACGTAATTCCAATTAAGAGGTTGTATTAGCTGAATTCTTTCAAAAATTCTGCAATTATCATTGCTAATGTTAAGTAAACAAAAATTACACTATATATAATTTTTATAGGATCATGCTGATTTAAACACATTTATTTATTTTAAATGGTTATTATTGAAAACTCCCGCATTAATGTTGTTCGTGATGGATTTCACACGCTCTATATTCTGAAAAAAGTCTCAGGAATAATCAATAAATTTATGTAGCCATTATCAGCGTAGCAAAGAATAGCTCGCGGAAGTAAAATGAAATAATTGACCGTGAAATAGGTCGCAAACTCAGGTCTGGCCACCGCTCAAATTAGAGATTCTTTATGCCATCAACGCTACGCTAAACCATCTGGAAAGTCACTATTTTGTTCTTCTAGTCGAAATTTTTACGTTTAGCTAACTTTCCTGGAATATGGGAGTGAGTTACCAGATGATCTTTGACGGCCAATGAAAACCGAATTCCGGAAGACACTTTTAGGAAACCCCATGTGAGACCAAGGGACTCTATTCGAGTGCTGCCTTCCTCGATGCCTGACTGAGGGCTAGCTTAGTAGCTGAGCGCACTGATCTACGCCACAGAACAATCTTTGGTGGTAAGGTTAACCTTGGCAGTTGAGACGAACCTTTAAACGTTCCCTTTGTTTCACCATTCTTATTTTGCTATACTTAGTCTGTCGTCGCTCCCCTAATCCTACATCGAACTCTCTGAAACCTTCTCCTCCTTCCTCTCGCTTTCTCCTTTCCATTTTATCCTTCCTATTCTCTCCCCTTCCACGAGGACCACGCAAGTCCTATCTCCTAAATAACTGACAACAGTAAATTATCCCACGTGCTCACTCGCATCGAAACTTTTATAATGCTAGTTCACAAAAGTTTATGGCAGTTAATGAACAATAAGGTATACCTCTTATCCAGTGATTTTTTCTTGGATCACTTCAGTCTTATATTTTCAAAGTCAGTCGTTTTTCCTATAATATAGTTAATATTCCACTATTGAAACTGTATTTTCAGAGTATTATGTCTTGCTGTGTTTCTTTACATGCAAAATGAATGTCACGAAAGAAAATTGCGTCAATGGCGGGATTCATTGAGGCGAAAGCAAGATCGGGTTGTTGGCCGGTAAGAAGGAAGGAGTGGATGTTATTTTGGTTATTTTGTTCGACGTCATTTTATCAGTGTGGTCGGCTATTGATACCCTGAATTTATTACGATGTGCTTTTCAATGTGTCTGTTAGAAGAGCTTCGCCGTTTCCTTGCTCAGCAATATGGTCTGCGTTAAGTTGATAAGTTAGATAAAGTGTGCATTTATGAGTTCAACACTATTGCGCCGTGTGCAGTATATAAGGAAGCTGCCTCTTTGTGGCCGTGGAATAACCATCCTGCCTGAGCGCCCCCCAAAACGCCTATGAATGCATTTAATACATTTTAAAAATTTCACGATTATAAGGGAAACATAAACTTTCTAGTATTAAATGTAGGCTGGAGAAAATAAACGAGACTTTGATAGTTAGAAAATGATAATGTTTCTGGTTGATTTTTAAATGTGATACCCACTAAATCTTCGAAAATAATGCCATCGGCTAAATGTTTTCATTAAAGTGCGGAGAATTTCACTAACATAATTCGTACAAAAATAATTCAAATTATTACGCAGGCCTGCTTCTTATGCCGCTGTTGGCAAAATGCCCCCACTAAATTCTGCCATGTAACCATTCTATAATCTCGCGGAATTTTAATCGTTTTGGAGTTTAAAATCGTAAGGAGTTAAAATTGGAATATTTTACGAGGTTATTTGTTTAATTTGATCGATCTGGTCGATTAATTTAGTTTTTATTTTTATTTACAAACTCGGTAATAAACGATTGCTAAAAGATCAATTGGTCCGTTTGCACGGTTATGAAACATTAGCTCGTATATTTTCCTGACCGTAGTGTGTCATTATGTAGCATTATCTATATATCGTAAAAATGAACTTCAGGCTTGAATAATTAACTGCTTCATTTCGTATCCATCTTCGGAAAAATCAAAACTGGATTAACAAAAATGAAATTAATATATTTTTTGATGGAGACTATTATCGCATAAAGAAATAGACTTAATCTCGCAGTGACTGAATTGAAACAAATTATATTTAAAAAATAGTCTTATTTTTTAAATTAAACTTCTGACTAAAAAAAATTTACCCAGTCTTTCCTCTAACATTTCAACTTTTTCCGATTGAGGCTTTAATGATATGTTGGATGGCAGATTAGCAGAATGTTTAAAAGTATCCGAATGCGGCACATACTCCGCATCGAGACGCCCTTGCTTAGCCAGAAAATCCCTCAATACATTCCCCATCTCTATCTCGCGACCCCCCCCCCCCCCTCTCCCCCATTCCATCCAACTTCCTTACCTCTGTCCTCCTCCTGCATTGGCCTCACTTCCACTACACAACCACCTCCTCCTCACTCGCTTCCTACCATATTTACCTCTTTCTCCTGCTCCCTCTCTATACTCTCTCTCTCTCTCTTGACCGGCAGCAAACGCCTCAGACGCCGTCTTGTTTTAGAGCTCAGCAGGCGGCGGCAAGCGAAAATCCCTCCTCACATCTTCTTACTTCTTCTCCTCACTGCTCTTTTACCTCTCCTCCCTCCGTCCTTCTCCCCGACTGCTCTCTCGCCCTCCTCCCGGACGCCTCTTCCTCCTTCTCCCTCTCCGCGTTCTCACCCTCTCTCCCCACCCTCATCCCCCTCCGCTCTATGCCTAACACGCTCGCTCCATCCACACTTTCACTCGAGGAGGACCGCAACACCGTCCGGCCGTGCACGAGTGAGCGTGTGCCTTGTGGAGTGGAGGGCGCGCGCGTGTTTTGCTAGTGCGGTCCTGAGAAGGAGTCGGAAAAAAGTGTTTCAGGGCAGTGGCCTCCTTCCTCACGCAGTGCTTCCTCGAGGGAGTGACGGCCGCCGAAAAGGGATTAAAAGAAAGGGGAAATAGTTTCTCTTCCACGCCCACCTTCGAATCGCTCCCCCGCGTCTTCGAACTCGTGACGAATACCTCGGCGATCTCCGGATCTTTGCTCTGCGGATGACCGGAGGCAAGGCCGTGCATCGAACATGACTGTGGTATCAGGTGGGTCTCGCCTTGGGAAGCCTGTATTTATTATTCTCTTCTAATGCGTCTGGCGCTTTGGGGAAATAGTTTGTATGGAGTATGCCTTTGCTCTATGCATTCCAAGATTTATTAGACTATTTATTGTGTTCAGTATAGGATATTTGACCAGCGTCGTTTTTAAATGACCACATCCGTAAGAAACGAGGATAACTAGGCCTGAATGTGATGTGGTGACGGCGTGCTTTGAATGTTCCGACCAATGTTATTATCGGTTGCCAAAATATCTCCCTAGCTGTCGGCTGCCAAAATATCTACCAAGCCACCTCTCAAAACTCTTTAGTAAGAGCAGGTTTCGGTTCTTCGATTGGAATGTCTTTATTTTATCGTGCGAGTTATCGCTAATGATTTGCGCGAATGGAATGAGTACTTCACGTTTGTTCCTCCGGTGAACCGGTGCAATGGATCGGGAATTTCCTTCCGTTAATGCGAGTCACGTGTTCCATGCTCCAATATACGCCAGAATATTCTATCTTTTAGATGAATCAATTTCACTCGAGTAATTTGAATTTTATCTCGATGAATTAGTCATTCCGTGCCACACGTAAGATCATCCGAGTGTGTCATAGAGGTGTCGAACCTTATTTCTGGGCCTGTTTATAGGTAATTGAAGTCCATCAAAATATTTGTGCCATAGAATACAAACGAGTGGCGCATTTTACAAAACATTATAACAGTTCTCTTGACCTTATTAGAAGGTTCTTGAAAAACGGAGAAAATTGCAACACTAGAGAGACTAATTATAACTTCCGTTTGTGCGTTGAGTAATAGGAAACTGCAAATAAAACTGGTTAATTATAACTTGGAGATGGTTGAATATTATGTTGTGAGATTTTTAGAAATTATTTTTAAGTTAATTAATATGTTTGAAGTCTTTTAGTTGGTATAATACGCAGATAAGATGTGAATAACTTTTTCAAGGTCTTAACTCCATGCCACTTTGTCAACTTATATTGTCAGAAAAGTTATCAGATTTAATAATTCTCGGTAGAAAAGAAATTTACTCTTATAGATGATTCCACATTAATTTATTTATTCTTAACTTTTGAAATTAAATACAAATAAAACTAAAATGAGAGGTATTGTTTAGCATTTTTACTAAAATATTTTTTTAAGCAAAGGTGTTAGAGAAGTTGTACATTCTCTACTAACAGTTAGCATTAATATATATTTAACTTAACATTAATAAATATTTCAACTCTATAAGACTTGGTATTGGGATCACAAAAAGTTTTTGATCTTCTCTCGAAAAGTCCTCTGGTTTGTCACACTGAATTAGGGTAGCCTTGAATCTATTGAGAAGTCAGTAATACTGAAACCAGCTATTTTTGTATCTGCTTTTATAAAAGTATAACTTTATCGTGAATTCCGGATATAAACATTTAATATTTCCATCTAAATAATATGCAGGTCGTTATTTCTAACAAAGCGGAATATTTTACGTAATAATTTGCAAAGATTTAATCAATGAACTTATCATGGATTTCAGTTTTAGAAATGAAATAATTCAGATTCTCTAAGCTTAAACAAACTCGTAGTCAAAAATTCTCCAGTGTACTAATTATGAAGATAAAAGCGGAGCATCCAATTTGAAAAATAGTTTCGGCGACTCCGCCATTCCCTCATGAACCTTTGAGATAATTTTAGAAGATAATTTTACGTCTCCGGATAAGTACATACATCAAAACATGAAGGGGAACATAACGACGGCTCTTTGCCGGAGATAATTTTTTCACACCCATTCATCGAGATTCCGAGATTAGGTGGCATCCATTCGCTTTTATTCATTCCTGAATTCTCCGTCGATCGAGGTTACCGACACTCAGCACGAATTATGGATAAAGTTTGTTTGACGATTACGCGACCGCTAAGGGCGCTGCATTCGACCGGCTCTTTGGCTCGATCAGTCTTGTTCCTGGAGCGGCACTGTCCGCGACCAGCGCAGCCTCTCCCGCCGAATATTTTTAGCCGCCGTGTGGAGGTGACGAAGAAAGAGAGGTTCTGGAAAGGTTTGCAGAGGGTGAGGGGAGAGAGGGATGGAGAGAGAGAGAGAGAGAAGAGAGGAGGGAACGGGGTGAAAAGAGAAGGGTTGCAGGGTGAAGGCGGAGTGGGGGAAGAGAGACACGTGGGTTTTCCTCGACCACGATTCGTCCGCTCGTCTGCGGCAGCAAGCCGAAGGTGCAGGGGGAGGAAGAGAGCGAGAGATGCAACGACACGAACGCCCCTCGTGTTTCGTTTTTGTTTTGTTTTGTTTCAGATTCACTTTGGCTGGGGCTTCCGGTGAATTTGTGGCTGCACCGATTTAATGTCCCCTTGCGCGGGTAGCCCTTGAACTCACAAGAGCCATAGCAATAGTTAGTCAAGACTGGATGTTTGAGATGGAGGATGTTGTAGTATGCCACGACTCCGTTAGATTTTCCCATCAACAATTTAGTCAAAGTTTTTCCTTCTCTCTGCGTTGTCTTTGTATGAATAGTTTCACAAAACTGTATATTACTCTTTCTTTAGGAATATAAAGAAACTAAACTTATTAATCTAATGCGTTTAGGAATTTAAAGAAACTAAATTTATTAATCGAATGCAGTTATTTAGAGAGATATGTACACATACGAGCATTAGGTAAAATTGCACATTAGTTTTATTCAGCTCTGAGTATTTTTCAAAAATTTAAAATCTCAAATTGCTCTGAAAAATATTCGTAATGTTATTAGTATTATTTATGACTGTAAAATAGGTTCATTGATATTGATAGCGTAGATTTAATTCTTGATATTTTTTGCTCCAAACTTCGGGATCTTATATGCTACTTATACAGATTAACGGATAAGTGTTTTTTCTATTTTATATTTCAAATGCGAAAACCTAATTTTCCCCATACGTTAAATTTGCTAATCTTGCTTTATAATTGCGGCCTTCAATTCTTGTTGTTAAAGTAATCACTGGAGGTACTTTTGAAATGAAATTTTAGCTCATTTTTTACTATCGAGGATTTCATATAAAGAATTATTGTATTCTACTAAAAGTCTTAGGATTTATGAGGCTATTTTTCATTACTAACCAATAAGATCATTTCCCCCCGGAATTGTGCGCGTTTCTCTCAGAAGTTTCAGGAGTTAAAATTTCAATTTTGTTTCGAGTTAGATCACTGCCCTCATAGAGGTACATGATCCACATGCCTTATTACAGCACTATATTCTTGCTTATTTATAAATACAAAATTTTAATCAAGATCTGTCAAGGTATTAAGAAATTGAAAATTCAAATTCTGTTTCCGGCAGCCTTCATTGGGTGATACGATCCAGATGCCTTGCATTTCAATAAAAGCCTCGAATGTAATGCGCTGAAATGAATCCACCCGTGCGGCACAGACTTGCAATATAATGTAACGCGTCCTATAAAAAAAAATATTTAATTCTTTATTTGCTGTCAAGTGGCATTAGAGTGGTTTGACCCAAAAACATTATTTTCATATTTTACTTTAGCATTAATCCTATTTAGCTACTTTAATTGAAATGAGTATCTCTCGGCCTCACTGTTTTAAGAACAACTAAGTTTGCCACCGTGATCATTGTGTCGATTCCCGAATGGCATCTTGTCAATAGAAGTGAAGTCGCGGGTTCGTAAAACAACGGATTTCCTAATTTTAAGTGACTATCAATGGTTTATAAGGGGTGAAGCGCCTCATATATAGGTGCAGACGGGCAGAGAGACGGACGCATAGAAGGAAAAACTAAGTACGATTCGCACCTTTTATTTTAAGAAACGCCTTTAAAAATATGTACACCGTTGACGAATTGCATTAAAAGAAAACTTAAATATGGTGCTTGTAAAAATGTTAATTTATAAATCATAACATCGAGTTATAATTCCTTTGTGTCGGTTGAAATAAAAATTTATTGTTACTACTAAATATTAAATGATTATTGGCTTTTTATGGCAGCAAATATCCTATGCATCCCTTTTAATCATTACGTATTTTGAGTGATCCCAAAAGAATGTATTTTCTAAAGACTAACACATAACTTTAATCATATTTCATGCATATTAACAATTTTTAAATTTATAAAATTAACAAATATGGAAAAACTCCCATAGTTTACAATTATCATCCTTGATATAGGTATGTATTTTTCTTTGGAGTTTTTAATTGCTTATATTTCAGAAATATGCTTTTTACTTTCCCCATACGTAGTGTAGGGGAAAGTATTGTTTTCATGAAAAAAATCGATTTCGAGATTTCCACGAAAATGCACGTTATGAGGTCCCCTGAACACGTTTTGACCATTTTCTCGATGATGTCTGTGTGTGTGTTATGTGATAGCTTTTTCGTGGGTGCTCTAACTCAAAACTATTAATCAGGTCAACGCGAAATTTTATATTTAGCATTTTTATAAAAGTCACAAGAACTGATTAGTTTTTAGTAAAAATAGGTCATCCGGAAGTGGGTGTTTACTTTTGTCACATCCGTTATTTTGAAATATTTGCTTTAATATTTGATAAATGTAAAAATATATTGGAAAAAGGTTGTAGGATATTTAATTCTCTACAACCTTTGTTTGAAACAATTCCCCATATAATGCATTGTTTAAGAGATATCTTATATTTTTAGCTGCCGCCACCACTCCACCTACGGACGACCATTGTTAACAATTGACGCTTAGTTACGTCTTAGTTAGTAACGCTCCTTTTTATTTTCTTAATTGTTGGAGCTTTATGGCTATATCCAATATCAGAAGGCTATGGTTTGAGTTTATTTATGTTTTTTGTAGTTTAAAATTTTCTCGCAGTTTCTTAAAATATTTATTATTATGCAACCTATTTGGAATTTTTAGAAATACTACAGGTATGGTGAAAGTCATGTGGGGGCCACATCAAATTTTTTAAAATACTGCATTGGTATAATAGCATTTGTAATTTTGTGCCACGAACTATACTCAATTTTTATGTTTTTACAAAGCAGTCTCTTCTTTACTTTCAAGTACTCGGCTCCACCTTGGTCCACCTACTGAATACTGTATTTTAAAAACGAACTAATAAATATTTCATGTTTTTATTCTAAATAAATAAATTCCATTTGTGTGACAAGTGCAGCAAAAATATTTAAAATATTTTTTCATATTATTATTTTTAATGTATTTTTTTATTTTGGTGTGCTTCTTCAAATATTTTTACAGTCATCCTGCCCCCCTCCCCCCCTACAGCACAAGCTCCTCTCTCCCAAAGTTGGGAGGCTAGTTACGTCCCTGGGTATAACTATTTATTAAGCTTTATTTTCACATATATGAGGTAATGAACATATTAACACCATTTACATGCAGAAGAAATGTTTGCAGTTTTGTTATTATTGTAGCAGTATGAGTCCCTTGCGGCCAGGAAAGATTGTAATGAGACCAGACGCTTACGTATATTAGGATGGGTCGATAATGGTGGTTTTTAATTTTTTAATTTTGTCTCAGGCCCATAGCGCAAAAGTTGTGTTTTGGTGCCCATAGGTGGCCTGCAAAATTTGGTTTCATTCGGGCATCATTTAGGTCTCTCCCAGGGGCGGTATATAAACTATATGTCTATTTTCACCATTTTTCCCGGTTTTAGCGCATTATTTCCATTGTAAGTTGAGCTACACTATCCGCAAACACACCAATCGATTCGTTTCGTAAAGCGCAAACAATCAACTATCGAAAACTTACGCTCATCTAATCAAATATAGACTTCGTGATAGCTTTTTGTCGTAAATCTGTAATCGTATCCTTTACTCGAACCGGAATTCTCTCTGAAAAATGCGTTTTTTGCCCAAATGGGGGCTAAAATTGATCTTGATCGAAATTAATCACATAACGTTGTTTATTACGCTTTACAAATAGAATCGATTGGTGTGTTTGCGGTTAGTGTAGCTCACCTTACAATGGAAATATTGCAATAAAATTGGGGAAAATAGACAAAATTTATAAACCGCCCCTGGGGGAGACTTAAATGATGTCCGAATAAAACCAAATTTTACAGGCCACCGATGGGCACCAAAACACAAATTTTGCGCAATGAACTGGACACAAAATTTAAAAAAAATTAAAAACCACCATTTTCGACCCATCCTCACGTATTATATGAGAAAGTTTGTGTAATGTTTATCGTACCGATTTTTGCAATGGTGACAATAATGAGTTTTATGTGAGGAAATGTTTTACGAAAAAATTTGAATAGACCCATTTGCTTTCTCTCACGTTTTTTATCACAAATCGAGTTCAGAATATCATTAAATGGAGAGGAAAGGAAAAGAAACGAGTACCGTCAACTGCGACTTATCGTACAAATTACTTAATAAAAATCATAGAAATTGCAGTCATTTGTCAAATGGAATTTTTGATCAATGTATCAAAATGAGACGATATGCGATACTGAATATACTCAGACATTGAGCTCCTTAAAGTTTCATCACAGGCCATGATGGAAGGTAAAAACCACGATCGCACTTTTTTCGTGATTTTGTCGGAAGATACGCTCTCATATGGCGCATAATTCATCTAATAGATATACGTGCCAATCTCAAAATAATTTTCAAATTAACTCGGTGCTCCTTCAAAAATTTTGGTCTGTTGATGAGAAGAAGGTACTAGTATGCTGCTTTCAGTGACGTTGTTAAAGGTTGTCTTTGTGAGCAACCCTAATAATATTTTAATGACTCTCGAAAAACCCTAGTGGTATTTCAAACTAATCCGGGAAATCCAATCCTAATAAGTTTTAGATCTTTTTCGGATGTGACGGAAAGGAATAGGTTCAAGTTTTTCAAAGTTCAAAGCAGTCTATAACCACCAGAAATCTACCAAATTTTAGTATTCTGTTGAAGTCTTTAGATAAAAGCTAATTTCATTGCAATTTTTAAAGAAAATTTGGACATTTTTATAAGTAAACTATACCAAAATTATAAGATTTTTTTATACGACCTGCTGATTCCCTCTGGCCTACGCGCAATGGGTATCTGAGAGGCAGTGCAATGAATAGCTGGTCAGTTAAAAAATTTTTAGGAAGAAAGGTGACTTCCCAATTTATAATATATATGTATTAAAAGATATACCAAAATATTTTATCATTTTTTCAGTTATATAGGCTGAATAACAATTGACGTTGCATGATTTAATTTTCCTTTCCGTTTTTGTGTAGTATTTGTAAAACTCCATATGTATGCTTGTTAATTTTAAAATCATAATTTCAGGATTTTTTGGTTAAATATATAATAAACTATTTTACTTATAAAGCGCGTTATTCGTTGACCTTGCAGCAACGACATCCACCGGTGGATCTGAGCAATCTAGTGGCGCCGCCACCGGGAATGCTGCTACACCCAGCCTCTTTCTTCCGACTACTAGTCACTTGACCGTTCGCCGCGGTGAAGATGCTACGTTAAGCGTCAGAATTGCTCCCGGCGCAGCAACTCCCACTATCTACTCTTGGTGAGTACTTGGGCCGACAGATGCCGGAATGGTTCCGAATGGAGAGGGGATATGCCGGTTGTGGCCCCCTATGTTCCAAAATTAAACAGATAAAACAAATAAGGGCATATTTTGTCTTTTTATTACGAAGCGAGACCAAGTATTTTACGAGAAACATGCTTAAACTAGCAAGAACTTGCGAATTTATCTTTTAAATGGAACATTATTGATGAACAGATAATAGAGGAGATGGTTCGTTTAATTTACAGCATAAATATTAAGTTAAAGTTCCTTTTGAATGTTAGATATTCTATAGTTTGCCTTAGAAACCCATTGATTATTTGAAATTAACGTTTTAAAAGAATAAAAATATAATAAATAGTTGTATAACAGATATTCATATAAAACACTAATCATGCAATATTTTGGAAAATTAATATTTGAAGTTTTGCTCAAAAGAATTAAGCAATATGTATTTGCAGAGCGCGTTAATTATACCAACGAAATGGGGATAGCTGAGAAATTAAAATTTTCATGGATGTCTGTAAAACTACCGGCATTCTGAGAATAGTTTTGTTTTGATTCGCAGCAACTAAATTTTTGGCTTTGCTCCGCGTAAATCACTATTTGTTTCTATTGCAATACTTTCCATTCTTCAGAAAAACAATGGCTGTCGAAATGAGATATCATCAGTAGACAGGTCTGTGATTAAAGGTTAAACCTGTTCCTCCAATTTACTCCGCATTTCACAAACATCTACATATTCTGTCAAACGTGATAAATGTGTCATATTTTTTGTACGGCGTGATGGGACAAGGAGCGGCACAAGATATTTTGGCGCCCTGGGAGAGAAACCGCTCCAGCGCCCCTTTTGTAAATTTTTAAAAGAACTTTTTAATGTATTCATTGTTCGGTAAAATAATCAATAACGAAAAGTAAAAGTAATTTAATCTAGATTCCCACCTGTTCTGCGATGTTAGTATACCTTACGTATTCATTTTAAAGTAATATATAGAAAGATGGTCGGGTACCTCGGACCGGCCCTGGATGGGACGCAACCAAGAATCTCAGTCGCCAAATAATAAAATGCTAAAATCGTAACGAAACCAGCCCTGATTTAACAAAAATAATTTCATGAAAGATAAATAGTTTATTTTTATCTGTGTAATAGTAACCCATATTATCCGTAGACTCTTTTTTGTTCACCAAAGCTGCAATGTAATAATTACACGTACACAAGTAGCTGTATATCACAGAAAGGTTTAGCTGTTTTGTTGGAACGCTGTCTTAATTACGGTACGGGTGGGATGTGTTCAAACGTAGGAACATAAAGAAGATGCTAGAAGGGGTCGGCAAAGTTTTTCAGTCGGGTGCCACTCTTTACCGATATTCATAACCTGTAATCTTATGGGCGTGCCACACTTAAATTTATTTTAACCATAATGCTTAAAGCAAAGTGAATCTTATGTCAAAAGACTCTGCATATAATGCGGTATAATTACAGTACAAAATAAAATTGAAATAAAAGTGGTATTCTTTTAAAATGCATATTATTTTTGTGATTCTTTTTTGAAGCATCGTGCCATGTAAGATCGCTCCCCGTGCCACCACTTGGCACGAGTGTCATAGATTGCCGAACTCTGTGCTAGAAGAAAAAATCAGTACGAAGGACGGTCGTATTTATTTCCAAAATGTCGCAAAAATGAAATAAATATTCATCGAAATAAGCAACTGTAAAAATCTTAAAGATAAATTTCACAGAATAGAATCGTATCTACTTTTTTATAGTCATTTGTGAATATAAAAAATAATACTTCCTGTTATAATAAAAGTCAATCTCATTCTATAATTTTGTGTGATATTTTATGACTTATTTCGAATGACTTTATAACGGTCCAATCAATTTAATTGAAACTTTCGCCAAGTATTAGGCGCTTTCCCTTTCAGATTTTAAACTGGTTATCGTATAGGATATGGTTATGCGTTCAATTCAAGGAGTTTACATTCTATATTTGATTAATATGTGTATGAGTGCAGATATTTTTCGTTTACATTTTAAAATGTGTACAATCTAGGCACTATCTCGGGACTTGAACATGTTGACGTTAAAATTAATAAAATTTCTTTCTCCAGTCAAGAAAACTTGAACACGTTCAAAATTAGCTAAAAATTGATTTAAAATCCAAAAGCTAAACGAAAAATCTTCAACGATTCAACATAACTACTTCACGCATTATTGCTGAGTTAGAAATCGTCAAATAATTGCTCTTTCTCGCCATTTATGGAGCAACTAACAAATTTTAACTGTTAATTGGCAAAATAAATTTGTAAACAGGGTCTTACAAAAATAATGGTTTCGATTTATAAACTTATTTTTAATGTACATTATTGATGGTTTTTTCTCCACAGATCGGTGTTCTATTATTAATTTCTTATTAGCAGGTTTAGTCTTAAGATAAAGCGGCTCTGATTGTATGTGCTTTTTTAAAACAATATTTATTTTTTATTATTATTAGTTTTAGCTTCAAGTGACCTTGATACTTGTGAAGAAGAAGCGCATTATCGCTATTATGTATTACGATATAAGACATAAAATGCACAAGTAGTAGCAGGAATTTCAAGTAGCAAGATCCCCCAGCCTATAAAATATTAAGATTATTGCAAAATTTATAAAACTGTATCTATTTGTGATTAAACTCGATCAGAGCGGCCTTATTGGTTAAAAGTGGAATGTTTCAACATGTCGGGATTGACCAACTTTAACAAGGAATTGCTGCGTCTGCTAACAAAATATCGAATAAGTTTGGTGCTAGTGGTCAGCCTGAATATAAAGTTAGTTATCACACTATATTTAAATCGAAATTAAAACTGTTGCATCACTTTTGGAAAACTCTGCACACACAACAAAAATTCAATTTGTGAAGAAAGATTTAAATATGATTAATTATAACAGTGAGTAATGGAAATAAGTCAGTAGCAGTCAGCGCTATTTCAATTAGTTTTTGCAGCTCGGATTTCACTGCAGGAGTGTCTTTTCTATCTTTGAAGTAAATGAAAACGAATAATAAATATTCTCATCTGCATTTTAAATTGACGGGGAATTAGAGATTATTATTATTCTTGTCTTTAACCGATTTATATAATTCTTCTTGCGTCGGGAAATTAATTTTTTACGACAATTTAAAATTAATAAGGTTAGGAAATCAAAGTAAGTGTAATTTTATAATACGAAAGGAATCATTACAGGAGCTATAATAAAACATAATAATCCCATGATCTACTGTCTTTTAATTAATAGGAAAGGCAACGTTAATTTCATTTCATTGCCCATAATTTCTGAGGGCAATAATTAATTGATCATTTTGCATGGTTTTTTAAATGTTAGCAATTATCCTTAGATTTTCTATTTAAGCTTCTATTCTGAATTACTGTCTAGCTAAGTTCTATATCTTGAACTCTTTAATATTAATATGACGCGTTTTTGACGTTCAATTACACACTAATGTTAAATAAAAATAATCCGGAAGATGCGCTTTATTTTCCGACATAGAAGAAAGAGAATCAAATTTGAAGAGATAATAACGAACTTCTGATTCTCAATGGTACACTCAGAATATTGATCATAGATGTTCATCTCAGCAGAAAAATTAAACAAGAGAGGCAATGATATTGAGTATAAATATCAGTGGGATATTCCTTGATAAACACCAATAAAATGATCTCCAGATTTAGGAACTCCATATAATTTTGAAACGTTCCTAAATAGAAAATTTGTATATTGGGAGCGGTTTTCCCACGCATGCATATAATTATATAATGGTAGGATACTCAGGCCTGACCAGAGAGAGGGGGAGGATCAGCGGGGGTCGTTGTCCCGGGGCCCGAGGACACTCATGGGGTCCGGATCCAAGGTTTGGGTACTATTATCCTAAAGTCGCTTTATTAGAAAATTCACTAGCTATAAATAATTATTATTAATTTTAACAAAAAAATTATTACGTAATAATTGTAAATAAAATATGTATAGTGATGTTGTATGCATTGTGCCTCTATGTCGGAACAGCAGTCCGCTGAATACTCATACCGAATATGTGAAAGATAAATACAACTTATTACTTCATTTATTTTGCTGACAAGGTCGTCGCTACACAGCGGAAGATTTAATAAGCGTAAAATATAATATCCACAGCTGACAAGGGGAGGAATTCCCGAATCACGCTCTGGTTTTATTTAAGCCTGAAGCACAGTGTAATATTTTTGGCGAGAATATTGAAATTAGATGCAATGCAGAAAACGTCAATTACATTTCGATTTTTTGACAACAAAATCTCTACATGCGGCACATACACTGTGCCTAGATTTATTTATTGTTATGAGATTAATGATGTTTCAGAAAAAAATGTTGTTACTATATATATGTGTGTGCCTAACAGCTTAAACACAATGCACAATAAAACGGAGCGGCGTCATTCAATTTGCATTTAATTTTATTTTTGAAAGAAAAATATTCACTATTGTGGTAATAGAATATAAGGTTTACGTCAGTTGCCAAGACCTATAGAGAGAAATAAGTTCGTAGAGTGGGGCTTGGCAAGTTGTTTGTCCAGGGAACCGTATTGGCTCTCGGCGCCCCTGAGGATACTATAATGGAATAAAATGTTGCGCATGTCTGAACATGATAATTTAAAAACGTAAACTTAGACAATAAATATTTCATTTTGTTTTATTATCTGTAGATAATGTGAAGATTTTGCGGTCGAGTTCATAAAAGTCTTGTGATCGATGTTATTTAGTCAGAATTCTCTTTCGTAGATTTTCAAGTGGGTAAATTGGATGCCCATGTGTCGAAAAATTGCTTTATTAAATTTTACGGGTAAAGCGTATTTTTATAACAATACAAATTCAAATCATGATTAGCTAATCCTAACAGCTTAGCAAAGAATATTGATCGGATGGGCGTTTAAAAGAATTACAAGGCTTATTTCCTTCAGAAGACTTAATAACCTTGTTCGCTCTACGTAATGTTCTATGGTCACATTTTCAGGCCAGATAAAATAAATCTGAAGATGTTTACATCGATATGTTAGCTCGCCAATTGCATATGTAAGAATCGCTGGAGAGTTGACGCGTAAGGCACTCGAACTTTATTGAAACAGTTTTAATTTTAGAAATTCGACGAGTAATAAAGCAAAAAGGTTTCCACTCGAAATAGAAGAATGAACACTGCAATTAGAGATGCATTGAGATGGATTATTAAGAATAGAAATGACAATTATAGCCTTAGGTGGATTTATTAAAAATAGCATCTTGAGAATAAATTTTTCTTTTGTTAACTTTTAAACAAAAATTGGTCAAATACGGAGTCAAAAATGTCCGGATTTAGCGTAAAAGAGCCAATAAGATACGCTGTGTAAGTGCCGTAATAATTACTATAATGACGGCATATTTTGTTGTGCCAGAAATTTAACGATGACTGCCGTTGTTTTTGCCAAGGAATGTAAAGATTAAATATAAAAAACTGGTCTATTAAAACACTCAACGAAACTGGACAAATGACAGTTTAGCAAGCTTACCTTATTGCTGAGTCTGTATCCCATGCGGTTGCTTTATTTAAGTGGCTCAAGCCAATTCCGTCCTAAACAAGCGATGACGTTAGTAGAATTTTAGCTGACGCGCCAGAAAATCATAATATACAACCTTGAGTTTCAAGGTATTTTTCTTCACCTGGTTTGTTTAACCTAGGAACCTCACGTTGGCCTCAAAAGTTGGTAAAACGCATAGCTTACGTAAATTTTTGAATTGTTTACATTTCATCTTAATATTGTATAATTTGTATTTTGGTATTTTATGTGAATTTTTTGGAAAACTAATTAAAATTGTTGCTTGAGATTTCTTAAATAGATATCGCGGAGGTAATTAGTTTTCTGTTTTGGTTTACGATATTAAATTATTCTTAGATTAATGAAAATGATCCGTCTGATGATTTACTTGTTGCTTAGTCATTGCGGCATATATTCACGATCTAAGCGAATATTAATGAGGTATATTTTTAAAAATATGACACCACTACTCGCAACTCCATGTTTATGGCGATGAATGGAATGCAATAGAAAATCATTTAATGGACAGAGTGGATATTGCTTTATTAACTGCCGCTGTATAAGACAACAAATATGAGAAGAGGAGAAAAACAAAAGCGTGAGGAAGGAATGAAGAGGAGAATGGGTAGGAAGAGTAAATAGAAATAGACGGACGGAAAGAGAGATATGAAAGGAGGGACATGAGAGTGGAAGAATGGAAATAGTGAGGTGATGACGTTGAGAGGGGATGTTAACTAGTCCGAGGGGCTCCAACAGGAGTAATTTTGGAGCTACCTCCTCCCTTACCCTTTCCTCCTTCCCTTTCCCCTCACTCTCCTATCTTCCATATGTCTTATACGAATTACTCTCTCTCTCTCTCCTTATTTCCCCTCTACTCCTCCAACGATCGCGGGTGTAGACATTTTCACGCCACCCGGCCACTTAATGCATCAGCTCTTATGCGTTTATCAACTCGCCCGTCTCACATGCCATTCGGCTGAACATCGACACGCTTGAGTTTTGATTGTTAATGCTTTTTCATGGAGAATTTATTACTGTTCTACTAAAAAGGTCTATAATGCCAACTCTGCGGCGGTTTTTAATAAGCGCTAAGGACATTTCAGAGCATAATATTGTAATCACATTTATAAGATCATATGTCTTAATTTTCGAAACCTTTTAACAGAAAAAAGTTTCTCATTCATATTATAGATTTTTATAATATAAAATAAAAATAAAACTTTTATGGGCATTTTATTATAACATTATCAAACCATTTTGAAATATCTTTTCTTATCTGAACTGATGTTAATAAATTCTAAATTAAATTTCGGCACAATTACACAAATTTTTCATTATTTGATCATATACAGGGTAGTTACATTGTTTATTACCTTTCGACAGATTAACGATCATAAAGTGAAAGCGGAAAATTTCACCGACTAACCAACATATAGAAAATTGTTAAATTTCTATTTAATTAGTTTGGCAGCTCCGAATCAACCCAAGGAAAAGCAGCCACCTTTCAAAACATCGCTCTCCACATCTACCCGAACCAATACATTCCGCCAAAGTAACTTAAGAATTCTTTTCCTTAACATGATTTTGATCCTCTCACTTATAGGAACGCTTTTGGTCCTTCGTCATCAAATCGACCCGCCGTCTGGAAAATATTTAAAAAAATACTAATTTTGAAAACTATTTAAATATATCGGGCTTAGTATTTAAAATAAATTTAATTTTCCACGACGTGAGTCAGTTTAAAAATATAATAGACTGAAATTGTAATTTAGAAAAAATACCTCAAAAATTTGTAGTGCCACTTAAATTTCAATACAAACATTAGAAAAAATGGTGCATGTATTTGTTGGGAATAATTTTGAACTTTACAGCTTATGCCTGTCTGCATAGGATCTTCGGATCACTTTATTCCACCAATTTAATGTATTTTAAACATACTTCGGAGTTATGATTAACAAAATAAAACGTTATTCATTATCTTCAATGCAACTTCAGTTCAGTCATCTCATTTATTAGGTATTAAGGGAATTTTTTTATATGCCTCATTACGGACGTTTAGTGTGGTAATGTTTATTACTTAGCTTTTCAACAAAAAATATTCTAATTCATTCATATTAACTAGATAGTTTTGTTGGTGAAAGTACACGCTCGGCAAGTGGAAGATTAGGCTCCTACTCCTCGTCAGGTTCAGAACTTTCGTCCTTTATAACTTATGCGCATAAAACTTTGTTAATTTATGATTAAGTTTTATTTATATCATTATAGCTAAAAAATACTATGTTCGGTTTGCAGGAACTTTCAATTGAGCCTCAAGTGTAGCCTATGCCCACTAGCAAGTAAAGCTATATATGGAAAGAAACGCACAATCTCTGTCTTTTGGGAAAGAACTGTAAATAAAAAGGTCCTCTAAATGCTGCCATTTAGCAACATGGAGTGATTTTCAATTTCGCTTGGGATCTTTTCAATCCTAGATATTTAAAGAAGTGTTAATTTATTAACAGGAACTTCAATGCTGAAATGTAGTAGAAAATAAAATTAAAAGGCTTCCTGAAACTATTTAAATATTGATATATTTGAAAATGGTTGAAAATCGGTTTGGAGTATCAACTAATTATTATATGCAAGCCGTACTTTGAAATGTTTAGTCGAAGCAGTGTGTAAGATAGTTGGTGGATAGTTGAAAATTTCTGTTAGGTATTGTAAGAAATGTTGGCGCATAATCTCTCATCATAAATTTGCAAGAAAAAGTTTCAGACCCGGATAAAATAAACTTAACTAATTAGTTTGCATGACGGTTGATTTCTTATAGTTGTAGGGTCCACTTTTAACTTTGTCTCGTATGGAGGTCTTGCTCGTGTTTTTTGGCAAAAAACTGAAATAAAAGGTGACTGTTACGCGTGAGAACACAGTAGATAGAATATATAAGTATTTAAATTAAATGGTGCACATTTAAAATCTCATCGAGGATATTTTGTTTCAGGAGTACGTTTTATCGGTGAGAATTATAAAAGACAGGCTCACAGGCACACATCCAATCACATAGGCAAACATTGCTCGGTTATTCTCATCATTTAATTTTAATAAGTATGTACTTTCATTTTTATTAATTATATATTTTATTAATCTACCAACTTCTTTGTTTAAATGAACTGCGTCAAACAGTGCTTTATCGACTTTTATACTTTCGTTTAAACAAAGAGTGATATAGTTAGAATATGTGAGTTTATTTTTTGCAAATCCGATTCTTATAGTAAGACGCTAGTTATGTTAAAATAAATAGACAGTAGTCTTCTTAATTTTAACCAATATTTGAAAAAGTTTGTCAGCCCCAGCACAGGTTTCATTCTGACAAAACCCACCCTCGTTTTTTGTTGTGGTTTCATATAACCATTGTTCTTTTCGACCTTGAACTTTTCGTTACGTTTCGTTTCACTTTCTCCGTTCTCCTTCTGGAATCCCATTTCTTGCCTCTAACTACTCTCTTTTTTAAGCTCCCTTAACTCAGCCACTAGGTGTAATAAAAGTGTGACATCTTCCGCCACCTTGAGGCGTCCATCTGTAGATTCAAAGTCAACCGTTTCGTAAAGCTGGCACTTTCCAGAGAAAAAAGAGCAGACTGCGCAGGCGCCGAACTCGGAAAAGTTTATCTCGCGCATGCGCGCATATATTTCTAAAAAAGTCAGGTGAATTCATAGTTATTCATCCATATAGAACATCTCAGTTTGTTTACCTTTAGCGAATGTTTTCTTTTATGTCTCCTTATTATCTAACTTTGGTAAATATGAATCGAATGGATCAGTGCGAAATATTTGTATGCTCACAATTTTTAAGCCGGCATCTTCTTCGAAAATTCGTAACGTTAAAAACTTTTGTTGCTTGAATTAAACACAAATTTTACGGATTGACTTTTCCCTCCGGCTCTTGCTTTCGTCGCGGGAGACATCAGTGCCTTCGAAGGAGGGAAGAGAGACAGAGCGGGAAACGGGGTTAGATAGAGAAGGGAGGGCAAGATAGGGAGAGTCGGAATTAAGGACGGGGAAAGAGGAACGGAGGGGTCTCCTGACGAAAATACTCGCCGGATCGGACGTTGAGGAGTAGAGGAAAAAGGCGGAGGAGCAGACGGGATCGTGAAGGAGCACAGGAAGTGGGGAAGGGGAGCAGGAGAGGGAGCGGAGGGGAGTTAAGGAGAGAGAAAAGAGGGGAAAAAGAGAATAGAAGGATGCTGGCTTGCACCAGGGCCTGAAGGAGTTTCTGTTTGTGTGTGTGTGTGTCATTCTCGGGAGAGGAGGAAGGATCTGTGTCGCCTGCTAGAAGAGGACTTTTCGGTCGAGAGCGTGTGTATACCTTCGGAAGGAGTAAACGTTTTGTGAGGATTTCTTTATGAGAGGATTGTGCGGCGCAGGAGCTTGATGAGGACGGTGGTGTGAAAGAAGAGGGATGGGAAGTCAGTGTTGCAAATGTCAGTCGGGAAAGAGTGCAGCGGCCAAAGGGTGAGTCTCGCGTTTCAGTGTAAAAAGAATTCCTGTTTAAATGAATGCCGTTAGTGCACTGCAAGACGCATGTTAGTGGGCCCCTATCAGTTGGAGAATGCAGACGGCGTCACTTGCGTGTGTCTCGGGGTGCATAACTCACAGGCGAAAAAATTACCTATTGTTGTTTTCTTCCTGTCTCCCGCGTAATGTTTTCGGCAGTGTTAGTGACGAAACGGAAGGAGTAGCTGAGGTAATGGGAGAATGCTTCGAGGTGCACTTGTGGTAGGCACGTAGAGTGAGTGAATGGGAAAACCACTTAAATTACTGCGGTTATGAAGAAAAAAATTTTCCACCGGCTGAAAGTGGTATACGCCGGTGAAAACATGAGGCGTGGAATGAAGCAATTTATTTTTACAAGAGTCGAGTCCCTTCGGTAACTTTCTGTGCTTTACTGCTTAGGACGTTGGAGTAGGTTTTGCATGGGCGTTGGGATGACGCCAACCCAGTTTAAGTTGCGTTCCAAAAGAACGCAGCTTTGTTGTACAGACGGCGTCTGCCTTAAGTTCAAAGATTATTAGGCGAAAGGATCACGGAAATTGCATCAGTCTAACGGAAAAGTAATAAACACTAGATATTTTCCGTATCTTGACACTGTGCAGATATGGCTCTTTTTTCAATTCATTTATATTTTATATACTTCTTAGTTGAATTTCAATTACTTGAATTTAAGGAATTTAAATTTAAAATGTAGCATTTCAAAGGTCAAGCGCAACTGTTCTCTAATTCGTAATCGGTGTTCACCAAAGTATATTTAATATCTAAAAATATTATTGACAGTCCATATTTTGGCATTATTTTTCATGCTCATTATTTTACGAAGTGTAATCAACTTTAGAAGCATACAGTATATCAAGCTATATTTTAAGCATATTTCTAATATTTAATTAGTTTTGAACGAGCCGAATATTGCGATACAGAGTTTTTATCAAGTTAATTAAGAATAAATAATGTAAGAATTATGTGAGAATATTTATCCAAGTACCCGAGAAAATAACATTTTTGGCTTAAATACCCATGAAACAGAAATCATCAATGAATTGAATCATGTGCATCTACCAGTGACATTAGTAGCCCTATTCCATTTCAAAATGAGATGTCTTGTAATCACAGCTAATTTTTATACCTTCCGAATGGTTGATGGATATTTCGGAAAGGGTAATTTTGGTAAAAAAAACTCTTTTGGCGATATTTTGAAAAGACTATTGAAAGAAACATTGTTGGGTTTTTGAACGAATCTAAAGCTTTCTCCGCGTAAGCAGTTCCAACATCAATCCCCTTCACCTTTTGTCTGGCCCAGTGGCAAAAATCCGAATGATGGCGACGCCATGTTAATTTTAGATCCCCACCGTTCAAAAGTCATCAGATCCTTCTGCACGGAGATATGGGTCAAACGAGGCGATTTCAGGTAACAGGAATTATGCAAAAGTGTGAAAAAATAATTTATACTCAGGAGGTGAGAAAAACGAATTTAGTCGGCGAGTCGAATTCAAAGAAGAGATGCCTGGTTGACCCATGGATGCGTTTTTTCTGTTTAATTAAATGTGTTTGAAGTGATAGTGCGTCGTTTTTGCCTAATATCACTCAAATTCATCGTTTTCTTTGCCATAAATTCAACATTTAGAAGTTATTGTATTATCTAATTATTAAAAGGCTTAGTGATTTGTTGCTCATCATCCAATGCCATAACCTCAGTTTTGTAGCTTATTCGGCGCTGGGAAAGTTGAATAAAACGAAATTATAATGGTTCCACCTGGAGGTATGCTTCAGTTATTCAATATTCGGAGGATATTTTAGAAAAATATCTTTCTACTGCTCGAGTTTGTAATTAAATTAAAATTTGGCGCTACATACTTTTCTTTGATTCGGAATTTAAATTCTTCCGTCGTAACTGTATAATTAAATTACCCTCCAAAGTAATTTTCTGAGGCGGAAGCTGAGTGACATGGATGGCTTTCAGAAAAAAAATTATCCTACTCTCTACTAGGAATGTCTTTTGCCAGGGACACGAGCATCAAGAAAAGGCTGAAGGATTTTCATCAAGTGTCGGAAGTTGAGGATGAGAGTTGGCAAGAGAACAGAGATGGAAAGGTGGCGTAATATGCAAGGACGTGGGTGATATGACGGGAAATCTATCCTGCCGAATATGATATGCTTCCCTATCGATATTTAAGTCAGTCCAATCGCCTCTGTCGATTCGTTGCCATTATGGCGTCCAACGAGTGACGCACAGAGTTGCTCAGCTCATCGATATATTTGGAAGGGATTTACCCAAGAGAAACACTCTTTGAGCTCTTGTCTTTTGGAGCCTATCGGTCTCTTCATTACGAGTTGTCTATTGCGCTATCACTTCACCATCAAACAGTTACATCTGAGCCGTCCAACTCCTCTTGGATAAAGGCCAGTTGGTTTAGCAACATATGAATTAATCTATTTTTTGTTGTTATACTTTTCCTTCCTTGTCTGATTTTTTCATGACGTTGTCATAGGTGATAGAGGATTGCGATGTAAGGCTGTGGTGAAGTATTTAAGATTAATCAAACAAACTGTAGGACCAAACAAATATTACCGGAATGTTCACTGTACGAAAAAATTAAAATTCATGTTATCTCAAATAAGTTATTCCAGGGATTTTCATATACTATTCTAATTTTTATTCCTATGTAAAAAATCACTCAAAGAGATTTAAAATTTGTTATGATAATGAAAATTAAATATTTTCCAGCCGTCATTTTATTTAAAACAAAAACCTTTTTACATCATCAAGAGATTAGATTAACTATGGTTAACATTTTAATTGCTAAAAGTTTGGAAAGAAGTATATTGTACAAAAAACTGTAATTATATTTCGGGTGTTTTAATTATTATTTCTCGAGTACTTCGTGTATACTTAAATAATTTCACTTGGAGTTGTTCTAGTCATCTGCACTCAATCAAGTTCTCCCAGCAGTATTATGCTGTAAATTTTTCATTCTAAACTAATAGTATTGTTAAGAAAGAATTTTTACAAAGGTTTTTAGAAAAAAAGCTCATATTAATGACTTGTCATAGAAAAATATCAGGCGAAATAAATTTATAATAATTTATCGATAAAGTAAACGGAAATCAAAATACAGTCATACCTCGCGTTGTGTGACCCCGTTCTAAGCGGGTTCGTTGTAGCACGAAGCAGGCCCACGTCTACCAGGTGTTCAAAAGACAAAGGCGCCCTAACCATAAATATATTAGAAATTCCATTTTTTACAGGCTTGAGGATATTAGTATAATCGTCTTGGGATACCCGTTCAGGGCCAAAATGTGGCACACCCATGCTACAAAAGAAACCCTCAGAACGGCACACCGTTTTTATCACTCGATCTACGCTTATATTGGCGTTATTATTTCTAAAGACGTTTAGAATAAAACTTCCTCGCTGATTTATTTAGGATTTCATTCATACAGAAAATTTTTTATAATTACCGATGAAAATAAGCTATTGAAAAAGTATTAAGATTGTCATCTGGCGTTGATGGATGAAGGCCGAAGGTTTAACGGCCTATTTTTATTGATGTAACACTTTAGTTTTTGCGTCCATGGAACCTATCCTCATTGACATAATGACCCCGGTTTGAGCGATTTTTGCTTAGCGCAAAATGTTTAGGAACCTATCTGTCGCGCAAAGCGAGGTATGGTTGTAAAGTAAAGTAAAGTTCTGAGAGAGTTTTATTGAACTGACGTGAAACGCTCCCTAAAATTCTTTATATTTTAAGAATATTTTCCACTTCAAGATTTCATTAATTTAACTTAGTACATCCTGTCCCCAAGAAAAGGCTGAAATGACGTCTAAGTTATTCCAGACGTCGGAGGAAAGGAATTCGAACTACAGGGAGCGGGGGGCTAAAGTCGTATTCCAGGATAAATGACATCATAAGGTTTCTTCGAAGCACATTTTATTTTTGGAATATTAACCAAAAGAAAGGCTCTCCTATCAACAGGTGTTTGTCTTAAGCATGTCATGTATCAGGAATTAATTTGCTGTTTAAATAAATTTTGCCCTCTCTAAACATAATATAAAGTGAGAAATATTTGGTAGTTCGAATATATATATTTTGTCTTTTCTGATAATAGTTTACGGCCTTTTTTGTAAATATGTATATTGAATTAAAGATATGTCTACGCAATAAAAAGAACCATTATGAATATTTACGTTTCATTACTCATATCTAGAAGAAATTAGAAAAAACGCTGAATGATGCAGTTAATAAAAATAATTTGTAATTAAATCTTTATATTGTTACGTAAATAATTTCATGATAATTATAGGTAGAAAGGAATGTCAATATAAACTAATAGTAGACTAAACAGTATATATTTTTAACTTTTAATCGAACTTTCGCTTTGTTTTTTATCTTTTCTGTCCTACATCATCTAATATTTAAACAAGATGATCCAATCGAAACTTATAGTGCCTACTTTCCACAGAATTCTTTATTTAATACTTATATTTACTTTAATAGCTTTAAAATTATCGCGGATGAGTTGTTCTTTATGTTTCCAAATTTCATAATTTAGCGTTATAAGATATTACAAATACATTGGAACGGAAAACTAAATTGATCACGCGTATTTGTGTGGCAAAAATAACGCGTGTATGTACTTGACCAGTGGTGTCCAATATTATTACATGGCGGGCCGCATCGGTGGTTGCGAATCCTTCGGCTGGCCGCATTGGAAGTTGCTAATTCTTCCGCGGACCGGATTTGAGTTTAAATCGGATGTTCCTTATATATTCTGAGGTACCATAAAAGTGAAAATAAATTTAAAATAAGGTTTATGTGGTTAAAATTTCAATAGTAAAAGTACTATTATAAAATTTTAATGACAATGTATGAAACTGAGCGCTAAATTTATCGAATTGCTTTTTCATCGTAGATCGCGGGCCGTACAAAACCCCTTCGCGGGCCGTAGGTTGAGCACCACTGTACTAGACTATACCGAATCCGAGTCCAATAATATCCGTTGCAACGACAACACTCTCGTAATGAGTGATGAAACCTGCGAAAACACCGGTATTTAATTTAAATTCGAAGAAATACGGTCGATAAGCAAAATTCGACGATAGAAATTAGAATCTTCATTTCTTTTCTAAAAGAATAGTAAAAATATTACAATTCTAAAATATTTTAATGTGTAAGAGAAAATTACCCTGCACAATGGATTTCACATTTCCCATGTAAATAAAATGGGAAGAATAGTTCCTGGAATCGAACCCGGGACTTTCAATCTTCGCAACAAAAATTATCCGCGGGAGCTTGGCCCCAGTAGCAAGAGATTTACACCAAGTGTCATGAAAATCGGTCAATTGGTTCATAAGTAAATAGGAGGAACGGACAGATAGACACAACGACGAAACTACAAGCCTATTTACATTCTGGAAAGTAGGCTAAAAATTAATGCTCAAGTATTTGCCATTATAACGATGTGAAATATACAAGTAAAACAGCCAATTATTGTCCTCGAAATTTTAAGATAATCTCATATATTTTGATGTTGAATTGTTTCAATAAAACTTCGTTGAATCTACGCATTTGTATAATTTAGTTTTTGCATGAATAAAATAAAGCTTAGAAATTTTCAAATCAAGAAAGTTCCGCTTATTTATTGATTCGATTTTTAAATTTTGTTATATATTATGAGGATCACTGTCCGAGCTCTAATAATTTCAATGACAATTGATTATTCCGTCGAGGGCATCGCAAACTTGATGGTGACATCAAAATATATATTCTTGAAATAATATTCATTTGAATATCTATTAACTCACTACAGTCATCCCCGAAGATCTGTTCGTCTAGAGTTGTAGCTCCCAATAAAATTATAATTACATTGTTATTATAGAACTCGTTCTGAGAAATACGGTAACTGAATGCCAGAGAAGTTTCAACTTATTTTATTGCCTTAAGTTTGAAGAAGACATTAGTATAACTAAATTAATAAATTTTAAACCGCGAGGGGGTACAGACTTTCTGGATATTTAAGAGAAATGAATGCTCAGACATAAAGAAAATGACTCTTTAGCTCCCGTTGAGGTCATCTTTATCTTATCTTTGTGAACTATGGTTTCAGTTACTGGAATAATTAAAGTTGAGATTCACTTTTCATGAAGAAAAAATTAAATTTTAACTGCGAAACATTTGTCCTCAGATTAAGGAAATTTTGCACGTGCCGCCTTCCTCGGATTTTGGGGAAGATCTCCCGTGCTATAATCGAATTCACGGTTCCATCACCTCAATGCAATCTGTACATATGATGAGGAGTAAGGAAAACGCGGTACAAGCGAAAGCGTTATAACCGATAAGAACTGTTTAAATTTTATTTAAAAAATAATTATTCCGAATTGTACTTATAAGAAGATACCCTATTTACTCGCATAATTGCCCAACTTTCGCACAATATTTTTTACACTAAAACAAGGGCGGGGCAAATACGTGGTATGAAAGTGGTCATATCAGATAAAATAATCTTTTATTTCCTTCCCATAATTTGGGTGGGGCAATTATGCGAGTAAATACGATAACTATAAAATGTCATATAATAGAGATAATCACGTACATAGCTGTGGCTCAAAGAAAAAAGATCGCTAATATAAAGGTACCGTTACTGCAGTGCTATATGCAAAGCTTCGTTAACGGGGTTTTCATGTCTTTCTCTACTGCTTGAGATGGACCTTGTTTTTAACCGCCTGTCAAGGGGTGATATACATAATTTCCAAAATTTTATATGTATGTTCTTTTTGTACCAGAGTATTAAGAAACATTACATTTTTCAATCATGTATTCAGAGAAGATCATATTTTGAATTACCGCTTAGGGGAAACTTAATAGCAAAATAGCTGACTTAATGTTAGACATTCAAAACATTACAGATGTCTTACAGTAAGTCGTAACCCGTTAATAGTGAATAACCGAAAATTTACTATCAAGATAAAAGCACTAAATTTCTTTAAGGTCCCGCGTAAAATATATTTCGCGAGAATCAATGAATGCATTTAAATAAATAAGCCGAAGCAGGAAGGAGAAATGATTGAGAAACAACTTCGTAAAACTGATTATATTTGAATTAGGTCCGTCGAAGTAGACAGAATTTGGATCGAACGGAATATATGCTATCATTGAGGTCAAAAGATAAAAAAATCTGAAATTCCTTTAGTTACGGTTCGATGAGTACGTAACCTGATCGTACTTTTTAAAAATGGAATGCTTTTGGGAAGACGGCGAAGCTAGCTTTTTTCCTGGCATTGAGTCAACGTGACCTGAAGCGTTGTAGACGCGTTTCCTCCCACTCACTCTACGCCTGACCCTTTTCTGTTCGTTCGGAAAATCCGTTTCTTCCATCCCCCAGCTGATTTTCCGCATAGTATTCTTCTTTTGTTTGGGCAATGACCCGATTAGTGTATTATTACATACAGGAAATAGCGGCCTGCGATGCAAGCGGTACTAGTTGAGCATTGCCAGGAAACGTTCCTTTGTCGAGCGCGGTTTTTCACTAAATCTTAAAACGTTCAGGCCTTTTCGAAATAGTCGATTTATACTGGATGAAATGGAAAGCTGGATATTTTTCAGTGATTATTATTCTTAATTCAATCACCATTATTTGTCTGTTTTGTATTTTTTGATCGATCGTTTTATTATATACATACTGATGCATAGGAAGAATAACTCATAGGATAATGAATTTTACAACAAAATCATTGACTATTTTTGATAAACTTAAGAATTATATAATTAAAATAACTGGAGAAATATTAAATCTGAAACATTTTTCATGCTGAAATCTTTAATATTTCTCAACTGGATCTCTTTAAGGTAGAAATTTAAAGCACCTATTTGGAATTATAACTTTGATGGGCGGTCAAAAGAGCACTAATCAAAAACTCACACCTTTCAGGAGAGCTTATAGAAGTTTGTACAAAATCCTGCAAATTGTAACAAAGAGATACATAGAGGTTTTGTCCATATGTTAATAAGTGAACGAGACTGGCTTTTGTCCTTCATATTAGTCGTAAGAGGTGAATTTTCTCAACTAGAGACAACACACCCCAATATTGAAAAAAGTACTTGTTCCCTTTTGATCGCCCACCGAAGATATATTTCAAGTTATAATCGTGGTAACATTTTAAATTTTCACGTTGGTATATTTTATATTCTTAAAATATATTTTATTGCATATAATATTGTGGGGATTCGTGGGTCTAAAGTCCGTCTCAATAGCCGTGGCTACCTGGCATGTACCTGAAATCCTAATTATAAACATTTACTTAAGAATCGCAGTTGCTTAGGCTGTGTAATATTGTAAAAGTAGTTTTAATATTTTTTTTATAATACTGTCTGACCAGATGGCCCAAACGCGACGCAGTTCTCTTATTCTTGAAGTTAAATACCAATTATTTTCATGAAGTACTTGAAATATAAAAATAAATTCAACCACGAAATTAGGTAAAAATATCGAACAAATCAATTTCTCTCTTATAGATATTATTTAGTAAAGGCGTTTTTGACTTTATAATTTACTAATAGTTAATCTAAAATCTATCGTTTAATATCCAAAAATGTAGTTTTTTTGTAACAAATTTATCAATTCAGTATGTATAAAAATTTTTTAATCTTATACTTTTCTAGCGCCGATTTTCTCCTATATTGGTTGATGTTTCATCTAGTAAATGACCATTAGTTTCGTAACCTTGGTAGAGGGGTGGCTAGCGCGTTTGGTTCCCAATGCTATGGCCGCGGGTTCAAGTCCCGCCTTGGTCATGGTTGTTTCTGATTGTCCTTGTAATTGTAGGCGTTATATATATTGTTAATCGATCGGCTGTAATGGGCCTCGTGCTGTAAGCCGATTGTACACAATTAAATAAATAAATAACCACTTGCTAAAACATGCATAATAGAATTTCGGAGAGGGGCATTCAAAAGTATCAAGCTTAGTTTTTTATCCGCCTGCGTCCTATACAAGTCAACATGTGGCGGAGCAGAAGTTAGTGTCCATTCACAGGAAAGTAAGCCGACGAGCATTTTTTACTTCCATCTGGAGTTTATGAGATGCTTTCGCGGTGAGAAAGAGAAGTTATGGGACAGAGGACTGGGAGCGGGGGCGTTCTGGAAGATATGTAGCATTCATAGGGCGCTGGAGAGTTGGCGCCCAAGTATTTTTGGGTCGTTCGGTTATTGCTGAAAGTGTCTAGCGAGTGACGCCGGCAGAAACTGAGATTGGAGGCAGTCAGTTTCCATCTAGAAAACTGTTTTCCAATTTAATAGCTCTTGCGTCAATTTTTCCCTCCACTTCTTAAATTAGCGTAAAAAGTGGCACAATATCAATTGGATAATTATGCTCTGGAAATCTTCAGCAGTTGTAAACTTCAAGGAAGCTAGAGGCATTTTAATAATTCATTATATGAGCCTATGTTGCTGTAGGTCAGTGGTTCCCAAACTGTGTACCGCGGCACGCTGGGTGCCGCGAAAAACTTAGTTTAGTAAATAAATGAATGATTTTGCGATTATGTAGTAGCGTCAACAAATGTGTGTTCAAAGGTTGTAATATACATATCTAAAAATATATAAAGCTTGTTGCAAGGCTGGGGTTCCGCCAAATCCTCTTTATCCTTGAAAGTGTGCCGCGGCTTATAAACGTTTGGGAACCACTGCTGTAGATTATAGAGAACTTTTGCAAGATCGATCATGGAAGTAATTGCAAAGATATTTAACGTTAGGCGACGGTCATAAGATACGGTATCCTGACACTCCATTGATTGTGGGCAATAGTTGATTTTACGTACGATATCGGTTTTCTTAATTTTATTTAGGCTAGAATGATTTTTCGAGTAAGAACTACGCATAATTTAATGCCATCACCATACCGCTTTAGCGGTGGTCGATTTTGATGCAAGGAAAAATTCACGGTTATAATGAAGTCAACTTTTCCTAAAGTTTAAATTTATTAAACTGTGCCAAGATTTGTACACAATTTTTCAGATTTCCTTAAAATGTATGTGGCGTCGACTGAACTCTTAGTTTCGCCAGCTGCCATAAAATTTTATTTTGCCCGAATAATTTCCTTCCGTTGAAATCCGCTATTCCACATGATGTTTCGTAATCGCAGCACGTGAGTGAATGTCGAAATCCTTTCTCTAAAATGGTTAAAATCCCCGCTGACGCTTACTCCTTTACAGTATTCTCCTCGTTTGTTTTCACTTGTCAGAAACAGCTGTACAACCATGCGCCGATTTTTTCGAACGGATGTACGAACGCGCCAGCGCACGACCTTCCGATAAGTTGAGGTTGAATAAATTGTTTTTTACCTGTATTTGACACATTCGCTTTCGTTGTTTATTCAGAAATATTTAATTGATCGGAAGGTTTTTTCACACGTGAATTCTCTTTCAGATCAGCTGATTCAAGTTTTAGAGGAAAAATGATTGTGCAATTAAGTAATTATGTTGTTACACCGTTGCACGGGATAATGAAAGCGAATAATTCCATAATATTACTCTTATTTATTTATTACTAAATATAAATTCAACATTATTTATTCTCTTAGGGAGTATATTTAAAATGTACTGAGCTTAATGTATAGAAATTGTATTATGTATTTACTACGCGGTTTTGATATAACGATGATGCGTATTTTACACTTGTATTCGACAGTTTTTTTAGTTAATAAGTTTTAGACAAGTTACTTGGTACATCTCGTTATTCCGATATTTATTCTTGACAATTTTTTTCTAGAAAAATGTAGCGGTACTCAAGTTTGACGGACTCACAGGGGAAGAAGGGATTTTTTTAATAACGAATTAATTTATAACATTTTTAAATACAATTACAAAAGGAAAGAATATAATAAAACCCACCGTAATTGTAAGTTTCACAAGAGATACCCAATTTGAATCATATTTTAAATATTTTTGTGAAACATTTTTCGAAATGTTAAAGTTTTTAACCTTTTTTGATAAAATATACTTATAAGGAGAGTTCTATGAAAAGGTAGCGCAAATTAAAAATATTCTTTTCAGCAAATTAAACATATATTAATGATTAATAAAGTTCAAAATATAAAAACGAACAAGTAAGGAGAGAACTGTTGAAGCATATAGTAAATGGTGTTTTTATAATTTTTTATGTAATTTTAAAATGTATGCAAACTAGTATGATTAGTCTGGAATAATTTTATAACTAGAATATTTACAAGAAAACTTGCAAAAACGAGACAGAATAGTGAATCGATTGGTGAATGATTAAAGTCTGTCTGCTTTTCTTTAGGTGTTAGCTTGTTAGAAAGACAAATATACCTTGTCAAGAAAATTTGCAAAAAGAGACAGAATAATGAATCGATTGGATAAAAACGATGTCTCTAGCTGCTTTCGTTTAGGTGCTAGCGCGTTAGACAGACAGACGGACAAATCAAACGAATAAGTGGATTTATTTGAAAAACCCCTAAAAAATCAATGTCACCCCGGCCGCTGATTTAAAATGTCTACTGGAGGCGAAAGTGTTTAAATGGTAGCGGATGGGATGCTTCATACCAGTGGTCGGTAACGTTTTTTTCTGTCGAGCACCACTCTTTAACAATATTCAGAATTTTAAGATCCCTCCCCGAGTGTGCCACTAATAAGTTCACTTTAAGTCTACCTTTTACGAAGTGTCATGTTTTATATAAGAAGTCCTGATTATGATAAGAGAAAGTTACAGCGTGGAGTGAAATTAAAAGAAAAGTAAAATTCTTTTTTGAATGTATACTTTTTAAAAGTTTTTCAAAGAATGCTGAAATGGGTTATTTGTTTAACAAAGGATTTTTTATTTAAAAAAGGTGCCGGTACTGCGTACCGTAAGAAAAAGTACTGATACTGCGTACCGTAAGAAAAAGTAGTGATAAATCAGAGAGTTACATATATAATTCACTGAGCTTCTGTACCAAAATTCGACCGGTAAATTTAAAGATACCGGTAACTTATCGAATGTGGATTGTAAGCTTTGATACTATGGATTCATACATGTGTGTTGATACGAAATACTCAATCAGAATAAAGATGGGGATTAAGATTTCACTAATGTTATTTTTAAGTTTGAAAAATTATTATCAATTTTAAAATGTCTCAAACGAATAATTATTTTTATTTGTGAATTAGGATGCCAGGAAAAAGTTAAAATTTTCAAAAAATTGACTGAAATATTCATATATTATTATTGAAAAATTTCCTGTCCCAATAAATGGGAAATAAATAGCAGAAACGGGAATACTCAACCAACGCTCCAAGAAGTTTCTTTTAACGACGATGGAAACGTTTAATATCTGCGAATATATCAGGCGAATTACTTAGAGATACCGTGAATGAATTCAGCAGATAATAACAGGGAGGCTCGTTTATAAATAAACATACACTTATGAGGAAATCTATCGTAAATGATAATGAAGGGAGGGAGGCTCGTTTATAAATAAACATACACTTATGAGGAAATCTATCGTAAATGATAATGAAAGACAAATATGACCTTATTTCTGCAACATTATTTCCCTGTTTCCCTTTGAATCAAGCATCCTTCCATCGCTTAATCCTGCTAATCCAGACATCCCTCTAACGTCCGTTCTCCCTTCTGCACCATGACGCACACACGTGTAACAGCACATCCATCGTTTCCCTCTCTCATTTCCAGGAAGAAGGGCGGGGGGCTCGGCAAGGAGGATGACGTGGTGAGAGGGGCGCCAGTTGACCGCTACCGCATAGCCGAGAACAACAACGTGATATCCCTGACGCTTCACCACGTGACATGCGACGACGCCGGCGTCTACACACTGGTCGCTAAGGGCGAGCCCGGAGGAGAGGAACTGCGCTCGGCGCCCATAGAACTCAGCGTGATGGACGCGGAGGAAGAAGAAGAGGAAGGCCCAGCGGGAGCAGCCTCCGGAACCGAAAGAGGAGAGAAACCGGTGTTTCTGAGGACCCTGAGCGACCTGGCAGTCAAAGTAGGAACGAGGACGAGGTTTCTAGTAGAGATCAGGAGCTCATCAGAACTGAAGGTTTGCGCAATGCGTTCGTGTTTTTGGTGCCTTAAGGTCGTGTCGTATCTCTCAATAAGACATCCACACATTAGTGAGCTTTAATGATTAACTAAATGAAGAAATATGCGCATGATTAATTTCGGTTATAAATTAACAATATCTTGAGTAATTAAGGATTACAAGATAAAGGCCCTCAGTTCATTACGCGGCGCATGACAGACCTTATGGTGACATTTCTGTTTACTTATGGTAGAAATTAGTTCTTCTTTTACTTATGCTTTTCGTATTGTGTCGCGTTTGTTTATGAATATGTGTTTACTGTTTCAAAAATTCCTTTATCGCTCGTACGCGAAAGTATTTGGCTACAAAATATCTTTGTTAGTGTATTCATTTTGTTTTTTTATTGACTTATAAAATATGGACTAATTCTATCCCAGGGAAATTGTAATGCATTTTTGTTTGATTTGCAATAGAGGCTACTCAAAAAAATTAAAAACAATACATCTTTATGGAGGAGATAAAGTATTCCAGTCCCTTTTGATTGAACTAATTTGCATGCTTGGAATATTGGCGTTTCGCTGCCTATGAATGTTTTCTTTTGATGCTTAAATTAAACCCTAGATTAAAATAATAATATGCAAGTACTTCTACAAGAACTGAAAATGTGTCATCGGAAAAAACTACGAATCGTAGGAAGATTGAGAATTTTATCTCGTTCTTACTATGAGAATATTTAGATGTTGATTTTTAACTTGGTCATTTCATTTATTTTTGATTGATTGTCAATGATTATTTTTAAATTTCATGAGTTCTTCAATCATAGGTTCTTAGGAATATATTATAACATAATGAAGATTGTCAAGATAGTGACTTTTTCAAAATAAACGATGATCATGCAGTATTTTGCAGTGGCTATTATATCTTTGTCAATAAGGGAATATTCCAGTTTACGATTAAATTGAATACCCATTCTGCCTGGCCGGATAGGTGCAACATTTTCGACCGAAGTCGTTTTATTATGATTTTTATTTACATTTTCAATAATCTATTTCGTCTGGTGTAGTATGTATCTTTTGATTTTTGAGCCTTTCGCCGGGCCCGTACATGCCATTTTCGGACATTATATTAGATCAAAAAGGTCAATTTCATCCACATTTTGCAAATATTTTTACCGTTTGACTATTTGGCAGTTTTGGCAGGCCTTTAGCAACTTACTACAAACGCTTTTTTGAAATAGATTTTTCTGTGGGCCTTGCGTTGTCATAAGATAAGAAGCCATTTGAAAATGAGTAATAGAGCGCTGCTGCGCACAAGATTCTGTATTAGTCATTTGCTCCGAAGTTATTGTTTACCATATCTTTAATAATTTAATCGGTTGGTGTTCCATCTTATTCTTAGATGTATTCATATAAACGAGTCATATCATCTCGTTACGAGTTTTAATCTCTTAAGTTGTAGACCATTAAACTATTCTTCGCTTTCATTTAGAGCAGCGATATTCAACCTTGGGCACGCGCACCCCTAGGGGTACGCAAAATAAATTAAAGTATATGTTAATTTTTAATTGGTATAATATTTTTTAAAGTTAAATGCATAGAAGATCCCTATATAACTTTTATACACTTGAAAATCCCCCGCAATAAATACTGGGTGCATTTGAGATTTAGTTGAACGTAAATCAATGGGGCTCTTCACGTATTAAGGGGCACGTCAACTTTTAAAAGGTTGAATACCACTGATTTAAAGTATTTCTGTTTTAAAGTATTTCTGATTTAAAGATAAAATTTTGATGCTCTCTTGGGTTTGTATTAAGCTTGGTATTTGTTATCACGATGGCCTTCTTCTACTTCTTCTCTCTCATCTAGCATAGCTCTTATACATTGGCCTCGCTTAAAATATAGGTCCCCAACTAAAAAACTTATCGTGCTATTTACGGCAAATAGGTTTCATAGGGGTGTCGGGCTCCCGCAATGTGGTGAAAGTGGGGTCCCCTACTCGAACGTCACTACACCAAAAAATATCACATTTTGTTAAGATTGGAGAAATTGTCTCCTTGGGGCATCAGCTCAGAATTAAATTATTTTATGTAAAAGGGAAGTCGGCATAATGCTCAATTTTTCTAAAGATTCGTTAACATATATACAAAACAAATTTCTTTAGCCATTATATATTATTATATATTATTATTATATATATATATTAGAGCTTATGTCTGTCTGCAAAGGATCTTCGGATCACTTTATTCCACCCATTATATCAATGCTTATGGCTACATAATTTCCAAAAATGTCCAACGTTTCACAGAGAAAATGACGCGTTACCGGGTAAGACCCTTTGTAATTAATGCATGTAAATTCTCTCCTCAGAATGGTATGGACGTTGTATTTGTGGCGATATACAATGGAGGTATTTGACCCATAAACGAATTCAGGTCATTATTACGGAGTTCATGGAACTGAGAAGTATTGTATCTTTAAATTATATATTAGCGCTTTTTGTACTATTAGTACTTAGCAACATGGTTGTTGCTTATTTAAAATTGCGTTCACGGGTACACACCCCGCGCTTATTGTTTTACGTGTTTCACAGTGACTCAATAATTATTTTCTTTCCAGCTTTATCTTCGTTAATACGTATATTAACGCATCCCATCCTTCTTTTTGAGTTTTAATCGAAGTTTTGAATAAAATTTAAGAACGGTAGGTAAAGTTTGAGACATCTTACTTTTCCTCGTCAAATAACAGTAGACCGCGGTCGTGATTAACTCGGCGATGACAATGTTAGAGGGTAAAATCGAAATCGGACGAACGTACAAACATACAACACTAAGGAGAAATGTTATGAAAGGATAGTGACTCATACAGATGCCGGAGAGAAAGTGAAGGTTCCTTAAAATCGTGAGAAAGCAAATCAACGCAAGATTAGGTGCGGAAGCGTGAACGAGAAGGTGTAGACAGGAGTTGTTTTTGTAAGGCAAGCAGAAAAGAAAAAAAAAAGGAGTGGCATATCGAGTATGAGAGTGGCCAGAGGGAGTGAGAAATAAATAAAACGGAGGAATGAAAATAGGAAGGGATGGATGCAGGAAATGGTGGCGAGACGGAAATGGGTGTTAATGCTAGCTAAGATGTTTTTTAAATCACTAAATGGCTCATGTTCATTTAATCATTTAGTGCCATTAATACTCTCTGTTAAACAAATATAATGTATGCATTATATATTTATATCTACTTTAAAATATAATGTGTATTGAATTAGTTTGATAATTATTATATTATATAATATATAGTATACTATATATACATATATTATATTATATAATTATAATCAATTTTTACATGTGAGTTTCAGTCATCTCATATTTCGGGAGTATTTTTTTCGAGTTTGATGCAGATGATTATAAATACAAAAGAGGAAAACATTTATAAACAAAATGATCCAAATGGAACTTATGATGTCTACTTTCCACAGAACTGTTTATTTAATACTTGTATTGGTTTTAATAGCCTTATAGTGAGTTGCTTTTTTTTCAAATTTCATCATTTAACGTTATAAGATATTACAAATACATTAGAACGGAAAACTAAATTTATCACGCGTATTTGTGTGGAAAAAATAACGCGTGTATGTACTAGACTATACCGAATCTGAGTCCAACAATAGTCGTTGCAGTGGCAACACTCTCATAATGAGGAATAAAATTGCAAAAACGACCGTGTTTACGCGAAATTCGAAGAAATACGATCGATAAGCAACGATTTGCATTAAAGATTACAATCTCCATTTCTTTCCTCAGAGAATAGTATAAATCCCACTCCGATATTACCACTCTTAGATATTTTAATGTGTAAGAGAATATTACCATGCACGATGGAATTCAGATTTCCCATTTAGATGAAATGGGAAAGATAGTTCCTGGAATCAAACCCGGGACTTTCAATCGCAACAAGAACTATCCTCGGCAGCTTAGCCTAATTGTATGTAGCAAGAGATTTCCACCAAATGTCATGAAAATCGGTCTATTGGTTCAAAAGTTAATAGGGGAGGACAGACAGATACAGGGACCAAACTATAAGCCTATTTCCATTATGGAAAGTAGGCTAAAAGGAGAGCTTCATTTGCTGACGTTATACGAAAAAGCGCGTTTTATTTATTAATGGTTATTTAGAAGTTTTAACTTAAAATTCTTTATAAATTTAGCAATATAATTAAATGACATATCAATTTATTTGATAATTATTTATAAATTTTTAACTTTCTGATTATAACCATTTGTTCAGTCTTAAAATTTGAATATTTTGAAGGCATCCCCTGCTGCCCACCAACTTTTCGAAAAAAGATTCTTTCGCATTGTTATCGATGGCATCATAGATCATATACGCCCTGCAAATATCAGCCTTGTATCTCTTACAGTTTACTTGTAATTTTTATTTAATTGATTGCACAGACGGACAGACAGAGCGAAAAAATAGCGCTTTCATAAAATGAAACGCGCTAAAATACAATAATTCCCAATCAGATTCCACAGTTGAGGAGTACAGTTATGTTCCAAAATTGCAAGTATCTTGCTTGTTTAACTCACAAGTATGGTAACAAAAAGTGTCCTTGGAGTTAAATCTGAAAAACAACTTGTATAATTTATCTTAGATAAAGCATTTAATTCCAAACATTACATCTTTTGTATGTGGAAATGTTATGGTGTTTATTCAGTATGTTTCATGGTTAAAGGATGAAAATTTTTCTTTGGAGTATATTTGTTATGTTTAAAAAACACTATATTCCAATTAGCAGTTAAAAGTAACTGGGCGATCAAATAAAACTTTCTGCATATTTAGTGGTTTAGTTGAAAAATGATGCTGTAATAGACGAAGCCGGTCGATAAAATTCTTGTTCAGTGGAAATTACAATAACTTTTTTATTTCTATTGATTGAAAGGGATATAAAAATCATTAAAGACACTTCTTTACAATTTTTTCTGATACAAATTCTGAATTATTCAATAGTTTTTCTCATATTTTATGTTTTGCTGATAACATTTTTTAATTATTCAATAAGTATTCTCATATTATTTTATGTATTTATGATAATAACTGTAAATTATTCAATTTATATTCTCATATTTATGTAATTGTTTCCTGGGTACCACTTGTTAGAAAGTCCATAATGTTAGTCGTTGATTAATTTTTCATTTTTTTACTTCACATACTTTTGTAAGAAATATGGCTTAAATAACCTCTACACTTTAGGTTCTTTTCATTACCTCTTTTCACATGCTCGTATCATTCCTTCAGTGTGCCGTGATTAGAAGAAAATTTTCGTCTTATCCCTCTGTTATCCTAACTCTCGCTTTGATTTATCTGATCGCTATCAATTGTCCATCTTTATACTTATCTCCTTTTGACGTCTCTTTTCTCAGTACCTATATTTTCACTGCATATAACTTTTACTCATTTCGGAATTTTATCGTCATATTCAGTAATAATATTTCGTTTGACTTGAATAAAATTTCATTGTTTATAATTTAACCATTTTTATCTCTTTGGTGAAGATCCTTTACTTAATTTCTTATTGACTTTTTCAGTTAAAGATAGAATGATATACAGCCACAGATAGAGGTAAAGCAATGTAAAATAGACTGCATCTAAAAAAATTGTTTTATTAATTGATTAAATATTTTATTAATTAAAGATTATAAGATCGGTTTATAATTTTACTTTCGTCACCATAGGTTTATATGTGTATTATTTTTAGCAATCTTTATATTTTATTACTGATTTATTCCATGTCTATGACAAACGGAACAAATAAAATTATTATTATTATTAACTGGCAAATACACCCGGCGTTGCTCAGGTTTTTAAATCAAGTCAAAATAATTTGAAGAAAATTTGAGAATAAATAAAGTATTTAAACGAAGTTAATTTTTATTGTAATGCTTATGGGTATACAATATTTCTTGTCTTCCCATTTTTTCTCAAATAAATAATTTTTTCCCGTATCCTTATCTAGAAGTAGCTATATATAATTGTCCATGAGCAAAGCAGTCGTTTGACAATTCAGCACCTGCAACTTTAAAAGACTGCTCTTATCTAAGTCGTTGTGATCGACGTCGTACTTATCTTTGTTCAGAAGACTTTGCTGCTCCTGCTGTGGCTATTCTCTTATATTTTAATCTGTCGGTAGTATCTGAGAATGATCTCCGTGGTCGTTTTGGCATTATGCTTGTTTAAAAACCTTTGTTTAATTTATTTGAAAATGAATTTCTTAAAATAAATCTATAAAAGTAACGTAGAATATTAAAAATGAAACTTTTAAACCAATATTATGAATTTTTATTTAGGTATAGAATTTCGGAAACGAAAGAAGTCTATCTGAAATCAAAATTTAAAATCTTGCAAACTTTGGTAGGCAATCGGTAATCAGGACTTTTTTCTGCATAAACAAACCAATTTTAAAAATATTTATGAAGAGAGGAAACAGAGAAGATTATTGTTTCGTTATTAATGTATACCTTTTTAGATCCCGGAACGATAAATAATACGTTGCTATTTATGGCTATTGTTGTTCACCATTTCTTAAGTAATCGTTTGTGATGATAAATCCGGAGCCTCTGCCGCTGTTAAGTTGGTTATTTTACTGAAGCAAGGATTGAGTTATAGCATAGTACAAAATTACATTTAAGATGGTAAAGTTTCTTTCTGTAAAAATCAGATTATAACATTAATTTTTATAGCGTCTACACATGAAATAATAATAATAAAATAATTCACGAATATAAACATTCCTATCATTATATATCACAGCACATGCTAATAGCCAATGCCATGAAAATCCGTTTGATATAAGCCGAGATGGAGTTTAGATGATAACATTAAAATGACCTATATTGGTAACACTGATCTACACAAATATTACATATCCATATGTCTGCCAATCTTTATTAAAATCCGTTGGATACAATCCGAGAATTTTAGGTATTCCTTCTCGTAAATAACGCAACGAATTATGAAAATCATTTCCCTCTCCTTCCCATATTGAAAGCCTTCAAAGCACGCTTAAACCAATAAGAATTGGAATAACAATATGATTTCGAGGTTTAACAATGTAATTGGTAGGCATGGCAACATCATGTTAAAATGGCAAGATTTCTCCAAAATATATGAACTAAACGTTTAAGATGAAGAATTTCGAACTGTAGGCGAAAAACGATGAGCAGGATAAAAAATCTTATAATTTTTCCTTTAAAATGGTTTAAATATAAAGGTCGTGAATTTATTTTTTCTAATTTTAATCTTAAAAATAAGAAAACCCTGCACGTCAAAAAGTCGATTTTTACGTGTTATCTTATGGGGAATGCAAATCATCCCCTGGAGTCGAACCCTGAATGTTTTTCGTAAAATTTCCTTCGTCATGGCATTTTTATATCGGAGTAGATTACCTCTGCCGAATTTTAAGTTTATATCTGCATATATGATTGAGTTAATCACGTTTTAAGTATATTCCAGGAATCAGGAACCCAGGAACCAGGAACCCAGGAATCGGACGTTTTATGTATAGTATATACTAGTAGTTGGTGCTTGCATTCTGCAAGCATATCATCTCACCTTGAAAAAACATTCATTTTTCAGACAGATATTTCATCATTACAAATATTTTTTTAATTTTAAAGATTTCACCTCCGCAGCGATCTTCGTTTTTCCCTTACGTAAAAATAATAGATTAAAAATCCCCAAACTTTGCAATTTTAAGAATTTTATACTTTCTCCATTATGGGGTACTAATGCTACACATTTCTGCCAAATGTTAAAGTTGTAGCACTTCTAGAAGTGAAATAATATTTTTCTAATTGTTTAAATTTTAAACATTTTCAACGGCCGCCGCAATATATTAATGGAAAGATTCAAATGTTTATTTATGCAAATGCACTACTCTGTAAATAACTTAAAAATTTCAGCTTCCTAGCTCATCCCCTAGTACCCAAACAGTTATCTATTTGTATAAACGTTAAGAATTTTTAACGGAAAAACAAATTAAAATATCAAAATTTCTATAATCTCTATGTCGTGTTTTTACAAATACTACCTCTAAAAAAACTTTCAGATCCGTAGCGCATTCGAAAACACATAAACCTTGAAAATTGTTTAAACGATTGCGAATTTTTAGCGGCCGCATTGTTGCACTTTTTCAAGATTTTCGTTTTTTTTAGTTGGTTTTGCACAAAATCCTACCTAAGAAAAAAATTTCGAATCTCCAGCTCATCTGAAAGTGCCTAAACATTAGTATCCTCCTCTTCCTCCTCCTTTGTAAGAAACGTCTATATATAATGACTAGTAGAAGGTGCTTGCATACTGCAAGCATTTCATCTCACCTTGAAAAAACATTAATTTTTCAGACCGACATTTCATCATTACAAATATTCTTTTAATTCTAAAGATTTCACCTCCTCAGCGATTTCCGCTTTTCCCACATGTAAAAATAATAAATTAAAACAATCCCCAAATGTTACAATTTTAAATATTTTACACTTTCTTCATTATAAGGTACTAATGCTACACATTTTAGCCAAATTTTAAAGTTGTAGCACTTCTAGAAGTAAAATAATATTTTTCTAATTGTTTAAATTTAAATAATTTTTAACGGCTGCTGCAATTCATATATGGTAAAATTGAAATGTTTATTTGTGTAAATTTACTGCTCTGTAAATAATTTGAAAATATCAGCTTCCTAGCTCATCCCGTAGTACCTAAACAGTTATCTATTTTTTTAAACTTTAAGAATTTTTAACTGCCAAACAAATTAAAATATCAAAGTTTGTATAATCCCTATTTCGTTTTTTTTAAGAATTCTACTTTTAAAAAAAATTTCAACTCCGTAGCACATGCGAAAATACATAAACCTTGAAAATTTGTTTAACCAATTGCGAATTTTTAGCGGCCGCATTGTTGCACTTTTTCAAGATTTTCGTTTTTTCTAGTCGGTTTTGCACAAAATACTACCTAAGAAAAAAATTTCGAATCTCCAGCACATCTGGAAGTGCCTAAACATTAGTATCCTCCTATATGTTATCATTATATATCGACGACTCTTACAGAGGAGGATATAACAGATAACATATAGCATACTAGTACACGTTGAAACGAATTAAAAGGTATTTACGATCAGCCATTGCTCATGATCGATTAAACAATCTTTCAACTTTAGCGCAGGGTAGCCAGACGTACCCCATTGTGAGATACAATACCTCATTAATTGAATCAATTTTTAGAAACACCCCTTTCCAATATTCTCAAATGGGGTACCCAAAATAGGAACCCCAATTCTGTTTCGAAGTGTTAATTTGTTAAAAGCACCGCATAAATAACCCCATTCGTCCAAGGTAAATAGAACAAACAGGTAGTGTCGATTTAAAATTTTCGGATATCTGTGAATGTCACAGAAGTGCGAGGATAATATTTCGCTCATGCATAAGATAAGATTGAAAGTTAAATATGTAGCGGTAAGTTGTTAGAAAGTTGAAAGGTGAAGTTAAAATTGAGTTAATTTTGCGAGGCTTTAATGATATGCAAAATTAGAGGATAAAATATACCAAAATATTCTTTATTATGTTTAGCTGCTTTAATGCTGAAAGTAATTCTAACCTTTTTTTACTAATTTATTCTAGTTATTTCACTTTGTATGTAAGGCTAGGTAAAATAAATGCAGTTTTTTCAATATGTGTTGGTAAAATTTTAACTAACACATTCTCAAAAATTAATTCTTTTCCTCATCGCACCCCCGATTTCCATGTTGATAATAGCTGTTTATTCTATATAAGTGGTTCTCCATGTGTGGTCCGCTGACCACTGGTGGGCCACGAGGGTCTTTCAGGAGGTCCGCGGGACCGATTTAAAATTTCTGATGTCGATGTCCTTTACGAGGAATATGTTCTATTGAAAACATTACATAAAAATATAAAAGAGTTTGCACATATCGAAGCCATTTGGATTAAACTTATGAATTCGTTTAATGTACCGAATACGGGAAAAATAATAAATTTTGTTTTCGCTTTGCTTCACTCAAACTAAATATGCTAATGAGTGTTCAACCTGATGTTTAATGCGTGAAGAAAAGATAGGAATAGATTAAATTTAGAGGCAGTTGAGGGCGAATCGTTAATAAAAACAAATTTTAAGCAATCCTGTAAGAAATTTCATGCATATATATCGAAAAATAACAATTTATTAAAAAACAATCGTACAAACGAAAATATTAAATATTAATAATAATAAATAAACCTGAATTTGTTTGTGATTTATATAAGCAGTATTTGGTACTACGTATATTTTACTAACTGAATTGATATAATTTTGTAAATTTTTGTTCATTTTGATTTGTTATTTATTTTATTTTGTTTTTGTTTTTTTAATTACCAAAGATGAATTGAAGAAGAAATCAAATATTACTTTTATTTTTCATTTTTCGAAAATGGTGTTGAAAGAGGTTTTTTTTGCTCGTCGTCGTCTCGTCTTATTTGCGCACCCCAATTCTGAATTTATGATCTGGCCACCCTACTTTAGCGATCGAAAAGGATTAATCGATGTCACTCAATTACGATGAAGTCATCGATACTTTTGCGGCTCAGTTTTAGAAATGTAAGCTACATAGTACACCTAAGTAACATTTTATTTTATACTAGGACGTAAGTAATAATCTTGTTCCTCGCTATTGTCAGGCGACTAAATGCATTTTGTTATTTTATAAATAATATCGTTATTAAGAGACAGTAAATGCTCAAATAATAATCTTTTGTATACTATGTTAAAATAATATATAATTATTATATTTGAATAAGAAAAAGGCGCACTGAAAAATAGTAACCATGGGCGCCAAAAACTTAAACTCAGCCCTGGGTAGGTCAATAGATTAAACCTCGAAGGGTAAGAAGTATTGAGATCCTATCTTCAAAAGATTCATTTCTGTGAGAAGATTTATGATTTAAGTACGAAGTAGAGATATATTTAGCTCAGCGATGATCTTCCTTGTCACATGTAATCTCAAAAAGTCGAAATATTCTACGAGCATTACATACTATAATGTACGCGATTCCCACACACATACTCGCACGGATGCATACGTATGATGCCGCACTCTGGAATTTGAGCTATAGCAACATTTCAATTAATGATGAATAACCATAAAAGAATGAAATTTAGTGGTTTTCATCATTTTGTTTCCCATATTATTCTTTACCTGAGTTATGGCATCAAAATAGTTTCAAAATTTTCCTGAGGACGGACAACATGTTTATTGGGTGATCAGTTGAAGTTATTTAGCCTCATTTAGGGGAAGGTAAGAGCGCGGGGAGGGATTTCAATAAAACTTAAAATTGATTGATATGCGAAACCGCGAGAAAAGTGGCGGCCAGAAGGGGTGAAAAATGAGCCCGCGTCAAAAGGCGCTTTTGAACGGCCGATGACAGGCACAACCTGTTGGCCCTCGTGAGGAGTGTTGGAAGGGAGGCACGGGGTAGATGGCAAAATTCCCGAAAGAGATGAGCGATCTGGGGTTGAGGGGAAGGGAATGCTAAGAAGGATTGGGGCTTGAGATAATGAGACGGTAACTCTTGCAGGTTGTGGCGTCTTTAAACCCAAGTTCGAAAAAACATGCAATAATCGGATGATAAAGCGAGACAGAGAGATAATAATAGAGTGATAAAATTTCTCTTTGACCGAATGGGGTAGACTCGTTCGAGCCGCGGGCATGTGCCTTTGCGGTCGAAGGAAGGTCATCAGCTGTTAGTGCTGCAGGATCTAGTCCAAAAGGTGAAAGTTGGCGCTAGAAATTTTGAAGGTGTTGTTGCCCTCTGATGCATCTGAGTTCATTGTTGAGATGGAGGGTTAAAACTCTCGAGGAGGGCGTCTTAGAGACTTCTGACACAGGTCGTAACTGCCAGGCGTTCGCTTAAGCTTCTGAAGGGACGAAATCGTATTTCACTCTAAACGGCGGCATTACGTTCACCAAAACTAAATTAGAACCTTTGTATCACCAGATCCGTGGTGTTTTTTTGTGATCCTTTATGCCATTTTAACATGGTGCCGTACAATTAAAAAATTTGCCATATATTTAAAAATCTTCAATTTAATGTTAATATTTATAGAGTAGTTTCAATATTATTTTTTTCCAAAACACCCTCATTTTTTCAGTTTTCTTTGTATAAAGCTATATTTAAATCGTTTCATTTTATAGTACTCATACATCGATGGATGCCTATGAAAAATATATCTATTTTAGAACAAAAATTGCCAAACGCTATAATTATGGCCGACTATGAGTTATAACTTTTGTATAAGGTTCAATGGAGTAATGCTCAATGTTTAGTTCTGTTATCATCTGTTTATCCTCTATAAAAAGCTCGAAGCATATTAATAGGTCATAACTATGTATTTCTCGGATAACGAATAAGAATTTAAAATCAATACTCGTAAATATTTTGTCGGCTTTACATAGCTTTTAAATTTTTGCTAAACTAGCATCGTGCGTTGACCCTGCTGAGCGTATCTTTAACTATTCTTCCCTTTCTCCCCCACCCCAAGACCCTTTCTTCCATCCATCTTCCACCTCACCTGATACAAAAACAAGTCTCTTTCAGATGCGTTCCAGAGTGCACGCGGCACACCCCGCGCGCTATTTAGTGCCCAAAGCGTAGCTAAGGATATGCCAGGGAGTTTAAATCCAGCGGAATGGAAGGATGTCCAAATCGATGCTCATCCATCTGTCAGTTCCATTCGCGATCGTCTCAAGAAAACCGTTGCCATTCTTTTCTTTTTTATCTGCGAGCTCGTATTTTATATTTCTACCATACATTTTTTTCGATGCATATCTATATATATGCTGAATGATTTAAATCGTGATATGACACATACAACTATTTCATGATTCAAGTTGTTTACCGATTAAGACTGCAGTGTCTTTTGATTGGCGGTTTTTACCTTAAAAGGTTGTATATTTAAACATATTTTTCTCGCCATAAACAGGCAATATTATTAAAAGTCGTTACTTAAAAAATATAATCATACCATACAAAAATCATTCAAATATTCAGCACATAACGATACAAAAATGGTTACAGAAGAAATAATATTCGTATGTTTTTGTTACATGCGGCTCGGTGATACTTCAAAGATTATAAATAATACCAAATAATATTAAAATAAATAAATAAATATTTAAAATGTATAAATATGGACATGCACACACACTCACAATGCCCCACACCGCTTTAAAAATTCTTTAGCTCTGATTAATTCACAGCATGTTAAATTTGATAGGCCGATTGAAACGTAAAAATTCGTGCTCAATAATTATTAATGCTTGCGAGGTAAAATAAACTTTTGATCAAGAACTTGATCACTGTTTGAAAAATATAAACGAATAATAATTGAAAATTTTACAAGTATTTTTTTATCTTGGAGACTCGATTCAGTCGAAAGGCACGACAATTTTACGTCCGGAGGTTGGTTGCACTCACCGAGGTCTTTATCCGTCCGCGACTCTCACCCTCCGGCGCGTCTCGAATACTTTTCTTTTTTCGGCATCTTTCTCTCTCTTCCTCCCTCTCCTCATTCCTGCTTTTTTCTCCCCTCTCGCCCTCTCACCTCCCTTTGTGTATCTCCGAAACCCTTTTCTTATATCGTTTGCATGCCAACGGACTACCTCAGACTGGGGAGGAGGGAGTGGGGATAGAATGGGAGTGAGGCAGTCGCCCGTGTTAAAGATAGAAACCTCACGGGGGAAGGTTGATGAAGAAGGAGAAAATACGACTGTTTCGATGTCGTCTACGTGTGTGTGAGCATGCGTGTGTGTTGGTGCGTGTGTGGACTCGGTCAAAATATCTCACCTTACGCCCTCTCCCTTTCCCTCCTTTCCTTCGTGCTCCGCCGAAGAACGACGGCGATAGAAATTGTTCCAGACCTGCACGTTGGAATTCGGATGTCGTTAGATTAGAGGGAAATAATCCGATGTTTTGCGATGAAACCATAGCATTGGATTTGATTTAACGAAGGGGACTTTAAAAAGTCAGTCTAATAAAGTTTCTCGTACGGTGTGTACTTAAGAGAGATCAAAGACAAAGCGACTCGCGACAAATCTTAAGCGGAAATTATCCTAGCGTTTAGACGAATCACTCTTGTCAATGTACATGTATCGTTGATTTATATCCTTTAATTCGCTTTTGTGTGTTTTTATTTGAATTTACCAAAGGAAAAGGATGAATTCGACCAACTTAAGCTCTTATCAATTTTTGTCGATCACTGTTTACATCAATACCTTTTAAGTTGTGATTGTCGATAGGCAGGTATATATTGGTTTGAATTGTAAATGGCAGTTCGTAACATTTAAAACTTCAGTGGTTTTTAGCGATTTTATCGTTGAAAGAATCACACGATGCAAAATATTAATAACGAATTAATTGCATATATCTATTATAATTTGTCGAGGATCCGTCCTTCCGAGGCAAAATTGCTGACGTCATCGTCTCTGGTGGCACTTTTAAGCATGTCAACAAACTTTCTAATGAGAACGAGTGCAGCATTTTTCAATTCGCACTCTAAAATTACTTAAAAACAGGATACGAATTCAGGATTTCAACCCAGAGTCGAAGAAAGAATCACGTTTTATTTTCATACTATAAAATTTTAAATACGGCCTAAAATTGTAATTTTAACAACAAAATTACAAGATTTTTGAGGGAAATATATTTGTAGTTTTAAAAAATCGATTATTTGTGATTACGATATCTACTCTCAGCGAGGACGGGCGGTAGGTTATTGTTAGCTGCGCGTGCAGACAGCACATTTTTGTGAGAGTGAAATGTACTAATGTCTGTTCCGAGCTGATTCACCTCTTGCCTACGCGTAATGGGTATCTAAGAGGTAGTGCAATGAATAGCTGGATAGCAAGGGAGAATAGAAACCCGGTGCCGGCATTAGCCTACTCTTAACGAAGAACACCAAGGGGGCCAACGGCTTAACGTCCCTTAGGAGCATCGATTCACGACTTTCTTCCCAGTCTGATTCTAGAGCTTGATACAGATAAATCCTTCTAATTGTTGTAGCTGTACTAAATTGTAGTGTGTAGTGTTGTTTGTAATACTTTTTATATGTATTGATTTACTTTAAAACTGTCATATTATCACCTCTCAGATTTGTAATATCTTCAGACAGTGAAAGTGATTTACCGACAAGTACGGCAGTTAAATGTTGGGTGATGTATAACATTAGTAACAAAATTTTTCCATTTTTCAATTCAAGTCTAACACTTATCCAAAACAGATCTCTTGTGATATCTTCTATCCCGCTTATCCCACACTTCTGCTCGACGAAGCACTTCCGCTATCAATCTTTATTTTTTCATATTTACACGGCAATCCTTACTTCACAATGAGTTGTGCCACACTAAATAATGTACGGGTACCTGTGAGTCAAACTGGGGTATGGGGTGTCCTTGAACGCACCAATCAGAAGCCAGATTTCACCATCGCACTAACTACAAGGAAACAAACAAGTTTGATTTCTTGATAGATGCGATGCTTGAGTCGATGCTTGGTGCGAGGGTCGATGCTTCACTATGAAAAGGCTCATTTAATGCAATGTGTTTGATTTAGAGGCAGATGCGATGCTTGAATCGATGTTTGGTGCGATGCTCGGTGCGAGGCTCCACTATGTTTTTACCCTTACTCGCAAATGTCACCATATAACATTTTGTAACGTTTCTCAAAATTTCTCTCAGCAGAACTAAGGTCTCTCAACTAATTATTTATTAAAAAATTAACATCCGATAAAGTAATGGGATATGAAAAAGTGTTACCAATTTTTTCAAAAATTAAATATAAAAAAAGAAGTTCATTTTATGCCATGAATTCAATAGATGATAAAAGTGACACCAGTTTAGCTAATCAGTATTTCAGCCTCAAAATAGCCATTCTTAATGGTAACTGACTGGTCATTGTTTCTAAACAACTGATTTGGTTTATTCGAGAGTTTTACATGCGCAGGAGGGACTTTTATTAATACTAGACTTTAAAAGCGTACTTTACCGATAGGAAAGAAATTTAATAGAATCTCTTAAAATTTTATTTTGTTTAGATATGTGATACTGTTCCGCCAACACACGTGTATACGCTGTTGGCATTTGTACATTCTCCAGGGTTACATTTTTGTTCTCTCCACTTAATTATTACTTGAACAGACGATTAATTCTTTCAGAATAACATTCCTAGTTGTCTGGGACTTTCGTATCTCCCCTATTTAGCCTTCCTTAAACGCCAGTCTCCTTACTATGTCTCTCATTCTGTATCTATCTTTTCCCATTTCGTCCCAGTGGCGTGATATTTATGTCTTGTTGAGTTCCAACCTTTCTCGCTCAGTTCACTTCAACGAGATATTTTTTCCCTTCCACCCGATCCCATTCCTCTCTCTTCCTAAATTCCTTTCCACATCCTACTCCTCTCTGACTAACTATCTTCCGCTCCTATATTAACCTCTTTCCTCGGGAATTTTCCATCTCAGAACGAAAAGAATTTTCTCGTCTCGTCTGAATGAAATGCGATGATTTTTTTCTCATTTCACTACAATTCCTCGACTTGTTAGCATTTAGGATTCTATCCAAGAGTTTTAAAAACCTGAAAATTGGAAATAATGAAATCACTATTCATAAAAATGATTACGACGCATTTGCAAACAAAATTTTTTGAAGGAAGGAGAAAATTGCTCGAAATAGTAATTATATTTAAAAACAATTTAGAATAATATGTATACAGTAGAACACAGTTATAACGATCCTTATTAATACGACTACTTGGCTATAACGACATCTTTTATAAGTCCCGTCCCAGTTTCTATAACAATGCATTATAATCACCTTGGTCATAACGCATTAGCTAACTCGGTTATTACGACAATAAATCGTGTTATATTAGCTTTTTTTTTAACAAAAAATCGATCGAAAAGTTTTAGTGCATATTATACACGGTAACAAATTCAAACGTTTTTTCCGACCAGCCAATAACAGCTATTTTCATGAACGTTGTCTTATTAAAACATTGTAAATTCAAATATAATTAATGAGGCCAGGCTCAACTTTGTGGAATTTACTCATAATAAAACGTATACTTTGTGGTTTCCACAACTTTAATATAACATGACCGGTTTCACTACGATCGTAGCATCATCAGGTGAAAATATAACAATTTATAAAAATTTATAACAATTTATAATGATTTATAACAATTTATAACAACTTATATATTTTCACCTACGATCGTAGTGAAACCGGCCGTGTTATATTAAAGTTGTGGAAACCACAAAGTATTCGTTTCATTATTGTAAATGCAGTTAAAATTGCCTCCACTTAGATAGTGGATCTTTCCGCTCCATGATGAAGATTCTTATACATTGTAGCCGAAATACGTGTCGGTGTATTTAAAATTGGAACTGTATTACGATTTCAGCTGCCAATAATCGTTCTCCCATCCATTATCGAGAAACGTTGTGAAAGGTTACATTGATATTAATGCTGCAAAATTTTGTATGACTCTCCTTATGACTCACTATAATTATATATAATATATGTTTATTAATATAATATATACTATAATTATAGCCTGAATCATTCCTTACACTGTAGTGTAATTCCTCCAAAGGAAGTCTTGGTTTCCTACATTCAGGGCCGTTTTATCCATTAGGCACAATAGGCACAGTGCCTATGGCCTACGAGCTTTTCAAGGGCTTACGAAAATGTTTGAGACTTGAAAAAAAATTTACTGACTCGAAAATAGGAAAAGGAAACTGCAAAATCAAAATTAATAACTTTTTAATTATATGTCTTTACAAAAAATTACATGTCAACTATTAATAAACTTTAAATAAAAAATAATAAAGTTTCAGTGAAATGTTTATAACCTAAACAAAAGTTAAAAATATTACCAAAACATAAATTGTGTTAACTTTGCGGCTCTTTTTTTATAGCAAAATCACATATAATGACTTCAAATGTCATTTCCCGCATTATATCATTTTCAATTGAAAGTAGTTTCAGGGAAGATAGTCGCTTCTGTCCTATGGTTGATCGAAGACAATTCTTTATGAGTTTGCGTTTTGAAAAAGTACGCTCTCCTTCCGAACTGGTTCCAAAAGTGGAAAGATATATTCTAAAAGCAATATTTACATTTGGAAAACTTGTAATCAGCTTATCCTGTATTTGTGCACTTATCATTTCGGCCACAGATTTCTTGTCTGTATACATTCGCGAGAACAATAGAAACTCATCAATAAATGCATCTTTGAGATCTGAAGAATATATTCCAATTAATGCCCTTGCTTTAGAAACCACTTCATCACTGTACATAGTTTTATCTGTCGAGAAGAAAATTAAACATTTCATACAGTGTTAGGTATGCAGCTCGCCGTATACTCATCTTAATTATTTGTTTGTCTATAATAGGATAGAAAGACTGTACGGAATTTGTCGCTGGCACTCAGGCTTAAATTCGGATCAGTATTATCCATTACTTCATCGAAAAATCGATTTCTCATTTGTTTGCGTTGTGCATATTCCTTATAGTCGGATGGTGTAAGTTTTTTTGCCATGGCCTCGAACACATCAAATTTGTTGCGGGTATCATGAAAATGTGCTAATAGACTATCATATAAGTCCATAATGGTACACAATTCAACGCCAGTCTCCTGTAGGGCTTTATTGACAATATCAATATTTTGCAGCAAATCTTTCCAAATGACAGACATCAACGCTGTCTCAAAATGATCAAGGTTTTTAATTAATGATCGTGCTTCATGAACAGCTGCAGGTGGTTGTCGTTCGCTTTCAGCTATATCAAACAATGCTTGGCGAATTTCAAAATAGTTCACATAAAGACCTCTGGTAGCATCACTTCGTGCAGACCATCTTGTTTCTGATAAACTTTGTACAATATAGGTATTTTCTTTCATATTTTCTATCAATCGGACCAGCCCCGTGCAACAGGGATAGGGAGTCTGCAACAGCATTACGAATTTCGGGAATGTAGATGGCATTAGTGTCGCGACTGTGATTAGATATATTACCGACGCTGGACAAGTTTGGTGATATCCGCGTTAGTGTACTGTGTGAATATTCCTGTGATCATTGGAATTTGGCTTCCGTTATGGTTGTGTGGAAATGCTATGTGCTGAACTGCAGCAGCAAGAAAGGCACAAATCGCCTTTTTCGATTTCCAACGGCTGTTGAAAGGTGATTTTAAAATCTTTAAATTTTGAGATATTGGAAGTGTTCCATTTTGTAGTAAAATTGCTGTAAGTGCGATCACATCAATAAATTATATTTAACGAGGATGCATTTTAATATGATGTGGGGTGGGGCCTCCGAATGCAAGAGTGCCTAGGGCCTACGAAGATATTAAAACGGCACTGCCTACATTTGCCATTAATACTCTGTATGTTGAATTGGAAACATGGCAAATTTAAAAATAAAAGTTAATGGCCTGTTAATGAAGCTTTTTAAGCAATCAAAGTGATATCACGATTTTATGAACCGAAAGAGACATTACATATTATTCATTACATTGAGGACTATCTCGAAAAGCTTTTCAAGTTAGCATATCTGACAGAAAAGGATATCAGATTATTTTACCAATATTTAAAAATATTTTATATATTTACTTTTATACTTATTACGTACTGTGTTAAATATTGAAACTCAAGATTATATTATAAATTATTGAATTTGGAAACTATAGAATACTATTAAGAAGGATTTGAAGTTTTCCCGGCCAATGAATATGAGAAATTTTTCTCGGGTTACTGCCCGGGTCATGTCGTCGTTCAGGACCCACGTTTTGGCATCTGACTTCGACGCCATCTTCAGGGATACTCAGTATCCTGAACGATGACATGACCCGGGCAGTAACCCGAGAAAATTTTCTCATATAGAATACTATGTTCTCATGCAACATCGGATATTACGACACTCAGTTATAACGACAAAAATTTGTCAGTCCCTTGAATGTCGTTATAACCGTGCTCTATTGTATATGTGCATTAATGAAAAAGATCAAAAATAATTTTATCGTACGAATATAAAATAACATTCTTAAAGTGCTCTGAAAGATTTTTTCATGTCTTAAAACGCTTTTCGTCTAAGGCAGTGGGGCAGTAGTGCCCTGCTTACGGCCCGCAAAGGGTTTTTGTGCGGCTCGCGAAGCAATGATGAAAAACCAATCCGAAAAATTTAACACACATATCCATACATTGTAAAGAAAATTTTGAAATAAAACTTTTTATATGAAAATTTTAACAATAAAAACATAATTTAGACTTGATTTTCGCGTATATGACGCCTCAATATGTGCACCTAACTTCCTCATTAAACTCTAATCCGGCCCGCCGAGGAAATACAGCACGCCGAATGAATCGCAACCACCGATGCGACCCGCCGTGTAAAAAGGTTGAGCACCACTGGTCTAAGGAATAGACGTTGGAGACCTCTAGTATAGAAAAGGAGCAACAGGAAGGATAGCTATAGCGTAAAACGAAATCCTGAGTTGGTTCAGTCAGGAACAACAATAACACAAGAAGAGGTGTCTATTTGGAGTACCTCTATAACTTCCCAGAAGAACGCAGGGGGAGTACCTGTATTTGTCGTAAAGTAAACAGGAAGGTAATGGATACAATAAATCTCAAGGGCGTGTTTTATGAAGAGAGTAACATTTTTACCTTCGGAGAACTCTTTAAATCGGCGAAAAGTGAATCAAATGACATCCGCTCTTTCTTTCAGTTCTAGACCTATGGAATTTTAGGCAGCTTCCTGACTTCATCATTTAAGAATGCGTCTTGTTTCATCAAGATTTTGTATTATTTTAATTGTGCTAGAATTGATTTTATGGCTGCGCATCTGTTTTATACTTCTATACAAAATGTCTATTTTCTAAGATTTTGTATGAAATTCTGAATGAAAAATGTAACTTTCAGCAGTAATATTAAGTTACGATGAAATTAGTTCTTGCATTAATTCCACATAGTTATACCTGTTAAATGTTTAATGTCTAATGTGTCGTTCTGAAATTCATAATTTTGAATAAAATATTTATCATCATATAATTCTTAAGAACAAGTAGATGGAGATAATATAACATTGATTGTTTTATAAAATTACGAACATCCTACACCAAAACTACACGATTCGTTAAAAAACGAGTAAATTTGGAAAGGGAAAACCAGATCGAGTGTGCTTCATTCTTTCAGATAGCTTTCCATTTATTTTAGACTTTAATGTAGGGTAAACAGCATAAGGCTCCGGAACCATAACTTTAGCCTGCGATCTTGTGCATTGATTTGCAGAGATAGAGCATGTTTCTTAATGCTGAGTTGAGTTGGACTCACATAGACAATCATTGTATTTGGCAGTATTACTGCTGAAACACGAAATGATTTTGAGCCAAATGCTTTGAGCAAGTAAGATAATTTTGTCACCATCATAGTATATATAAAGTTTTTATAACAAGAAAAGTGAAACTCATTTATCAATTGTTTGAATAGTAACTCTAAAAAACGTTAAAATCTTAGATTTTATCAAAGAACTGAAAGAAGTTTTTTCACCTCTTCGCCTAACAAATGCCTAAATTTGATAGTATGAATGTAAAATAGATGCTGTTCCTAAGTTGTTTTACTTTTAGGTTAAATGCCCTAGGTTCTCAAATATGGGTGCTCTTAATGCTAAAATAACATTAAAAGCTATAAAAATAATTAATTCAACTGCATATTTCCCAGAGTGAATGAATAGACGAATTAAACTTTATCAGATTATATATGAAACTGCTTCAAAAATTATAAAAAAGGCTGCCTTCGTTAAATATAATTTAGGCACTCCTGAAAATACTCAATAAAATCGGAAAGTGTAATCGACCAGAAGAGTGAGTAATGAATAGCGCAATCCACAGGAAAACAGTTACTGCGAGTCAACGAGACGAAAGTGATGCGGGATAAGTTAAGGGAAGGCTTCAATTGATAAGGACGTTTGTGAGGTTAACTTTAGACTGGCTGGAAAGGTGCCGCGAGGTAGGTTATGGGTGACTGAAGAGATGAATGGCATAGGGCTGGGAACTGATTGGGCAATTACGCCGTTCGCTCCGTCTAGGAACATAACGTTCAAGTGCGCCCTCTTCCTCACATACTTCATAACCAGGAGTGCATATCGGCTGACATTCTTGCGCTTCAGGAATAGATGCCCTCGCAAGCGTTCTGTTTTGGGGCGTTGTCCAGTAAAAGAGAGCAAGCTGGGAGGAGGGAAGAGGGAAGTGGGAACGAGAGAGCGGAGAGAGGGTAAAAAGAGTGGGTGGAAAGGAGAAAAAAAGGGGAAGGGTTGGGTGTGTTAATTCTGCGTGGGTGGATGCTATTCAGTGACTCCGTTGACGCGTGCTTTTGGAATGAGTGGGAGGGGGAGGAGTTCCAAGGCTTGCTTACATAAGTTGGGGAAAAAGATGCTGGTGAATAAGGGATTTTTTGCGGAAGGTTCCAAAATGTTTTGGCCTTGCTTCAACATGGATGTATATGGATAAACAACCTGAGTCACTCGTGAATGATGGGACGCGATTATGATTGCGACCGATGGAGCATGAAATGTATTTTTCCTGCTAAACCTGGTAGGCTATAGCATTGGGGAAATGCTTTTCAAGATTAGAGTCGTAGCAATGTCTAGACACTCGGTTAAAACGCTTCGATTTATGAAGTCGTCATAATTTTCTTCGAGAGCGTTGATTCCTAATTGGGCTGTTACGCTCTCCATTCATGTTAACAGGTATTCTTTTGCCTTCCACTTTAGCTGCGTTTCATATATCCGTAAAACTGTAATCATGTGCTGCTCATTTGGCCCTTTGTTGTAGGCCAATAACAAGAACAGTGCTTTTTATTTCGAGTTTTAATTTTTATGATATTTTCTTAATGTTAGTACAGGGTAAAAATGGATAAATCACTGATGTGAAATATAATTTCCTCCAAAAGGACTCGTCGGTACTACTCTGCTTAACTTTGTTTTCCAATACGGCAATATTAAGTTATTATAACTGAAATTTATTCACAACAGGAATTTTATTCATCAGTCTAGTGTTCCAAATATGTTCCATAAATACTTTTAATGAGTTAGCTCTAATTACTCGCGTGTTCTATTACATTTACAGGAAGTGTAAATCTTAGACATAGAACAAGAAAATTTGCCGTGACCATTAAATCGTCTCAAGTTATACAAGATTTGCGGAAGGAGCCGAACGATAAACAAAGATTCAATTTATTTCTTTCATTCCCATCGTCACCGCACGTGTCGTAGGTCCGATGGTTGCATGGGGAGCGTCCAGTGACGGGAGTGGGCAACGGCGATCCTGCCGTGGGAATCGCCGAGCAGGACGATGAAGAGGCCTCCAGATTCCGACTGCTCCATGAGGGAAACTTTTTCTGCGTGGACGTGTCTCCAGTAACTCCAGCAGATGGCGGGAAGTGGACATGCGTGGCCGAGAATCGAAGCGGAAGGTCCCTCTGCTCCTCGCACCTCAATGTCCTCAGTGAGTCTAATGACATTTTTATGGATAAAATTCCGGTTAGGTTTTACTGTTTTGAATTATTTTTGATACACATTAGTGTCCTAAATCTTACATTATAGCCTAGTATCAAGACATATTACAAAGATGGCTAATGTCATATAAATGCAGAAAATTATGTATTAGCATTAAAGAATAATTTATTTTTATAAAAATTAATCTTATTTCTCAACTATTTATATTTATAATTTCCTTTATCGCGAAACTATTCTATGCTACTTTTACGCTTACTATTCACGCAACCGAACCAGAAAAGTTTTATTTGATCGACTAGTGTGGAAGATATATCATGCTTTGCAGAACTTCATCGTATATTATTTTACCTAAGCACCAATAAACCTATGCTTTATAGAGAAATACAATTTCCTGTAGATATGAATTATTTAGTTCATTGCGAGAATTCAGTTTAAAAAATAATAAATTGTGACGCATAGCATCGGTGAATCACCACTAGGGACGGCTGGTCCGTAACAGAAATGCGCATCTGGTTTTGTTTACCGTTTTATGGCATTCGGAATTTCCTGGATTTTCAACCAAACAAAATTAGTATTTAGGGGACTGAAGATCATCATCTCTCGACTTATATCTTTTGCAGATTAACTTCATTTTAGGCTCATTAAATGGCACAATTTATAATGCACTTTGTTTTCTCCAAGTTCCAAAGGCGTACAAGGCGCCGCAGTTCCTGGAGGAACTCAGAGCGGTACTCACGGAGGCCGGCACGGTATCCCTGGAATGCAAGGTAGTCGGAGTGCCCACTCCTCTCCTCCGTTGGTACAAGGACGGGCGAAGGATAAGGGCCGGCGACGTATTCGCGCTGACAGCCGCGGCGACACACGACGATCCTTCCTCCTCCCTCGGCACTTACACCTGCGAAGCTGTCAACTGCATGGGAAGGGCCAAATCATCATCGAGGGTGTCTGTGGTGACAGGAAAAGAAGACGGCGAAGGGAAGACACAAGTGTGAGAAGATTGGAACAAATTTTATTCCCGCTTCCCTTATCGCATTAATTGCTATATTAGATGGATCATGGATATATTCGAATACTTAAATGCAGTAAACGGTCGGTTGCAGTTAAAAATAAACGTTCATCCAATTTTTTTACTTGTTGTTTTGTAATACGTAGTTTTTTGTGAAAAATTGCAGTTTGCTAAAATTATTTAAATGTTTGCTCGGAAGTTATCATATTTCAACTATAGATTAGGTTAAAAGATATGTGATTTAATGCACAGAATGTGCTGAGTTAAAGTTATTATTTAAAACAAAGTTTACATTTGTGCAAGTTTTTTTTAAAGACAATACCTCCTCCCAATTTCAGGCAACAGCTCCAAACATCCGGTCCTCCTCCTGTTTTCGAAGAAGGATTACGAAACGAAATGGTAAAGATTGGAGAATCAGTCACATTATCTTGCAAAGGTAAGACGGATGATTTCCATAGTTTTAACAATGTTATAAACATTCGACCGTCTCTATGTGAAAGTCAGAGTCCATGAGATGGCGTATAATTTAACCTCCTTCATCATATTTTAATAAGAATAGTTAATAATTACGCTTTGTATATGGTACATTTGCGAATCGAAACACGGGGTTGGGCGCCACAGGTGTTAGGGGCGCAATCCCTTGTTTTATTTACTATAAGTTCCATTTACGACCTATAGTTTTCTTTTATTTATACATTCAGCCTTGTTGATCCACGCAAACAGTCGACTCCAATTTAGCGCAACGATTCGAGTAAGTGAAATTATATTATTTCCCGATCTTGCATCAATATGGAATAAGGGCGTTTTACGATTTAATAAATTTTATTCATATGGATTTATTCATTGTTTTTTTACCCTTGATATTGTATTAAATTGTAGTAGTAAGTGCTTTGTAAGTATTTTAGGGATAAGCTTTTCAAACGCAGGAGATGAAGATTCCTTTCGGCAATAGCTCGCGCGCGCCTCGTATTGTTCAAGTTTCTTTAAAAGCAGTTGAAAAAGGTTTAGATGGGTTGTTGTGTTACTCTTCGAGGTGCCAGAGACTGCCTTTTCTGAAGGCCTTCTGTTTCGTTGCCATCGCCGCCATTTGTGACTCATGCTACGCACAATCTATATCTGAAACGGTCAACGAGTCATGGCGCGACTTTACGCGATTTCCGCAGATGTTCTTTCGGAGCCAGTCTTCAGAGGCCTAGCACGATTTTATGACTCAGTCATTTTGGAACAAGCGCCTTGCATGCAAGGACTGAAATTAGTTGATGCAACATCACCATTATAAACAGGCTACTAATAGCATTATATTGCTGCCTTATTTTCAATCGAGTATACCAACCAACCCTTGCTCTTTTGATTTGAAATGATATACTAATGCATAAAATGGAGTCCTGATTATCCAAATTTCGATTATTCAGACTCCAATTATCCAGATTTTTAGTTAGCCGGATCAAATATTTTTCTTTCGTTGGCGCTATGCAAGCCTGGCCGTATGTATCGATGACGCTCAACTGATGACTGACTTCATTTAAATAAAACATTCTTCCAGAAATATTCAACACAAATGTTAATCGTGTTTAATCCCTCTGCGCTGACATACTCGCAGCCTAAGGTAATCTTAAATATATTTCAAATATCCGATCTTTTTGTCTGATGTATTTAGTATAATATCAAAATACACTATGCGTACTTTAAAATACTGCAACATTTGATTTTTATAAAATGTATATCTAATAGGATTTTTTTGCCCTTGGTCTCAATTAGTTTGGAGAACCGATATTTGACTTTGTATAATACAATTACTTATTCGTTTTAACGCTATTCTTTTTTGTGTGTATTGTATCAATGATTATTATATAAATGTTGATGCATCCGATCCGGCGAAAGTCACGCAACTTCTAATGCGGTCCGCTTTGACAAAAATATCCCTGTTGAATGGCACTAAATATTCGCGGCAAAACTTAAGTTTGTTAATTATTTCCTCTTTCATGTTTAGTCAATGTTTTGTAAATTTACTCAATCTCGGTTATTTATGCGAGTCTACGTTTGTAGTAATGTATCCGCTCGGCGTGCTATTAATCTCCTCGTCGTCTGGTTCAATAGTGCGCGTCCCGCCCTGGCCTCGGAGCGTGGAATGGTATAGCGGGTCTCGACGCCTGGACACGGATACTATCGTGGAGGGAGTGGAGCAAAGGTACCGCGCCATCGAAGATGGCATGGGCAAGTATTCATTGGAAGTGCGACCGCTTGAGGCATGCGACGACGGAGAGTGGAAGGTTGTGGTCGCTGCTGAAAATGGCGCCACTGCAGTTTCCAAGGCGCACGTTTGCATGTCCAGTAAGTTATACCCTTCCTGTTGTAGTCATTAAATTGACAAAAATGCCCCATTCTACCTTTTAATTTCGTATTTTCTATTCACCACCATTTTTCCATTCTGTTGATAATTTAGGAATTGAAATGTTAAAATACAAAAATGTTTAAAGATGCTTCAATTATCATTATTTTATAAACAAACAAAAGATAAATGTACACTCATATATCATATTTAAAATTGTTGTAGACTGTGATCGATTATTTGAAACGCGTTCTCGGTAAAAATATTCGATGTATTGATGAAATCGAGCTGATTGCAGTAAAACTTTATTGCACAAAAATAGCCTGAAATATCGTAGCAACAGCTTCAATTGTTGAAAATTTAAAACACGACAATAACAATATTTTTATACATATTTTCCCGCGGAATCGATAATATTAACTAATTCTGATTTTATATCTGCGTTTTTTTCATTCCAGTACCGAAGAATTACAGGAAACCCCGTTTCCTGGAGGCTCTACGAGCAATCCTTTCCGAGGAAGGCCTAGTGTCTTTCGAGTGCAAAGTAGTAGGATTCCCAACCCCGCACCTACACTGGTTCAAAGATGGCCACGAACTCAAGCCGGGTGATGTTTATCAGCTGACTGGTACAAATTCTTTAGGTGAGACCTGGTATTAAGTGACAGTTTTAATCGACTTTCAAGGAACGCATGAGCACGAAAATTTCATAATCTAAGAAGCAATATTATGAAGTAATTTCCTCAAAGGCACGGTTCGGAATTAATTAAGTAATTAAGGCCCGCTTAATATGTTTTATATCGGAAGAGATAATAAGTCCAAAAATAGCACGTGAATGTAAATTTTCACTAATCATTTCATCCTTTTCCACTCAAAGGGTCGTATTCATGCATAGCGAGAAATTGCATGGGAGAGGCGAGTAGCAGCGCCGAACTTACCGTGGAGGACATACGAGCACAGTTGGATGAAGAGGAACGCCGCGCCCTCTTCTCCGGCGACGAACAACCTCCCAAGTTCACTCGAGGACTCGTCTCATGTGAGGCGAAGATCAACGAACCGTTCCGACTCTCCGTGCATGGTGAGAAGATTCATTAACACAGTGGTTCCCAACATGGTTAACACCCACAGGGAGATCCCGAAAGACTTGCAGGGAGGGTCGCGAAAATGGAACATGTATATGGAATAATGAAAACAAGAACTTAGTTACTTCCACAAATTTAATTTTAAACGACCGGTTCCACTACTATAATGTATATACTGCAGAGCGGGTGAGTGATAAAATATTAATGCAGGGTTTGGTGGAAGCCATCACCGGCTTTCCTCAATCAGCTTTCCAGCATTGCTACTAAGCTGCCAGTAGCGAGATTATTCATTACATAGTTTTGCCCATCGGCAAGTTTTAGGCACCATGGCAGGCTGTGAAGCCGCACTCGGTCCTAAGTCATCTGCATTTCATAAGAGAAGGGAGGAGAGAAACCCGGTGCCGGCATTAGCCTACTCTTGCGAAATACACCAGGGGGACCAACTGCTTAACGTCCCTTCCGAAGGACGGAGTGTCGATTTGTGCGATCTCCTCAATATTTCTCGTTGTCTCGTTTTCTCATCCTCGTCGCCTAATAGCAACGCACAAATAGAGATAAAATATAAAAATCGCTCCATATATAAAGGGAAAAAAGGGGGGGAGGGAGACGGGAGGGGTTACACAGAAAACGAATGGAAGGTAATTGAATAAATGACACTCTCATTAACTCATTTATATTTCTATTTTTGGCATTTCACTTTTAAATTTATTAATAAAATGAAAAGGCTATAACTTGACATTCTTATGCTTTCATAAACAAATTATAAAATAAAACAATTATTTTTATATTTAAAAAATCTGAAATTCTTACCGAGTTAAACATCTAACAATAAGATATATTGTATTTACCCAAATTCAAGACAACCCCGAATCTAAGACGACCGCCCCCCTTTTAACAGACTGCCAAAATATAAAAAAGATTTTGCCATAATTTCTCACTGACTGTATTTGGTGTATATTTCGCACACACGTATTCAGTATAGGTATACTAGTTCATTCCTTAATTGAAATGGTTTGTTACAAATTTTTCTGAAATAAAAAACCATTTTTAAAATGTATTTTTTAAATTAAGACTTTATTAATTGAATTCCGGATCATAAGTTTGCAATGAAAAATACAATTATTTTATCTTATATCAATAATGAGGTCAGGCTCAACCCTGTGGAATTTACTCATCAAGAAAAAGAAAGAACTTAGTCACTTCCACAAATTTATTTTGTACGACCGGTTTCACTACGATCGTAGCATCATCAGGCGATAAAATATAAAAATCATTTCATATATAAAGGGAATAAAAGGGGGAGAGGGAGACGGGAGGGTTTACACAGAAAACGAATGGAAGGTAATTGAATAAATGGTTAGAAAAAGGAAGGGGTTGGAAAAGAAGGCGAAAACAACATAGATACAAAATGTTACAAAAAGGTATAAAAACTTGGTATAAGGGCCAAAGAAAACAATGTTGTTACAAAGTATTTAGAAAATATTCAGTAAGCTAAATAGAGGAGAATGATTTTGGAAAAGGTATTCATTTAAGAGAAGCGAGTCTTCACAAGTAATTATCTCTAGCTGTTCAAGAGCATCCAATTTGCGACCTTTACTTTCAAAATGGAGGAATTTAGGGTTGAAGAAACTATGATGATTGAGGTTTAACAGATGTTTCGCAAATTGAGAATTCAAATTATTTAAATGGAAGTATCACTTATGCTCCTTAATCCTCTTGTCAAAACTCCTCCCTGTTTGGCCGATGCAGACCGCTCCACAATCATCACAAGCAAATCATCACTTCTTAATGATAACTGTATCGGGTCTTTAGCATTAAGGAATAATTTGGAAAATGTAACTGGGGAGTAGAAAACAGGTTTAAGTTTAGGAAAAAGGTTGGACAATTTATAAGAAATGTTTCCTAAAAATGGTAGTCTGCGCCAACTAAGAGGTTTGGAGGTGAGATTAGGCGGAAAAGAAACGATTTTTTGGGAGGCAATAAATACAAAATGTACTGAACGAATTGTTCAGAATTACAGTAGGTATAATATATGCTTACCTTTCCAGTTAATGAGTACAAATTTAGATTTGACGTAAGCTAGATACAAATTAATTAGTTCAATGTATGGATATATTTAGAACAAAAACTAATCTTTGTGCAAATATAATCAATATTTGTAATATCTTGAAATTAATATTACATTATATATTTATGCGTAGATAGATGTAAATGAGAAAGATCACGATAATGTCGGTTGCCTTAATAGAGAGATCGAGGATGGATAAAGGTTGGGAACCGCTGCATTAACATATGGGCAGGCGCGTTTCCTCAGACATCCAAAAAATATGGCATTTTAATACCTTTGCAAATTTTAAAGCACATTTAATTAGAATATTAATGACTTTCACTATTCAGTAATTCAAATAAATCTCCAATATTATAAGGTAAACTAAAAAGCAGAAATGATTACGTCTTCCTGCAGTCATATAAAATTCCCTGCTTAAGTGACATTGGGAATTATTGTATTTATCTATTTTATGCATATATCTTTAACCCAGAGACATTTGGAATGTATAATAGAATTTAATTTTTTTGTTTATTTTATACTCGAACAAGTATTTTGAAAAGGTATTAATTGAAATGTATTTATAAGAAAGTTAAAATTTATTTTAGAGCCAAAAGTTTTCATATTGTGGACTATACCATTATTTTTTATTTTAGTGACGATTGCACCGGAACCTAAGATAAGTTGGTACAGAGACGATATGCTGGTTGAAGAGTCAACGAAATACCGTTTTGCAAAGGAGATTCTGGGTGCTTTTCACCTAGACATCAATCCCCTCGAAATAGAGGATCAAGTGAGTGTGGTCATGAATTTTGAATCTATTCCTCTTGAATAATATATGTATACTAGCGTAATTTCCCGTCAAATATGACGGGTATTCTTGGATTAAGTATTGAATTTAAGGGACCTGCAATTATTCCTCCTTTTCTCTCTTTCTCTCTCTTATCCTCCTCTCCCCATCCTCCCTCCCTCTTCCTCTCTCTCACTCTCTGAAAAAATAGAATACCTACAATCTCGCCCAAATTAAGACCATTATCTATCTATCTCTTCCTTTTCTCTGTATTCTTCCCTCCTCTGTCTCTCTCACTCTCCACTCTCTCCCCCTGTCTCTCTCCTTTCTTTCTTCCTCTCTCTCCTTCTCTCTCATGTATTATAACATTCAAAGCACACTTTCCTTACACACAATTATAAGTAATAAATAAATAATAATATTGCTTCTACGTTCTGTAGTTCTCGAGTTATAGAATCACACACACACATACAAACACTTACTTTTATAGATATATAAGATTATGCATTTTTATAATTCCTCATATATTATTTGGAGTTAGGTTTTCAATTAAAGCTACTGTAATGTATATTGGCATTTATGTATAATATGCATTCGTTGATTTTCTATGCTTTCATCAGGCTGAGTGGAAATGTGTTGCGGTTAATGACAATGGAGAGAGCATAACCTCTTGTTTCCTCCGCCTCATTATACCGCGCCAATTCAGGAAACCAAGGTTCCTCGAATGCCTTCGAGCGATCCTCTCGGATGAAGGATCTGTCAATCTGGAGTGTAAGGTAAGTCCTTCCTTCGCTTTGATATAACATATTCAAATACATTCCATTTGTGTGCAACTCACCTGTCTTTACGCTCATACCAGGATACGGAATAATCAACGTTTGAAAAAATAGATTTTAATAATAATAAAAATCTCAGAAACTTTGTATAGTTTTTCAGTGCAGTATACTTCACCGCTGTTATTATCCAATGTTAATTGAAATTAAAGAATAATCTGCTCTCGAATAATAAGAGTTTTATTATTAAGACTAGTCCGTCAAAAACATGGTGAGTGCCCATGGATGAAATATTAAATTAACATTCAAAGAGTTCAAAATGTAGACTTTAGCTTAGCGATATTTCAAAATAGCAACCTAAATATAAAATTGTCAATGTCAATGGTTAATTAATCTTATAGAATAAATGATAATTATTTCCTGTTAGAAATGTCAGATAGAAATGAACGATGTCTCAATTAGTAACCAAAAGGTACTTAATTATCGGAAGTGTATATTTTATTGTAATTCCTGTATTGATTCACTTCACATTATAAATATATATTTACCGTTTTGATTGTAAATAACATTTAATTCCCGAAGAAAGGAGAACTAAATTAATCAGTTCAAAATAAAAATAATCTGTTTCCCCGTCATTTTACCTCTTATTTTAATTTTTAAGTTAATTCTGAACTTATTCCAGTTTTATTGACTGAAAAAAAAACAAATTTTGTTTATTTTATCGTCAACTCGTTCAAGTCCCAAGCTCTCATCTCGATTTTAACTTTTTTCAATGTAAACAAAAAATATCCTACTCTCATTCATATGTTTATCATATCGAGAAAGTAAACTCTTCTGGGAAACTTGGTGAAAGATTCACCGAAATCGTGTTAGGGTTATTAGGATTAATTCATTCAATCTTTCCCACAGAATGATAGAACGGCAATGGATTTTATCATAATAGTGAGGTTTCTCATTTAATTTTTAATGTATGATCTGGTTTTTAGAAATAAACTATAAATTTGATGATCAGAAGAATTGTTTTTTAAGGAAATGCTCATATTTTTTGTCAAATTTATTAATCAAGTCTTTAAAATCTTAAACAATCCTCTTAGATTGAAGACGTCTCTTTCTGACACAATATTTTTTTCTTTCGAGTTAGGATTTAAAGGAAAATGATTGTAATACTCATGATTTTAAATCACTTAAGGTTATTGGCATACCCCAGCCAACTCTGACTTGGTATAAGGATGGGAAGGAACTTAAAGCGGGAGACATACATCGGATAACCTCAGGAACTGGTGGAGACGGCACTTGCTGCCTGGGAACTTATACTTGCGAAGCAAGGAACTGTATGGGGGTAGTGGCCTCATCAGCTTCATTGCTTGGATTTGAGGGTTAGTTATATATAATAACAGTATATGTATCCAAAATAAAACCATTTAAATTGTTAATTAAATTACTAAAGTTTTTTGGAAAGTATATTAAGTAGTATATAAATTTATGGGTGAAAAATATAATCAGATATGAAATTTCAGACGACAGTTTGTTTCCTAAAGAATTAATTCCTTATTTTCTGTTATATCATAAAATCGGATGAATTTAGAAGACTCAGAAATTCATTTGTTAAATTTCAGGGATGTAAAAAAATGAATGACTGCATACAGAAAGAGATATCTTTCTTTAAATATGTGGAAGTGGTAATGATAATGTCAAGTTTACGGGGAGCAAACCGTCTTTACTGCCTATTTAGCGAAAATTATCGGAGTGTAATATAATAGTTATGACTAATTTTTTTATGTTGGCTAGCAAAATAAATATCATTGCGTCTTCGGTGTTATTAAATTTTCCATGAATATAATATAAGAATTAGTGTAATTTTATGCAGCTATGTATTTATTTCGCTTAGAATCGCTTAAATGCATTTTTTCCTTCAGAAAGGGCGACTGTCAAGGGTGCCGCTGGTGTTGGCGTCCCATCGGCGCCAGAGGGTCCTCGCATCGCTCGCTACCCGTCTCTTTCGACCATTCACGAGGAGCGAACATCCCAGTTGCACGACTCGCAGCCCTCTGCCTCCATGGCGACCGCACTCGGAGACGAAGAGGACGCAGAAGAAGACGGGAGAGCGGAGGTTAGCTTCTCGTTCGATGGAAGAGAGGTTTCGGTATCACTGTACGAGACACCGGATCTCACCGAGGAAGAGGCACTACAGATAGTGGAAATGTTTGCCGAGGAACTCTCGGAACACGTTTCAGGTCAGTTCAGTATGTGATTGGATAATTTTTTAAAATTTCCCGGCAGATACATGTGTTCGAAATTTTGAAGATAGATTTTTGGATATTACACTGTCATTTTTGGGGAGTTAATTGCTTAATCAAAATTCATGGGATGAATTTCAATTTTTAAAAATTGATGTCAATAGGATCGAACTCATTAAATGATTTTCCAGTATAGATTGACTTATATATTGTTCATTTTATAACTCCAATTCTTTATTATTTTGTTCCAGTTACGAAGAATAAATGAAAGTAATGGCTACCCAACAGACGACTTTATTTCAAAGTTATGTAAGAGTGTTTAATTTATTTTTTAGAACACAACGTAGTGGAACTTCCATCTCTCCGCTTCGTGAAGGAATCATCAGCATCAGGAAACGTTCTCATGGAAGCAGTCGTCATAGATGTACCAGGACCTACTGAGGACACGGTGGCGACCGACGTGGTTGGAGAACTCAAAACTGAGGCGGACCTAGACGAATACTCGATGGCTGAAGAAATTCTCTCCTCCTCTGGACGCACTTTAGCATCCCCTCCATCTCTCCCCACTTCACCAGCCTCTCCAGCATCTCCCACGCTCCGTGATCCCTTCGACGCTGCTTTCTTAGAGAGAGCCCTTGCACCCACCGTTCCATACTGGCGACCCGGTTCAGACGACGAGGCCGAGGCTCGCCCCAAGAGCTCGGAAGATGCGAGCTACCACACAGCCTCTCAGCTAACCAAAGAAAGGATGGCAGCTGCAGCACGCAAGTTATCGGACTCGCTGAAAGCGGCGGAGTCGGCTCACGAAGACGAAGAAGAAGGAACATTCTCCAGTGCCCACGGAAGCTCCGATGTCAAATACAAGGAGGAAATAGCGTACCAAGTGCAGGCGATAGAGCAGTTCGGAGAGGCCGAAGGAAAAAAGAAGGCACAATATCTCGAGACCACTTTCGAGGCCGAAATGGACCGGTCGAAGAGCTGCAGTAAGAGGAGAGCTGATGGTGGGGATGTCGACGACGGTGGGCCTCTGAAAACGAGAAGGTCCCCTGCAAGAGTAGGAGAACTGAGAAAGGGAACGGAAGAAGAAGAGTCTTACCGCCCTTCAAGGATATCCGAAATGAGCGCTCGGTCAAAATTGACAGGCGTTTATGAACCTCACATGGGGATGGCAGTGGAGGAACAAATGGTCTTTGAAGGAGGTGCTGAGGGATTGTCGGAGAGGGGGTCCATATCTGCGCTAAAGACCAGGGCCGAAGCGCGCCTCGCGTTCCAGATGGGCGTCGCCACACTCGAACAGCAAGCGTTTCTGGAGGCGGAATCTGAGAGATCTTTTAGAGATGGCATCTCCGGCTTGAAAACGGAGCCTATTGCAGGGCTAGTATCTCAGATGGGGGTGGCCATTGCAGAACAGCAAGCCATTCTGGAAGCGGAGTCACAAAGATCTCTGAAAGATGGTGTCTCAGGGTTGAAAACGGAACCCAGAGCAGTATTAGCTTCCCAGATGGGGGTAGCAATTGCGGAGCAGCAACAGCTTCTTGAGGCTGGAGGGATGTCTCTTGCAGAAGCCACACATATGTCGAGGAAGGAGGCTGAGGCGCGAGCGGCGTTTGAATCTCAGAGGGGAAGGGCGTACGCACAAGAGGAGCAGGCGCATTATGATGCAAGCGCGGAGCCATTATCTGAATCTGATTCGCTATGGCAGCTGGAGACTTTGGCGAGCCAAGAGGAGGTCTCCGCTTACGGTGTAGCTGTAGCAGAACATCAAGCTATGCTAGAAGCGGGATTAGAGTCAATGACTGACGTAGAAGGTCTTTCGGAGATGAAGGCGGTGGCTCAAAGCCGCATGGAATCTCGCAAGGCCATTGCCGTTGCCGGACAACAGGTGTTGATGGAACCCGGCACCGAAAGTATGGCAGAGTGGAGTTCGGCATCCAATCTTAAAACACAGGCGAAAACAACCGGAGAAGCCGAGAGAGGGATAGCGGTAGTGGAACAACAGGCTATTTTAGAGGCGCGTTTGAAAGATATTAGTGAAATGGGATCTGTGTCGCAGTTAAAGACCCTCGCCAAGGCGGAGCATGTGCCTGCTTTGGGAATTGCAACTGTCGAGCAGCAAGCCGAATTAGAGGGTAGAGAAGCTTCCATTTCAGAGAAAACCTCAATATCTCAGTTAAAAACTCAAGCAATAGTAACTGAGGAAGCTCAAAAAGGAATTGGCGTAGTTGAAGAACAAGCGTTATTGGAACCCGGACTGGAGTCTATGTCAGAAATTGGATCACTTTCTCAAATGAAGATGAAAGGTACTTTCGGACAAGAGCCAGCAAAACAAGTAGCGTCAGTGGAGCTACATGCCGCCATGGAAGAAGGTGCGGATATATCGGCAATGAGTGGGATTTCAAAGCTCCAGACAATTGCAAAGCAAAAAGATGACGATTCCATCAGAGGTCTGGCTTTAGCAGAGCAAGCTGATGTATTTGAGGCAGGTGGAGATACTCTATCTGATCGAAGTTCTATCTCAGGGTTAGAAACATGTGCGCAAGGAATTGTGCAGTCAGAAAGAGGAGTTGCCATTATCAAACAGCATATAGCGATGGATGGCGAGATGAAGCATCTTTCCGCCAAGGATACCGTAGTTGAGATAGAAGCCTATGCAAAGGGCATAGAACAGTCCGCGAAAGATATGGCTTCGGTTCTTCAATTAGCCATTTTGGAAGCTAAAGCGCTTCCTCATCCGGATAAGAATGCCGCACATAAAATTGAAGCAGTTGCACAAGTCATCGAAAAATCCGCAAAGACTGTAGCAACGATTCTGCAACAAGCTGTCCTAGAAGGAGATGGAAGTTCTCTTTCGAATATTACAACGATTAATAAATTAGAGACTCTAGCTAAAACTGTGGAACAAACTGCCATGGTGGTTACTACTGTCGAACAATCCTTAGTTCAAGAGAAAGATGCTGGAAGGAGTTCAATAGCCAAATTAAAAGTATATGCAAAAGCTACAGAGCAGTCTTTAAGAGGGGTCGCTCAGATGTTGCAACAAGTACCAATGGAAAGCTCATTAAACATATTTGCAGAGGAAGGTGCTGGAATAAAACTAAAAGCCATAGCACAAAGAATTGATAAAATGGCACAGGAAGTGGCCACAGCCGTTAATAATGCTATCTCTGAGGCAGAAACGAGTACGACTCAAGAAATGACTTCTCCGATGCTTCCCTCTCAATTATTTTCCGCCGCTCAAATTGCTGAAGATTCAGCAGTATCTCTAGCTTCTGCGCTTCAAAATTTTGCAGACGAAGGCAAATTATCGGTTGCTGTTGAAAATCGTTCTATATCTGAAATGATTGATCTTGCCAAGACCATTGATGAATCGACAAAGGGATTTGCTACTGTTCTTAAAAGAGCAGTGCTTGAAGAGGAATCAGGCGATCACTTAGAAGTGGCCACGATTTCCCATTTGGAAGCACATGCTTTAATAGTAGAGGAGTCTGCTCGGAGTCTGGCCTCCGTTTACAATAACGCTATCTTAGAAGCCGATGGTAAAGATTATTCGGACAATGTGGTGGCCGTTGCAAAACGAGTGGAAGCGTCAGCTAAAAGTGTAGCAACTGCTATTCAACAAGCTATATTGGAAGCCGACGTTAGCACCGTAATGAAAAAGTATTGTATTTTAAAGCTGAAAAATCTTGAAAAGGACCTTGAAGAATCAGCCATGAAAATTGGAACAGTAATTGAGCACCCTGAAATATCAATGGAGATAGTACCTATTCCGGAACAGTCCTCAGTTTCTGAATTACAATCGTTGGCGCATACTATTAAAAAAACCGTTAAGTGTGTAGCAAGAGTTATTCAGCATGCAGTTACACAAGCAGAAACTCATTCACAGTCAGATAAGCGTGCTATTTCACAATTGGTTGCCATTGCCCACTGTGTGGAGGATTCTGCAATAGGTGTAGTGAGCTTAATTGAGCAGTCTTCAAAGGAAACAGGTGCAAGTACTCCGTTAGATGGATTAAAAATGTCAGAAATAGTCGAATTAGCTCAATGTGTAGATGATTCAGCAAGCAATATGGCCAGGATTCTTGAACTAACTGTATCACCAGACGAAACAATTGATTTTACAGAAATAACTAATATTTCTCGCTTAGAATCTCTTGCAATGAGTGTTGATGATACTGCAAAATGTGTTTCAACACTTTTGCATCAAGCGATATTAGAAAATCAAGGAAGAGATTTATCAGATAAAGCAGTTGTACCTCAAATTGTAGCCGTGGCAAAGAATGTGGAGGAAACGGCAAAGTGTGTAGCTACATTGATGAAGGAGATCGTTATGGAAGCAGACGTTAGCACTGTGTTAAAAAAGTATTCCATTTTGAAATTGGAAAATGCTACTAAAAAGGTTGAAGAATCTACCAAAAAGTTGTCAACCGTAATCGAGAAAACAGGGTTAGACGTCACTCAGCCCGAGAAAATAAATATTTTTAAAGTGGAAAAAATTGTGCAGGACATGGAAGAATCTAGAAAATGTGTTGCCTCAGTGCTTCAGCAAGCTATAATGGAAGCCGGAGCACAGGCATTACCAGATGGAAGTCCTCTAACTCACTTGGTGTCCATAGCACGTAGCATAGAAGATAGCGCAAAAGGAGTGGCCACGGTACTTCAGAACGCTGTTGTTGAAGTAGATGTGAGACAATTACCTGGAGAAAGCTCCATTTCTCAATTAGTTTCGTTGGCATATAGTGTTGACGACACGGCGAAAGGTGTAGCTAACATACTTAAGCATGCAGTAATGGAAACAGATGAAACGCCATTAACAGAGCAAGAGTCAGTGTCCCAGCTAGTTGTACTTGCAGAGAAAGTAGATGAATCTGCCACTGGAATTGCAACTGTGCTGAAAACGGCTGTATTGGAGCATGAAGGGTCATACATGTCTCAAAAGAGCTCCATATCTAAGTTAGTAACAGTCGCTCAAAGCATGGAAGACACAGCAAAATGCGTGGCAACAGTACTTAAGCAAGCTGTGGTTGAAGCCGATGTAAGTGCTTTACCTGACAGAAGCACCATCACTCAGTTGGAAACACTTGCACAGTGCGTTGATGAGAGAGCAAAAGGAGTTGCGACTGTCATTCAAGAGACAGTTATAAACGCCGATCTAAAGTTCATTCAACCCCCAGCATCCAAATTACAGTCAATCGCACACAAAGTTGAAGAATCTGCTAAAGGAGTCGCCACAGTCCTACATGTAGCGGCGTTGGAAACACAGGGTGATGAAATGTCTGAAAAGAGTTCTATATCTCAAATTGTCACACTTGCCCAATCTGTGGGAGATTCGGCGGAAACAATGGCAACTATCATGCAACAGACCGCGTTGGAGGCAGAACAAGGTACATTATCAGATAAAGTTCCCATCATCGAACTAGCTTCACTTGCTATGAGCGTGGATGAATCGGCTAAAGGAGTTGTTGCAATACTTCATCAGGCTGTAGTAGAGCCCGACACAACATCACTCACCAAAAAAGATACCGTTTCACGGATAGGAACCATTGCCAAAAATATTGAAGATTCAGCAAAGGCAGCATCAATGATACTTCACCAAGTTTTGAGTGACGCAGATGTTACTTCAATATCAGAAAAAGAATTCATTTCTAAGTTAGTTACGGTGGCACAGAGTGTTGAAGATTCTGCTAAATGCGTGGCTAGCGTTATCCAACAAGCTATTTTAGAAACCGATGTAGAGTCTTTAACAGATAAGAAGTCGCTCACTCAACTTAAAGTTATTGCAAAGAGCGCAGACGAATCGGCTAAAGTAGTAGCAACCGCCATTCAACAGGCAGTCATGGAGGCGAATCTTGAACCTGTCTCAGATATGCCTTCGGTATCTAAACTGAAAGCTGTAGCGCGTAGGGTGGATGCCTCCGCTAAAGAAGTAGCTACAATTGTCCATGATGCAGTTCTGGAGATGGAAGCTGGAAGTATATCTGAAAAAAGGTCTATTTCCCAACTTGTAACTCTCGCAGAAACCGTGGAAGAATCGGCAAAAGGAGTGGCGACTATTATACAACAAACCGCATTAGAGGCAGATCGTGGTTCTCTATCTGATAAGGTCTCTGTAACTCAGTTAGTATCGCTTGCACAAAGTGTCGATGAGTCCGCCAAAGGCGTTGCCTCGGTGATTCATCATTCTGTGATAGACCCTGAGGCCGTATCACTTACGGACAAAAGCTCAGTTTTGCAGCTTGAAACACTTGCCAAGAATGTAGAAGATTCAGCTAAGGGAGTAGCAACGGTGCTTCAGCAAGTTTTGATTGAAGCCGACGTTAATTCTTTATCAGAAAAGGATTCAATTTCGAAGTTAGTGACGATGGCACAGAGTGTTGAAGATTCTGCTAAATGCGTGGCTAGCGTTATCCAACAAGCTATTTTAGAAACCGATGTAGAGTCTTTAACAGATAAGAAGTCGATCACTCAACTTAAAGTTATTGCAAAGAGCGCAGACGAATCGGCTAAAGTAGTAGCAACCGCCATTCAACAGGCAGTCATGGAGGCGAATCTTGAACCTGTCTCAGATATGCCTTCGGTATCTAAACTGAAAGCTGTAGCGCGTAGGGTGGATGCCTCCGCTAAGGAAGTAGCTACAATTGTCCATGATGCAGTTCTGGAGATGGAAGCTGGAAGTATATCTGAAAAAGAATCTATTTCCCAACTTGTAACTCTCGCAGAAACCGTGGAAGAATCGGCAAAAGGAGTGGCGACTATTATTCAACAAACCGCATTAGAGGCAGATCGTGGTTCTCTATCTGATAAGGTCTCTGTAACTCAGTTAGTATCGCTTGCACAAAGTGTCGATGAGTCCGCCAAAGGCGTTGCCTCGGTGATTCATCATTCTGTGATAGACCCTGAGGCCGTATCACTTACGGACAAAAGCTCAGTTTTGCAGCTTGAAACACTTGCCAAGAATGTAGAAGATTCAGCTAAGGGAGTAGCAACGGTGCTTCAGCAAGTTTTGATTGAAGCCGACGTTAATTCTTTATCAGAAAAGGATTCAATTTCGAAGTTAGTGACGATGGCACAGAGTGTTGAAGATTCTGCTAAATGCGTGGCTAGCGTTATCCAACAAGCTATTTTAGAAACCGATGTAGAGTCTTTAACAGATAAGAAGTCGATCACTCAACTTAAAGTTATTGCAAAGAGCGCAGACGAATCGGCTAAAGTAGTAGCAACCGCCATTCAACAGGCAGTCATGGAGGCGAATCTTGAACCTGTCTCAGATATGCCTTCGGTATCTAAACTGAAAGCTGTAGCGCGTAGGGTGGATGCCTCCGCTAAAGAAGTAGCTACAATTGTCCATGATGCAGTTCTGGAGATGGAAGCTGGAAGTATATCTGAAAAAAGGTCTATTTCCCAACTTGTAACTCTCGCAGAAACCGTGGAAGAATCGGCAAAAGGAGTGGCGACTATTATACAACAAACCGCATTAGAGGCAGATCGTGGTTCTCTATCTGATAAGGTCTCTGTAACTCAGTTAGTATCGCTTGCACAAAGTGTCGATGAGTCCGCCAAAGGCGTTGCCTCGGTGATTCATCATTCTGTGATAGACCCTGAGGCAGTATCACTTACGGACAAAAGCTCAGTTTTGCAGCTTGAAACACTTGCCAAGAATGTAGAAGATTCAGCTAAGGGAGTAGCAACGGTGCTTCAGCAAGTTTTGATTGAAGCCGACGTTAACTCTTTATCAGAAAAGGATTCAATTTCGAAGTTAGTGACGATGGCACAGAGTGTTGAAGATTCTGCTAAATGCGTGGCTAGCGTTATCCAACAAGCTATTTTAGAAACCGATGTAGAGTCTTTAACAGATAAGAAGTCGATCACTCAGCTTAAAGTTATTGCAAAGAGCGCAGACGAATCGGCTAAAGTAGTAGCAACCGCCATTCAACAGGCAGTCATGGAGGCAAATCTTGAACCTGTCTCAGATATGCCTTCGGTATCTAAACTGAAAGCTGTAGCGCGTAGGGTGAATGCCTCCGCTAAGGAAGTAGCTACAATTGTCCATGATGCAGTTCTGGAGATGGAAGCTGGTAGTATATCTGAAAAAGAATCTATTTCCCAACTTGTAACTCTCGCAGAAACCGTGAAAGAATCGGCAAAAGGAGTGGCGACTATTATACAACAAACCGCATTAGAGGCAGATCGTGGTTCTCTATCTGATAAGGTCTCTGTAACTCAGTTAGTATCGCTTGCACAAAGTGTCGATGAGTCCGCCAAAGGCGTTGCCTCGGTGATTCATCATTCTGTGATAGACCCTGAGGCAGTATCACTTACGGACAAAAGCTCAGTTTTGCAGCTTGAAACACTTGCCAAGAATGTAGAAGATTCAGCTAAGGGAGTAGCAACAGTGCTTCAGCAAATTTTGATTGAAGCCGATGTTAATTCTATATCAGAAAAGGAATCAATCTCTAAGTTAGCTACAGTGGCACAGAGTGTTGAACAGTCTGCTAAATGTGTTGCTAGCGTTATCCAACAAGCCATTATGGAAGCTGATGAAAAAACGTTGTCGGATAAGGACTCTATCTCTCAACTTGAAACGATAGCCAAGAGTGTGGAAGAGACCGCAAAGGGAGTGGCAACTGTTATACAGCAAGCAGTAATAGAAGCTGATCTGAAATCTATATCCGAAACAACTCCTATCTCGAAATTGGAAGTTCTCGCTGAAAAAATACACGAATCAGCCAAAGTCGTAGCTTCAGTACTCGAGCAAGCATCTATGGAAAAGGAAGGTGGTAGCATTTCCGAAAAAGCGTCAATATCCAACCTTGTTATTCTCGCCAAAAGCGTGGAAGAATCTGCAAAAGGAGTCGCAACCATAATAGAGCAGGCTGTTCTGGAACCAGATGCCGGAATTTTATCGGATAAGGAATCTTTGTCTCAACTGACCACTCTTGCTCAAAGTGTTGATGAATCTGCTAAAGGTGTAGCCACGGTTCTTCAACAAGCTGTTATAGAAGCGGATACGATTTCTCTTTCAGAAATGAGCTCCGTTTCAAAGCTAAAAACACTTGCCAAAAGCGTTGAGGAATCTACAAAAGGGGTAGCCTCCGTTCTCCAACATGCCATACTTGAAGCCGATTCTGGTTATCTTTCGGAAAAGAGTTCTATAAGTAACCTCGTGACAGCTGCTGTGAGTTTAGAGGAATCCGCTAAAGGAGTGGCTATGGTCATTCAACAAGCGGTGATGGAAGCAGATTCGAGCAGTATATCAGATAAATTATCGATCTCTCAACTAAAAACGCTTGCAAGATGCGCCGAGGAATCCGCAAAAGAAGTTGCTACTGTTCTTCAGCACGTTGTCTTTGAACCCGGTGTTGAGAGTATGTCAGATAAAACCTCGTTATCCAAGCTTAAAACCCTAGCTATGGAACAGGAAGAGAGGGGCAAAGGTGTAGCTATGGTTGACCAACCAGCTGTTTTGGAAGACACTAAACCGATTTCGGAAAAAGAAACTATGTCTAAGATGATGACTAAGGCGGGGATAGCAGAGACATCACAGAGAGGAGTGGCTTGCATTGAGCAACATTCGCTCCTAGATGCTGGCGATGAGACCCTATCTGATTTGAGCTTTGTGTCTCAAATGGAAACCACCTCACCTCAATTCGTTTCCGCACATAGGGAGACTGCAGTTGCACAACAGCAAACGCTTCTCGAGGCTGGAGCCGAAACTTTATCAGAAATAAATGCTGCCGTATCAAAGTTCGCAACTCTCGCTGAAGAAGTAAAGCAGTCACTCTTGGCCGTCGCGCAAGCAGAGATGCAAATACCCTTAGAACCGGGACTAGACTCATTATCAGCTGCGTCGAGTCTAGCAACCTCCGGGACATTGACCGAACAACCTTCGTTTGGAGTGGTAGAGGCGAGAGACGTGGGTGTATTCCAAGCTGGATTAAAAGAGATGTTTGTCGCTACTCCCGAAAAAACAACGGCGGAGTTGAAAGAGGAGACGGAACGCCTGGCCGTCGCCACTGCCGGTGAAAAGAAACTAGCCTTGCAGGCTGGAGTCGTGCAGGAATTGGAGGAAAGCGCAGAGGGTGTAAAACTGATCGGCACTCCGGCGGAGGCGGCCCTATCTGCGGTTCCGCAGGAGGTTCAGTCTGAAGGACTGGTGCAGGCCATGAAAATATCAGCTACGGAGACAAGGGTGGAGAGCTCTGCAGTCACGTCCACGGAAACATCGGAGACGGACGACTTAGATTTTCTTTCGGCAGCCGAAAGCGTAGAAGCTGTTCCTGTGGTTAGGAAGGGATCCCTGCAGAGTTTTGCTTCCGTCAAAGGTCGCATCCAAGAGTTCCTTTCCGCCGCTGACACACTCTCTCAAGTGGAGAGCATAGAGAAGATAGAGGGAGGAGGAGTATTCGAGGAAGAAGAGGACGTCACTTTGCACGAGGACGATGACGAAATGGAAGAACTCGCGGAAGATTTGGCGGAAGAATTTGCCGCTGCCCCTGGAGCTAAAAGCGAGAAAAAGATGACGGAAAAGGCTGCCCTGTCAAAAGCAGAGGCGGCTGCTGCCCAGAAGCAAAGGATAGTGGTGCAAGGTTCGGAAGAGATGGCTGCTCAATATGTCGAACAGGAAGTGGACAAGATAGCCCCGACGGGAGAGGTGGCACTGGCGTCGGCCGAAGCGAGTCTATCAGAAGGTGCTAACAAGGCTACGATCGAAATGGTTCGTAGTCGACTAGCACTTGCAGGGGCGCCAGAAGAGGAGGAAGCTGAAGAAGTGACCGGGTTGGCGAAAGTCAAGGATAAGGATAAAGATGAAAAGGTCAAACAGAAAGAAGAGGCAGAGAAGGTTTTGGCGAAAAAGGATACGACAGAACCAGAAAAGAAAGATAAAGGAAAGAAAGATGCAGAGATTAAAACAAAAGAGGGAAGAGATAAGTTAGAAACGGAAAAGCAGATAAAAGAGGAAGTTGAAGGAAAAAGTAAAAAGAAAGATGAGGAAGAATCCAAGAAAAAAGAGGAGGAGAAGGAAAAACTAGAGGCGCAAAAGAAAAAGGACGAGGAAGAGTCAATTAAAAAGAAAGAGGGAGTGGTTAAGAAAAAGGAGGAAAAGGAGAAATTAGGGACAGAAAAGAAAAAGAAAGAAGAGGAAGAGGCTAAGAAAAAGGAGAAGGAGGGAAAGGAAAAATTAGAAGAGGAGGAAAGAGTTCAGAAAGAGAAAGATGAGGAAGAAGCCAAGAAGACGAAAGAGAAAGAGGAGGCTAAAAAAAAGGAGAAGGATAAATTGGAAGCGGAAAAGAAAAAGGAGGAAGAGAAGGCTAATAAAAAGGAGGAAAAGGAGAAACTAGATGCGGAAAAGAAAAAACAAGAGGAAGAGGTTAAGAAGAAGGAGAATGAGAAATTAGAGGCGGAAAAGAAAAAGGAGAAAGAGGCTAAGAAAAAGAAAGAAGAAGAAGAGGCTAAGAAAAGGGAGAAATTAGAAGCGGAAAAGCAAAAGAAGGAGGATGAGGCTAAGAAAAAGGAGGAGGGGGAAAAGGAAAAATTAGACGCGGAAAAGAAAAAGGAGGAAGAGGCTAAGAAAAAAGAGGAGGAAAAGCAAAAATTAGAAGCGGAAAAGAAAAAGGAGGAAGAGGCTAAGAGGAAACAGAAAGAGGAGGAGGAACGGAAAAAGAAGGATAGATTAGAAGCGGAAAAGAAAAAGGAGAAGGAAGAGGAAGAGGCTAAAAAGAAGAAAGAGGAGGAAAAGAAAAGGGAGGAAGAAGCTAAGAAAAAAAGGGAGGAAGAAGAGGCTAAGGAAAAGAAGGAGAAGGAAAAATTAGAAGCGGAAAAGAAAAAGGAGGAAGAGGAGGCTAAGAAAAAGAAAGAAGTAGAAGAGGCTAAGAAAAAGGAGAAATTAGAAGCGGAAAAGCAAAAGGAGGAGGAAGAGGCTAAGAAAAAGGAGGAGGAGGAGAAGGAAAAATTAGAAGCGGAAAAGAAAAAGGAGAAAGAGGCTAAGAAAAAGAAAGAGGAGGAACGGAAAAAGAAGGATAGATTAGAAGCGGAAAAGAAGGAGAAGGAAGAGGCCAAAAAGAAGAAAGAGGAGGAGGAAAAGAAAAGGGAGGAAGAAGCTAAGAAGAAAAGGGAGGAAGAAGAGGCTAAAGAAAAAGAGGAGGAGAAGAAGAAATTAGAGGCGGAAAATAAAAAGGCGAAGGAAGAGAAAGAGGCTAAAAAGAAGAAAGAGGAGGAGGAAAAGAAAAGGGAGGAAGAAGCTAAGAAGAAAAGGGAGGAAGAAGAGGCTAAAGAAAAAGAGGAGGAGAAGAAGAAATTAGAGGCGGAAAATAAAAAGGCGAAGGAAGAGAAAGAGGCTAAAAAGAAGAAAGAGGAGGAGGAAAAGAAAAAGGAGGAAGAAGCTAGGAAGAAAAGGGAGGAAGAGGGTAAGGAAAAAGAGGAGGAGAAGAAGAAATTAGAGGCGGAAAATAAAAAGGCGAAGGAAGAGAAAGAGGCTAAAAAGAAGAAAGAGGAGGAGGAAAAGAAAAAGGAGGAAGAAGCTAGGAAGAAAAGGGAGGAAGAGGCTAAGGAAAAAGAGGAGAAGAAGAAACTAGAGGCGGAAAAGAAAAAGAAGGAGAAGGAGGAGGAAGAGGCTAAAAAGAAGAAAGAGGAGGAAGAAAAGAAAAGAGTGGAAGAAACTAAGAAGAAGGAGAAACTAGAAGCGGATAAGAAAAAGGAGGAAGAGGCTCAAAAGAAGAAAGAGGAGGAGGAAAAGAAAAAGGAGGAAGAGGCTAAGAAGAAAAAAGGGGTGGAAGAAAAGAAAAAGGAAGAAGAAGCTAAGAAAAAGGAGAAGGAAAAACTAGAGACCGAAAAGAAAAAGAACGAAGAAGAAGACGCGAAAAAGAAGAAAGAAAAGGAGGAGAAATTAGAAGCAGAAAAGAAAAAAGTGGAGGAAGTATCTAACAAGAAGAAGGAGAAAGAGGAAAAGAAAAAGGAGGAAGATGCTAAGAAGAAGAAAGAGGAAGAAAAGGCTAAGACTAAAGAGGAAAAAGAAAAACTAGAGGCTGAAAAGAAAAAGGATGAGGGACCTGAGAAAATGTTAAAAGAAAAATCAGAGGCCGAAAAGAAGAAAAAGGACAAAGAAGAAAAGGAAAAGGGAAAGAGAGAGGAAGAAGCAAACGAGCTGAAAAAAGAAGAAAAAGAGCAAATAAAATCGAAAGAAGAGAAGAATGATACTGAAGAAGCTGTTAAGAAGGAAAAATACGACAAGGAAAAATTAGAAGGTGATAAGAAAAAGAATGTCAAAGACGAAAAAGCGGAAAAGAAGAAGTCGAAGAAAGAGGATATACAGAAGAAGGAGAACGGAGAACAGAAGCTGGAAGCTGACATGAAAGAAAAGGAGAAGATAGGAAAGGAGGATGATGCGAAATTGGAAGCACCAAAAGAGGAAGCCGAGAAGAGGAAAACAGACAAGGGAGAAACGGAGTCGAAAGAGAAAAAAGTGAAAGACAAGAAAGTAAAAGCTGGGGAGAAGAGGGACAGGAAGATGAGCAAAGGAGAAGAGGTGAAGGAAAAGGGCGAAGGCGAGAAGGAGGCTAATAGAGCACTGACGGATGAGGAAGAGGTGAGAAAGAAGCCTCAAGAGAAGGTAAAGGTAATGAAGGAACAGGAAGGAAAGGGAGTGGATGGCGCCGCGCCAGTTGCAAATGGTTCCGCTCCTGAGGAAGTCGATGGTGTCGAGTATTCCTCCAAGGTCACTACCAAGTCGACCGTTTGGGATACAGTTCTCGCCCCAACTGAGGAAAAGATTGAGGTAAGCTCCTTATGCTATCATATTAAAAAATAGCTTATCACTTAATCTTGGTGGTGTGTCACCAGTTGACCATATGAAGAAATTACTTCATTCCATACTAAAACAAATCCTGTTATTAATTACTATATTTTTTTTTATTTATATTTCTTTCATTCGTTCCTTCTTTGACATGAATGGCTCCGTTTCCAGGAATAAACCCTAAAAATAACCGAGTTCTGTAAAATCATCCATTTGCCTCCGTGTAAAATGCAAATGAGAGCGGTAAGGTACTGATTTAATTGGAATATTCGAGTTTCTAATTAATATATTGTTCAAAACAAATCCAAATGCTCTCAGTCCACCTACCTAATTAAAAACCCTTTTCTAATATTTTTAATGTAAAATTTATAAGTTCCTATGTGTATTCACTCAGTTTTGAGTGTTGAATGCAATTAAAAGTGCATATTTATACACCTCGCAACCTCGATATAGCGGGAATTTAACAAAAATCCAGAAAAATACTCGTTCTAACGATTAACCGTAGCATCCAAAAACGTTTAAAATAATTTTAAAGTGGGTCTCCTAAACTCAATGTAGATGCGTGTAGGCGTGTAGGTTTTGAACAAATCGTATTTTTAATTTTAATTTTGTAACTAAATCAAATTAATACATTTAAGTTACTACACTCGCAATAAAAATAAGTCTCTTCATAAAATACCTTGATGGGAGCCGTGCTAACCGTAATTACAGTTTTCCGGCGCATACGACATTCCACTGGTTTCACAGGTCTCGTCTCGTAATGTTCTAGTCTCAAACGTCAGAATTGCAAAACGGACTTAAGTACTTATTTCTACAATTATGTACACCAGCAAAACAACATGTTCGCTAGCTGGAGTTTATTTTTTGGCATTTAATGCTTCGAAAGTTAGAATAGTACTAATTAAACAAGGGAAACAATGGGTACTGTATTTCTATAACTATAACAAATGTACTCTATAAGGAGGCAGAACACTGCACTTCTTACCCCCCTTGGTGCTCTTCGTAAAGAGTAGACTAATGCCGATACCGGGTTTCCCTCCTCCCTTGTGTGTGTTCGGTGTGGAAGGAGTAATGGCTATAATAATCCAAGAGGTTGATTTGCCAGAAATTCCATACAAACAAACAAACACTGCACTTCTGCATAAAAGTTTCGGAAAAATATCCGAGCAAGTTAGAATACGCTCGTTATAGAGAAGTTGACGAAAAAATTCCTCGATTTATGAGTTAATTTCCTATATATGTAACATTAAGATATTGACAGCTAAGATGTTTTCATTCGCTACAATGAGGTTCTCGTTATAGGTATTGCTCGTTTTAACGAGGTTACACCGTATATAGTTTAGGAAGTTAGTGGGTTGGTGAGCATAAACTTTTAATTAAATGATAAGGTACCTCACAGGAAGTTAATAACGACATTAGAAACCTTAGGCGTTAATTCCGAAATGGTTAGTTTAATCCGTGAATTTTTAAGTCATACGAAGCAGAAGGTTGTTATAGATGGGAAATCCTCGAACTTAATGGAGGTTGTCTCTGGCGTTCCACAGGGCAGTGCAATTGGTCCGTTATTATTTCTAATTTATATAAAAGATATCAGCTCAGAATTCAGAAGTAAAATTAGGTTTTTCGAGGACGATACCATCATTTATAGAGAAAGAAGACCATCAGTATCTCCAAAATTATCTAGAAGCTATTTATGCATGGTGTAAGGAACGGTAGTTAGAGATCAACCAAAAGGAAAGTTGCGTCATCAGTTTCTGGAGAACCAAGAATACCTCGTTGGATGTTAATTATTCGTTGGACGGAGTAGAGATTCCAGTTTCAGATTCGGTTAAATATCTAGGAGTCACGATGATCTCTCCTGGGACACCGACATTAGCCGATTGATAGGTGCCGCTATCAAAAAGCTGGCCTTTATAGGAAGAATAGTTGGGAGTAGCTCCGAAAAAGTGAAAGAATTATGTACGTATCCTTGGTTCGACCGCAGGTCAAATATGCGTCAGCTGTGTGGGATCCATACGAAATGGGATTCACTATGTCGGAGTGGCTAGCGAATGAGGTAGTAAACCTTGGATGAAAGCATTTTCATATTTTGTAATATGTATTTGCGTTATGTTTGAAAATTTTATAGGAATCTAGTTCATAATTGAAATTGTGAACGATATCTAATTTTAATAGATTTTGGAGCTTTTCGTTGTTAGGATTTCGGCTGGCTATAAAATAAGTTACTTGGGAAACTCAAGTCCGGGTAATATTAACATTAATTTTACCACCGACATTTATGAATGGTTGGAATAAGCGAGGTTGCCCAAAAATCCTACATTCATTATCAGACCCCAAAATCAACATAGTCCAAAACATCCGACATTTTCTAACCGCGATAAGGGTTGGGTTGGGTAGCGCTATGGTTCCTGTCTCTCCAATATCAGTTATCGTATTTTTCTCTTATCAGTCGTGATCGTAGCATAACAGCTCATAGAGCACCAGCGACAGACAATATTGCCAATCTCCTTATTGGAGCGAATGTTTCGGTATTTATAATTATCAAACACTAAACACACCCTTGTTAAAAGATATCCATGTCTTTCTTGGGGTGAAAATAAAATGTTCAAAAGTAGCTATTTAAGTTCACTGCACTGTTAAGTGAACTCACAAGAACACTGAGAGAAAAAACTGAAGCTAATAAATATCGCATTTGTCTGATTGTGAGAGCCTATCACTCAAACTCAGGTCGATCAACAGAGAGCGCCCCATACATCTTAACCCTTAACCCTCAAATCCTCCCTCTCTCACCCACCTTGAAAAGTGGGATATTTTGGGCTATAACCATTGAGGGACCTTCGTAGTATACCTGTATAAATGTGGGATGTTTTGGGCTATGAAAAGTGGGATGTTTTTGGCTCCGATTTTCCAAAAGTGGGATGTTTTTGGCTACTTTCGAAATAAAGTAGGGCATCAACTCGTAAAACTAAGAGCTGAAAGCAATTAATACTGCAGCTTTGCAATGAAGTAGATGAATTTTTTGTTTTGGGCCAATATTTGGTATTCAAAAAGCCAACGCGTTTAGAGAAAAAATGTTGAATTGGGTGAAAGCGAGGTAATGGCACGCACCTAAAGAGAGTTCAACATGTTAATTATAATGCCTAGAAAATGAATATGCGCCATATTCTTGGATTTTAGATGTATTTTAATTTTATTTATATTTAATTTCTTTCAGTCTTACGTAAATTTGGAATAAATAAAACAAACTATGTAAAAATTAGACTCAAAAACAAGACCAGGTTTAAACTTAACGACGTCATTTCCATTCTCCTTTTGTTAAAATTATATTTTCTGATTTATGTGCCGGATATTATGATTCACTTTGCTTTTTTGTGTTTTTACCAGCGAGTGGATGTCATGTACCGTAAGAAGCCCCGTTTTGAGAGCCATTTGACGGACCGCACTGAGGCTGTGGGCTCGTCAGTGAAACTCACATGCAGCGTAGTTGGCAGTCCGGATCCTCAGATTACTTGGACCAAAGACGGAAAACTAATCGCTATTGACACTCCTTTGAAGGGAACTGGTGAGTTACAAATATTATGCACTCAAAAGCATTTCTCATCTCTTCACATAACCGTTGGGAAATAATATACAAGTTTAATGAGCATCTCCAAAATACTAGAACGTGTCACAGTTAGGAGTTCTATACTAAAAGCATTTGAATTGAGTATACTATGGTTATTATTTATGTGGAATTTTTAATATAAATATCCTTTCAAATGTTAAAGGTACCGGCAGAAGAGCGCGTAAAAAGTACGAGACCTCGGTGAAGGACAGTGGCATAGCTACGCTTGTCATCTTGGATAGCGAGCCATCAGACTCCGGAGAGTACGCTTGCGTGGCCCGCAACGAACACGGGGAGACGATAACTAAATCCGACGTTAGGATCTACGATTCCGAATATCCCGTCGAGGACGTCGACAGGGGCAGAAAGCCCAGAACAGAAGAAGATATCGCGGCAACAGCAGCAGCCATTGCAACTGCCGTGGCCAAGGAGGAAGCCAAGAGGGAAGAGTACGAGCTTCGCATTCGTGAGATGGAACTGGCGTCGTCGCGACGTCGCTCCCTCCCGCCGCTGTACAGGGCCGCTGTGAAAGCAGCCGACATGGAGGAAATATCCTTTCAGCGGTACCCCTCTCCCTCACGATACATGGCACCCGCGGCCCCGTGGGAACCGCTGCTCAGGGAGAGCTCTCTGGATCGGCCGTGGCCAACGCACGAGCATGACGACGCAGGATGGCTGGAGACGCCGAAAATGAGGAAGAGGCACAAGACGCCCGTGATTTTTGATACCGGTAAGTTGGGTCTTATTTGTACCTAGTTTAGGGGAAAGTATTGTTTTCATGAAGAAATCGAAATCCAGATTTCAACGGAAATACGTTTTAAGGTCCCCTGAACACGTTTTGACTATTGTCTCGATGCCTGTGTGTGTGTGTGACAGTTTTATTGTGGGTGCTTTAACTCAAAAACTATTAATCAGATCAACGCGAAATTTTATACTTAACATTTTTATAGAAGTCACAAGAACTGATTAGTTTTTGCTAAAAATCGGTCACCGGAAGTGAGTGTTTACACTAGTCACATCCGTTATTTTGAAATATTTGCTTTAATATTTGATATATGTAAAAACATAGTGAAATAAAAGTTATAGGAAATTTAATTTTCTACAACTTTTTTTCGTAACATTTTTCCATATAATGCATTGTTTAAGAGATATCTTAAAAACTATATTTTTTACCTGCTACACTTTACGCTTAATTACGTCTTAGTAACGCTCCTTTTTATTTTCTTAATTGTTGGAGCTTTGTGGCTATATCCAATATGAGAAAGCTATGCTTTGAATTTATTTCTGTTCTTTGTAAAGTTTAAAATTTTCTCGCACTCCTTGACCGTAAAATTCAAAATTAGAGAGACACAATGAAAAAGGGGGGGAGGAGGAAAAGCAGAAAAAGCGAAAGACAATAAAAATTATAAACTTACAGGTTTAGGGGTTGTTTCTTCACGCCAGGGTCCTGATGTCACTCACACATTCACTCACTCAATCGCACAAGCACTAATCCTAAAGGTGGAAAAGGAAACGGAAACGGGTTTGCGAGAAATTACTCTGCCCCAGGGACCCAAAAAATCACACCGTAGCTAGAAGGTTTGTGAGTCAGTACGACCGCGACAGGGACCTACTAAGCAACCACAAACACACGCACACGTACACGCCAAAAGGTAAAGGAAAAAAGGGGAAAGGAACGGGGAAATAATACTAGGTTTACGGGAGATTAAACCACGCCAGGGACCAAGTATCGCACACAGTGGCCTGTAGGTTTATGTGCCTTCCGGCAACGACAGGAACCTAACAGACAAAACAGTCACACACGCAAGCACTCGAATATACGCACGGTCAAGGAGTTAATTCTATTTAACATTAATTTCGCCGTTGTCTCCATCTTTACTTATTCAGAAAGCTATGGTTTGAGTTTATTTCAGTTCTTCATAAAGTCTTGAAATTTTTCTCGCAGTTCCTTAAAATATTTATTATCATGTAACCTATTTGGATTTTTTAGAAATACTATCACAGATATGGAGGAAGTCATGTGGTGGACACCAGATTTTTCCTTGTAGAATTCCAAGATTCATGATCGGTATGGAAGATGAAAAAAGAAATAAGATGATCTAAACGGAACTTAAGATGCCTATTTTCCATTTAATCATTTATTTAATTATTATATTGGCTTTAATAGCTTTCAAATCACCGCGGATATGTTGCTCTTTGTGTTCCAAAATTTCATAATTTAGCGTTATAAAATATTGCAAATACATTCGAACGTAAAACTAAATTGATTACGCGTATTTATGTGGCAAAAATAACGCGTGTATGTACTAGACCAGGGGTCTCAAACTCAAATCGATGCGCGGGCCGCATTAAGGCACTCCACCGAACCCGCTGACCGTGTCAAATCCGCGGGCCGCAAACTATCTCAGTCCTCACACCGTTTCATATTCTTTGGGCATTTACGCTCCTCTTCCACCAGAAAGTAATCGCCCCATCACTATGATGCGGCCATAAACCCATTCATTACAAAAATTGAAGTTTCGGCGTCGAGGATTAGGTTTTTTGGACACGCAAAACACACACTGGCAGCAGGAAGAACGTACTTAGTACCCCACCTGTGCAGAAATTTTATAAATCTGAATGAGCAATAAACTGCGTGTATTTTTAAAAGACTGATTTGACATACTCCTAAATTTCTTAGATTTACATGAAATATTTTATAAGAAATACATTTGAGTATTGGCCGTCTAGTTAAAACTACCTTACTTAGCTGGCCGCAGAAATTTAGCAAGGGGGCCGCATGCAGCCCGCGGGCCACGAGTTTGAGACTCCTGTACTAGATCATACCGAATCCGTGTCCAACAATAGTTTTTGCTTTGGCAACACTCATAATGAGTGATAAAAACTGCAAACCGCCAGTATTTACGCACCATTCTAATAAATACCATCGATAAGCAACATTCTACGATAAAAATTAAAATATTCATTCCTTTTCTGAGTGAGTAATTCAAATCCCGCTCCGATATTGCAACTCTATATGCAAGAGAAAATTAGCCTGTACGAGGGATTTCAGATTTCACATGTAAATCAAATGTGAAGGATAGTTCCTGGATTCGAACCCGGAACTTTCAATCTTCGCAACAAAAACTATCCTCAAAAGCTCTGCCGAAGTATTAAAAGATTTCCACCAAGTGTTATGAAAATCGGTCTATTGGTTCAAAAGTAAATAGGGGGAAACAGACAGACAGACACAACGACGAAACTATAAGCCTATTTCCATTCTGGAAAGTAGGCCAAAAAATCCTGAAGACTTTAGAATGATGGTGCGCAATATAACGCTAACTTAGCTATTAAACCTTACTCATGTAAACGCTAATGTCACCTTCACGTGACACATTCCGTAATTTGGGTGAACTAAATTGTCTCAATTTCGCCCTCGATAAAGTCGTTTGTATGTCTGTCTGTCTGTCATTGAACAAACGAGGCTCTAGTAACCGAATATGTTGAGGTATATTTACATGAAAAATAAAAAATGCACTAATTTTATCCATTTTTACGGATAACACTACTTTTTAAGAAAGACTTTTACTCTTAGGTCTACTTCCTTTCATAACGTGGAAAGTTGATTTAACTCTGGGATATTAACTTTCTGCCCACACAGATACCAAATTAAAAATTAATATAGATTCCATTTCCATGTATGTGGGCCAATTTTGCTTCTTTCATTCTATAATTAAAAGAAAGATATCTTAAAAACCTGGATTATTATTAAAGTGTAATATGTTTTTCTCGGGCTTTTGTCGGCAGAAATATACCTCTGAAGTTATGGAGATGCTGATATCTTTAACTTTTTGAGCTGCATTTTATGAACAAATGGGATAAAATTAAAGCTCTATAAACTCCTATGTATCCTACGTTGGTATTTTTCACTAGGATCGCACGAAAAATTGGATAGGCTGCCTGGTACTCCTTACTGGGGCATAGCGCCTGATTCGCTGTCCTGTACCCGAGGCGAATCGTATGGGCTGAGCGGCGAGGAACGCCGCCGCAGTTGGACTCATGGAAGACCCGCCATGTTCGTTGAGCGCCCAGTGAAGGAGTTGGATGTGGGAGTCGGGGAGGATGCCGTCGTCTCCTTCCGAGTCACCGGAGAGCCAAGACCGAGAGGTTAGATATGACAATCGCCCTCTGTTTAGAGAAAATGATGAATTTGTTTAGTATTTTGAGCTGGCAGATATACCTACCATATTTGGAGGTAATATTAAATGGAAATGAGTGTATGAACCACCGAATTTACAGTAAAAATATATCTTACCATTACTATTTGTTTTTTAACCTTTAATGTCTTTTTAATCTTTCCAACAAAGTTACCACTCATCAACTTTGATTGCTCCGATTTCCTTGGAATTATATCTTATATCATTTGTATTTTGTAAACTTTGGTAAAATGTTGTGTAAGCGGCAGAACAATGGAATCGTTTTCAATTACATGAATATGGAACAAATAAGCATTTATAGATTACCGGTAATTATTCGTTGTGTTAAAAATGTTTTCTAAAATCTTAAATGAAAATTTTTAATAAAAATAAAACTTGTACTGAAATTTATCTTTAGGGTAAAATCGGAGAATGAAAAAAACCTTTAAAAAATAATTCGGACGTAGTTGACCAGTAAGTGATGCACATACCTAACTCACTTTGAAACGTTGGCAGTTGATTAGGCTGTGTTTATGTATAGTTACTGTACGCAATAGAAATCACAGATAATTTATTTAGCATTCAGAATACCTAATAGTGTTAAGAAGATGAATTTGTTAATTTAAAAAATATTCATTTATGATAACGAAGTCTCTTACTATTTAATTTATGTCCGAAGATTTGAAGCATTGCCCTCGCTCTTTTGCAAAATTGGACTACAACAAAATTATAATTTATTTGACCTTTTTTCTTTCAGTGACATGGCAGAAGGGAACGAGAGACGTCACCGATGGATCCCGGTCTCTGAGGGAAACTTTGGATGACTACGTACGCCTTACTCTAAAAAGGGTCAAGCCAGCCGATGCTGGGACTTATCACATCCTCATCAGAAACGCCTATGGAACAGATAGAGCGTTCTTTTCAGTGCGGGTATGAGTTATGTCGTATAGATTATTGTCAAACATATTCATATACCTAACAATTGGAACTTTTTTATTATTCCCATGAACAATTAATCTTGAAATCGCCAAAATACTCGTCACATATTCTTTTCTGTCATTCTTTATCTCACAAAATAATAAGCATATATATATATATATATATATATATATATATATATATACCAATCCCATCCATATTACAGTTTTACAGCGTAGAGAAATCACTATTAAATTTCAATTATCATACAATCATAAAGCATAAAAAATCTGATGTGGCCACAACATGACTTTCTCCATACCTGTAATATTTCTAAAAATTCCAAATAGGTTACATAATAAAAAATAGTTTAAGAAACTGCGAGAAAATTTTAAACTTTACAAAGAACAGAAATAAATTCAAAGCGTAGCCTTCTGATATTGGATAGAGCCACAAAGCTCCAACAATAAAGAAAATTTAAAGGAGCGTTACTTATTGTAAGATGTAACTAAGCGTCAATTGTTAACAATAGTCGTCGGTAGGTGGCGTGGTGGTGGCAGCTAAATAATTTACTTTTTAAAATATCTCTTAATCAATGCATTATATGGAAAAATGTTTCGAATAAATGCTGTAGATTTCGCATTGACCTGATTAATAGTTTTTGAGTTAGAGAACCCACAAAAAAGCTGTCACACACACAGACATCGAGAAAGTGGCCGAAACGTGTTCAGGTGACCTGAAAACGTGTATTTCCATTGCAATCTTGAAATCGATTTTATTCATGAAAACAATACTTTCCCCTATGCTACTACGTATGGAGAAAGTAATAAGAAATCTTGAACAAACTGGTGCTCCACTGCGAAAAATGAAACATTGGGCCTTCAAGCTATAATCGCAACTATCCTCGATTTTTCAATACGCTGGTCAACCTGCGAAGTCATACATTCGGGTATCTTCGTATTTGATCGTGAGAGAGCGCGATATGACAATGAGGTTTTGAGCGACGCTTATTCTAAGACCCGATAAAATAAACATCATCTTCTGTTTGGTTAAATTTTGCTTGAAATTTCTCAAAATTTCTATTAGATATCGATCTGGAAGTGCTAAATTATTCGTTTGCCGTTGCAATACTCTCAGGTGTATATAAATTCAGAATACATATATCGTCATTGTAGGATAAATTTCAGAAATCAGCTCGGAACGTCCAACTTGGTATAGTAATAAATATTAATAATACTAACAGTTTTTGTGAGATTATGATAGCCTTACATGGATATTATTATTTTCTCTTATATTCTTTGCTTACGTATTTATAACTGAAATACGGCTTAGCTTCAGGATAACACGACATATCACCCGAGCGCCTTCTACGGATATCAGTTGAACTTATTCAAACCAACTTGACGTAATAAAATCATTTTTCTCTCACCGCCTTTCGTGTTGGGTTTGGGGTAGATTGGGAATGATTTTAGGCGTTAATACAACTTTTTCATTTTGTTTGAACACTCTTCGGGTTGAGTTTGGGGAGTGGGTAGATTAGGTAAGGTTTTAAGCTTTAATAAAAATTATTTGAAATTTTGTTAGGCTGTCTAAATAACAAAACACACTCGTTTACATTGGTGAACATGGCCGCGAATCAAGATTGGTTTGTATTACAGTGATTCACATATATCTTTTATTGAAATGTTTAATTGAGTCTAATTATTTATTCAACTGTTGTAAAAGCTTTAAGATTATATAAAATTTATTAAGAAGAAAAAGAGACTATGGAAAAAATCGAATTTAAAATTGAATTTTAAAAAATTATTTCGTAAGGTTTAGGATATAATTTATTTTTAAAATTTTAAATGCTATTTATTGTTGTACCAGAAAATGAGAATAGCGCTTTCGGTTGTTATAAAAAAACCGTCTGGTGTAATACTGAAGTTGTTCCTGGTATGCTATTTATTTATCAAAACTAATAATTTTTCACCCTGTATTTTTGTATGAAGATTAAAAATAAGTAACAATAGCTGCTCTTTCAGGACTTATACCAGTTTAAGTAGATTTTTATTGAAGTAGATGGCTATGAAGGATTAGAAGAGCTTTTTTTATCTATTCATCTCCTATGGTAATGCTTTGATAGGTGAGGCATAAGGCTCGCTCCCTTACCCCAACACGTGCCACTGATTGGGCCTCTACTCTTGAAGAGCCAGAGGATGCACAGGTCAGTCGAGTAGCATCACTCTTCAAGGAAATACATGACCAGAGGTGGGAGCGGACTAGGCTAAGAGGTAAGGCTAGAGCACTTGCTTATCAAATGTTTTGAATTGAGTAAATATACCTAAATCTGTGAAAATGAAGGCACATGAAAGCTTTAACAGATTTAACTTGATAACATGTTATTTCTGTTAGTTTCACCTGGCCATTACCAACTGTATTTAGGAAAGCATTATATAAGTAATGCTTTACCCTAAAAAGTTTTAAATTTTTTTTATATATAGATTATGTTTCACAATTTATTGAGCATAGTGTACTATTTAACAAATTAAATTTTGTGGAGATGGTAACGATCTTATTTGTGATATTTTGAGAGATGTAATATTTTGATGATGAACCTCTAAAACATCTATAGAACTGGATATAGGAAAAGTTTTACCCACTTAAATATTGTACATCATCAGCTCTAAGTCTTTTATTATAATTTTCAAGAATTCACTTTAGTTTAAGTTTGTAGTTTTTATAATTTTGATGTAATTGTTCATGTCATAATTCATCTAACTTTGTAAGTGTTGATTTAAATGCTGCTTAAACTATTATGGATTTTCAAGACCAGTATTGCTATCTAGCATTCCACAATGAGAAGAAATTTTGTTCAATCAGGGCTTGATAAATTATGCGACGTCCTACTTGCCAAACAAAAAAATGCATTCACCACCTCCAGAACTATAAATTAATAAAGGAAATAATGTTTTTAGCATGATAATAATAACATTGGAATGCTCTGAAAAATATAGTTTATTATCTTTTATTCTTATATTACAGAAGGTGAACAATTTTATTTTTCGTCATTTATGTATGTATGACCCTTTTTATGACATACAGTTTGTTCAAAAAATACCACTGATAAATAGCACATTCTGTCTTGTGCAAATTAATTGGTGGCCCAATGATTGTTATCATGAAGAGGTCATCTAAACTAGAATTGTGTAACAATGACCTATTCTTAGATTTTATTAAATTCATGGCACTGAAACTTCTCTCACATGATGCTACTGAATTTGGAAGAACAGCTATTAAAGATATCAACTTACTGAACAACAAAAATCTTTCTCTGAGTTAAACTATTGATTTTAGAATATCTTCTTGCTTCAATCTCTTACATAATACCTTAACTTCATACTATTCATTAAGAATATTTTCAATAACTTTCTCAAGTGAGTCTTTTGATACGAGATGATGAAAATGACAAATGGGTGTCTTTAACTCAGAATCACCATAATCTCTTAGCAGTGGCAAAGTGAGGGGGAAACAGATGGGGACAGTTGCCCCCGGGCACAGGGCTGAAGGAGCACAAACTCATGGACCAAAAATAAATATCTGTTTATAAAAAGTAATAATATAATAATATATGCTGAACTAAATGATAGTATAGTATGCTTGGGTTCCCATCCCATTCCTCACATTATATTTGTCTGGAAAATTGTAGGTACAGGGAGCAAAGGGAGGGGGTCACATCTCTGTGACTTACTCCCAGGTGAAGGAGAAACTAGCTATGCCAATGTCTCTTAGATCACTACCAGTTGGCCACATAACAGTATCGAACACAGAAATGGGAGCAGATACTTTGCAATGATTAGTGCCTAAAAATCTTTCATTCATAGCTTTCATACTTGTTTCAATTAATGTAAGTCTGTCTGGTAGAAATTTCAATCTTTCCTGTGGTATACCATATAGCTGAACTTGTAATTTTTGCATTCATTGACATGTTCTCAAGAAATATTGTCTCTCTCAATCCTTTAGTATGTTCTAATTTTACCAAAGAAATGCACTTTCCACATGCAATTTGTACAGGGCTCAGCAAATGATTTTCTCTTGGAAAAATTAGGAAACATCTTAAAAACAGGAAGAAAATTCAGCAAGAAATGTACTGTTAGTAAGAGCCTAAAATATTTTAGCGTCTTCAGAAATCCCTCATGTTGGTTGGATTCAATAGCATTTCCTGATTCCATATGGACAATTTCCAATCGGCAAAAAGTGATTTGAGAGCTCCAACTTTGCTGGCCAACCATCAAATTTTATAAATATATTGGATTTTTAGAATTTTTGCTGACAACAATTTAGCAACATTTAGTTCATTTTGCCTTTTTGAAGAACTTCCATAAATCTTGAAAAGGCAAAAAAAGTGGCGTCCACTGTTGACATGTATTCACAGATTTAACAACACATAATTGTAATTTATGCACAATGCAGTGCAGAGAAATCAAATGCTTTACCAAATTTTTCATTTATGTTGCCAGTCCATTAACATTACCTAACATTCTTGCCGCTTCATCTGTCCCCAACACTACCAACTGCTCACCTTCTCACCATTTAAGTCCATATTTATGTATTTTTTCTTGAACTGCATCAAAATATCCTTCTCCTGTAGTATTTTTTAATGCAACTATGCTTATAAATGTCTTTTTTATTTCACCTTGTTTACAATATTTTACAACATCAATTGCTCTGTTGTGGGTTTATCAGTAGAACATTCAAGTAATATACTACGTAGTTTTAACTTCAGCCACAATGTCATCTCTTATTGCAATAAATTTTACAAATTCTGCACACCATTTATTGTTATCATATTGCTCAAGAACTTTATCATGTAATTTACTTGCATAAATAAATGGTTCTTTCATGTCACTGAATGAATGGTTTATTGTTTTAGCAATACAATAAGCTGTATTGAAAACTACACTCATTTTTTTAACATTTCATACATCTTTTTTACACATATTGCAATTGGTATTTTTTCTGGATTTGGCTGTGCACTCAAATTTTTTGTACACTTAGTATGTTGAGTTGACTTTCCACGAATTCTGAAAGTTTCCAACTTAAATGGAGCATTAGAACTCTGTCTAATTCATTTAGTTTGAATGTTGTCACATGAACGATAAAAGTTGTAAAAAATACTACATATTGCCACTTCAGAATCACTGTCATATTTTAACAATACAAATTCTTTGATTCAACTTTCTTAAAAATCTCTTTTATGAACTAATTTTATTGCCACTGAACTTCCTGAAGGTAAAGAAAGACTATTTAAATTCCCTGTCTGGTTGGCAGTGTCTTTACATTCTTTGTGTTTATCTCCAAAATATGATAAAATAGATGTTATATTGGATTTCTTCTCGCTGCTTATTTTTAATCCTTCTAAAAAACACTTGCCCAAAATATATTTTTTTAAATATGACTTCACTTTCAAAAAAGACAATATATTTAATAAGATGGTAATAAAAAAACACCTACTTTAAGAATCAATGATGCAATGCAGATGAGATGCTTCTTTAACAATGTATATACATCAGACAAAACAAGGATATTATTTGGTGCAAGCATGATGAAATGTGTTAACCTTCCCGCTCCAAATGCTTACAGTTTACGCAGTGTATGATTTGCTACTGATACACAAGAAATGAATTCTCCTCACATGCTAGTTTTCTTCCCCCCCCCCCCCCCAAACTAGCTACATGTATTTGAACTTAAGGCATCACCATATTCTGCCTAGAATCAGGCTTTTCACTGCTAAAGCATCATAGCTACTCGAACGCACCATCTATCTACTGTACTTCTGCAATGGGCAATTCTATTCTGAATAGCAGGGTAAAGTCTGTTTGAGTGGCAGAGAGCTAAATATACAAAGAAAAAAATCTCGAATTTGAATTTTTTTATCACAATAACTTTATCTATATCGTTCAGAGTTCCGATGAGAAGATTATTATTGTGAATTGCTGGTCACCAGCTGGTAATATCAGTTCGGCACTGGCGAGTGGACGACCATATTTGTTGAGACTTGGTCATAACAGTAATTAATAGTAATATTATCATCATTAAAAATAGATTATTTTTATTATTAATGCAGCTTCAGTGAATTGATAATTTGCTAGCCATAGACAGATCTACTTACATAATAATAATGTAAAAAATAATTAACAATCATCTATTCTTGGAATGATTCAACAACTTTTAATTTAAACTCTTAGATGCATGAGATTTGGATTGAAGGATTTATGCTCAAAATCTGTGAGGTTATATAGTGCCATGTCAAGATTTTTTATTCAAGTTCTCTCAACTTCTTTCTTTATTCATTTCTGAATTTTGTCATTAAAAAATCTGTAGAATTTGATAATGGACATTGTTGTAGTGGTATAAGCTTAGGAGAGACAGCAATAGACACCTTCTTCTATCCCAGTTCAAACCAATTCCACCTTATTTCCTCCAAATTAAGCCTAAGTTGAATGGGATTGACTGGTATGCTTTTATTTATCTAAGATCACATTTATTAGGTTTATGGTTAGTCATCTATATATTGTCTTTTAAAATTGTATTCTACCATTTCCCAGTTCCTTCACTTCACTTGCACCTACTTATATTGTATCCTATAATTGATTTTTCATATACAGAACTCGCCACTTTGGCCAATGCAGAAATTTTGTGATTTCTAGTTTGCTAATATACTACTCCCCTGGTATCCGCAAGTTTTGTATCTGCGAATTCACTTATATGCAAGTTGTACTATATATCCTATTACCCAGTATCAGGGGCGGATCCAGAAACTTCCCAAGGGGAGGGCGATCGCCCCAATTGCCCCTCCCCCTCTTGATTCTGCCTCTGCTGACGAACATACATTTTAAAAATCCCTATCCCCATCAGAACCTTTCTTATCCTTTTCATACAGACATAATCTTCGGTGTAGAAACAAGGAATGTTGCGCAGAATGAATTTTAGAATGTACCCAGTGGATGGCAATGGGGTCGTCCAAGGGGAGGGCGATCGCCCCCATCGCCCCTCCCTTGGACCCGCCACTGCCCAGTATCCATGATTAAGCTCTCACCTATCCACGAAGCTTTCCAACTGCAAAAACTCCATGGGAAATTATTATCCGGGGAAAACACTGGCATATCAAAATAGAGACAATATGTGAAGCAGAGTCCATATGTGATGTGGGCTAGGTAAATCATGCAAGAGATTACTATATTTCACGGCATATAAGATGCACCAGGGTATAAGACACACCCCGGTTTTTTAGAAGATTTTTCAGGAATAAAGTATTTTGGTAATATATTCCAGTGTGAAAGCAGTTTAATATAACATTTTAGATAAACTTCATTTGTAAAATAAGTAGGAATGATCATAAATAATTACTTCGAGACTTGTATAGCTAAATGTACCCTGCGTGAACTTGGCGGTTGTATTAATTAAAGCTGTCGGAGTGCACCACATACGTTGCATGTATATGGAATGTATATCTAATAACGATACGTATGCTCAACTAGTCCTCTTTCTTCTGCAACTCATTTTGCCTTGTACATAACAAATTTTGATCGATACAACTATACCAAACTTCCTCTGTTTTACTATCCATCACTTTATCTTTTAGTAGTGGCCATTTAAGACCAACCTTATGAAGACTATGTTTCTCTTATCCCATCAGCTTCAGTTTATCTTGTTTCCTCCATTCATGAATCATTTTTATGTGGGAGGTGGACCGAAATGACGTGCCTGTGTTTGGTTTCCATGCATTTTTGCATATTGTATCACCTGAAACTTATAACTAATAGCAAAGGCATATCTTTTCACTTTTGTAGCCATTGCAATCTCAATACATGTAACTTTATTTATCCTAGATAATTATAAAATATTTATGACATCTACATGAAATCTACTGTTCCTTGGCATTAATCAACAGGATCATTTGGAACTAAAACATCCCAAATGCGTCGAAATTGTAATCATTGTGAGCGGACATGTGTTAAAGCATAATAATGAAAATGCATCCTCAGAATTCACGTTGCATAAGGTAATGCTATATATATTAACAAAATTTTCAATATTAATTTTTAATAATGTATATTTTATTGTTTTTGCGACAAGTTACTGCCAATTATTCCATTTTGGGGATGAGTGTGCTTGTTAGTGTCAGTATTGAGAACAGTAATAATTTTACCTTCGGCATATAAGACGCAGGCTGATTTTGGAGGTAATTTTTCTGGAAAAAAGTGCATCTTGTGTGCGGAGAAATACGGTAATTTCCAAGAAGTTTTTTTTAATGCCATATGTCGTCATAAAAATTGTATTGATCTATAATTATTCTTGTTTATTATCTTCATGAGAATCCTCCCCACCTCTGTTGAGCCAAGCTGGAATAACTTTACATACTGAAATATTCATTAATCTCTTCCATTGTTGCTACTACAAATGAGCCATTAAATTCTGCAAACATTGTTTCTTTTGTATGGTCCATAGAGGTCTTGAATCTATCCCTACAATTATAATGTAAATATAGGACCCAGTATTTATGCGGATACCAGGGGAGTAGTGTACTTATTACCATATAATCAGTCAGTAATTTAGACTATCAGTATTTTCCGTTGGAATGATGTAGTATAAATGGTTTCAAAAGAAAAACATATTATTGTCACTTTATATTATATGCATGATATTTTTCATATTATTTTTATTGGCATGTTATTATCTTTTATATATAATTACTCAATGTCTGTCCATCTGTCTGTCTGTCCATCCATCTGTATGTCTGCCCATCTGTCTGTCCGTCCGTCCATCTGCCCATCTGTCCATCCATCTGTCCATCCATCCATCTGTCAATCTGTCTGCCCCCCTTTTATCTCTTGAACTGCTTGTCATAGAGAATTGCTATAAACATCATGTTGTTTCTGCCATCTAGGAGACCTCGAGAAAAATTTTTTCATTTACATAAGTGTCCCTGGTTCGAATCCAGGAGACAATTATATTTTCCCACTAGCGTAGTTGCTCGTCAAATATGACAGGAATGTGCAGATTATGTATTAAAATTAAGGTACTTCCCATTCATCCTCTCTTTCACTCTCTCCCTCCCATTCTCTTCCCTCCCTCTCCCCCCATTCTCTCCCTCCCTCTCCCCATATTATCTCTCCCTCCTATTCTCTCTCTCTCTCTCTCTCATACTTTCCCTCTTCTTCTCATTCTCCATCCCTCTCTCCCTCTTATTCTTCACCCTCTTTTCATCCCATCCTCCATCTTCCTCCCACCCATTCTCCTCATTCTTCTAAAATTTAATTAGTTTTATTCGGAGGAAGTGCAATATATCCCCCCTCAAAATAGCGCCACAAACGGACAGTTATTTCTTTAATTACCCTATCATCCTTAAATAAAAAATTCTGATTAGCTCATATAAATTTTTGCCAAATTTCAATTTTCTACCTACATCATTGATCAAGTTATTTGCATTTTAATAGCTTGACACTCAGTCCAACAGACTGAAAACTTTGCTTTGTGATTCTTTGATTATTTAAAACCTGTATTTCTCTCCTTATTTCCAAAACTGTCCTCAAGTCCTCCATTCTTTTACCTAACTCCCGTAACCTATCGCACAATCCTTCATGCTATGAATATTTTACATGCTCGGTTTGTTTATTAAGACGTCCAGCAAATACTTCCGATTTTCATACCATTTCTATTTCATTAATATTGAATTTAGCTCATAATAACAATTTTAATCTTTTTTAATTGTATTTCAGGTTTTTAGTTATACCTTCTCGTAAATAATGCTCTTTTTATGAATCATCAAAATTATAGTTGTAGTAATGACAAACTTAATAGATTGCAACATTAATAATTGCAGATTAGTATTATTCAGTAAACTGCATGTGGACTGTGGGCATCTTTAACGATTGACCAAAAGGTAAAAAAATATTATTTCCTTATTTCAATACTGGAATGTTGCCTTTTTCGTAAGAGTGAAGCAATTAAAGTTGCACATATAAATTATAAAAACAAACATGAAATTCAAAATGTCAATTGTCTAATTTTATAATGAGAAATGGGTTATTACCTATTACTGTTAAACATGCAGATTTCTGACTGGCTTTGCAAAAGTTTTGCGGGTACCACTAGTATACATTTAATTTACATTGTCAGTATCAAGTTCTTCTAATAGTATCCTGAAACTATTTCCTTTAAAATCACACCTTTTTCTCAAATAATATATTCCTGCAAATTATTAAAAACCTGGCAAAATGTTTTCAAAGTCATGTTATTATTTACATAGTTTTTTCCTCCACCTGCTTGACTATGCTTATTCCGAAAGTGCTTATCATCAGAGACTGCTGATACCATACATGAGTTGCAGGAACCAATATTTTGTTAATTGATGTTTCAACATTTGTTCATATTTTAAAATTATTTATCAAATATTACACTATAGAGTAAATATTTGTTAATATTGTTTCACAATCAGTCACCATATATTGGAAACTAGCATAATTGCCCGGGCTTTCCCTTGGGTTTAGAGTTTATAATTTTTCGTGCACATATCACTCAGTAATATTTTCATCTAAACTCAAGGTACTCTCGAGGTAAGTGACCAATATTCCCCTTTAATTGGTATGAACAAATTAAATATAGAGTCAAATTTGATACCTCCCCCCCTCCCCAAGAAATCAAAGTTCTGTCACCGAGGTGTATATCCTCAACGTCTCTTTAGTGTGTATACCAGAGGCGTATATTCAGGGTGTGCTAGATGTGCGGTGCACACCCACGGATTCGCAATGTCACAGATATTATATTTTTGCATTTATTCCTGTTAAAGACTCCCCTAATCGTTTTCTGGCTTCGCGTGATTCCTAAAATCAAATCCAATATTTCATGAAGAGGAGAAGTTTCGGCGCGTAAACATTGTATCACATTCACGTTAATAGCCCGGGTGTGCGGTAAGAAATACGGATAGCTTTGAGCCCTTTAAACATACGTACAGATGGCGCAGCGGGTCAAATTCTTAGCCACCTTGTGGATTTAAACCGTCCAGAAGGTGTGGCAGGGTGTGCGCTGAGACAACAGCACCCAGAAGTAGTTAGCGATTGTGATTGGCTATTGTGTGAAGCAATCCAATTCAACGTGGTTACTTGTCATGAGATGCTGTTTTTGTTTTCTGAGTTTCGTCTGTTTTGCGTGCGTGGAGTAAGGTGTGAACCGACGTGTTTATGACACCGATTTAGACAAGTTTTTAACATATATTTATAATTTTTTAGATATAATTTATAACTTTTTGCCCATATTTACAATGGTAAACAGTGCTGACGATGTACTGAATGCCCCGTTTTCTGCCAGAGCTTTTGCGGATTGTATGAACATAGTCGAAGAAGGTAAGCCTCGTCCTCCTCTTCCAAATTTACTGTGCAAGCACAAAGATGCAAAAACTGAGTACATGAGACATTTCTCTGTTTCACAATACGATTCAGTAGAATGGTTAACTGGATGTGAAGTGCTGTCAAGACTTTTTTGTTGGCCTTGTTTATTATTCTCCAAAGAGAAAGGTGTTTGGAATAAGCACGGGTATTCCGATCTTAATCATTTAGCTGCTGTTTGGAATAAGCACGGGTATTCCGATCTTAATCATTTAGCTGCAGCAATGCAAAAACATGAGCGTTCCCAGCCACATGTTCAGTCATTTTTAAATCTTAAGATGTTTGGAAAACAAAGAATTGACACTCTCATTGACAGCCAAAGAAAAATTGAAATTAGTCGTCATAATGAACAAGTAAAGAAAAATAGAGACGTTTTAAAAAGATTAATTGATGCTGTATGTTATTTGGCTAAGCAAGAGCTTCCTTTGAGAGGTCATGATGAGTCTGAAGATTCAGCCAACCGAAGGAATTATATAGAATTTTTAAATGTGCTCCGTGAGTATGATCCTCTTTTAGACTGTCATTTAAAGGCATCGACTGTATTTCGAGGAACTTCTCCCACAGTACAAAATGATATCATTAACGCTATATCTGATGTAGTTAAAGATGCTATAAAGAAATAAATTTCTTCCGCTACATTTGTGGCCATTCTTCTGGATGAAACTTCTGATGTCATGTCGAAATCGCAGCTATCAACTGTTTTCCGTTTTGTCCATAATGGGCAAACACACGAAAGGTTTATCGGATTTACAGACGTAAGTGATGATAGAACGTCTAGTGATCTTTTTAAACAAGTTGTAAACAGAGTTGAGGAATTTAATATTAAGGACAAGTTGGTCGGCCAAACTTATGATGGTGCCTGTGCAATGAGTGGACATATTAAGGGGTTGCAGAGTAAAGTTATCGAGGCCTATCCTTTAGCAATATTTACGTATTGCTACGCTCACGTTTTGAACTTAGTTCTGAAGCAAAGCCTCTTGAATATCAAGGAATGTAGATTGTTTTTCCAAACTATCAGTGGATTGGCAGCATATTTTTATAAATCATAGAAAAGAGTAAATGCTTTGCAAGATTTTGTTGCTAAAAAATTACCCTCCGTCGCACCAACCAGATGGAATTTTACTTCCCGTTTATCAAACACAGTAAAACGCCACAGAAATCAACTTATTGCATTTTTTGAACACATTGTGGAGAATTCTGGGGATTGGGACGTGGATGCTGTAATCAAAGCTCGTGGTTTTCTGTATTTCTTGCAAGATTTTCAAACAATTTTTTTGCTAGAAATTTTTTCTGTTCTGTTTGGCTATACTGATGTTTTGAATAATATATTGCAAACATCATCCTATGACATATTGTACTGTTGTAAAAAAGTGCATGATACTATGAAACAGCTTAGGAATGACAAGGATTTGATGATATTTGGGTTTCTGCAAAGGAAAAGCATACGGTTGAGTCGTCGAAGCCTAAAAGACGAAAAGGATCTATAGAAGAGGAGAAGAGCGCGTGCCTTCGATTATACCAGAGAATAGTCGACTGCTTGTGCCTGGAGATGGAAGAAAGATACTCTTCACTTTCGAAACTTGAGTTTTTTCAACTCCTTTGTAGCGAAAGATATGATCAGTATGCGAAAACTTTTCCTGATGGTATTCTAGAAAAATTAAAGGATTTCTAAGGACCAGTTTTTGACTACGTTCGCCTAAAAAATGAAATAAAAGTGCTCTTTTCTTCTGATGAATTTGCGAGGAAACCAGTGCATCGCCTATTAAAATTCATGCAAGAAAATCAGCTTCAGGTTGCATTCAAGGAGATTTATAAATTAGCGGAACTTATCATGATGATTCCGAGTTCTACTGCTACAGTCGAGCGTTCTTTTTCGGCTATGAAGAGAATATATACGTGTTATAGAGGAACACAAACGCAGGAAAGGTTATGCAGCCTAAGTTCACTCGCCATTGAAAAGACATTGCTGGAGGAACTGAAGAAAAGACCTTCATTTTATGATGATGTGCTAACAAAATTCCTAAGGCAAAACAGGAGATTGGAACTGGTGTATAAATAAGTAAGTAAAATGAGTTTTTTAAGCCTTTCTTTGATTCAATCCGGAAAATAATATTTTCCCAAGTGATTACTTTTTCAGATTTCTGTGTGTATTATATGGTTGTACATATTTAAAAATCGTAACAAAATACAGATAATTCGTACCTCACTCTAGTATCTTCTCACAATGAAGCGTTAACCATTCTCACATAAACGGCGCGCGTGATGCATAGCTCAAGTCTATTTGACGGGGAACCTTTGTGTTGTCCATAATTATGGATTGTATGGTTAAAATCATATCAGTTAGTAAATTAAAGTATTCAAAATTATTCTAAGATTAATTGCATTAGACCAATTAAGAAGAGCGCTGCTGCGCTATGCTCTCTTAAAACTTTCACACGTCGATAAAAATGCAATCGTACGTTCAAATTAACACGTGAATTTTGTAGCTCGGGTTGCATAACCCCCTCCCCAATAAAAGCACACCCAACCTAAATGGGCACGTGACGCCACTGGTGTATACCAAGTTTTACATCTCTATGTTTCTTGGTTCAACATTTATATTGGTGGAGTATTCATCAAAATTGGTCAATTGGTTGCTGAGATATCTTCAAACAGAGTGCTTTTCATCAAATTTGCCGTGGTATAATAGTACACTAATGTATTTGCTTTGAAATCAGAAAATTATTTAAACATGTTCATTTCATTTTGCCATTCTATACCCGCCCTACAAAGGAAATTTCTTATTCTTATTCAGCCAATACCTTCAAAATTCATAGTTACAGAAAAATTCCAACCATGATATTATGGTTGCCCTGTTTAGTTGACCCGGTTATTTATAAGAAGATTATATATATCATAATGGGTTAAAATCCATGCGGACAGCTCTCTAGAAACATGTGTAAATGAAATATTATTTTACCTATAATTGTGGTAGCCCTGCTCTTAAGATCCGCTTTAAAAATCTTGATTTCATTATGGTATTTTGTAAAAATCTTATACATAAAATTTAGTTGACATCTGTTCAGACAATTCCTTCAAAAATCCATAATTACTGAAAGAGTTTAATTTGTAATTGCGGCACCCCTGTTTAGTTGATCCAGTCCAAATATGCTATTATGGTTTTTTATATATATGTGTACATAATAAATATTATAATTTGGTTAAAATTGATGCGGACAGTTCAACAGAAACATTTGTAAAAAGAAATTTTTTATTACTTTTATTGTGGCAGCCCTGCTTTCTTTATCTATCCTAAAAATCTTGATGTTGTTTTTTTATGTTGTACAACTCCTTCATACAAAATTTCGTTGAAATTAGTTTGGCCAATTCCTTCCAAATTCATAATTACCGAAAAGATTAACTTTACAATTGTGACACCCCTACTTAGTTAATCGGATCGAAATATGTCATTTTGGTCATGTATTATGTGAAAATTCAATGTACATACCAAATTTTGTTGAAATCGGTTTGGCCATTTCTTCCCTGATATATGCGTACGGATGGACGAACATCGCGAAATTTGGACTGACTGTTCCACTGGGACATCTCAAAATTGTGAAATTTGGATCGTCCCTTACATTACGATCCTTGACCCCATAGACCGATTTTATCCATTTTAGGCTCAAAAACGTATCTCATCAAAATATTGATATTGGTGGAGAAATCATCAAAATTGGTCAACTGGTTGCTGAGATATCTTAAAAAACCAACACTTGGACCGACAATGAAGACCCTCGAGCCCCTGTGGGCCAATTTGAATTATCTTTGGCGATAAAACTCTCAGAATCAACCTGAAGCTGCTGCCAAATTTTGAAGCTCCTATGTTTATTTTCTGAGGAGTTATGACTGCCATAGACACACGCAGACAGCTTCTTTTATTATTATAGATAGATGTATTTTCATACTCTGATTTTTCACTTATCATACCCATTTACAGTTGACCATATGGAACTATAGGTTATGGTAAGAAAAATCTAACCCGGTCAAACATTTTGTTTTGAGATTGTTGACTTTTATTGGAAATTACTTTCACCTAAGCATGAATGGCAGATGTGAATCATTACAGGAATAAAATAAATTCCATTACATGTACCTGTCAGTACTGCAGCGTTAACAAAGTTTTAATTCACTCTGTTATAAAATCTCCATTTTGGATTCATCTTTCTTATTGTGTCGTATATTATGACCCAACATATAGTTTCAAATGATGTGGCAGTACACCTGATGTATTTTTGCAAATAAAAATGCAACTGGATGATTTGGCAACCTATTTGACTTGCAAAAAACTGTTCTTTTGTATGTTCTTAATTCTACAGGTAATAAATTTATTATCTTGGGGCTCACTTATAGTAGGTATTCACTTTTAGCCTTTACATGGTCTTTCTTGAAAGTATTTCTATATCAGCAGTGTCTATACAATCCCTGCATATAGCAGCAATTTTTAATTGAATTTAATCCATCCTCATGGTACCAATGTTTTGCCATTGGTCATAGGACGATATTCCAACACAAATTTTTCTCACATTTTATGGTGAATTCTCTTTTAGAATTCAATGTAAGTTACTTCTTATGCAGCCTGCAATTCTTTGGAGTTCTCTTAAGCTTGCTGCAACTGATGATATATGCTGGTAATCTCCACCTGATAACAAAGCCTAGTCATCTATAAAGTTCCATTTATTTTCTCAAAACTTATTTTATATAAAAATAAATCATTGTATAATATAACAATCATGACCATGGCATAGTAGTCTGCTGCATGAGGTGCAAAACAAACTGCTGCACCAGATAATCATACAATGGGAGACTGTCAAAATATTTAATTATATTTTTTTTAATTCTTTGTAATTGACTTCATTACTCCTTGTGAATATTTTTTTTGTTAAATCGTCTTCATTATGCAAAAAAATATTTAAAATAACTCTTTAAAATATCCTGCGAAAACGGCATCCTGGTTGGAGAGAGAGTAGTAAGGTTACGTGACATCATCGCATTCCTTACGATGCTTACAACCGTACTGAAAGCATGCAGTTTTTATACTTTATCCTGTTGCTTTTCCTGATATTTTAGCTAAAATGGAGAATATGGAAGTTAAGAAGGGTTATAAGTATTGTCTGGTACCTCACTGCTTAAATACAACGTTTAAAACCCTGAGAAAATTGTTCTTCATGCTACCAAGCTCCTTGGGAAGAAATAAGAAGCAGAGAATATTGTGGTTGAAAGTCATGAGGAGATACGCATCTTATATATCAGAACATACAACTACATTTGTCTGCGAAGATCATTTTAATCTAAGTACTAGTTATATGTATGTACATAATTTTATTGCTTCGTATTTTAGTTTATGACATATGTCGGCATTACATTGACATGATGCATATATTTCTGGAGAACATTGAAAGAGTAAATTATATTTTTATGTTTCAAAGATTAGTATATATATTTTAACAAAACTTCCATAATGTAATATACCTATTCTAAATACGTAAGATCAAACTTACGGAAATCGTTGGGCTATGGGTTTATTAAGCAAATAATTACTGTTGCAGTGCATATATTAAAGTATCAAGTTTTTAAGCAAATACTTTTACAAATGTTACATATTAAGTTAATTCTGTAATTTAAATATTTTAATAAATTTGTTCACATAATATCCATGATAGTATGGTATTTTGAAGGACCATGTTTTGCCAAATAATGGCAGTCATGACACTCCACAGACGTGACTAAATCTTCTTCTTCATCTACAACTACACTCACTTCATAACCTCTTTATCTTGTTCTGTGTTCAGGGAAAATCTTGCCTTTAACAATAAAGATTTTTCCTTCTCCCTTCAGTTTAACAAATCCAACAGCATTACTAACATAGTCTTTCCCCATTGTCCTCAAAGAGAGAAAAAAAACCATGAAAGCAATAATGAAATTCGCGACAAATACAAAACAGAAATGCAGTTATGACAAACACTTCTACAGTTTTTCTTTTCACAAGTATAGATAATAACTAAGGCAGATAGACACTTAAAACAACAAACTTCACCACATTTCCTATAGACAAGACACACGGAAACTAAGTTTATTCACATTAATTTTGTATAATATTTGTCAATATTTGACCTAATGATTCTGTAAAGGCAGATGATGGTGATTATTCACCGAAACCGGTCGTGTTTTACTTAATATATTTTGTGGAAATTAGCAAAAGTTTAATATAAATAAAAAATACCATCTAGCATTGTTCATGTTATTTTATTGTGGAATTCCACGAAGTCTCGCCCTCGTCCATTACCTTTTGTATACTTATCTAACTATATTTTACTTACTAAATACTAGAACAGCATGGGAAAGAATACATAAATAAATATCCTATAATATTAATTAAAACTAGAGTTGTTTTATTCAATTAACATGGGAAAGCTGTTTTAAGCCATCAATCTATCTTTTACATATCTTCTGGGTTGCAGTCGAAATAATGCTACTATTAAAATAACTGAAAATATAAGCGCTACAACAAACTTGTTTTATCAATTAAATGTAATACAAACCTGTTCGCCTTCGCTCCATGCATTTCAACATCTGAATATTGCTCCTTACAACTTCCAATGTACTGTAAAATCATGTATGAATCGATGTTGGGCAAATTATCAGATCTGGCTACACAAAACATTTCAGATGACATTTTGCAAAACACAAAGCGAAATAAATCTAGGAAGGTGCAGTACTTCTACCAATATTTCTTCTAAGATGGTGGATAGAAGAAAACAACAGATTTATGTCTTTTAAGCTACTACTTTATATCGGTGCAATGGCTTCTCGCATGGCTAGGATGCTCGTGGGACGTCACTAAACGCTTGGCAAATTTCGGCTACCTATCGGATGTGATCGGGTTTGGCATTAACTCGTCCATTTTAAATAGCTTTTTTTTAAAAATATCTGTTAATAATTTAATGAAAAAACTTTATATTTGCCTATAACAATTGCCATACAATACAACTTCATAAAATTTTCGGTAATTCCCGATGTATGACAGTCCCCCAATGTGCAGATCTATGGCTATGTTGGTGTGATGTAGCTCATAGACAAGTGCCACTTTAGGCATTCGCCTCACTACTCATCTCATGTGGCAGCTCTGATAATAATAATTCTCATACAGGGTTCCCTCAAGATATGTTGGGGATGCATTCCTAGGAATTGAGCAAATCTTGAAAAAGCATATCTCTGGAAATATTTTTCCATATAACACTATGTTATAATGATTAATGTGTTCTCAGTTTGAAAATTTCTACTTAGTTGTTACCTAAATGTTAATATAATTGGCCATAATTCACTAATATGTTTATGAAATGACTTTGCCTTTCCATTAATTAAAAGTAGGTATAGGCATATTCCTTTGAACCTGCTCTTCAATTAAGTAACTTCCCTGCCTTCACCAAAATAGGGTTCTGTTTCACAAGAGCAATCCGAGAGACACAGGCATAGCAATTTTTGCACATTCTTTTCTCTTATCCCTAGACTCAATATTGTGCACAATTTCTGTTCCATGCTCTCCTTTTTCAAAGCGATTCACAACTTCAAGTTTTATTTCAACTTTAACCTTCTTTTCTGACATGAGAGTTATTATTCATAATGAAACACTTATTTGTGTTTCATTATGAATAATATTGAAACACTTCCATGAAGTCATACCTGATAAAGTAAATTATATTCGTAGTATGAGGGTTATTATTTAATCCAGAAAAATATTGATAACAAATAATGTAATGAAAAATCCATGGATTCGAACACTACAAGAGAAAGGCTGTAGCTAAGTTAGCTTGAGCAATGTATAGGCCCTCCAGCATACGGGATGTACCATTTGCATCCACATAGTCTATTATACGTATTAGCAAAAAAGCACCTCTCGAATGAGTGTATCATGAGGGAAACATGTATTCTCTGTTCTCTTAAATTATCTTAGAAATTGTTGTTATTATAAATTTAAGAAATGCTTCACAATTTGTGATTATCTATTAAATTTTGAGTATAAATAAAATTGAAGTGTTGAATACAGCCTAAATAAACATACAATATGACATTCTTCAATAGATAGATGGTAGATAAAAGCATTTAGTTGAGAGCTTATATACAGCAACAATTTGCCAGTTATACATAGGAATGAAATTTGTCATTGTTTGAAATCAGACATTTAATTTTTACAAACATTTTATATAAACTTCACTGCAAGATGTCTGCATATTCAATCCTTTACAAGAAAAATACTGAAGATATATGATTTAATAACATGAAAATTCCTTAAAAACCTGATGAATTTCTAAAATTTATTAGATTCAACTGAGTTTTCCAGAAACTGCTGGATTAATAATTAATAAATAAATACATATAAAAATGAGAATACCCATACAATGAATGTTTCCAAATTCTTATTGAAATTCCTTGAATGTGTGTTAATCTAAGATTTAGAATGGTGGTTCTCTACTTAAAAAGTTATCCCAGCCACACTTGAAGTCAGGACAGCTTTTGAGTGACCTCATTAATACATCTGTGATTCTTCCCATTGATGGCCTTATTAAAACTCGGTGGTTTCTGAGTTAGTGGATCATTGTTCTGGAATTTTCTACATCCATTATATGGTATGAATGAATAAATAATGTATAAAATCTTTAGTTTCAACAACTTTTATATTTTGTGATACTGAAAATAATTATTGGATTATAAATGTTGTGAGGCACAGTGTCTAAAAATAATAACAAATTGTATAAGTACCTTTTAACTTTTATCAGATATATAGGTATCCCTCGTTATAGTGCGCTTCACTTAATGCGGTTTCATTATAGTGCTCTTGCTAACTGCTGAATCATTGACACAATGTTTTGGTCATATATTGCAGGCACATAACTTTCTTATAAAATTTATTATGGCTAATTATTATTTTTAGGTAACTTATGATTAAATTAAACTATCCAATCAACAAAAAATGTAATCTCTTCTATAGTTTCTTCATGCTAAGTAGGTCCCTGTCGCGGTTGTACTGACTCACAAACCTTCTAGCTACGGTGTGATTTTTTGGGTCCCTGGTGCAGAGTAATTTCTCGCAAACCCGGTCCCGTTTCCTTTTCCACCTTTAGGATTAGTGCTTGTGCGATTGAGTGAGTGAATGTGTGAGTGACATCAGGTCCCTGGCATGAAGAAACAACCCCTAAACCTGTAAGTTTATAATTTTTATTGTCTTTTGCCTTTTCCTGCCTTTCCTCCTCCCCCCTTTTTCATTGTGTCTCTCTAATTTTGAATTTAAGGTCAAGGAGTTAATTCTATTTAACATCAATTTCGTCGTTGTCTCCATCTTTACTTATTTAATAATATCCTTGCACATAAGGGATTTTTGTTTAGGGTCATTCTCAGGCCAGTTCATATCTAAAAATATATTACATAGTTGTAAGTGCAAATGCGTTGGGATGGCACCACTGAAGGTGCAGCTAGTGCAGTTGGCAAGTTGGTTACTCTAACTTAAAACGTTCAGTCTTCTGTCTGATGTGGTATTAGTCACGTGATTAATGTGTCAGTAAAGTTATTTTCTATTTTTTGAACCCTTGTATTATTTGTAATGAATCAAAAGCATGGAAATACATGTGCTAAGGATGTTTCTGAAAAGAAACAAAAACTTTGTCACTTTCAGTGAAACTTTAAGTAATTCGACAAATTGAAGATGGAGAATGGCAAGTTGATGTTTGCAAAGCCTTAAAATTAGCAGGATCAACAATAAGATAAAATGCTGTATATTTTTATATATTCATAAAATGCACATCTTTATATGTTTTAATTGTTTCTCTGATTTAAGCACAAAAATATACTTTATATTGGGAATTAATTGGCATTGAGAGTAGTTTGGAAGTATGGATTACATCTATTTGTATTAGTTTTTATGAGAAAAATTCCCTTCCCAAATGTGGTTTCAGTTATTGCTCTGTTTTCTAGGAACCAATTCAGAGCACTAAGTGAGGGACTCAAGACCTGTTTTCACTTTAGTTTGATGGTGAAATTTAAAAGTTGCTGAAACTAAAATATATTTTTTCAAATTATTAATTAGCATTGAAAGTTGGTCATTTAGGGTTTTAAATCTGCCTCAAACTTCATTCTTTTGGCAAAACGTCCAAGTGAAAGTTTCATTATAGTTCTAACCTATTTGAAAGTTATAATTTTAAAAGTCCTATATTGATCTCTTTTCCTTTTTATGCCAAATGTGGATGTAACTGAACAATCTCTTTGGAGGAGAATTAAAAATGCAGCATCCTTGTCAGAATAAATTTTGGGAATGATTGATGCAAGAATCACATTTCCGTATTGAGTATCTTTTCAGATAAAAGAAAATTGCATGTTTTATGAAATATAAGGAAAGAGCGATCAAGATATACACTTAGTTTCTATAGCAAATTATATTTAACAACCTCCCTTTAATATAAAAATTACCTTTCTTCTCTAGATATACATCAGCAGATGTTCCAAAAATTAAAATAGTTTATTTTTTTGCTATTTTTATAGTAGTTAATACTACTGTTGTGTTCAAAGTATGCTGAAATTGTGATTTGAAATTTGTTTTCAAGATATGTTGTTAAGATGTCATGAATTACTTTAAAAATTGTCTAATTGTTCTTGAAATGATCTTATACGAGCAAAATCGTCTGAGAATGATTTTGTTAGTGAAATCCGCTACTTTTGACAATTTTACTTATTTCCAAAATGCCATTTGTAAACAAGCAATCCCAAAAGGGTGTCCAGTTAAAGATATAAGTATAAGCGCCGAAAAGAAATCCAAATTTATTTTGTTCTTTGAGATTTCACAGTGTTCTTAATATTTTTCGCACAGATGAGAATTTTACTTTATAAATAAAATTTATACTTTTATTTTATCTTCTTAACAAGAAATACTTTCTCTGCTATGATATGGAAGATATGGATTTCATTTTACCGTACAATTACTCAATTTTACCAAGAATCTATGAAGGTTCTGAAGAATACTTGGCTTATAAGGATACACGATACTTAAATACGTAATTTATCCCAATTAAGTCATCTTAAAGTCCGCACGCTCTTCCTGCATTTGCGATGTCACCCAATTTCCCGTTTTCTTGATGCCCTCCCTGTGTCAACTGGAAGTTAGCCCACTGACGCAACTTGGCAACTTCGATGTAGAGTTCGGGATGAGAACTCAACCAACTCTACATTTCTCATCACTCTTACCTCGCCTCCTTTCCTCATCCCTCCTCACTACTCTCATTTGAATTCCTCTACTAGATTCTCTCTTATCTTACTTTCCCTTTTGACTATCAAGTATCCTCGCATCTACTCTCTTCTGTTTTTATATGAACTTTTTTTTTCTAAATTTTTCATCTACTTTCCTCCTGGATCAACTTCCTTCGTGTGTGCCTACATCCGATCCTTTCCTTCCAATCTTCTCTCACTCTGGACTATCTCTTACTCCGTTATTTTCTTTTACTTCGGTACTGCTACATCCGTCCGTATCTCTCATCCTCCGCACTCTTCTTTCCTTATCCTCTTCCTTTCAGATTTCTTCACCTTCCTCTTACACCCGCCATATAGCTCTTTCCACCTTTACCACATCTGACTCACCCCTCACTTCCCTACCCACTCCTCGCTTATTCACTCTTCCCTTCCACTTTTTCCCTCTCTCCTCCCCCTCTCTTCTCTGCTCCTCTCCTCTACCTCCATCCCACACCTTACTCTTCTCTCCTCCATCTCCTCACCTCCGACTTTCTACCCTCGCCCTTCTCTCTCCCCCCTCCATCCTCTTTCCGTCTCTCTCCTCCTCATCGCGGGAAGCCGAGCTGCTTCTATTCCTGAATATGTAACTCTCTTCCTCTCCCAACATACCCTCTCCTCCCTACGTTCTTCATCCCCCTCTCCCGCATTCTCTCCTTTTCGCCACGGCTTTTGAAAGACGGTGGCAAGGCAACACCCACGCTATCTGGCTTCAGCTCCTCTCTCTCTCTGCCCTTAACGCAAACTGCTGAGCCGTTAAGAAGTGGTTTGTTTGGTTACACCTTTCTTGTAGTACAGCTTTCCGACTGTGTAAACTAAGACTGATTTGCTTTTGGCTAATTTTGTTATTCATTTCGCGAATTTACCGAAATTGCTATATCTTTTATGTGGGTCATATTTTTTTTTAGAGGCGAACGAATTCTGCCAATTTAAAGGGATCTTTTTGTCTTTGAGAATTGGAATTACTTATGTAAATGCAAATTTATTTAGGTTTTTTGTCTCGATTGTTTATTAAAACGGTGATTTAACGCGGTTTAGGTGAAAAATTACCTGTGTACTACAGTTGCTCGGTGGAAAGTTTTCAACCCATCATATAACATAAAATTATTTAAATCGTTAGTGTTTTTCTATTATGTTCATTACATCGCTTACCGCTAGTTCTGTCAATCTTCTTAAGCAGATATTTACTGAAAATGTTCGTTTTATGCATATAATTATATCAATAAAATAAAAATAACCGATCAGTTGATACAGGATTATTTATTTCCCCATTTTAGTAAGTTGTTTTTAGTTAAGCTATATTTTCAAATAATGAACGCTGGGAAAAACAACAAATGATATAATTTAAATTTTTGCTCTAGAAAGTAAAATATTTAATTGTTTTCCTCTGCTATTGGAAATGGGCCAGGACAGTTGTTTTTTATATCTAAATCGTTCGTTTTAACTCCATGAGTTGGATCTCTATTAAGACGGCAGTCAGTTTCTATAAATAGTGGTACTGAGTGTAATATTTTTATGCTCCAACGATTTTAAATTCGGAGAGTTTATTTATAAAGAATATAAATAGCCAAAAAATTAATTTGCAATGAAAAGGAAAATAGGCAGTGTTAATTATTTCAATTTCAACGCCTAGTAAACCTTTGAAAAGTCTGTATTCTTTTAAATAAAATGGCGCGTCATTTTCTATTTTCGTGATTGTACTTGATTTTATGAAGGGTCCTTTTGTTCCTAAATACTTACATAGCATTCAACCAACAATTTGGAATCGATGTACTCATATGACGAAAGATAACACATCTTTTCTGTTTATTTTTTTTATCAACCTTTTCGTTTATCACGGAAGCACAAATATGTACATATGGCTAAAAATAGTAAACTTTGTCATTTATTAACTTTCCACTTTTATTAACTTTCCACTGATTCCCTAATAATGAACAAATTTTGGGTCTCAAATCGCCCTAGCCTTAACTTTCAGAACATGGAAACAAGAATTTAAAAATCAGAATGGCTGTCTCTGGAAGCTCGTATCAGCGGAAATGAGGTTTATTTAGTGGAGGCATGATTAAAAATCGTTGGCGGTATATTCGCTTTGTACAATGTAAATCAAGATTGTAAATTTACTTCACAAAAAATAACGAATTTTGTGATTTTGTCGTATAGTATATTCCGCAACAATGATGTTTCAAATGACTAAAATAGAGATAGTTGAGGCCAAAACTATTAGTTATATTGTTTTCATTTACTTAGTAGTATTTGATGAAATATATCTCCAAAACCTAGAGAGGATTGGTCACACGAAAAACTTTACAACGAGGAATTATTGTGCAAATTTTAAATTTAAAATTAGTAATGTAGTTTTACATGAAATGTTGAAATTTAGAATTCCCATTCTAGAAAAATGATAGTAACTGTCGAATAATAATATCCAGTTGTTTCCAGAATTTTTAACGTTATGTTTGGTACAGCGTATTTTCTCGTTGTATAATGCAACAATCCAGTCAACTCAGAGATTGGAAATTTCTTTTTACAGAGAAATACCGGTGACTTGTTACGCTTAAATCATTTTATAAGATAAATAAACAATAATCAACTCCGATATATTCTATATAGCCTATCCGAATCGCCGCCTTTAAAAATCTCGTTAGATCCCTTGAAACTCCATTAAAAGAGAGGAGGAAAAGGGCCACCGGGCTATTTTGTAATCTTAAACTTTATTTCCGGAGTGGGAAGGACAGCACGGCGATCTTCGCTACTCATCTGTTCGTCATCAGTAAATGCTGACAGAGTGGGCAACGGACGCATTTTTGAGGGAAACAGCCTCAAAGATCGGGTGGGAGGCGGGTTCGTCGGAGGCTGGAAAGAGGGGGACCGTGGGTGGGCCGCAGTCGGGAGAGGGGCCGCGAGGAGCGCGTGTGAGGTTTTCGGATGGGAACGAGTCCCTGGACGGAGGCGTTTAGTGAGTGTCTGGCCACAACGGGAGGAGGAGGCAGAGAAGGTTTATGAAGAGTTGAGGTTGTAGGCCCAGAAGAAAATTCGAGTGATAAAGTGAAACGATAGCGATACACCGCGAAAAGTATCTCCGATAGCCATGCACATCCCGCCCATGGCGCCCACGGCGGAGTTAGAGCCTTCCGAAGACGACTGTATCGTGGTTACGGGATCCCTCAGGCTCCCCTCCCTTAGGCTGAGGGAGGGTTGGGCCGCATCCCACATCCTGTTCCCACTTTGTCCGGACGAGGATGAAGGTGAGGGCCGTAAAAATGAGTGAGGTGCCGGGTACTGGCGAGGTACATGAAATTCTCACATACCCTAGTGTTTCGCGAGTGAATATATCTTAATTTTTTCCTATGTAAAAATGTGTATTTTCGTGAATTTATTAAGAAGATCCGAAGTGTCTACGTGGATGTATTATGAAGAAAATTTCACAAATTCGTATTACGTGATGCTCGGTGTTTGAGGGTAGAGTGAATTTTGCTAAGTGCAACAATATCCTAAAGTTTTATAGTTTGTTTAATAAGTGGAATGGTTCAATACACATTGCACAATACGTGCGTTTTCATGTTTACGGCGATTGAAGATGAGGGTAATATATACAGATAAATAAAAAATATGACTGAATGTGGTTTGGAGAAAAGTTTATTATGGTCCATTGAGGTTTTTGCGGATTGGATTACGGCTTGAAATTTTGAAGAAAAAGGTACAGCCTGAGGTGATTTATGGAAGGAGTCCAGAAATATTTCATGGTCGTTGGTTTCTGGAAAGTTCCTTGGAGATGGTGAAAGATAACCAAGTGAAAAATTAGCAAGTGATGTGTTCCATATCCTAAGGAAGTAGTAAACAAGGAATACCAGCGGCGTATCAAGAAAATTTAAAATGAGAAGCATAAACTATTTGCATCCTCGAAAAATTCTCAATGTCTACACTCATTTCTAAACGTCTACTGACAGTAAGGAAATTATTTACAAGGCACATAATCAGCTTATGGAATAGATTATAAAAACCGTCACTTATTGACGTAAAATTTTTAACAATTAAAGAGCTTTTAGTACGGCAAATAATTGTTACCTAAATACAGCTTCAGTTTTTCTGTAGAGTGATACAGTAGTAAATTAGTAGTAAATTTATATAATATTACGTGATATAGTATTTTCATGAATAAAATTCCAATGATCTATCCGCTTAATGCTCGGATCATATATAATTTAGTTTATTTAATATAACAGGATATCAGTAATTTATCTTTCATCAAATTAATGTTTCTATACTAATAAATAATATCGTCTAACATTTCCTTACTCTTTGAGAGCAAGTTATCTATTTTATGAAATTAGCTATCTCATAAACTAATATTATTTAGCATCAATTTTCCACTAGGTTATGAAAGTTAGGAGTTTCCTTTGAGGATTTGATGTTTATAATGTGAAGAGATCCAAACTACATTCCAACCGTCCAAATCTTTTATTACGATTTTTTCTCCCAAGTTCGTTAAGGGGTATTTTGAACTGTTTTATCAAGTATTAATAATGAGTGGAAACTACGGCAATGATAATAAAAAAATAATAATTGATTCTTTCTTCATATTTTATCAAGGAAAAATGAAAATAACCTATGCACGTAAAAAGTTATTAGGTATTTCTTGAATAGAGTCGCATAACGCAATTATGATCAATCAAATTTTACTCTATTTAGTGTAAAAGTTAAATAGACAAATTCATTGTTTATCTCATCTTTATAATTCAGAATCGTTTTATTACAACCACGAATACGTTCAATGTAAATACAATGGATAATGTATTGATGCAATATGCTTACTTCGAAGTCAATGACTTAAAATTATCGGATTGTATGGAAAAGTTTGTAGGTCAGAGTAGTTTTCTATACTACATAAAAATGTGGGTTAGGTTGGATAAATTTTACGGCGCCAAGCGCGCCACATTTATCTTCATAAAGGTCAATATCAGGAATAAGTACGTAATGGAGAATGACCTTCCTGCCTTCATTTCAAAAGCTCCCGCTCGTATAGCAGATTGGTTTCTGTGATATTCTTGGATTAGAAGTTTGAGGTAACGGATCTTATATATCGTCTTAAAAGACTTCTTATGTAACGAAGATACTTCGAGAGTTTTATGAGCAATAAGGCAACTAGTTCAAAGGGAATTTCTTTGTGACATTTGTGAGACGTTGTTCATGGAAGGGTTCCGGCAGGTGGTGAACAGATTCGGCGAAGCTAAGGCACAGCGCCGTGAAGTCATCCATAAGGACGTGTAAAACAAGTCTTATTGTTGAGTAGATCACCAAATGGTAACCAAAAGTATCGAGATTAGCTAAGTGCGCTCAAGTAATGCGAATTGCTGGCATAACATAATGACAATGTTAAGGAGGAGCAGTTGATTAATATGAATAGTGGTTAATGCAGTACTTAAAATTCAGCTTTGTGAACCTATTATAAGAATGCAATGTAGTTACACGCGTGACATTGTATGATTCTAATTATCCGTGTTTTCGAGGACTTAGTGTCGTAATGTTAGACAAATTTAGAGTTTTGGATGCAGTTTCATGTTAAAAATATTAGGCGTTTGTTAATAGCAATTCGAAGATCAATAGAAAATTATCATACGTAAACCCAGATTAGAAATTCTCGAGAGAATCACGTTTCTGTACATATCTAGAGTATTTTGTAGCACACAATCACTGAAATTCTGAAATTATCTGTTTAAATTTACTCTTTCTCTCAATACATTCTTTTACTTTTCTACTGTTTTTATTAAACAAAAATTCCTTCATGCTATTGGTTGGCCAGTCTTTCTTCGAGTGCTTTCATCCAGGTTGAGTTTGTTTGAAAAGGTGCATTTTTAGGCACCGATCAACCTTTAAAACTATTTAAAACCAGTTAGGTAAATGTTGGCATTAGTAGGATGAATGATTCGGTAAATATTGAAGTCCTGCTTGCATAAGTCGACTATATGTTTGTCTTTAGTGCTAGTATTAATTCAGTATTTGTTTCAATTTTAAGGTAGTCAGGTATACAAACAGTGACCATGAAATTCACAAATATATTTTTTACGTTTCGGCTGCATTTTTGTGTGTAAAATCTTTTGCAGTCTCATAAAATTTTATTTATAATTTTTAAATTTGTTATTAAAATTTTATATTTCTTATAAATGATTTAGTCAGTTTCCGTTTTCTATAATATTGCCCACCTGTATACATATAAAATCGAGCATTACCAAATTTACCCAACTATCACGCTTTCTTCGGGCACATACAGATTCATTTAAGAGCTGAAATTTTTTAAGACTATAAGTAATCGTAGACTACATATATACATTGTAATTCTACCATCCAAAGGCTTTCTCTTCAAGTTCTCATATCCGATTCCTTCTTTTAATGCATCTAATGTACCTTTCCTTTCATAACATTCTTCCTTCAAATACTTCTTTCAGCAGACCGTTTTCTTTCAAAATTTGACCCACTCATTTATTCTGTTTTTTCCTAATTACTCTAATTAATGTTCTCTCTTCCCCTACTGTATTTAAAACTTCAGGGTTCGAACTACCTCACGCTCGTACTGCTCTTCATGAGCCATGGGTTAAAACTACTACGCCACGGTGAGCATGAAGAACTATTGAGAAATCTATCCATATATTTGTTGATCAAGCTCTATAAAATCGAGAAAGAACCGAAATAGAAAATCTAAATTTCGTAAGAATGCTTTACTCACATATTAAAAGTGATCGACGAAAAAGTATTTGGAAAAACGATCCGGGTTCGACTCTAAGGAAGACATTTCCATGTTCCATAAAATATCACGTAAACATCGACTTTTCGACGTGCATGCTTTAATTCTTTCTGAGATGTAAATTACAAAGAATTAACCTACGATCTTCGAATCTTAACCACTCTTAAGAAAAAATTGTACAGTTTCTTATTCTGTTCATCTTTTTCCGCCAAAAGTTCGAAATCCATCATGTTAAACGTTTAATACACATATTTTGAGGAAATCTTGCCATTTTAACGGGATGTTGTCTTGCCAACCCATTGCATTGTTAAACCTCGAAATCCTATTGTTATTTCAATCCTTATGGGTGAAAGCGTGATTCGAATGCTTTTAATACGAGAGAGAGAGAAAAGGAGAGGGAAATGATTCGTTGCGTTATATGCGAGAAGAAATACATCAGAATTTACAACATTAATCATTCGCATATTAAAATTACTTGGAATCACTGTAGGAGGTCGAGACTTGAAACAACGTAAGCCTAAAAGAACGAAAGTTGGTTTTCCTGCCATCGAATTTTGAATACGGATCGAATCGATCAACAGATATGTTTTTAACGCGAGAATTTGACGCATTCTTAGTGATTTGCGTTGTTGCCGGTTTCGTGTAATTGGGTACCATTAACTTGGATAAGCTATTCACGAAATTTTAATTAAAATCTTTCCCGTCGAATTTCAACGGGCATCTCCCTAGTTAGTTAATAAAGTTAATTTTTGAAGAATGCATAAACATATTCATATATTTCACATTGTTTAAAAAGAAAAAAGAAAACAAATAAAAATAAAATTTTTAAGTCAATAACTTTTATAAAGCGCACAAAAAGTGTAAAAATAAAAATATAATAATTTTGTTATTAACAAATTATATAAAACGCACTGAATGAAAAAATTAAATTATTGAATTAATAGAGATATTGAATACATAAAAGTTATGCTATTTCTGTAAGACTTCTGAACTAATTATTAGAATTGCAACAACTATTATATATTCAATATCTCTATCAATTCAATAATTTAAATTTTTTCATTCAGTGCGTTATATATAAGTTATTAATAACAAAATTATTATATTTATTTTTACACTTTTTGTGCTCTTTATAACAGTTATTGGCTTAAAAAAATTATTTTTATTTGTTTTATTTCTAATTGTCTATGACCTGTACCCATATAGTGCTGCACTCCATATCGAAGTTATTAGCTGACCTCTTTTTAGTATCTTTATTCAAACTGCCGGTCAACAACTCTCGTCGTCTCGTAAATGCCTCCTTTGCTGTTGCTATTCTTGTCCTGATCTCTTTCGTACGTCTTTCATCCTGTGACAGAATACCACATAAATAAGTACACAGTCAAAACCAGTTCAAGCCTTTCCCCATCCAACGTAACATTGACTTGGGAATTCCCACTCTTGGAAAATTCATGATTTTTAGCCTACTTTTCAAAATGAATATAGGCTTATTGTTTCGTCGTTGTGTCTGTCTGTCTGTCCGTCCCTTCTATTAACTTTTGAACCAGTCGACCGATTTTCATGACACTTGGTGGAAATATCTTGCTACACGGGCCGAGCTCCCGAGGATAGTTTTTGTTGCGAAGATTGAAAGCCCCGGGTTCGATTCCAGGAACTATCCTTCAAATTTCATTTAAATAAGAAATCTGAAATCCATCGTGCAGGGTAATTTCCCTTGCACATGAAAATATCTTAAAATTGTAATATCGGAGCGGGATTTGTGTTATTCTCTGAGAAGAGGAATAAAGATTCTATTTTTTTATCGTAGAATTTTGCTTATAGATCGTATTTTGTCGAATTTTGTATAATACTGGCGACTTTGCAGTTTTATCATTAATTACGAGAGTGTTGCCATAGCAACAACTATTGATGGACTTGGATTCTGTATAGTCTAGTAATCTAGTTTCTACTATGTACACGCGTTATTTTTGCCACATAAGTACGCGTGATCAATTTAGTTTTCCGTTCGAATGTATTTTTAATATTTTATAACGCTAAATTATAAAATTTAGGAGCAAAGAGCAATATATCCGCGGTGATTTTAAAGCTATTAATGCCAATATAAGTATTAAATAATTGATTAAATGGAAAATATGCATCATAAGTTCCGTTTGGATCATCTTGTTGTTTCTTCTAATCTTTTTTCGTTCCGAATGTCTTTGCCATTTCATTAAGGAACTAACATCTGCAGGCCCTTTTCAGAATTACTCACCAAATTGGTAGACTATGTATGACTCAGAAAAATCGAAAATCTCAGAAACGTTTTTTCTCCATTTGATCAATACATACAGAGACGAGAATAGGATATTTTTACTTTGCATTTTCGATATATTTATAGTCTTAATAGGAACTGGGTTATTGAAAAACTGCGAGGGCTAAATAAAAAAAGCCTTATTTTACCGATGACAGTATTTTAATCCCTCCCATTTAAGCTAATAATTTTTGTTTAATCGGAAAAAATCGCAGACGTTGTATGTCTTAGTATTATAGTTGCCAGAGTTTTATTTTTGATTTCGCCATCTGATATCGAAGCGGTAGTTCAACGAGCAAGATTGTTAAAAACAATACTCTATCGAAACAAACTCTCAGGTGGTTTGGCTCAGTAAGGAGCCAGGGCGGATCCCGTAGCGTTTAGTAAACACTCAATTATGAGTTCGCTCTTCATGAGCTTGTTAATGAATGAATTTTGTCGTCTTCTATTTTATATCGTTACAGCGTTAAATCCGTTTTTTTACATACTATGATATTTTACACAAATATTGTCAAATAAATCCCACGAATTGCTTCGCTCTTTTCTTATTTTCGTTTCATTTGGCAGTTGGAGTCGCACGTGGTGTAGTCAGACTTTACCAATACCATTAGTTGACTGTTCGCCAAATTGTTGTTTAAAAGTATGGGATGCGTTCCAATTACTCAATGGATAAAAGATTCGCTTGCAATAATGGGCACTTCCGATGGGATCTTCTCCCACTCCGGTCTGAATTTCTGCCTGACACGAAATTATTTTTATTTTAAAAATAAAAGTGTTAATTTTTACTTTCTCCATACGTAGTATAGAGGAAAGTATTGTTTATTTAATATTTGCTTTAATATTTGATTAATTTAAAAAAATACTGAAATAAATGTTGTAGGAAATTTAATTTTCTACAACCTTTGTTTGAAACATTTTCCCATATAATGCATTTTAAAAACTAATTTTTTAGCTGACAGCACCTATCGGCGACTATTGTTAAGAATTGACGCATAATTACGTCTTCGTAACGCTCCTTTTTATTTTCTTAATTTTTGGAGATTCCTGGCTATATCCAATATCAAAAGGCTACGGCATGCGTCTATTTCTGCTCTTTGTAAAGTCTTTAAATTTTTCTTGCCCTTCCTTAAAATATTCATTATCATTTAACCTATTTGGAATTTTTAGAAATATTACAGATATGGAAAAAGCCATGTGGTGGGCACATCAGATTTTTTACATTTTAAGCTTATTTTTCTCTATTCAAAAATAATAGAATAAACCTTACAGTTATGATAAACGGCCAATGCTAATTTGGAGTATTTCATACCATGTGCTAAATTTCAATAGCTGACTCTCGCGTTTAGTTTCATGTAAACTTTTTCTCAAATGAAAGTTATTTTTAAAATTATACTGCCAGCCTTGGTACAGGGTTGTCTAACTCAGAATTTCGTGACCAAATTCTGCCGAGGTCATGGTCGTACGTGTCTGTTTTTATTATCGCTGTTGCGCTCGTTGCATAAGATCGTAAATTGCTGGTTATGAACTAATTAATAATTAATATTTTTTTTCTTTTTCCATGTAAATCATACGGGATTGATTTGATCGTTTTTAGTCTACTTTTCAAAAAATGGAAAGTAGTCTTATGAGATCGCCTCGGTGTCCGTGTGTGTGTCCCTAACATCTTTATGAATGAACCGATTTCAACTAAATTTGGTACATAGAATACTCACATATAATAATGACCAAAATAACATATTTGGACCGGATCGACTTGGCAAGGGTGCCACAATTGCAAAGTTATACTTTTCGGTAATTAAGAATTTGTAAAAATAACAAAATCAAGATGTTTAGTATTGATATAGAAAGCAGGGCTTACACAATACGAGGGGTAAAAAAATCTTTTTACACGTATTTATGTTGAACTGTCCACATCAATTTTAACCAAATTTAATATTTATAGTATACACATATATACAAAACCATATTAGCATATTTAAACCGAATCGACCAAACGGGGGTGCCACAATTACAAATAAAACTATCTCAGTAATTAAGGATTTGGAAAGAATTGGCTGAACGGATCTCAATTACATTTTGTATATGCCACGGTAAATGTGCGTAGTCGGGTAAATGTACGGTAATTTACCACCAAGTTCGGTAAATATAAGTATAACATACTTTTACCGATTGAATTTGGGAAATGTACACATTTACCTAGAGACACTAGTAAATGTGGATAAACGTCTCAACATAGGCCAAAACATGGCGGCATCGCAAATATCTGTTGCAGTTTAGAAGTACAGTAAATGTGCGTTAACCAGTAAATGTGTAAATTTTCTGGTAAACTTGCACAACTTACTAAACTAAATTTGAGCATTAAGGAAAATTTTACTCGGCCCCACCGGGTTGGGTAAGTTAGCCGAAGTGTTTTTGGTTCCTCCTCACGTTCACTGTGTTCTTCCTTCGGGTTGGGAACCGTTCATCTTAATATATACCAGTGGAGCCGAACCATCGATGATTTTTGCTATAAATTAACGTAATTATTAAAGTGTAGCATTTCTCATTCTTACTTATTTCCACATTTACCAAGGCACATCGGTAAAAGTGCACATTTACCAGGAAATATACGGATAATACCTATTTCTGGAAACTTAAACGCACTTTTACCGAGCTTGGTGGTAAATGTGCACATTTACTGGTAAATGCACACATACCCCGATTAATTACCTTTACCGTAACATATATAAGATTTGTACAACATACCATAATTAAATGAAGATGTTTAAAGCGGAGCTAAAGAGCAGTAAAAAGTTAAATAATATTTCTTTAACACGTATTACTGGAGAACTGACCTAATGAATTTTAATCAAATATGTATATTTAATCTTCATATAAATAAATAACCAAAATATCATATTTCAATTAGTTCTTTCTAGAACTACTTGTTTTGTTTGCATTTGAAAATTGGTAGACAAGAAATCGTAATATAAGGCCAATTGAACAAAGTTGAGTTTTCTTGCAAAGAGAATTTGTGCCCTTCTAATATTTTCTTGAGTAATAGTTTAGAATCAGAAAAAGGTAAATTTCTTTAGACTTATATGTAGAAATTATAAATTTAGTCGCCATGACTACTTCTCAAAATGTCCACGCACTTTAACTTTTGAATAAACAAACGCGTAACAAACTCAGTGAAATCTAATTTACCGATATAAAGTTTAGTTTAATTCTGATGCAATAAATCTTCCTCTGTTTTTGATAGTAATTAATAAATAAAGATTGCATAGTTAAAATTTTGTTTAACGATTAGGATTCATTGATCATTTCGGTGACAAATTGCATTGATAACTATACTTTCACTTTATTCTACAACAGCGCACCTTAGGTATATCTTTGTAACTATATCAATTTTTTCTGAGAGCTTAATCTCACTTTGCAAATAATAAAATTTTAAATAATTGTAAAACTTTGAATTTTATTTTATATGATGACTCTAGTGGCAAAAGGAGAGCGGACGATAAGAGGGATAATTATTACTTCAAAAAGGGACCTCTTGAATTGGTATGGAAACGCTTAATCTATTTTTAAAGGTTTCTCAATCGGCGCAAAATTTAAGTTCATGGGTCATAGCGCTTTGAAAGCAAAATTGCCTGATATCTCTCTTTATTTTGAACCTGCATGAGGCTGCAGCTATCTGTTATTGTCTTGAAGGTGAAATTACTGGATATTATTATCGACTTGCTTATTTCGGAAATTGTTTTTTATTTTGCGGACTTGTATGGTTACTTCAAGTTTTTATCATTGATCTTAATATTATATTTTTTCTACTCCTCGTAGTGTCTAAGCATTGAATTACAATCATTATAATTATGTGTTAGTCGAAAGTGAATGAAGATACAAATGCGTCTGTGATTCAGTTAGAGCCATGACTGTATCGTTTTCAGTGTATTTCTTAAGTAACACCTAATTACTGTGTCAGTAATAATCTTAAGGGATACGCATTTAATTCTACAAACTAAAGAAATACAAAAAGTTACAACGATTAAAATTAATGAATCACACGGACATTCGACTAGCACATCAAATATTTCGTCCTAGTTCCTCCATAGATGTTTAAAACATATGAGAATTTTCTTTTGTTTTACGATCAAGTACTTCGAATGATCCAGGATTCGTTAGTGCTCTTCTTTCTTTATTTCCTTTTTGCCAGTAAATTAAGCTCGATTTCTATATTCCGTCTTGTACTTTAATTTGACTGCATCTTTGAAGTTTCGCTATTTTTTATTTCCCTCAATACGTTCTCCTTTATTTAATATGCTCTTCATTTTGTCTTCTCGTCTGTATTCATTTTCTAAAAAACATATCGTCTATGACTTCTTCCCATGAGGCCATACTTTTGAGCAGAATAAAAATAAACTTTAAATAATATTAATTAATTTATTTAATAGCCAATCAAATTCTGAAATACATGGTCACACATAGGAACACCTTGAAGTACTATTTGTAGCATTTTTTCTTCAGTTTATTTTTAAGTAATTTTATTTTATACTTGTAAATTTATATTATTACGACTGATTTATCTTTCGTCATCTTATCAAGGTGATATTGAAAATTGCAAGTGTGTTAAGCTGTATAAAATAATTTTATGCCGATCGCTAAAAAATTTTATCATCGAACTATAATGAATCGTTGGTTGTTGTCATATTAATCTTCAACAGGTAGCATATTTTGTTGAAGTAAACCTACGCTTTTGGCTCGGTTACAAAATTTTTTCATTTATTTAAAGAATAGTGTCAGCCATCCATGCTGATGAGTTGAGCCAAGTCTTTGAGGTATGCTTGCCAATCACTCTTTAGGAAGGGAGTGAGGTAAGCCCAACTTTTGCAACAAATGAATAGAGATTCCTCCTTTAACTTTAAGTTTTCAACACTGTGTTGATGGTTTTACATGTAAAGCATCAATACAATTTTCTTGTAAAGTACTCACCATCTACTCACACAAACATAAATCTTTGCACCATAAGCGCATAAATTACATCGGCTTATTATTAAATTTTGGATAAAATATATTTTACAAGTCATTTTCAAAGAACATTTAAATAGATTTATAGCTTGTAAATTACTCTTAGTTTCAATAAATACTTGAATTACTATTTGTATGTTATTCAAATTTTCATCTTTTGAACTATTCACGACATTGAAAAAAGGAGTATATCAATTATAATGCATCAGAAATCCATTGACGCTTTATGAAAGGAGGAATAGGGTTTATAATTCCATTGACTTTTATTGAAGTCATTAGACTAAATATATCAAAAATGACTTCAGTGTTGGCGTTTTTGTTATTTTCGTTTATAACATCAATAATATGCAGACAATTAAACGTTTTTATAATATCAGTAACTATATTTTAGATTATGTCCATATGTCATTTCCTTATGATGGAATTTAATTTGCAGTTTATGAAAGATTACTAAAGGCGACCAGAATTACTAAATCCTCAAAGCAAGCGCAGACCTAAAAATGTTTTCCTATGGGATAGAAATCGAAAACAAAAGAATCATATCTTCTGTTGACAACTCCAGCAACCCTCTCTAAGTTGCGAGGAAAAATGTGAAAGGAGACGTGGAAATCGTTAACGGATACGAAGCAAAATGAGAAGAAAAATTTTGTTAAATAGATAGAGTCATAGCCGTTAGGAGCCCTAGCGAAAAGAAAAATTACATATGGATAAAAGAGAAAGATAGTAGAAAAGCAAGGGTTATAGATGAGGGGAAATAAGAGGAGGATGAAAATAGTTATAAGACAAAGGCATAACGAGAGTAGAATTCTTTTGTAAGAGAAGAAGTTTTAAAATGTCGATAAGATCGATAGGGGACGCGAGAGACGAATAGCGGGGCCAAACAGAAAGGAGGAGATAGGCAGGTAGAAAGAGAGGTAGGGAGAAAGAAAGGGGGATAGGGAGGAAGAAAAAGAGATGGGGAGAGTGAGAACGTAAGCGAGGGAAACCTAGATGCCGTGCGAACCCAGAGGAGGAGGCTGAAGGATAATTTTGGCATACCCTCCTCTTCTTCATCCTCACCAAGTGCGTTCTCCCACTCGCGGCCATCCGTCCCCAGTCCACCTACGCCACCCCCTCGTGCTCATTATCCCTCCCGTGGCCCTCGCCCTCTCTCGGAGACCACTTTTCCTATTCACCTCTTAAAACGAAGGACGCGATATTCAACTAATGCTCGAATGTTGCATTTATATGAGAAAACATAAACGTTTTCTTAAACCAATGCTGGCTGAACAGCGTGGTAGTTTAAAAAAATCTTAATAATGCCCTATCAACTGCCTGCATTTATCGATAAAGACTGTGATTTGACGTGTATTGCTGTTTTACTCGTCCAAGAAAGTACCAATTTTAGACCAAATAAAGGAAATGAGCTATTGAAAGAGTATAGTCTATAACTTGTAGAAGGATACTGAGGCTTTAGATATGAATAATTTCACCAGAGGGTATTATGCCAAAAAAACTCCTTTTATAGCTGAATCGGAAAAATCTCTACGCGTTTGCCGTATTTTGTGCCCTAAGGAATTTTTAATGTGCGAAAATAGATTCTGGACGTGGCGTTCATTTCCTTCGCATAATGAAAACATCCCCACGCCAGGTTTTTATATTTACTTGAGCGTATGCTGATCATTCTTCATCCTAAAACGTCCCATTAGCTTCCTTTCATGCTATTCTTCCATTTATGGGCTTTTCGTTATTTATGATATTATTTATCATTAATATTTAATTTTATTATTATTTATTAATCATGAAAATATAATTTTAGTTGGGAAGTTGTTATGGAAAATGATTATTAGAATTCTACTGACTTAATAGTACATATTAAAAATTAGTTTGTCATTTTTCACTGTTTATATTAAACACCCCAGTTTATATTTCTTTTACTAAAAAAAACTCGTTTTCAATTATTATTGTTCATTCGTTATTTCTGATATATCAAGTGGCTTCAGTCCTTGCAGTCATTACATATATAATATTGATTTTCATTACTTAAATGAAGAATATATAATCATTTAGATTATCCGCATGTCATTGTGAACCTGGCATCTGCTCTTCCATTGCCAACACCGAATTTTGGCTCACGTGTCGGTGACCTTTTTCCACCGTACACTTTCTCGTCTTCTATAATTCTCTTAATATACTAGAGTGGCCCTCTTGCATTCTATTTTCTGCTAGGCCCCCCGTACTGCGAGGATATTGTGTTTCAGAACGAAATTCAATTTATCGAGAACAATAGTAAACAACTATGACTGTGGTGATATACTCCTCTAATGTTGAAGTTCTACTTAAACAGGAGATTCTATTACGAGCAAAAAATCAGCTCTCTTAAAGAATCATGACTTAATTTCTAACAAATCTAATATACAAAATTTAATTGAAATCCGTTCAGCCAATTCATTCCAAATCCTTAATAACTGAATGAGTTTAATTTGTAATTGTGGCACCCCTGTTTGGCTGATTCGGTTTATATATATTAATATGGTTTTATATAAATGTGTTGGCAATAAAACCAAAAAGCAGTCCCAGTGGTCATGCTGATAATCCAGGTATATATGCCAACGTCAGCTCATGAAGATGAAGAAATCGAGGAGATTTATGAGCAAATTAATTGCATTTGCGAAGATGGAATAGAAAAGATTAACTGCATAATAATGGGAGAATGGAACAGCATAGTTGGAGGAGAACAGGAAACCTGCTAGGACCAGGAAAAACTGGTAGAATTCTGCATCAATAATGACCTTGTAGTGACTAATACATGGTTCAAAAACCATAAACGAAGGTTATGCATATGGAAAACCCCAGGAGAGAATGAGATGCCAAATAGATTACATCTTAGTAAAACAAAGATTCAGGAACAGCATAAAGACCACCAAGGCATTACCAGGAGCAGACATTGATTCAGATCACAGCCTTCTAATAGTCAACGTAAATACAAACCTCAAACAATTAAGAAAAACGAGAAGAGAAAGACAGACTTGGGACCTAGAAAAACTGAAAGAAAGGCAGGATGTAGTCAGCATGAACTTAATAGATCGCCTAAGAAATTCGGAAAACAAACCAAAGACCGTGGATATAGAAGAGGAAGAAATTAAAACCAGTATCAAAGATACCTTGGATAAAGAGATTGGAAAACGAGAAGAAAATCAGAAAACCATGGACCATTTAGGAAATGTCGGAGAAAATGTATGAGAGACGAAAATGGAAAAACGTTAACAGTGAAGAAGGTAGAGCCAACTATAGACGTATAAATAATGAGTTGAGAAGGGTAACAGATAAAGCTAGAGAAATTTGGATAGAATTAAAATGTGATGAAATACAACAAATGGAGAAGTTAGGACGGTACACTAGGACACTAGAATTAGAAGATAAGAAGTCGAATGGAATTTGTGGTAAAGGAATTATGAATGCGGATGGGAAGATAGTCTCAGAAACAAAGGATGCAGCACAGGTATGGGAAGAATACATTAAGGAATTATACAGCAATCAGGCAGGATCGGCAAAAATATAACTGGAAGATGAGGAAAACATTGAAGAAGACAACTTAGAACCAAGTATTATGGGGAGCGAAGTAGAAAAAGCGATAGTGGAACTATGCCACAGGCAGCGATGGAATACCGGATGAGGTACTTAAAGTTATGGGATCAGAAGGACTAAAAGCAATCACGAAATTAATTAATAAGATTTACGACACGGGAGAGTGGCCTCGGGATTTCCGAGAAGTAACAATGATCCCTCTAAAGAAGAAGTGTAAAGATTACAGAATTATAAGTCTTCTGTCATACACTTCGAAGATCATCACGAGGATTCTTAATAAAAGGCTGGAGAAAGTAGGCCCATTTTCTCACTCATCTATGTTCAAGCCGAGTTCGGTAATAATCGTCTCCATGATAACAATCCGATAAAAGGCGATAAAAATCGAAAAACACTGTTTTAGTAGAAATTCAAGAAAATACAATCAATTATCAAAATTCGGTGATAAGAATGAGAATCTACAATATTTTTCCACTTAGAACAGTACAAGCCTCGCTCCGATATCACAATTTTAAGATATTTTAATTTATTAAAGAAACCATCTCTGCACGCTGGATTTGAGATTTCCTATGTAAAAAATAGGGAAAAAACGTTCTTGGAATCGAACCCGGGACTTTGATCTTCGCCTAATAAAATATATCCCGGAGGTGGGCCCTGGCAGCACGAGCCTCATACTAGGGATGCACCGATAAGCAAATTGGCCGATTACCGATTTCCGATTAAACGGCCTTAGCTTATAGGCCGATTTCTGATTAATCGGCCGATTATTGACTTTCACATATTTCATTAGGTTATATGATTAATGCACTCATAATATGTGTTTACAACTTGATTCACATATAGATTCCTAATCAGTCTCCTGTCTTTCCAGTCTACACCTATATCTTTAAATATCTTCATCAACTTTACCCAATTTACTCTATCAAAGGCCTTCTGCCAGTCTACGAAACATACGGAGATATCTTGACTGTACTCTATTGACATTTCTGATATGATTCTAACTACCCCTATAACAACTCTAGTTCCTCGTCCTTTTCTGAAACCGAATTGATCTTCACCTAGCATTTCTTCTGTCCTTTTCTCCGACCTTGTATGAAAATTCCTCGTGATGATCTTGGAAGTGTGTGACAGAAGGCTTATCGTTCTGTAGTCTATACACTGCATTGCCTTTAGCTTCTTCTTTAGAGGGATCATTGCTACTTCTAGGAATCCCGAGGCCACTCTCCCGTGTTGTAAATCTTATTAATTAATTTCGTGATCGCTTTTAGTCCTTCTGATCTCATGACTTTAAGTACTTCAGCCAGTATTTCCTTTCTTTAGTTCCACTATCGCTTTATACTACGGCGAATTCGACGAAAAGCACTTCTGTGCCACGGAATACCCGTGCCACAATACATGTAATAAAAATGTCTTTTTACAAGTATTTGTGTTAAACTGTCTACATCAATTTTAACCAAATTTAATACTTATAATATACACATATATCATATATATTAAATATAGTTAAAACTCATTGCAGTTCATTTAAGTATTTAGTTAAGAGTAAGTAAGTTACTACACAATTTTCCTTTAATGGTACATGGACAGTTCGTTAACATTTTATCCTGTTTTATGCGAGTTAATAAGAGTAAAATAATTCATTTATTAAGTTAAATTCTATACGTTTTAAATGACTTATAATTTTCTCAAATATTTCAAAGTAAATTTCAGCTACTTCTTTATGCATTATATCTTATTATTTCGATTTTCCTCTTATTCTCAGCAATTATTAGGATAATCATTTGGCCTCTCTACTAACAATTACTTAAACAGTATAATTACAACGAAGATAACTTTCAAAAACACTGATTTGATTGTATATGAAAGCCAAACCAGATTGTAGCACAACATCTTACTGATTTTTCATATCGAAATCATATATATTTGTAATACTTTTATAATAATCCCGTCATATTTGACGGGCAATTACGCTAGCTGCTTCTTACATATATTAGATATATAATATAAAATCTAATGTACTTCTAAAAATGCTACAGAGCTGAATTTTGGCAGGAATATAGGAATATAGATCATTGGATATAACCTCTAGAAAAAAAACCAAAATTCCAGAAAATGTAATATTTAAGGGGTGTTTTTGACCTCATTGTCCAATTTTAAATACCCATAAGAAAAGCATTGGAAACTGTGCAGCGCTATATAAAATTGCTTTTTTAAATTGTTTAAAATTAAGATAAAAATGTAAACCATGCACCATAATATGGAAAAAAGCATGAATTTTATGTTTCTTGAAGACAGAATTCAAATCCATGCTTAATTTGGGTAAAAATGTGATTTAATCATAAAATAATGAAAAGTTTTTCGGTTTTCAACAATGACAAATACCATAGCAACGAATTCAATGCCTTTCAATGGGAATTAATTTTCCAAGTTTCAAGAGTGTAGATTTAATGCTTACAATTAGACTGCATTATTATCCATTTTATTTCAGCCAACGACTTATACACATGATGACGTTATAAATTTAAATTCATTTTTTTATCCGGATACGAACTAAAAGCCACGGATGATGTCACCATAATCCTAATGCACAAAATATCCTAATTTTTACATAAATTTTAGTGTGATATATAAGCTATTTTCTTAATGATGATTATAGTTATAGCTTAAAAAGGGCGATCTGAGCCTTGAAACTTGAAATTGGAAAACTTAGACGCAAAGTCCATTGGCAGAGAATTTAGAAATTCCGTATAGATCCCTTAATTTCGCAGAAAATGAAAACTATTATCTTATATTAAAAATGGGCTCTGTGTAGTTCAAATGCTGTCGCGTTGGTTTATTTACGAGTTTATATCTTGGTGTATGGTGATTTTTTAAACGCTTACAGTACAGTACCGACAACTCGTATCTATAAAAGTAAGCGTTTGTATGTATGTGTGTGATTCTATAACTCGAGAACTACAGAACGTAGAAGCAAGAGGAAGGTATCATTTTAATCGCAGTGCAGATAAAGGTGGTGTAGTAGGTTTTAAAACCGATTTAATTGATAATTTTTATTTTTTTAAATATTTTCTCTTCTAATTTTTTCATTTGAATAACATGGGAATGAGTGTAGATAAATTTAAATTTGGACTTTATAATTACTAATAAACCTAGTATGAGTTTCAGACTTAAACCTAGGAACTCAGAGGTGAATGAAGTTTTGTTTTCCTACCATCAACTTTCAAATACGACATACCAAAGATTTCCTAAATTACACCTTTAACAGCAAAATTTCTACATATTTTAATCGAAAACTTATGGTTGTCATGTATATCCAATTGTTGCCGACTTCTTGAACTAGGGAAACCGGGTATGCGAGTTTGTTATTTTTATCGTGGTAACGTAAATAAACTTCTGTCAATAGCATTGTTGGTATTGTGAGATAAAGATTAGCGCAAGCGGAAAAAGTAGAGAAAAATGTATAAATTTAAATAAACTTCATCAGAAATGTCAAAACTATACAGTTCAAAACTTGAAACATTTGCCTGCATAAAAATAATTAATATTTTATTAAGTTGGGTGTAACATTATTAACAATGTATAAAAAATTCTGAAAGTTACTCAGTAATTAAAAAAAAATGTTTAATTTCGAAAATTAGCGTTTATTAACGGAAGTCACGTATCAAATTCGTAATATTGGCTCTCAAAAACTTCATTATCTTTGAAAGTGAGTCCAACTCACTCCTGGTGTACATATCTTTTGCTAGAAATGCAGTCTTATGTCTGCGATGGGTCTTCGCTGGTGTTGAAATCGCGAGCTGAGATTCTTCAACGAGAAATTCCCCCGGCCCAAACGTATATCCTTAATTATTAGATTGCATTGTGCCAGTGAAGACAACTTTACTTAAATTTGCAAGGAAATGTGATGTATGATCCAAATAAAGTCCACCCGGGCCTTCATGGAGAAATTCCTGTTTTTCATAGCTTCCCTATTCACTAAATAAGTAAAGATGGAGACTACGGCGAAATTGATGTTAAATAGAATTAACTCCTTGACCGTAAAATTCAAAATTAGAGACACACAATGAAAAAGGGGGGGAGGAGGAAAGGCAGGAAAAGGCAAAGGACAGTAAAAATTATAAACTTACAGGTTTAGGGGTTGTTTCTTCACGCCAGGGACCTGATGTCACTCACACATTCACTCACTCAATCGCACAAGCACTAATCCTAAAGGTGGAAAAGGAAACGGGACCGGGTTTGCGAGAAATTACTCTGCGCCAGAGACCCAAAAAATCACACCGTTGTTAGGTTTGTGAGTCAGTACGACCGCGACAGGGACCTACTAATCAACCACAAACACACGCACACGTACACGCCAAGAGGTAGAGGAAAAAAGGGGAAAGGAACGGTTCCTTTTCCACCTTTCCTCCTCCCCCCCTTTTCATTGTGTGTCTCTAATTTTGAATTTTACGGTCTAGGATTTAATTCTATTTAACATCCCTCTTCACTGTCATAATTTGAAGTTTTTTTGTTAAACGAATCTTTGCTAAATTTTATATATTATGAAAGATTGTATTATATTAATTCAGGACTGTTATGTAATAGAAGGTTGAATGATTAGCACTCAAATATAATTTTCTTATCAATATTGAATCAGAAACCCGAACAACGTTGAATTGAGTCAAATAACTTGCAACTATTTCGTATTTAAAGTGTTTCTGTGTATTCGGCATTGATTATTTGTTCTTAACCTTAAACCCGAGCAAGGCCGGGTACTTATGCTAGTTAGCGTATAACAGTAACATTTATTAAATTCTTTTATTTAAAAAAAATATATACAAAATATTGACAGAAAGAGATTTTAACATTGTTTTTAGTATTTTTAACCTGATAATGCTCTATTAATTTGTTTTACAATTTTTCTCTATCATTGATAAACTATGAACTACAAGTGGTGTTTATGGTATGAGAATTCCTTGGAATGACTTACACATACTGAAGCGTTTCCTGTCAATATAAATAATAAATCCGGACGTCAACTTTGGGAAACCAGTCTGCATTAGTCCTGGTTTGGACTTCATGTTTTAAACATTTCATCTTAAAATAATTCTACCCGGAAGCCTCTTGAGATCTTGGCCAAGCTTAAATATTTGTAAATATTGACTCAACAAGGAACAGTTGACAGTGCTTTGATTACGTATATAGTTATCTTAGCATAACCAGAAAGTATACACAATGTGAAAATGAAATAAACATTCAACTTAAAATGCTTTCCTTATTAGGGTCATATAAACATATATAATCTCTTAAATGGCAGCATGAGGCATTTTGTAAAAGAATGAAATACAACATACGCTGACACAAGATAAAATGGCGGAACATGAATCGAAGAGAAGTTTCACGCGCATAACATATTTTTGAAAAGGAAACGATACCGCCATCTAAAATGTGATTGATATTTTTTCCGAACGAGTACTACCTTTGATTCTTTTGAAGTCGGAGGACCAATGATTAATGGCTGATGGTATAATTATATTTATTATTTCTTCGTTCAAATTTGCTTCACAGCATCTAGTTTTTATTCTTAACATACATTTATTTAGCAACTTATTAAATCTTTTCTCAAGTAATATCAAGTAAGTTAGAGTGATCACAGCTAGTGACCAACTTTTACTAGTGATAATAACTTCACGAAATTTGCAATACATAATAAAGCTAAATTTTAACGGAAAATCTGCTATCTTTTATTAAAATTTCTTATCCTTTTATTATGACTGATGGAAATGTGAAAATTCATCTCCTGGAAATTAAATAAAATAGATAAATTCGACTCGTGATATTTACAACCGCTTTAGGTCATGCTTTACATAGCAAGTTTTGGGTTTTATCATATTTGGCTCTTTTGAACAATAGGAAGCAAGGAAAAAGAAGAAAGTAAACGCTATGAAAAAATTTGACCCCGACGTGATTTGAACACGCAACCTTCTGATCTGGAGTCAGACGCGCTACCGTTGCGCCACGGAGTCCCTTATGTCTGCGTCATTTGCCAACCATGAGTATTAGATTTTGCCTGACCAGAAAGAATTTATCGAGCGATGTCCCTACGTCATAAGGAATGAGGTGATAATGGCAGAGACCGCGGGAAATATAAGGAAAATACGAATTCATTCCAGACTGGCTGTCAGAATAATTGCGCTACATAATATCTGCAGATTTGTTATACCTTACGTATACACAATAATGTTTAAAATATTTGTCTTTGTTATGTGACGCTGTTTCTTACTTGTTTGTTTTCTCAGTAGTCCTTACAGTTTTGGATGGATTTCTCTGATATTCCATTAATATGTTTTATCGTCTTATCTGTAACGAATCCAGTTTTTTACCAGCAAGGGAAGCTCGTTTAAAACATCGATTGAGCCCAATGTAATTTTATACTCTCCTTAGCAAATGCCTTGTTATGATCAGTCTGTCAGTATGTAAGTTAACATGGGTGAGGTGTTGTGCCATTGAATTTATTTCGATGAAAATACTCGCTTGAGACTTATAATTAAGTATCCGGCAAAGCTAAAATATCATAATAATCAATTAGATATTTAAATATACGTTTGTACCTTAGCTCGTAAAGATTGTACGTCAAAGTCCCTTGAAGAAAAAATAATTCTTGTCTACTGAATATTTAGGTGGAATTAGTTTGCTTCAAGGCATTTGCTACCAAACACAAGCACCAAATTTATGCTAAATGGTAAAGACGCATTTCCCCTTGTTTACCTATTTTCACGTAACCATCGAGCTTAACAATTTCTTTGGCGAAAGTTTTTAGCGTGTTTTTTTAATGCGCTTATAGTTTCACTTTGGCGTCTGTCTGTCTGTGCACTTGCTTTAATTTAAATTGCGACAACCATAAACGATAGAGAACTGAAACTTGGGAGGGTAGATTTCTGTACAGCTTTTATTTGTTTTTCTTAAGATTTGAGTGTTGAAATATATATATATATATATATATATATATATATATATATATATACAAGGTCGGATTGGGGCTCATTAAAATTTATTTTATTAATATCTCCGAAGGTGTGGAAGACGGGACGGGACGGGAAAATTTGAGTGTACATTTCCTCATAAATGCCATTCATTCTTGAAAAATCCAACAAGAAAGTCATGATTTATTTTGAAATTGGGAAATATCTTACATGGTTTTATTTTTGTCAATGAAAACAATATTCGTAGGAACTCAAATAAACAAGATCTACTACAGATACGTAAATACGTTTAATTTCTATTCGTGTGATCACAGAATATCGTAAATGAAAGAAAATGGATAATCTACAACGAAAAAATTAATGTACATACATTAATTTTCCTTTCGTGCACACAAAGCGTTTTAATAAGTGAAAAAGATGGAATGAACTTGGACGTAACAATTACTCAAATATGTTTTAAATAGTTTTACATATCTCCGAAGGTATAAAAGATGGAAAGTTGAAACACTCCGCTTATTCTTGAAAAGTTTTAGTTTTGAAAACTTTACTGAGGCGGATAGGAAAACGTTCAATATTTTAATACAAAATTGATAGTCTTCATAACTTAAATAACAGTTTGGAAGTATTCAATAATCCAAAAAAGTATATTTTTACGTCAAATATATTTTTATGTAGAATGGTGATCTGCAATACAACGCTAACTTAACTATTAAACCTCATTCATTTAAACGTTAACCTCACCGTCACGTGGTAAACTACGTCATAAAACAAACGAGGCTCTAGTGACAGACTATGTGGCGGTATAACCACATGAAAAACTAGAAAAACACGCTAATTTTATCCATGTTTATGGATATCACTCTACTTTTTATTTGCATTTTCATTCTTATAAGGCGTATGTATACTCCTGAAGAAAGATTGCAGAATTATCCACTATCAGTTTTATCTCGTCATCCTACAGCACGCGAAGTAAATATTTCGCCCAACCTCATCTCTTTAACTATTATATTCTTGACCTGTCTTTCTTTGTAATTTTACCTTCTTTGCTCCTACTTTTCCGCCCTCTTGTATATTTTTTCTTTACTGTTTACGTCCGATTATCCTTGCATTAATCCTCCGTTGTTCCCATCTCTTCCAATCAACGCTCTTTCTAAACTTGGCCCAAAACAAAGCTCTGAAATGCCTTTCAGACTTTCCTCTGGAAGCGATCCAAAATGTCATTTGGCGAACCGGAGATAGAGATAGGAAGGCGGGGGAAGGAAGATACCCAGAGGGCGATTTGAATGACGTCTTACAGTGCTTGACCGCGAAGCGAGGAGGAAAACGACTCCGTGCCACTCTCGGTGGTGATTGCCGTGAAAGAAGACTAATATAAACATTTCTTGAACTCTTGTCTGGATGAGAATAGAATTGTATATCTTACCTTCCTTCTCTTAATTTAGTTGCAGTTTATTATTAGGTCTGATAGAAACATATTTTTCTGGACAATGTTTGGGCATGATTTATCTCAAGTATTCATTTTAAAAATGGCTATATTTCAAAATTAGTTTATTTATGCTGTTTATTTTTTCCATTGGTTGAAGACATCATTGGTGACAAAGGTGTAATTTCAAACGATAAACTGCCCCTCAAAAAGTATTTGATGTCTCTGAATAATTTACCCATATATGTAATTAGGCTTCTGACGCGTTGAGCCCCTTCTTAGTTCAAATCCCTAGCGATTGAAAGAGTTGCGGAGACATAGTTATGCCACTGATTGGTGAATTTATTCTTGATTGCTAATTATATTATTATGGCGATCGTATATGCTGGAAGATACTGCTGTTGCTGAAAAATATATTATTCCTCCCTGTTTTAATATTATCAGATTGAATCCGGCATCCTCGACATTCTACATCATCAAAAGATTACACGAAGTCTTTAAGAGTTAATTGCATTTCTTAATGCATAAATAAGAAAATAAGGTACTTTTTCAAGACGAATTTTAGACAAACTAACTAATATCTTGATAGAAATAAAAAACATCTAAGTATCTTCCGCAATTGTAATGTAACGCGACCGGTTTCGCTACGATCTACTTTCCTGAATCCAAGAACCTGAATCAAAATTGAAAGTGCAGGTCCATATTTTGGCCAACGTCTAATACAAATTATAGAGTCATACAACCCTTTTGATGAAGATTGGCGAATGACCACTGACTACATAGTGGTAGGAATGCTCATAAAAATTATTCTGCCGTTTTTGTAGATGTATGGCACGATTCGCATTAATTTTAAATACAAATTTTATTAAATATTAATACATCGAGCAATTAACCATTTTTAATATCTGAGAAAAATCTGTTAATAGAAATAATATGTAATAAATGCATAAATTAATTTACAATGCACAACCAATTACAGAAACATGGTTTTATTGTGATTATCGAGTATTTCATATTCAAATTTAATGTGACAATTGACCTATGACTCGACAGTATTTTCGCCTGTGTAAACTAAAAGTAAACGCTGATAGTTTCTTAGAAAACATTTTCCAGAAATAAAATACTATCCTGTATTAAACTCTGTAATTGTTCCTAATTACAAAGGTTGCTTAACTATGATAATAGACATTAGGATCAATTTAAGCACATCGATGAAATCAGGCTCCACTTTGTGGAATATACAATTCATAATCACAGAAAAAATAACTGTAACTTTCACGAAAAGATTTTACTAAGAATTATTGTCACCTGATGATACAACGATTGTAGCGAAGCCGTTCATGTTTTTAATAAAACTTTTTGTGGAAGTTGCATAGCTATTTTTCTGTGATTGTGGTTTAAACGAGCGATTGAAACGACTGTTTGCCACGCATCAAAGATGCAGGTGTGATAACACTACTTTGGTAATAAAAATTTAGGCAGCACTCCAAGGTAGACGCATCTAAGATCGTCACAGCTGCTTCTGCGTGACGAGCTGATGATAATCCCCGTCTTAATTTGGAAAGGGACGGTTACCAAACAGGCAGATGTGGTATGGTCAGCCAGGCATCCTATAGGGCTGTCTTTCACAACTGAATTGTATTCCAATCGGCCAGAGGCAGTATATTGTCCATCCTCCTAATAGACGCTGCTAGCTTGAGGTACACATCTATACTCTGAATTATTATAGATAAATTCGAGACTTGTCAAGTATTTTATGCGGTGTTTGGATGTTTCTGATGTCAAGCGACGAGAACCTACTTACACTCATTGGTTGTTACGTACCTGTTTAATTGGAGGATAAAAAGGCAAAAGAAAACGAATTGTTTAACGCAACTTAAATATGGCCATATCTTATTTATACACTACGGTGAAAAGTGCCCTGTTGTCAATCTGGAATAGCTTTGCCGGAAGTAGTCGCTGTGAGTATATATTTTTAAACAGTAAATGTTGCGCACAAATTTTGTGCTCAGTTTTTAGACGTTAACTAAAGAAGAAATCATTATTTCTTGTATTTCATTCTCAAAATCAGTGAAGTTGTTCGATAATTACAGTGCTTCGGTACAATTGAATTTATTCATAGAACAGTTTATGTGAAAAATGTCATCCTTTTGTTTGCTAGCAACCAGTTAATGTGTACACTATAATGACGTTAGTGAAGTTTTTCATTTCAAACCTGCATCTATGCATTTATCTATAACATGAAGTTAGTAGCATAATAAATTTGAGTGTATTAGGCTCTGTATACGAAATATAAAGAGTAAGAAAGGGAAAGAAATTATGCCGTGAATGAAGCAAGAACAGTGGTGCAGTTGGCGCAGTTAATGCAAATGGTAGAAAATCAGTGTGAATTCTATTCGAAAGTCGTTTTGTTAATTTTCAAGTTATAAAAGTCAAATTTTAGTTCCTAAAACGAAGAAATGTAATGTACGTATTAATGAAAGGCATTACCAAACCAACGGAATATCATAAGCGCTTTTTTTAAACAAAGCCGCGCTAATAATCTTTATCATATTGCAGTAGCGTGCTTATAGAAAATAAGTTCTGAGCACACTCGGCGGAATTTTTAATACGGATTCGGATCCCAAAAAATAAATACGTCAATAAAATTTGTAAATTATTTTATTGGATAAAAAATTGTGAATTACTTAAAAGAGAGGTTATATATTTTCTCTTTATTGAGATGGGTAAATGTGGCTTAATGCTAATGTTGTTTTATTACGCTACAGAACGAAAAAAATAATATTGACCCCGACGTGATTTGAACACGCAACCTTCTGATCTGGAGTCAGACGCGCTACCGTTGCGCCACGGAGTCGATTGATGTAGGCTGAGTTAGCTAATAAATACTACATTATTTCCCTAAACCAGGAAGGCATTTATCGAGCGATTCGACCCTCGTAACCGCAACAGGTGGATTTGGAGGTTGAACATTAGCCAGCTGGAAGCGGGGAAGAAATAATGTGAAATACAGGGGATATTAAAGGAATTATTGAATATATGACACTGTCATTGCGACAAGTCGTCAGTTTTATGCCATTAAATCCTACTGTGAGAGAGTGATAATGTAGTTAATTATGAAGATGTGTAACTCGTACCTTTCGCTCTATTACACTTATAACAAATTATTGTTGACGACTGAATTTGACAGACTGTTTTAGGAAAAATTGATTTCTTAGGTAATATTTAACAAAAACTGCGTATCCAATCAACTGAATTCCCAAATTTTATGAAAATTCGTTTGAATAATGTCTTTAATTAATTTGTTTTCCAAATTCAATGCCCTATTTCTAAACTGAATCATTCAGATACATATCACCAGTTAAACGCGTTCATATCCAGGCCCGACGAGGAGGGGGGGTGTGGAGGGGGTCTACAGTACCCGGACCCGCAATTCTTCAAGAGGCCCGGCCGAGTATACCGCTATGTTGTATACTTGTTAAATAGAATTAACTCCTTGACCGTAAAATTCAAAATTAGAGACTCTCTAATTTTGAATTTTACGGTCAAGAAGTTAATTCTATTTAACATCAATTTCGCCGTAGTCTCCATCTTTACTTATTTATGTTGTATACTTGTATTGATGAGAAAGTGGATGTGCGGGGAAAGACGTTAACAAAAATTAGAGCGGCTGGAAATAGAAATCTCAGTGATTTCCTAGTATTCCTGGCGTTGACATCCATTTATCACGGTCATTCATTCGGTATAAATATGTACTATGTATGTATTCAATATTTTAGTACAACCAGCATAAATTATATGGACTTATATTTTCAAGACGTTTAATTGGGATTTACAATAAGGGTAAGTAATCGCTAGCTATTTATTTATATCCTTATTTTTTATTTACTTAAGCAACAATATTTTAATTGATAATTACTCATAAGTTAAATACCGTATTTATTCGTGTACTTGTTATATTTGTTTCATTTTTATGTTATATTCTTAAAAAAAATTTGGCTATTTAAGATTAGCACGTTATTTTTTCAATAAATATAGACAATTTTTTTCAGAAATTACTTGTTGCTTTTTAACCCTCATATCTACATGCGGACACACACGCGCACACAAACAAACACACACACACACACAAGGGGGGCCCGTCATACACTTTGCATCGGGGCCCGCGTTAGCTCTCGTCACCCCTTTTCATACCTTATTGAGATATTCTTACGCATATCAACTATTTCAGTGCGTGGTGCGGTTTGTCTGTTAAATACGGCGCCATAAGTATAAAATTTGTGAGAGGCACTGCTCTAGAACGGCGTTTTCTCAAACTTTTGGTCTCGCGATTCAGTGGAAGGAAAATACTGATCCCCGTGGTTCTTCCTCGACCAAATAACGAGTACTTTTTAAACATAATCTTCATTAAATCGCTGTGAAAAGCAATATATACGAGTAGAAAACCATAAAATGTTAGAAATAACTTCCTTCTTGGTTTATCTTTAATTTTTTAACGCAATGAGTGTTCATATTTTTGTTAAGATACTTTCGACCCAGGTTATTATGCTGCAATGCGTCTCGAGCCATACCTTAACACTGGTCTATGACAGCGTTTCCCAAAGTGTGGTCCGCGGCCCGGTACCGGTCCTTGGGAAAAAAATGCCGGTCCTCAGAAAATATTAAAATAATCGCGCTATCCTATTACGTCTACGGATACAGCTGTAACAAATTAAATTGACTCTTCTGTATGTGTTTGTGCACTCGTTTGTAAGTCTAAAGCCGTCGATAATTTGCGTAAAATAAACGCACCGGAATATGCCGTGATCCGAACACGTAGGATTAAATGTATTGCAACACATTGAGATGAAATTCTGTTCCGGTAGAAAATAAAACGCGACATGTAGCGATTTTTGGAATAATCGCTTTATGTGTCAGATACTTTGTATCTGTAGCTGTATTATTCACAGAAAGGCTCTAGCCGTGAAAGGTATGCCCTCATTTTTGAGTTCAACTATTCAAGAATGTGTGAGGTTTATAAATTATATTAAATCTCGTCCATTGAATTCCAGGATCTTTACTGCTTTGTGTAAAGAATTAGGAAGTGAGCATGAGCATCTCCTTTTACACTGTGAATCGCGATGGTTATCAAAAGGAAACGTTTTGCAACGACTTCTTGAAATGAAAGACGAAGTTTTATTGTTTTTTGAACAGCATCCTCCATCTGTAAGAGATGTTATATACGAATTTAAAGACAGATTTCGCAAATTTGATTGGTTAACAAAGGTAGCCTACTTATGCGATATATTTTATGCTTTAAATGAGTTGAACTTAAGTTTCCAGGGCACCAACATAGATATTTTTAAAATTCTGGAAAATGTTGAAGCAACAATAAAAAAACTTCGAGTTGAAAAAGGGAAATTTTAAGTCTTTCTGTACTTTATCTGAATTATTAGAAAATTATGCCGATGTAAATAACTTAGATGCGCTTTCTGTAACAATAAAAGAACATCTCCTGGGGCTAATATCAAGCTTAAATGAATATTTTCCCCAAATTGACTGCAATAAAATGTGGATTAGGAACTCATTCACTCTTAGCACAGAAAATGAAGAAATATTGCAACTAAATGAAACGGAAGTAGATTCACTAGTTGAACTTTCTTGTGATACTGCATTGAAACACAATTTTGATAACCTCTGCTTGATTGATTTTTGGCTGAGTTGCCAAAATGATTATGCACATTTATCTGAGAAAGCGGTCAGATTCCTAATGCATTTCAGTTTAACATATAAGTATGAAGCTGCTTTCTCTACTTTGGTTTTCTTAAAAACAAAGTATAGGAATAGATTGGATGTCGAGCCAGATCTGAGGATAAAATTGACTTCTTTTCATCCTGACATACAGTTGTTATGTAATAACAAACAACAGCATCCTTCACATTAGTATGTTCTCTTTTCCTTTATTACTCATTTTGTAAGATTGAATTGCTAATCCTAATGTTGTAAAGATACATAAAAAGTGAATTTTAATAAATAGATAAACAATGGAATTTGATTTTTTTTAAATTGATTTTATGGTTTTATAAATATGCATGTGCATTGTATTAAATTCTTTATTTATTGTGCATTCATCGGACGTGTAAGCAAAGTAGTTCCATTCGCGAATGGTCTGTTGGGAATTTTTTTTATGTGTGTACTACGGTGGGACGCAAAAAATTATTATTAAAGTAACCGGTCCCCAGGACTGCAAAGTTTGGGAAACGCTGGTCTATGATATTGATTTAGGGATACATAAAATTTTAAATTGACCCTGAAAATATTACTATGATTGGAAACTATTACAATGATTGTTATTTAGGATAATTGACATTAATATTCTTCGAGTTTGAAGTTGCATTTATCTTCATAAATTTTTAGTTTGGGGAGTATTTACAAAGTTAAATACGATGAATAGTGCCACGTAAAACTAGTACATTGATGTTGCTTACATTTATGGCGTTTGGAGTACAGTAATACCCCGATATACGCGAAGGATGCGTTCCTCGTAAAGGCGTGTTAATAGAATTTAGCGTATATCGGGGTCTAAAATACATATATTGTATAGGGATACGTATTTTTGTCGCGTAATTTACAACTTTTTTATTTTAAACTTAAGGGATATTACCAGTTTAATAGAATTAAATAGTAATAACAATGAAATAAATATCTACATATTTATGAAATCATATTGTAAATATTTTGCTTTTAAATCACTATCCCCCCTTTTAATAAAAGGCTATGTTGGTCCGTTGGTTGTTCCATGTCACGCTCTTAGAACGCGAATAACTCGATTAAATATGCAGATATAAACTTGAAATTTAGCAGAGATAATCTATTTATATATGAAACTCCTGTGACGAAGGGAAATATACAAAAACCTTCCAGGGTTCGACTCCAGAATATGATTTGCATTCCCCATAAGATACCACGTAAAAATCGACTTTTTGACGTGGTCTTTTCTTATTTTTGAGATTAAAATTAGAAAAAACTAACCAACTATCTTCGTATTTAAACCATTTTAAAGAAACAATTTTAAGGTTTCTTATTCTGTTCATTTTTTTTGCCTACAGTTCAAAATCTCTCATTTTAAACGTATAGTTCGCATATTTTGGGGAAATCTTGCAACCTTAACCAATTAAATTGTTAAACCTCGAAATCCCATTGTAATTCCAATATTTATATGTTTTATCGTGCTTTTGAAGGCTTTTAATACGAGAAGGAGAGAAAGACGGAAGGAGAGGGAAATGATTTTTTGCAAACAACATTTGTTTCGTTATTTACGAGAAGGAATACCTAAAGAGCTGAAATAATATTAAAAAGATTAAAAATCGTAATAATGAACTAAATTCAATATTAATGAAATAGAAACGGTATGACAATCTGAGGAACGTGCTGGATGTTTTAATAAACAAACCGAGCATGTAAAAAATGTATAGAGTGAAGGATTGGGCAATAAGTTACGGGAGTTAGGTAGAAGAATGGAGATCTTGAGGACGGTGTGGGAAATAGGGAGAGAAAGAGAAATTTAAAAGACTCAAAGAATCAGAAAAATGATAATAAAAGACTATGTTGTCCGTCCGTTGGTCTGCGTTTAAAGTTATTAAAACGCGAATAACTCGAACAAGGATGTAGATAGAAAACTGAAATCTGGCAGAAATTTATATAATGAGGTAATCAGAATTCGTTTATTTAGGGTTGACATGGTAATTAAAGAAATAAATATCCTTTTGTGGCGCTATTTTGAGGGAGGATGTATTGCACTTCCTTCGAATAAAACCAATAAATTTTAATTGAATGAAACAATATTTTATGTGGACTGAAAATTAAATAATATAAAATTCGCATTATAGTATGTTCCAGAGTGTTGAATTCTATTCTTGGCCTCATATTCTTGCTTAATAAATGCACCATTTAAGTGCTTTATTACGGATCAGACTTTTATACACTGGTATAACACATATCTATTAAATAAATAGATGGAGGAAGAAAAAGGGAATGGAAATGAGCAGAAATGGAGGGAGAGAACGACGTAGCATTTGCATAGGATTAAAAGGAGCTGCGGTACAAATATTACAATAGTAAATTGTAAAACATTTTATACGATCGAATCATGCGCCATTTCCAAATGGTGAGACTCAATAAAACTAAATATAGCGATATTTTCAATGGATTTCTTTAAATGATAATACAGTGCAACCTCTATAATCCGAACCCTCGCTAATCCGAACTGTTTCTCAACACCAGGTGTAAAGTGTCGGTTAAACGAAGCGAGCGTCGAAAAGTGAAATTTGAAGATTTTATTTCGTAACAAAGTCGGGCACAGATGTCCACTACTAATGCCTCTTGCGGCTGAATAAATGATCCTTTGAAACATTGTTTTAAAAGGAATGTGCGATATCGGCGCGGCCGGCCGTGTCGATATCGCTCATTTATATTGCCGCGGCCCAGTGTGGAGTACAATATTCCCGTCCATCAACGCGGATCTCTCACAGTCATTTTAGTGAGCTGTAAGTACATTAATTGGAGTTTCATTTACAGAAATTTAATACATAATAGATTGTTTCCTCGTTATTTTACATGAATTTAGTAATCCGAACACCTCGATAATCCGAACACGCCCTTGCATTAATTAGTTCGGATTATAGAGGTTGCACTGTACAGGAAATATCTCGGACCGAATTTCTAATAGGATTGAAAAAATAACATTTTATGACTTTTATTTAAATTTCTTTAAATAAAGCCAATTTTCTGAAAAAATTCAAAACTACTATTGTTAAAAGAAAATTGAGATCTTAAAATATAGTTAAAACTCATTGCAGTTTATATAAGTATTTATTTCATAGTAAGTTACTACAGATTACTTTGATTAATTATTATTTTAGGTGTAAAAAAGAATAAAATAATTCAATTATCAAGTTAAATTCTATACGTTTTAATTAATTCATAATATGTTCAAATATTTAAATTAAATTTCTGTAGATTCTTAATACATTATATCATATTATTTCGATTTTACTCTTATTTTCATCAAATATTTGGGTAAGAATTTTGACTCTCTGATAATAATTTTAAACAATATAATTAAAACAAAGATAACTTAAAAAAAAACGCTGATTTGATTGCGCATGAATGCCAAGCCAGATCATAGAAAATTTGAGTGATTTTTCATAAAGATATCAAATATCGTTGGAATAATTTTATGATGCTTTAATACGAGAGAGAAAAGGAGAGAGAGGAAGAAAGAAAGGAGAGAGAGACAGGGTGAGAGAGAGTGAGTGTGAGACAAAATTAAATGTTTCATAAATTAAAAATAGTTTTGGGCATATAACAATTGTATAGCGTAATGTATTTCTTTGTCATAAAATTTGTATTCGCCTAAAACTATTTTTATTCTCTGGAACACTCAATTATGTGAATTTTATATCCATTGATTACTATTTAGTGCTTAGAAAACTCAGTTTCATTAATATTTTATTTCAATTTCATTTTAACTTAATACTTAATTCACGCATACCTGTCATAGTTGACGGGCAATTACGCTAGCAAATATATCAAAATATAGGAGGGAAGGATTAACACGCGTGGCAGAGAAACGTTGCACGAGAACTGCAATTAAGCATATGTAAACAAATGCGTTTATTGGCTGAGAGCTCTCTCGATTGCTGCTGATTGGGTGGAGAAATTGGCGCATCTTTTTTTTTTTAATTTTTTACAATTTTCACTAATGTTATTCGATATAAAAAAGAAATATTTTATCAAGCGCGTCGCGTAATAACGAATCCGCATATAAGAGATTCGACTTTAAGAGTAGGTAATATTATAAATTAATGTATTCTATCCTTGACATCCTTTTTGAAATTGTATTATCTATATTGGTGGTGCCCTAAATTTTCGTCTCGAGAGCCACTTCTGAGCACTTCACGGGCCACATTCAGTCGAAATACAGCTGAAAAATAATATAAGGAAACTAAAAGGTCAAGGAGGTAGTCAACATTACATGATTTAAAAAAATGTATTTATTTATCAAATTATGGGAATGAAGACTAAATATATTATTTTTATAACTTACTATTTTCATTTGATGTTATATTGTGTTATCTGATTGGCCGGATGTGGCCCGCGGTCCGTTGTTTGGACATAATTGATCTATGTTATTCACGATTTATTATTTTAATTTTCTTAGATGTTCCTGGTCCTATCGGTGGTGAGCCAATAGTGACTGACAGCGGAAGGAATTGGGTGACGCTCTCTTGGCCCAAACCGAAAGTTCGAAACGACGCAGCTCCTGTCCTTGCATACCGTGTCGAAGCGTGGCTTGTGGGAGAAGGAGCAAGATGGGTGGAGGTAAATCTGCAGTTGTGATAAAATGCCACGCATGCATACTATAAATCAAATCTTTTCACTTGCAAGCGTAATTATCCCTTTTACTAATGAAACCGTGAAGAGAGATCCAGGGACTTTATCTAAAGTCTTCGCGGTTGTGTGATTTACTTTTATTTTCCCGTTGTTTTCTGAATGATATATCCTACTGCAATAGGTAGCAGGAATTTTTGAAGAGAAATAATGAAATATCTTCAGTAATGTATGGTACTGTTCACTTTTCCCAATATACGACATGTACAACTTAGGTGTGGTAAATATGATAGTTTCATTTTATATAGCATGTAACTTTAGAATAACTGGGTCACGCGTCCCTTCAGTATTCATAAGGAAGTCGCAAATAATTCATTCTTTCAAAAATCAGTTCATCATAAAGTACGATATATGGTTACTCAAATATGAATCTTGGTTTTATATACATTTTATCCTTTTGTGGTGTTACTTATCATATTCCCTGCAGAGAATTGCCCGAAGCAATTTATACAGCCTTATTTTCTTTTTTTAATCGCAGTTGGGTATGTCTCCAATCGCAAGCTTCGACGCATTCGGCCTCCAGGGAGGGCGGGATTACCTCTTCCGCGTGACTCCGAGGAATCGCTACGGATGGGGAGAGTCGGTGACAACTTCAACTCCCATTGCTCTCGGCCGCAACATCGTCCTCCCCGAATTCGTGAGCATTCTCCCGGGGCAGATGAAGGCCCTGCGAGGAATGCCCGTCAAACTCGAGTGCCAGGTGAGACGACACTTGATTTGTATTACAAAAATGCGAGTTTTATCCTGGCCATTATTTCGAAGTCGGCTGAAACAGGATATTTTGATACATTAACGTCTTGACCCGAATGTCAAAATTTCCAAAATTTAAAGAAATCGCTCTGCGGCTTATATTCGACCTTAACCATAAACCTACAAAAAAACTCTACTTTTATTGTAATCTCGGACGAGCGTTCGATATATAAAAGTAAAAATCGACGCGCGATATCAGTGTCGACATTAATATGTCTAGGGGATGTAAACACTGTTACTGTAAGTGTTAGTTATTACTCATCGCCAAACATATAAAATATCTCATAAATAATGTGTGATCATGTTGAAAGAAGGTCAAATTCAAGTAAAGGATTCAGATGTAGGTTTGAGATATGTGGAGGAAACAAGTAACAGAGAAGCTGCCAGAAAGCACGGTGTGGAAGAAATGAATGTTTATCTTTGGAAAATTATTAAATCAAAACTGTAAAATGCACTTTTCACATCTAAAACGTTCAGGGGACCTAAGCATAGTCTATATTACTGGTTCTCAAACTTTTAATTGTTGCGGCCCCCTTTGAATTGAAAATAGTAAAAAAAAAACTTCATTGCAAATTTCTTCATTTTATGTAACTATTATTTATTTTTATCGCATCGTTTTTTTAAAAAATTCATTGATAAAGTATTGTTATTCGTGAAAACTTTATTTTTCGACATTTCACCTTGCATCCAAAATAATGTTACGACCCATAATTTGAGAAACACTTGTCTATATAATGAGGTTGATGCACTATCCTTTGTTGAAGAGAATAGGGAAAATGAAGTTCCAAGTAGTCGCGAAGGGATTCTATTATAGACTTTGAAAATTGCGAGTGAATATGACATTCTTATTAAATAGAATTAACTCCTTGACCGTAAAATTCAAAATTAGAGACACATAATGAAAAAAGGGGGGGAAAAGGCAAAAGACGATAAAAATTATAAACTTACAGGTTTAGGGGTTGTTACTCCACGCCAGGGACCTGATATCACTCACACATTCACTCACTCAATCGCACAAGCACTAATCCTAAGGTGGAAAGGAAACGGGGCCGGGTTTGCGAGAAATACGTATTTAGTTCGTTAACTGATTTTTAGAGATCTTGTGTGCGTGTATTCGAGTGCTTGTGTGTGTGATTGTTTCGTCTGTTAGGTCCCTGTCGTTGCCGGAAGGCACATAAACATACAGGCCACTGTGTGCGATACTAGGTCCCTGGCGTGGTTTAATCTCCCGTAAACCTAGTATTATTTCCCCTTTCCTTTCCCCTTTTTTCCTTTACCTCTTGGCGTGTACGTGTGCGTGTGTTTGTGGTTGCTTAGTAGGTCCCTGTTGCGGTGGTACTGACTCACAAACCTTCTAGCAACGGTGTGGTTTTTTTGGGTCCCTGGAACAGAGTAATTCCTCGCAAACCCGGCCCCGTTTCCTTTCCACCTTAGGATTAGTGCTTGTGCGATTGAGTAAGTGAATGTGTGAGTGACATCAGGTCCCTGGCGTGGAGTAACAACCCCTAAACCTGTAAGTTTATAATTTTCATTGTCTTTTGCTTTTTCCTGCCTCCCCCCCCTTTTTCATTGTGTCTCTAATTTTGAATTTTACGGTCAAGGAGTTAATTCTATTTAACTTCATTTTCGCCGTAGTCTCCACCTTTACTTATTTAATGACATTCCTAGGAAAAAGTTTAAGGCAAGTATTGGATGATGCCGGCGATTTATGCGTCGAAGCGGCCTCGTACTTGGGCAAAGAACAACTCTTGCACAAAGACTTCCACATGAGTCTGAAGAAAAACTTCTGGCGTGCCAGCGTCATGCCATCAAGCTCTGTAAAATGCACAATTACCGATGTCAGATAGAAAATGCTGACGAAAAGCAGTGTTTTTTGATATGCTAAGGCGAATTACAGTGAGCAATACAGGTAATCAAGTAATCATACTAGGTGGCATGACCTCACAATTACAGGTTCTTTATATTTGTGATCAAGCCTTTGAAAGCTATATTCAGAGGCAGTATTCTGAGTGGTTTTTGCCTGAGAAGCATATCCTTATACCAAGCGGGAAAATTAGAAAGCCTTCTATTGGACAAGTTTGCCAGTAGCATATAAGTTCTTAGGAGAAAATATCCGCGGAATCCTTTACCAAAGCTTTCAAGAAGTATTGTCTTTCTAATAGAATGGATGGGACTGAAGATGATTTATTACGGGAGGAAGACGAAATCGACAGCAATAACTGAAGAGAGAATATTTTGCGAGAAATTAACTATCTAGTTCTCTTTGCGACTATTTAACTATGACTATGTGGCTATATGTAATTGCCTGTCTGATTCACTATGCAATATTATCAATAAATATATTTTTACAACTTGAAGGAGTCTTTAACTTGAATATAAATGTTGTCAATAAATATTCTACGATTTAAATATTTTTTTGCATAAAAAGTTTTTTCCTCTCGGATGCGTTGAGCTTTGAAGGTGCGGCTTATATTTTCGTGCGGTTTATAATCGGGCCAATACGGTACATAAAAAGAGTGTAATGACTACATAATTTATAGTCATTAAATTCATATTATGACGCATTGATTTACTGTAAATACTGCGAAATTTAAAATGTTTTCATTAGTTGTTGTTAATCATCAGAGACCGATTGATTCTACACTATATGTGATATTAAATGAATGACAATTTAAGATATCGTTCGATAATGCAGTGATAATGTTACATTTTTTCAGTGTTGTAATTTTCAGTTTAGTTTTAACATTCACAATGAAACGTTTAAGATGTACGATATCTAAATTAATTAATTTTTAAACTATGACTTAATTTACTCGAGAGATCGTTTTTTCCATCTAGAAATCCACTACAACCTCTTTGCGTCGAATAATCACACTTGTCTTGAGTAGAAACTTTTGTCATTACATTTTGCGAGCTTTGCTTTCAGGTCCGGGGTGAACCTATTCCCGAGATTCGGTGGTACCGGGATGGCTTCCTTCTCTCCGACAAGGGAGAGAGCGAAGAGGGAGACGAAAAGGAAAAGAAACGAATGGAGATCACTTTCGACGGTTCGAGATGTGTGCTGTCGATAAAAGAAGTGCAGGAGTCCGACACTGCTCGATACATGTGCGAGGCCTCAAATGCCGCAGGCCGAGTTTCGACATTTGCTCGCCTCCTCGTCGTCACGGATCCCAAAGTGTGGGCAGCCGACGGAAAACTAAGGAGATGGTGAGCCTCTGCGTCATATTCTCGGACTAGGAATAATTTCTTTCGTCTAACAAACTGTTTTTTTGGGGGGTTTTCATGTCAAGGAGAAATTTTTAAGGGCACATAATGTCGCATTTTATAAATTTTCTCTCAATATGTTGATAGTCATTTTCATAGGATTCAATAAAATAAAAATTGTCAAACATCCTCAAATAACAGTGCCGATTAATTACCTCACTGAAGTTGGCGAATTTTATCAGTGTACTATATGGTTTTGAGCCCAGGGCCCTCGAGCTTTGGGGCAGTGTTTTTCAAACTTTTTGCCTTGAGACCATCGAAGGAAGATACTAATGCTTGCGACCCTACCCGATCCCCAAATAAAGTGCTCTTGGATAGCGTTTTTAAAAATTTGCCATGAAAGCGATAAATACTACAAGATAAGTATTCACTTAATAATAGCAGTAAGTTTTGTATTTTTTTGCATTTCAGATTTTTATGCAACGAGTATTCTAATTTTTTTCATGAGCCTTGTGGTCCAGGTTATTATGACCCAGTATCGTGTCGCAACCCGTACTTTGAAAAACGCAGTCTTTTCAACCTTTTTGATAATACGGCCAACCTAAGCTACAGGAAATTTTCTGCGGGTCACCTATATATCAATACGTGTATATATAGGCACGAGTAAATTCTATATTATTGGATACAAACAGTGAGTTATTTAAAAATACATGAAGTAATTTATTAACATTTCAATTAGTAATTCATTGCGTCTGCTCTTTATAAAATATGAAGTTTTCACCATACTTCTGCGACGGTTTTTTAAATATCTTAAATGTTCTTAAATCTTTCGCGGTACACCTCAAATTCTTTTGTGGCCTACCAGTTGAGAAACACTAATCGAGAGGGCTGCGGATTCACCTAGATCTGCTTTTTTTACCAAATGATGAACAAAATATAGAGTAACTCCTACTAAAAATTATTCGAAGGTCCTTAAAATTTTAGAATACGTCACTGGGTAAGAATAATTTATTAAATAAACTTACGATGAATTTTTTCCAAAAATATATAGAATATATTTTTATTAGTCAAACCCAGTAACTGTTTTCAAAGAGAAAACTAAATTAAAAATTACAGGTTTCTCAAAATGTCATTGTGTACTAGATTATTAAATTGCCCGTAATGACTACGTGCATTACACGCGAGCCAAGTGCTCAGAGACTATTTGAACACACTGTATAGTGCTTGTGATGTAATTTAAAGGAACTTCTCGTCCTTCAGGAGGATGCAGAGCGTTGGAAGGGACGGAGAAGGAGACGGAGAGGTGGTCGGTTCGGCTTCAGTGTCCGCTCCGGGCGCAGAAGATGGTGATTTAGGTTCGGAGTGTCCTCCGCAGTTCACGATGCGTCTAAGGGATCGCCGAGTTCAGATGACATACCCCGTGCGACTCACATGCCAAGTTGCCGGGGTGCCAAAGCCAGAGGTCATCTGGCACAAAGACGGAAAACAAATAAATCCAGAAGAGGGTGAGTGGTATAAATGGTCACTTCCCATTTACGCTTTATAACGCACGTGCAATTCGCTCCTCGAAATCGTCACATGTAGCTGTTACAGAATTTTTTTTTATTTTTAGTACTTTTCATATAGAGAGGGAACGGTTATTCTTATTGTATCACAATTATTTAATTTATTTAGGATAATAATTTTCTTAAATGAGATTATTTATTGATTTTGAACATTAACTTTTGCATTTCTGTTGAATTTAGAACACTTCGCAATTCTTGGAAAAGCTGATATAGATCTGTCCACCTGTTTTTCTGTAAAACCAAAGGATATAACACATTCTAAAATCGATAATAAAAAAGTGGAGTAGTTCTGAAAGAATAACATAGACACAGACACAGACTGATGATGCGAACAAAACTGAAGATGATAAAACGGCTGAGGTCTATGTAAGACAGCAGTCTTTAGGTTCAGTTTGTTCTAGGGCAGTCAGGGATCATAAACATATTCGACCCTACAGCAAAAATTGTCAATAACATTTGGTGTCACTAACCTTTCTGAAGAAATGCTGTATGATATGTACATCTAGATGAATCTATTGAATCAATTTAAACGAAATCTGTCCATAAGTAGTCTCATGACTAAGCGCTAATTTTATATGGATGAATGAAATATTTATAATATACTATTAAAAATTTTGAGAGGCGAAGGAATATTTGAGCGAAAGATGCATTCTTAAAGTCGTATACATTTTGATTTATGGTTGTTGAATTTTTGCAAAATAGCGTGTGGCGGAAACGTGGTTGTGTAGGAAAAATAATAATACTTTATGGAAAGTTTTGAAAAGTGAACAAGAAGCACAATCCTTAGATACTATGAACTGATAAAGTTAATGAGAAAATTAACGAGATTACGAGAGAAAACATTAATAATACTAATGATAAGAGAGGAAGGCGAATTGGATCGGGTATTTTCTGTGGAGGAACTCCATAATTAATGATTTCATTTAAAGAAAACTTAACAGTAAAAGAAAAAATAAGGAAAGTTTCAGGTGAGAGATGGCTTGAAGAGGAAAGAGAGGTATCAACAACGCTTCCTCTGAAGCCGTAAAACATTGGCTCACTGTAATCTCTCTGCAGAGTCACATAAGATAAAGTATTGTTTCTAAATACGAATCGATTTCGATGATACGAGGATATTCATCCGAGAAAAGAACTTTCAGACGATGACTCAAAATACAAGATTATTTCCATTTATGGAGACTAGACCTAGTCTCATATGATTTTTAAATATCTAAATTCAACCACTCCATCACGACAATAGTCAGTTTCCACAGGCATGCAATTCGTAATACGGCTACACTTTATCCGCGTACCCTTAGAAATAGTCTAATATCAATATCTTCCATTTCAGACGACCGCTGGGCCATCACCAGCGACGAGGCGCGTTTCCACACCCTCGAGTTGAGCCGCGCCGTCGTCGAGGACAGCGGTGAGATATCGGCGACGGCCCAAAACGTCCACGGCTCCGTGTCATGCCGCTCCCGCTTGGTTGTAGACAAGGGCATCAGGGCGTACGTGGCCCCCGAGTTTCTGTTCCCTCTCGAGGGAGAGGTGGGCCCAGGAGGAGGCACCGTCGCAGTCGGCGATATGTCTCTAAAGGTGCCGGAGGGTGGAGAGATAAGGCTTCTAACACACGTGGAGGCGTACCCGTCGGTCGGTATAATGTGGTGAGTGGCCGAATGAGTTGCTTTATTTTTATTATTTGTTATGCACTTCTCTGAGATGTTTTTTAAATGTTCCTCCTTGAGAAACCCACGAAAAGACGCAAACGGCAAGTAGATCAAATATTGGGGGAAAAGGGATTCGGCTTTCACACTTGCGACAACGGACCGTAGCGCGACTTTTTGCCGTATTCACGAGAGTCGGTCGTATAAACGGATGGAGAGAGCAATTATAGGGGATGGAGAAAACTAGCCTAAGAGAGAAAAAGAGAACATTTTATTTAACTTACTACGAATGATGTAGATTATTTAAAATATTGGGAATGGAAATGTTTTAGGAGGAGATTAGCTGGATTTTTAAAAAGAAGAAGAGGCTCATTTCAGAATTGCTGTGATCTGTAGCCTTAAATGAGTGAAAAATGAGAGATAAATTCATAACTGAGGTTATCGCAAATAAGCAAAACCTCGAACGGCAAACTGCGAACGGCGAGGAATACCTGTATTTACATAGTTACGCTTTAATTATAAATTAATCTCTCGTAACGCTCTTTGAAACTATTCTTATCTTGAAACTAAATAAAATATTAAAAAATTACAAATATAAATTATGAAATTGAGGAGAAAGTATAAAATTGATAAGTATTGTGTAATCATATTCCTTAGTGCACTGGTGGGGAACCTTTTCTTGATAATTGATTGTTGCCAATGCTTCGGCGGGCCGGTTCAGAGATTAAATCGAAAGTCACCTGGAGATTCTATGATACCATACAAGTGAAAATCAATTCTAAATGCGGTTTTCATGGCTAAAGTTTCAATATCAAATGTTTTATTACTATAATTTCAACTAGGGGCCCGTTGCAGTACTTCCTGCAAACATCTAGAGACCCTTGCGTGAAGTGACCTAATGCGAGAGTTCCTATGACAAAAAATTGTTGCAAAGAGTGTTATTAGTTGGACCACTTTTATTACCCCTCTTAAAATAATTACATAGCTCACACCATTTTCATAACCAAAAACATTTCTACATGATTTAGACTGCCGGTACTCTATATTTTTTGTTTTGTTCGCTATTTCTGAGAGAGCTGGGCGCCGCCCCTAATCCGGGTCTCCCAAACTGACTTATATATCATTGCCAACCAAGATGGCCGACGCCGGCATATAATTCAGCCCAGGAAAACCCGTGAAGGGGCGTCGGCTGGATTGTCCTCGCAAGGGACGAAACTCCCTGGTCACCACATGTGACAATTCCTATATTGACTGAATTAACATTTTTTTATACATATCTTTAACAAATAATAACCCTTTACCCTTTCGTAGGGAATACATTATACATCGTATGTTCTGTGGTTTGTTAATAAGTAATCAATGCACCGGCCACGTGTCAATATCAAAATAAATTAATCACTAACATAATCAATAATGTCATTTGCTTAAACTGCACAATAAAATTTGCAAACGAAACGATATTTTCAATGTATGCGTGAAATATCTTTCTATTTGAAATGTTAAGTTGTCCATTATTACAATGCATTGGAATCGTTTCTTTTCTTCGCTACATGTTTCATTTGTTTTATATATATACACGAAACTTTTCACAAATTTTCAATCGGTTATTGTCCTTGATACGTTTGTTTCATTGTAAGCTAAGTGCAAATGCACTTGAAAGCCCGAGTCCAACAATGCAAAAATCCGAGATCAACAATTGAAATGTTGAAAAATCGGAGAATATCGGATATAAACTTAAAATATGAGCAAACACGAATTAAACAACAGAATCGAAAGTAAGAATAAGAATCTTCATTTCTTTATACGTGAAATAGTGTAAATCTCGAGGGAAAGTCTCGATCGTAAATTATTTAAAAATATTAAAGACTAAAGATCTACACATCGTATTCCAGCCAATTATGTGTTGATATAATGCAAAAACGAAAACTTTCCTGATATCATACCCATGCTTTCTCGGGAGACAACTACCCGCTTAAAGACTGCAAGAGTTCGCGCCGAGTATTCAGGCGAAAGATTTGTCGAAATCGAGGTGACCGTTCTTGATTTATTTGCGTTTATACTGGAAGGTGACATCACTCGAGACAAACTGTTTTTGTCCTTCATGCGTTTTATTGCAAGCTTAGTGCAAATGCACTTGAAGCCTCAGTCTAACAATGAAAAAATCCGTAATGAACAATGCCGGCTACCCTAGCAACCTCCCTTTTGAAATGTCGAAAAACCGGGGAAAAACGACTATAAACTTAAAATATGAGAAAACACGAATTAAACAACAGAATCGGCGATAAGAATAAGAATCTTCATTTCTTTCTGCATGAAATGGTACAAATCTCAAGTCAAAGTCTTCATCGTAAGATATTTTAAAATGTTAAAGAATAAAGGTCTACACATCGTATTCTAGCCGATTATGTGTTAATCAAATGAAACAAGATGGAAAAGCATACTCCATAAATGGAATACACAGAGATTTCAAAGGCTTTCTTAATGGGAAATACCGTATTTTCTGGTCTATAACGCGCGCGTTATCTATACAAAAAATATAAAAATCGGGAAAAAACATCATGCGCATTATACAAAGGAAAATAAAATTTTATTGAAATCAATGCATATTAACTTTTACAATTCATTCGAAACAATAAAAATCATCACCTGCGTCAATGTCAAATGATTCAATAGCACTCATAATTTGGTCAGGCACATTTGAAACTTCATTTTCACAAGAATCACCTTCAAAATCTTCCGTGCCTGTCATAACTTTATCACTAAGAGCCTTTTCAAAACCGTTTTTTACACAGCCAACCGTCACAGATCCCCAACCCTCAACAATCCATTTACACATTTCTGCATAGGTAGTTAGTATATTGATGCACACCCGCTAACATCCAATCCTCCCACTTAGCTCGCAATTTTGACTTGAATGACTTGTTCACGGACAGATCTAGTGGTTGAAGTTTTTTGGTTAAACCACCGGGAATTATAGCTAGCTTTGAATATTTACCGACCACTTTTTTAATTTCAGGCGTCACATGACAACGACATGAATCCATGACTAACAGTGACTTCGGATTAAAAAAGGCAATTTACGCTTTCTCCACACAGTCCAACCAAACCCTCATCATTTCTTGGTTCATCCAACCTTTCTCATTTGCGGTTACTACAATGTCCATAGGAAAGCATTCTTTCAGCAGTCTTTCGTTTAAAAATCACCATGGGAGGAAGCTTAGAACCATCAGACATTGCACACAAAACAACTGTAAAATTCAACTTCTCATGCCCAGTAGTTGCTACGGAAACATCTTTCACCCCTTTTGGGTTCACAGTTCTAGCACAAGGAAGATCAAAACTCACCGGAACCTCGTCCACATTGCCGACATGCATTGCATCAACTCCAGACACGTTTTCTTTCATATATTGTCTAAACTTAATCATTTTCGCCTCCCAGTCCATCGGTAATTTTTGGCCGATGCTTGTCGATGTACGAACACACAAATTGTTCCTCCTCATGAAACGGAATCCCCAGGAAGGATACGCTTTCAAGCCCACGATGTCCATCTCTTGAGCAATGCATTTCGCTTGCAATAAGACCCTCGTTGTTGAAATCCTAATGCCTTTTGCCCTTTCTCGTATCACCCACTCATACAGTTCTTCCTCGAGTTCTGGCCAAAAGCATTTTCTAAAACGCATTGCTCGTTTTTTCCGATGCAACTTTTTCAGCACCAATTCGCCTTTACGCCATTCCCGTACACTTGATTCCCCTACGTTAAACTTTCTTCCAGCTTCACGATTTCCTTTTTCTATAGCGAAGTTAAGACTTCTAATTTAAACTGCGAAGTGTATGATTTTCGCTTTCGCATATTTTCGTTTTCCATGGTAAATTAAAAACTTTTTCAATACTGACGCCAAGCTAATTCAAGATTCAATAAGACCATGTGGTGTACAGTGAAAACAACTGAATAACGGAAAGCCACAGCAAATTTTAATTGATTAATTTTTTTCAGGAAGCGCTTGTTTCAAATAGATTTTTTTTTACTGCGCGTTATCTATACATTTGTACCAGGTTTGAAGAAAATCACTTGCGCGTTATCTATAAGGTGCGCGTTATAGACCAGAAAATACGGTACGTATGGAACGGTATCGAAAGATTAGGTCATTCTCGAATTTTTAACCCCGAATCTATAGTCTCGGGGACTATCTTGTAGTAAATTTTATTCTCTATCCAAATAAATTTTTAATCTATACCTCAGACAATATAGGAGAATGGTAGAGAAATATATGGATTTTTAATTGTTGTTTGCTGAGAGAACCGTCTTAGCGATCGATGTAAACAAAATATGCGATGTTTTGATCGGGATTTTCCCGAATTTTTATCTCCGAAACCATAACTCGTATTTACGTGGCCTCGCGGAATTTCTTGTAGTAAATGTTGTTCTCTATCTGAATAATTTTTTTTAATCTATACCTTTCAGATCATATAAGATCTAGGGAGATAAAAGTTTCATATTTCATTGTTGCTTGACGGATGCCATTTAACGAGATACGAGTATAAGTTTATTAAAATAATTATGTAAAGTGGAAGTTCTAATTGACGGATTCAGTTGAAAATCACAATTTGGCGATAAATTTTAATAAAGATTACTCATACCCAATTAAATTAAAATCCGTCCATAGGTTTAGGAGATGAAAGTTCGACGGACGGACGGACCAGACGTGCCCATAAGGGGTTCCGCTATTACAGCTTCGCTGGTAAAGAACGCCTAAAAACGAAAACTATCCTGGCATCGAACCCATGCCTTTCCGGGGGACGACTACCCACTTAAAACCTGCAAGAGTTCGCGCCGAATATTCGGGCAAAATATTCGTCTAAATCGAACCGACCGTTCTCGGTTTATTTGCGTTCATGCCGGAAGGTGACGTCACTCGAGGCTTCGGACGCAGGCACGCAGGCAGAGACAGCGGTTATAATATCTTCGATTTAAAAAATATTAATTTTTGTTTTCTAAATTTTATGGGTCTTTTGTTGATCATAGCTTCGGGCTGCATTAAACACTCTTGGGGGCAACCCATGCCTTAGTTTAATGCAGTTGAAAGTAATCAAATATTTGTCAGAAAAAATATATTCTTTACACAAAACACTTTCATTATCATTGCAATCCTGTTGATTCGGACTATTATTACACAAATTTATTTAAATCGAATTTTCGATAACTCGGAAAAGAAAATTTTCCTCTTCCGTGTTCATTTACGTTAAAAATAAATTCGGTTGCACGAACTCTTTGTTTTCCCCTGAGGCCCAAATTATCTGGGCTCTGCCGTATAAACGAATATAATAAGCAAATCCGAGAGGCAAAGAGAAGATGTATATCGGAAAAGAAGTGGGAGAGAAATATTTAGGACAGGGCATAGCTTTTATTGAAAGAATAGGGTTGCTGAGGCAAACGTTTAGAGGGCCAAACATTGTGGAATACACGATAAGAAAAATAATTCACCAGGTATCTTAAGAGTTAGAATAAGAGTTAGGGTTTAATTTTCAGGTAAGGCATGTCGAAAAGTAGACGTCATCTAAAGTTTATATTTCTGGAGTTAGTTTAAATCTTGATTGAAAAAGAGAAGCGTAATTTAGAGTAATTTCCCTATTTAATATATAAATAATAGTGTCTGATCGTCTGTCCTCCATGCATTCGGACACCGCGAGAGCCAGCGCAAACAAATTTTGCAAGGAGACCACCATCACTTAGGAGAAGGTCGAGGGCTATGTTTGGATCCGATTTCAGGATCCCGAATCCGATTCCGGGAGCTTTACTTTTTTCCCATTAGAATAGCATTTTCTCGGACACCAAGATTTGCAATCCTGCAGAAGGTTGAGGGAGTTTGCTTCCAATCCCAAAGACTCAAGCGCGACTTCAGGAGCTTTTATTTTTACCATTCAAATAAAATGGGAATGAGTACAGCTGTCGATTTTCATATAGGTATTAAATCGATACACACATTTTCAGGCGTTATATACCAGCGAAGCAATAATTAAATACCATGTTTCTCTCACATGCTCTTATATAATCTGTGAGATATAGATTAAAACATTTATTCTGATAAAGGGCACCACAAAAAATCAGCGGGACCACATAATTACGACATATAGTTTCAGAGATAAACATCCATCTTTCGATACTGTTGTATATGTATTTTCCATAAAGAACCCCTTTGAAATCTCTGTGTATCCCATTTATGGAAATTCGACGCTTTTTTAAGCTGAAAATCTCCGGTGCTCACGGCGGCCACCAAATACTCCAAATTTTGGAACTGTTAAAAAAAATATATTTTCGAGCTGAAGATCAACGAGGCATTGAAGTGACAGGATTCGAGTCCAGGTGCAATTTTTCTCTCGTTTATGGAGCTTGCGTGTTAAAAAATTCTCGAGTTTTATCTCAGAATAAATAATTTATTCACGGATCAAAAAAATCTTCGCGCCAGTCGATGTAGACAGGATACGCAGTTGTATGGTCGACACTTTCTCGATTTTCTGTCTCCGAAAAAAAGGAGTAATTGCGCTCTCATTGACTTTTTTGTGGCAAATGTTGTACCTTTACCGAACACATTTTCTAATCGGTTCTTCAAAGATCATGTAAGGGCTAGGGAGAGGAAAACATGGATTCATAACTGTTGTCCACGCAAATAATCTTCTTAGCAACCGATGTTCGTAACATACGAACTTTCCCGCGGTATTGTGATGGATGAAATGAACGCTCTTGAATTGTATCCATGCACTTCTGAGGAGCATAAAAAATGAGAAAATGAAATGGAGAATCACAGTAGCCCTTGAGTAAACGAAGTTACCCTGAGATGCGTGTAGAACAATAGAGAAGATGAGTGAAACGTACTTGACGTTTAATCGAGAACAACATTACGTTTCCTTGGCATCGATAGAGTTTCACTTAAGAAAACGCAAAATTTTCGTGTTAGAACAAATGTGTGGATATCTTCTATTCCAGGCGAGAAATAATTGGAAAAGGGTTCAGAGAGCATTTTGCGCTATTCAGAATAGGCGAATCATAGGTAATCATAAGGGTGAAGTTCCCCAGTTTGACACATGAGAAGTATATTAAGTCCTCCCTATACGTCGAGTATGTATTCTTGAAAACTGCGACTTATAGCGAAACCTTTTTTTCCCGTAGGCATTATGATAAAAGTTGGGATTACGTTCCTGTCGGACATTTTGTGTCACATTTGAACCATTTTCACCCCAAATAATTTATTATAATACTCTACATAAGACACAATATGTAAAAATAAGCTAAAAAATTTGAAAAACCGATTTAATACATAATTTTCCCACATGAAAACAGTGGCCTGGGACAATTCTAAAGTTGAAACTATTGCATAATACTGTGACCAGGTACAGGTGCTCTCGGCAGTGAACGGATGAACACATTATGCGACACCATATGAGATGGCAAAATGGAATGAAATTACATAAATAATAATAAACATGATATTAAAAAGACGACTGAAGGTATTTAAAGTTATAGTAACATTTTATATATTGAAATTGGAATTCCTTGAATTTCGGCTTTGGCTCTTCACAAACGGCGTATATGCGAAGCAACGCAATTCGCTACGAAGAACGTTCCTAAATTCATTGACGACGTATATGCGAAACGTTTATCGAAGCATCATAGAGGGAATTGCTGTATTGGATTTATCCGGGCAACACCAGGTACTTCAGCTAGTTCATATGATATTTATAATTAATACTCTTATGCTAACAGTGTTTGAAAGACATTAAAATGTTTCATTTCTTTGTTGTATTATTAGGCACAGAGATGGCGTTCGTCTTCGCCCACGTCGGCAAACCACTATGACATTGGACCACGATGGCAGAGTAGAACTGGTTGTGTCTGGCGCCACTGCACGACACTCGGGTCTCTATGAATGCACGGCTACGAATGAAGTTGGCAGAGCCACCACCTCTCTGCGTGTCGCTGTTGTCTCATCAGACGGCACCGTGCCCGGACACAGCGCTGCGTCATCGTTGCGGCCAATACCAACACTCCTGCCACCAGAGATACCGTGAGTACAACTATTACAAACCCCGATTTAGAGCTCCATATATAGTCCCACCCCCGCCCACCGCCCATGAATCGTTGTGAACGAACTTCCATCTTATGATTACATGGAGCAAGCATATATCTCGATTTTTCCGCCACCCCGCTCTAACGCCAGTATCAGTGATGGACAAATGGTTGCGCTAAATCGGGGTTTGACTGTAGTTTGAGTGATCGCAAAGAATTAACCTTCAGTCAAAAAATACATTCGGATAATAAGGCTCTTAATGCTTCACGGTTAGTTTGGTTTTCATTGACTGTTAAATAAAGTTTAAATGGAAGTGCTACACATATAAATAAAAATATTTTCTCTTACGGTGCCTAAAGTTCCTCCTGTTGAAAGCATTGGTTATATAGAAACGTATTCCAATCATCCATATGGGCAAATATTGTGTGTTTTAGCCGAATTAATTTGCCAGAATTTCTATCAATCTTTACACTTGCTGTTAATTAACAAATATACTAGGGACTCTGTCCCTACGCGCAGCGCGCGTCAACCCCGCCCTCCACTCGATCCAGGGATTTTTTTTTAAATCTTCTCTTATCAAGATGTTTTTTTTGCTAAAAAATGCCTTTTCCTCTGGCGCACCGTTTCCAAAATATAAATTTTTAAATATTTTAAATGGGCTCCACTTGGTTTCAATATGACGGATGAAAATTAAAATAGTTTTCCTATGGTCTCTTAGCTGGTAGAAACAAAATTTCGTTTGCCTCATATCTGTATCACAACCAGTTCTTGAGATACAGAGGGAGATGGACAGACACTTGGGAAATTATATTTCGGATTTTATTCTCTAATTTGTTATAGAGACTATCCCCTTTCAGGTATATATGGTTATCAAAATATTCAGAATACCTTTTAAAAGGTCAATTGTTAAGCACCGCAAATACCGTAAGATAGTGCGCACTTCTTTTACAAATTTGTTGAAGTTAAATTTAGAGCTCGCACCGCAAGAGGGAATACTATTCCTTTAGTATTTTAGTGTAAATTTCCAGTCAGCGCATCTGTTTTCGCAATACAAACTCAAAGATAGGTATATCCGCACATATTCATTCTTTTTATTGATTTCGGTTGATTATGTTGATATACTTAATAATTAAAAGGCAAATAATTACAATTTTATATTCAGCACATTCCAATCGAGTGTGCAACAATAGTGTTCTTCTATAATCCAAATTTCCATTTTTTCCTAAAACTGATCTTTGCTTTGAATCGAGCAGTTCGTATTTCCGACATTCCACTTTACAAGGGCATATATGTGAAGGTGAGAGGAGAGTGTGTGAGAGAGAGAGAGAGAGTGAAATTTAGCGCTTCAGAAACTAGTTTCCGTGCATTGTACTTCCGCCTGTCCTCTGACATCCCGAACAAGCTCTAGTACATTAAAACCAGAGACGCAGCATTTCTTAAATGTAACCACGTGGATACGGAGTCAGCTAATTCCGTGGACTCAATCCGCGAAAAGCTTGAAGTAATATTAAGCGCATTCAATTCTCTATGTTTAATATTCAAACGCAAGCGCCTTACACGGAAAACAATCAATTTCTTCATTCCAGTGTATCGATTTTTCTTTTACACGATATCAAAAAATCTGTTTCGCGCTATACGAGGATATTTACGGTATTCAGAAAGTACTTACATTATTAAGAGGTATGTTTAGATCGATGTTAATCGCATCAAAGGATTTTTTGTATGGATCGGTGCTAAAAACCATTGCCGAAATTGATTTCAATTCCTGGATATAGGTATTATGTCCCTCAATCGCATAGTTTTCCCAATTGGGCTCATAACTTCTATTTTCCTTTCTGGTTTTTTTTCACAGCCAACCTGAACTTGACGAGAATGTAGCTCCTTCTGGGAACACTCCGCTAACGCGTAGTTTACGGAGTTGCTATTATCTTATTATGTAATTTTCCGTAGGTAGCATAAAAATGTTTTATTATCCGTGGAATTTTTAAAATATCATTCAGAACATGTATATTAAATTAAACGTCACATGTAAGAATTGTTATTCTTACTTTATTTATTATTACTTTAAAATTTTGACTCATTGGTTATAACTGAAAAAATATTGAAAATTTGTCGGCTTAGTATTTGATTTATGATTTGTAATGTGTTTAGATAAATACTACATTCTTTGAGCACAACATGTAAATCACTGAAAGTCTTAATTCAATCTTATTTGGTAAGAGGATATTTCCGTTTTGAAAGCTTCCATTTATATTACAGAACTTAAATTATTTCGACCAATCATAATCTCCAATTTAACCTTATTATTATATTTCAATTCGCAGATACTCCAAGGTCCCAATGTTTTTGACGAAGCCCCGTTCTACCGAAGCAGAAGAGGGCGACACCGTAATTATTCATTGCGAAGTGATAGGAGATCCAAAACCGGAGGTTATATGGCTCAGAGATTGGCTGAAGGTAAGATTTTTACTATCTGGACCCAATTTAATTAGCAGAAAAATATCTTTGCCTTTCAGTTGCTGATTATTCTCGTGGTTTGAATCATCTAACCGCCTTAATTTTAACTTCAATTCGGATTATTATACAAGATAATTTATCTCTGTTAAATTATTGAGATTGGATTTTATTCTTGGAGAATAATCGTTTAAAATGAGTACTTAATGGTATATTTCATGGAGGCAGAGATTCATTTTTACGGATAAATTTAATCGCCAAAAACCAAAGGCCAAAGATATTATTTGGACACGCGACATCTGAGTTTTGCTCTCAAGCGGGTAATCGATTCGGCGCGCGGTCACGAAAGAACTTAAAGAAACCTTTTACCTGTAATTAATACTTAAATAGTATATCATTCAAACGATATTAACAGTGATGGAAAACGTTATGCGTAACGTAACGAAATAACGCAATAACAAATTGAGTATTGAATAACGTAACGAAAAACCTTAACGAAATTTTCAAAATTAGTGTAACGAAAAACGTAACGAAAAAAGGAAAAACAAAAACCTTTATTTCCATTATTATATCCATGCGCAACGGGTCGGATTTATATCAGTTCGCGTGAGAACTGAGAGAATTTGGAAGAAAATATTTCCTTCTATTAGAGGAAAGAGACAGAGAGAGTGTGTGATGGAGTGGGAGACCGAGAGCATAGAACCTGATTTATCACGTGGTTTCGCGGATATTTATGACTTATGTTACACATTGAAAAATTATGATAGTGATCTAGAAGATGAAAAGTTAGCGAGTGATTAGATAATGAAGGAAAATTCTTGTCTGAACTTTTGGCTTACACCCCATTTTCAGGGTTTTTTTATAAATTCTACTGTTATCGTTCTGTCCGTCAGTCCGCCCGTCTAACTTCCGTGTCCGGTGAACTATTTCTACACCAGTCAAGTTAGAGCAACTAAATTTTGAGGCATTGATAATGGCCATAAGTTCTTCCCGCGTTTGAAATTCTGACATTCCAGGGGCAGCCTAAGGGATGTGATGGGGTCAATAAAAACCCGCCCTTAATACATATCTGATTCATAAGTTCTTCTTTCCTTACTTGTTTAATTTTGATGATAATCCGTTAGGATAAAACTTCTCAACGCGATTACTTTATTGTTGAGGACAAAAAAGACTATGTGAGAGCGTATTATTCCTTTGTACTGTAGTTCGTATTAAATGATGCAATTCATGAACAACTTGAAGGATATTCCAGGTGAAACTAAAGAAATTCATCGCTAGCAATCTCTTTATTTTAGAGCCAGATAAAAACTTCTTCAACTGAAGAATTTCATAAAATGCTTCATTCGATATAAGTATTTGATGGATTAACGTCAACGGAGATGCAACAATAACCATTCAAAATCCAGGATCTTTAGGAAATAAGGGGGAAGACGCTTAAAATGGGGGAAGAAACGAACATATGAGGAAATGATAAGGAAAGAGGAATTTTTGCTGGTCTTTTATATTTGTTTGGATTAATTAAAAAGTTACCCTAGAACAGGTATCGTGAATAGTACATAAAATTGCGCGGTAAAAGTTTGAAACTGACCGCCTCAGTTACGTATCGACGTAGCAAGCCAGTTAAATGAATACAAAAACAGTTATATATATATCCTCTCTCCGACCAATACGCCATCCGTCTTGACCTTCTGTGACCTCAGTCGCAGATGCGGCGCAGTCTGCTCTTAATGGACCTGCCTTGTAATGTGCCCGATGCATGCTAGCAACACCTTATTCAGACGGCGTATGCTATGCAAAATGAAGGATGGTGCGGAGAGAGAGAGGGAGAGATAAAGGAGTGTAAACAGGAAGGAAGAAACTGGGCGCCAATGAACCATCCCATAAAGCGCTTCGCGCTATTTATTTGTTTCATTCGCGTTTTATTCCTATCAACAGGCTTCATTGATCGAATCTTGCGTCAGAAAAAAGAAAGAAATGGAAAAGACACAGAGGAAGTATTTCTCTCTCTCTTTCTACCTACCTCCATTTCTTAGGCGGCTTTTAAAATGAAGCGAAAGAGAGAGAGAGAGAGAATTCGCATTTCAGATGCTGGGGAGAGTGTAGCACTCGTACGAACAGATAACGTCCTTCATTCGGGCAGTGATTTAGAAAGAGAAAGAAAGAGTGTGTTCGGTCCCATTCTTTCGTCCTTGAAGTTCGCATCGGCAGAGGGTTCTTTTTTCATTTTTATTTTGGCCCACGTGGCGTTTCGATCGGAAATAATTCAGAGAGAATGCTTAGAACGTACGCCCACCCTTCCAAAACATTACGCACGTGTTGCAAGGAAAAATTCGAGGTCCCGCTGCAAAAGCAGTTTCAATGTGAACAAATAGCACATTTCAAAACATCCTGGAAGACCTTGCTATGCCTAAGAATGGATTTACTAGGCATAAAGAATTGCGTCGTTAGATGTTCGATCGAATGAGGGAGTGAGACATCCGAATGGTCTTTAAATCGACGAAACAAAAACTAAGCCGATGGAATTATTCTGCGAATGAATGCATATGGACGTTTCCCGTACTTAATTCCAAATCCTGCCTAAAATTTATGCATTAATGATAGCAAATATCGATTCGATATTTTGATATTACTTAATATCCAGTGATGGCAAACGAAAAAATATCGTTTCGTTACGGCCAAAAAAATGATATCGTTTTTCGTTATACTCAAATTTTAATTTCGGTTTTCTTTACATTTAACGTTATAACGAAAAATGTTAGTACAAATTAATGAAATTGAGTTAATTGTTCATTCATATATATAAATATATATTTTTTATTTTCTTTATGTTTGCAACCTACATCAGAATTCATACAAATACTAACCGGATGAAATTGCTGATCAGTTGTTTAAAAAATAAGATATTTCTGAATGAAGAAACCTATATCCTCTGCAACATTGATGACAACAGAACACCTTTGTTACAAGCCCTTAGGCAGTGATATTCGGCACAAACTGAGATGACAGGAGTAAACCCCCCATATCCGGTTTACCACATGAACGGTCTTGTTAAAACATCAAGCATCAAAATAATTGGACATAAGTAATTATAATTTTAGGGTTGCATCGTAGATTGTGCACATCCAACTACTACATGCAAAATTACAGCTTCCCGTCTCGTCTACGCCCGCGGAGTGATGTCTCTGTTTGGATAACTCACCATCTCTTTAACAATTTGCTTCACGAAAAAAATTCAAAGAAATGTAGAATGTACAACTTTTACTGATATGACTATCATAAACATGCTATTTCATCCAAAAAAATTGAAAAGCTACTAATCTTCTTTTGACAATTTCATTAAAATTCCGAATATAAAATTTTCAGTTGATCGTATAATATTTCCTGTATAAATATTGACAATGATGAATGTATTCATTTAGGTGTATTTAAAAATATTAAAATAATATAATAACAGGATTCTACAGGACATTTTGATGCTAGAAACACGACATTGAAATAGGATGAATCCATGACCTATGTTATGAAAATATGCAGAAAATGATAACACCAAACTTAGGGATGGAAATATTTTTATTATCTAGGGAAACAACTTAAAATTTATATTTTCTCATTTTTCATTTGTTTATATGTTTAATGGAATTAAGTACTAATTTAAAGTATCATTTTTTAAAAATTGATATTGTTTACAATCTCATTTTATGGACTAACATTATGTAATAAACTAACTGTTTGGAGGATTGACACAGTCTAACAAAAATACAATGAAGTATTAAACAAATGAGGACTACTAGTTTGTATCTAAATAGTCCATTTCACTTGAGAAGATACCTAAATCATCTTATAATGTTATAAACAGTCTTTTAACATAAACCTATTGAGTATATGCCTACTAATAAATCGAGAGATGGTCGCATTTTCTTGATCGTGTAAAACCGAAAGCGTGCACAACAAGTCTGTGTCAATCAAGAGATAGTCGCATATTCTCGACTCTGTAAAATCGAAACCGTGTACATCAAGCACCGTGTAAATCGAGGAATTGGTGCATATATCTACCGTGCAAAGTAAGTATCCATTGATTGCCTAGGGCTGGTTCTGTGTGCAATCACCTACATCCAAGAGACATTCGCTGGAAAAGGAATTCCTTAAATGGTAATCCGCATCGGTCAAAAATTTTCTTTTGCAAAAACTCGAGAAAAGAACAAAAGAAACGTTCGGAGAGAGGAGAGCGTTCTTACGTTTTCCCGATCGCACTGGGCAGTGGCGTCACGCGCGGCGCGATCGGCGCGGGTGGTCGGACAATTTTTCTGTCACGGCCGTACTTTCTCGCTCGTCACCTCTTTGAGAGACACGACTCCCTGGCGAACACATATCTCGAGAGGAATGGGACAAGGTGAAGATTTCTATCGCAGATGTTCTCCGAGAAGCTCTCAGCGTTCTCATCGTCTGTGAACTCCATCGAGGAGCGGACTAAGATGGTGGTTCGAGTGCGCTCTGGTGTTCGCTCGCGAGGACGAATTTATTGCTCGGAAGGCTTGCGGAGTGGGATATGTTTACAGGCGATGGCCTCAGCGAGAGGGGAGGATAAGAGGGCGAGGTTGAGGAGAAAAGAATAAAGTTCAATTTCCAATGCGTAGGAGGCAATAGCGGATTTGTAATTAGGCCAAAGTAGACAATGGCCTATGGGCGGCGAGATTTCGGGGTGGAAATAAAAAAATTATTATCACGTAGACTTTTGATGAATTAAATATAATCCGCAGACGGACGGATGTGCAGACAAACCATATTTACGAGCGATTTTTTAGAAAAAAGTGCCAAAAAAGGGGCTGAAAAATAATTTGACCTAGGGAGGGGAAGTTTCCAAATCCGCCACTGGTAGGAGATGAATTATTTCTAGTCTTCAGCGCCTTGCGGGTTTTTCCTATGAGGAGGGAATTGAGGAGAATCTACGTTTTGCTTAAAGTGAAGGAAAAAATATTTCATTCGTAGAGAATGTCATGAAGGTAATTTCTCGCTGCGAACGGTCCAAATAATTTATTTAAGTTGCGAGCGAAGTATGGTTTTCATTCGTCACTCCTATTATTCAGTGCTGCTTATAGGCGCACTATTTTCTGAAAAGTTATCTGCCTTTTTAAGCATTTTAATGGGTGCGAATAATTAATTATTGAGATAGTTGATATATACAACAGTTAATAAAAGCTAAACAGTTTATTGAAAGATAAAATTTTTGTAATTTAGTTTGACTTATAATATAGTTTTATTTAGGCTTGAAAATTATTTTTGCGGTTTATTTTTATTAATTTTGCATCTTAAAATATTAAATTATTAAATGAAAATACTCAAATATATTTATTACTGTATTATATTACTAAATTAACCGTATATATTTAAGGATCCGAGTCGCCTGGTTTATTTGAACCAAATTATCTGTAGGATTCCAAAGATTAATAATGATCAGTTTTAACCATTTACAGACAAGATTACAAATTGTAACCGGAGTCCATTTTGAACTGTGGCTTTTTACCTTATAAATAAAAAGCATGAAATAAACGGTACACATCTATTTGCGCATATAAAACTGCTACTTGAGAAAAAATTATATTTTTTGTACTTATGCATTCAACCCGTTCCAATGCTCATTTTTTCGTAGTTAGGTTATTTTTACTTTGTGGATTTCACTTGTAATTCAAACCCGCTACTTATAACGAAGGAGTTATGTCCGCATGCCTATATGCTCAACTCCGAGCTTATTTATCCCGATTTAAAGACTTGTAACGCCCATATGGCTAAGTATCGGATCGAGCACTTTACGTGATTAAAATCTTCAAAACTTTTCAGAAAGGCAGAGAGAAAAAGTTGGCACGTTAAAGACCTCAAAGTCATAGAGAAGAAATCCAGTGAGTCAGTTCTGCGCACTTGTTGATGCTTCCGCGTAACGTATCACATATCAAAACAAATCTCTAGTATCAAGGCGCATGCGTAAAAACAGTCTTCATATTTAATGGATTGGGAGGAAAGGGAGGTTTGGGTAGAAACTGAGAGCTAAAGGAGGGAAGGTAAGGGGGCTGTAGGTTTTTAGGAGGTAGGATAGCGTCCGTGGAAGTCAGAGGAATACGCACGGGGAGAGAAAAGACGGAGAAGGGAGATACTGGAGTGAGAAGAGCTTGGAAATGAGGGAGAGGAAGGACGGGGAGGGAGGAAGGAGGAGGGCGGCTGGCCGATGGTGGATGATCCGGGTCAAAGTTCACGCCGGCGATGACGTCAGGAGCGCCAGGAGTCGGTGGAGGGGCGAAAGGTGGGTTTAGGTCGTTGGATGGTGGTTTTTCGAGTGGATGGGGGTTATAAAAGAGAAAGGGAGGCGATGGCCTTAACAGAGGGCGAATGATTTTCGGGTGCGATACCAAAAGGGGCGGGCTGTTATACAAAAAAAGAGTAAAATCGAATATATGGAGTCGGCCGACCCTCGAAGTATACGTTATAAGTTTCGCGTGATCGGATAGAACGGTCGAAACGACGGATGAAAATATCGTTTGGAATCGTGACCGAAGGATAAAGATGGGGGTTGATCTAAACGAATGAAAGGGCGTGTTGTTTGGAATGCTGGATTTCCTGGCGCATGATGTAATGGTGGCTTTTAACTCGATTGAAAGTTTTCACCCGTGTGGCGAATCTCAACATGTCGGTCGCGTGTGCCTTCTCCGTTTTCCAAATTAGGTAAAATTTCTCATGTAATTCCAGTTACTTAATGCTGTTGAAAGACTCATCACAGTCATTCCAATAACGAGCTTTGTTCTATCTCTATTACGATTCCATGTGAAATTTGCAAATATATTCACGTATCTCCCTAGTTTCTCTGATATTTTTATTGAAGCTGACTTTTTTTTAGATATTAGCCAAGAATCATGTCAAATTACAAATCATAATGAAAAAATTACAGCAATAATTTTTTATCTTTGTCGTAGGGACAAATTTTGGCAGTTTTTATATTTTATTATTATCGCGGTGAAGAGTTCCCGGGTTTCCAGCCAGGTGAATATGGTGTCAACCGACGTTTCGGCACCTTCCTCAAGTGCCATCTTCAGGGGTCTCATGAAGATGGCACTTGAGGAAGGTGCCGAAACGTCGGTTGACACCATATTCACCTGGCTGGAAACCCGGGAACTCTTCACCGAATCGATTCGCCAGGAAAGCATCAGATCTTTTTATTATTATCGTCATTTTGTGAGTTATTTTGGCTGTATAGATATATTCTCCTGCTTCAATATGTTTGCAATAAAATTCTTAAATGACGACTATCAATCCAAATTAATGAACAGGCTTTCACGGGCTTGTTTTATATTAACAAGAATATTTCGAACCTTTATCAATAAATTTTTCTCGCTCGATTAAATAATATCTCTATTTTCCCGCTTCCTTTTCTGTAGTTCGATCTGGCGTCTCTTTTCGAAAACATGATGCTGAACTCACGAGGGTAGGGGATATCCTTAGGCCGCGTTTTCTTTAAATTGTCAAGAACTACCAGTTCATCGGCCTGAATGGATGGTAGTAAATACATTTATGCCAAGCGTTAAAGCGAAATGACCAAGCCATAGCAGCTCCCTCCCTCTGCATTTCCTCTTGTACCGACGGCGCTGTGTTCGACTCCCTATACTATACTATCTAACGAGATCCAGCCTTGAGTCGATCCATTGACTTTCCTATGAGTACCCCGATCTTACGTACCTCTCTTCCTTTCTCTCTCTCTCTGTTTCATTTAAAAATTAAACTGCTGCATCCATTTGATCTTAAGCATTCATATTAGTTATTGATGCACTCGATTCTCTATTTTGCCTTTGCACTTTTATCGATTTTACGAAAGTTACTGCATTTTGGAATGAATTCGGAGTAAAAAATCAAGTCGCATGATGCATCTCGAGTAGACATATATATATATATATATATATATATATATATATATATATATATATATATATATATATATATATATATATGTATGTATGTGTGTGTGTGTGTGTGTGTGTGTGTGTGTGTATGAAATAGTTTGCTCCTAATATATTCCTTAACTTATCGTTCACTTGTTGCTACTTCTTTGTCACAAATAAGTTGATCATTTTTTGTAAGGGCTTCTTCGAATTTTTGAGATACCTATAGTAACATTCACTAACTACAATTAACGACCTCCAGTATGGAGATAAAAAAGCTCTTTACTCCCAGTCCTTGCTTAATATCTCAATCGTGTTCCTAGAAATTCCAACGGAAAGCGAATCGTATTTTTACTATAAGAAAAAATATAAAAATTGGAGATGCATCCCTTATGACTAATTTAGGCAGTATGTTCCTTAGATAGAAACAAATATGAATATATACGTTCCTAAATTAGATAATATTTTAACATAAAATAAATATCAGAATATAAAAGAAACAAAGCATACATTTAATTTAACTGTTTTTCTCTCTTCTGCCAAATTTCAGGTAGCGTCCGCTTAACATACGTCCCGTTTAATTACACCGAATGTCCGTAGGTACGCACATACTGTCTACTGATATCTACATCGTACTTAGGCAGGCTATATTGTCTGGTGTGTTTCCACATGTACGCTGTTGCTGCACCTTGTACGGTCGGCCATCTTGACTTCTAGGATTTGTTTGTGCTTTCATATTTTAAGCAATTTGAATGGAAATTTTAATCAGAGTGTGTGATAAAATAGCCAAAAACGACAATTCCTCGATCAACTCCCAAATCACTACCAAATCAACTCCTAAATCTCCTCCTGAAACTCCAGATAAACCCTTTCAAAATCCTCGGATAACAGCCCTCCTTCCAATAATTTCTCTTCTCCCCATAACAACTCATCAACTATTGCAAGCAAGTGGAAAATATGATTTCATGTAGGATATTATTTTTTAAATAAGAATTTATTCATATTTATGACGTTTCTATATTATAATTTTTTTTACATGCTTATATTTCATGTTTGGTACTTTATAAACGCAGTGGTACAGTATCACAGCTAAATTTTGGGTTAAAAATGTACAAACTTGTACGGTAACGCATCTCTATTTATAAAATGAGTTTATATGGTTATTCGCCGTCCGCTTAACGTACGCGTTATCAAGAACGCAACCTGTACGTTAAGTGAACGCTGCCTGTACCTCAATTTTCCTCACAAAATAAGCAATAAATGTCACTAATGTGCAATGTACATTGCTGTACGAAATATCTTTCAGGACACAGTAAGTATAAAACTCTGTGCGAAATGATTCGCGCGCTAACCGACCGCTAGCATAATGACGTCTACATTGCCCAAAGCATTTCGCGGTCCTCTGCTTGCCGTATCGCATCTCGTGACGGTATCACTTCAAGTGACTTTTATCATCGCGATCACGAACAAGTGATTAACTGCGGACTAAAGGACTTCTTATCTGACTCAATTATCTAGATCCTTTTGCACGACTTAATCGAGATCAGAAGACATTGTCTGAAGACGCTCAACATGAAAGGAGTTTTAAGTCTGTATATATGTATGTATTTGTTCGTACTACTCGGATCTCCTTCTCATCTCGCACAACCACGCCCTACTCGAATTCCAGAGATCATGCTGACTTGCGAGAAAAGGGAGTTGTATATTTGGACCTCTCGAACTCGAGGCATCTGCTTTAAAAAAACCTCTCTTGCGTTCAACGAGGCGACCTTTGCATTCGTCCTCTCACCGTCTCCTTCTTTCCCGTTCCCTTCTCCCGTCTTTCCCTCTTCCCAATTTCTCTTATCGCGTCCATCGAACAAAACCTTCCTCGCTTTATAGGCCTCTCAAATGTTGGCGACGATTCTTCTCCATTCCGTTCGCAACAGAAAATTGCCTTTCTCGGAGGTGTTTGCTGCTGTCGTTGGCTCTCGAGGTTAGCGTGATATACTGTGAATTTGATTCCAGCAAAATTGTTCTTCGCATTTCGCGTATCTTGCGAAAAATTAACGGTTTAGGTAGTGAGAGTGATAGAATTTTTGTTATATCGTATACCTATATTTATATTAATGGTTATGGTATTTAACATCGTTTTCATATAAAAAGAGTTTTAGAGGAAACAGACTTAAACATTTCAACGGGCGACACGCGGAAGTCTCATCGAGTAATTCCAAAGTAGATAAATAGCGTCCTTAATCGGTTTTTTCGGGCAAGTAGGAAAGCGATGAGGAACGATCACCGTTTCCAATCGCATCTTACAGATGAAATCACTTCTGCTAACATTCGGTAGATCTTTCCCTTTCCTCCATCCCGCGTTTGTCTCCATTTCCCTCTCTGCCTCTACGATATTTAATTCTCTGCTTCTCCAGCTTTCACTCCGTTTCGTGCTTGGATCTGCACTCTCACCCTTACCTTTCTGTCGCTAGACTCTCAAATCACAACTATACGCTCCTTGTACGTGAGTACGTGTCCATCCTCCGGCGTTACTTGTAAGGGAACGCGCTCTAGTTCGCATCGGTCCGAGTGAAACAGTGGCCCTCCGAATGCGTCCTCCCTCCGTATTCTCACAATTTGGCATTGTTTTTAAATAGTTCCACGGATATCGATAATGAAGTTTGAGCGGTTGACTCTGAGATAAGCGACGAAAGGTTTTTAAAAAATGTCGAACTTCGGCAGCGCAGAGTTTGCATTGTAAAACGGTATTTAGCACGAAGAGCCAGATCGAATCGGACAGGATTATGCTGATTGTCTTGCGTGGAGGGAAAGTGACGGAGACTCTAAAGATCCCGCCGAATATATCACGGTATAGAATATATCGTTGAGAGGGAAGGAATGTTATTTTTCTGATAAAATTAATTTTCTTCTCTTTTTTAAACAATTAATGCGTTTTTTCTCGAAACCTGACAAATTAAGTATCAGTTTTTGCTACAAAATAATATCCGAATTTTTATACCTTCATTAAAAATCATTGACCGTGGTTTCTGTCAACTAATCAATTCCAGTAACATCGAATTCCTGACATTAACGCCCGATTTAACCCTCTCATGGCCACTGTGCGATATACTTCTCAGGAAATTATTCCTATCATATCAGGCAATTATAATGCCCAAATTTTGTATGCTGCTATTTACTCGGGGCGTATAGGGACTTGGGAAAAATAAGTCGACCATTACTTATATTACTCAACTTTTGAGTTGCTGAACGATACCTTTGGTGAATACGTTGAGATTTTGGCATTTTTCTTGGCTTTTATGAGATGGGATTCTCTAAATTTATCATAATTCACTTAATTATATCCAAATATTTTATGAAATGCTATAATTTCTAATCTATTTCTCATCTAATCAATTACTATTTATAAATTCCCAAAATATAAATTTTAAAAAATATTTTGTAATTGATAATTTATTGGTATCTATAGTTAGCACATTTAAAACACAGGATACAAAAAAATAAAATTAAAAGGATTCATAATTTTGATAATAAAAATGATTTTTGTTTACTGATTTCACATAAGTAAACAATTTGGCCATGAAAGGGTTCAAGTAAGTGTCCAGTCTTTTTTCATGAAATGAATCGAAAACAAGTATTTACTGCGCCCTCTTATATTGGTTAGGTCTATCCATTTTATTTTGATATGTAGCGGGATCGAATCAAATTGATTACTCATTTACTTGCAAAACCGAAACGTTTTCCGCCTAGGCGCCTCTCTCAACTCTTAAGACACGAAATCTTTTCGTCTCCCGAGGTTTTATCTCTCGCGTCGTGATTGCAAGCGAGAATAATTCCGAGAGCGTGACTTCCCATTTCTCCGCCCTCAAATACCCGTATTTCTTTTCTCTCCCGTTCCTTCTATTCGCTATCTCACTATCACACACTTTCTGTCTCTCCCTTTACTCTCCAGCGCCATCTGTGAGTCACCGTCATTACACTAGCATCGCCTAGACTCCTCGGAAGTCACGCGCGCCTTCTTTTGGTCTCCGTGCAAAGCGCTCGAAAGCCCATTCTGTTATAAAGGGAGTGAAAGAGAAAGAGCGAAGGAGTCGAATCGATTTCGTGCGACGTAATAATGAGCTCTTGAAGCCGATGTTCATCTGTCTTCCCTACGTGAAAGCGACGAATCACGGTGCAAGAGAGTGATTTTAACGGGGTTTGTTGAATTGATAGATTATTGATCATCTCGGAAATAATTAATCTGGCACAAGGATTTTTTTGAGATTCTAGAATTTTGTTCTTTGACCACATATTTTAAGGCTTGAAAGTTCTGTGTACCTATTTGAGGCATGAAGCATAAAGTCTCGGTATTGTTAAATTGCTGCTCCTGGATGTAATTTAGGTAGATTTCAATGTTATTTAAAACTTTTGAATATTTAGAACTTACTGATCAAAACATTCATTTAATTCATGTTCATGTACTACGTGTGTATTTTAGTTCTATGAGAAATTGCGTAGTTCAAAAGACAAATACGCATGCCGCCAATTATTTAATATGGATCCATCATGTCTATGTTTGCACCGTACTAAGAGAAAGAGAAGTCATGAATGAGACGATCATGTTACCACAGTAAAATTAAAAAACCTTTTTAAATGTTTTATAATAATAATTGATCTATAGCTTTAAGTCTTGCTATTAAAATGTGTGTTACATTCTTAGTGTTTGGTTGTATTTTCAGTTTCAACGACATAATTAAGTTCTTTCTTAATGTGGCATTATCACTCCATGTATTTCGAAATTATCTATTTGTCCCATCCCAATTTGTATGAACTGAAACTCTTCAGTTTGTTCCACTCAACTGATGTCTTATACATATCGATGTTATAATTTTTATCCTGATATTTTACAAAGATTTCGTTAAGTCTTCATACATGCGTACTTTCTCTTGGGGTTGGATTTTTTAAAACTAAATAAGGCTTTAATTTTGAAACGATAAGTTAACTGAATTTTGAAATACAAAACTTAGACATCAAGTGTAGATACATTTCGATATTTACTAGGGGATCCGCGGGATCTTCGGCCTCGCTCAGACCACTTAGGGATGGTTGGGGGGGAATCACATGTTCAATATCATTACCGTCTTCATACACTGCACTGTACTTCACACAGCGGAGATGTAAAATTTTAATAGAATTGCCCTCAGCAGTAAAATATATATGAAAGAAATGTAAATCTAAAAAACTCACCAAATAAGGAACTAAAGGTAAATGAACCTGAGCCTTGTCTCCTCGTTGAGACAGCAGTTATAGTAGAACAGACAAACAAATGATCAGACAAAGTGGACAGGGACTCAACAGGAGAGACCGCGCGAACGCAAGTTGCGCGCCTCTGGGAGGCTCCCTGTATATTTTAAAGAAATGTTTATTTGACGTTTTCTTCAACGTTTGATGTTTTCTGTATGTACGTTAAGTTTCGTTTTGATTGGATAAGATTTAGAAATTAACGCAATGCGCTAACGCAAATTGCGCAGTAACTATAAGGTGTTCTAGAAAAACTATAGACAGTCGACTCTAAGTTATTTTTACATGCACACGATGTTTGGTGAAAATCAAACAAACGAGACAGCAGTTATCGTAGAACAGACAAACAGACAGACAAAATGCACAGGGACTCAATAGGAGAGACCTCGCTTCGCTCGGCCGATAAACCTCGAAGTAGATTGAATTTTTTACTCGAAAGTTAATAAATGTCTGCAAACAAACGAACATTGCTCTTAACCGCATTTGCTGGTCGGCTTGTGTCAAGTGGCCATGAAATCAAAACAAACGAAAGTCAGGTACTCAGCTCCCTTTCAAGATCAAATCGAAAGCTTTGATTTCCTTCCTTTTTCGTGCCGACACTCTTATCTCCCTCATTTCATCCCTCCACCCACACACTTTATCTTTCCTTCTCTCTCATACGCCGTCATAAACTTTACAATGAGAGATACATGACCTACCATTATCGTGTACATTTCCTCTCACCACTTATGCCTCCATAAACAAATGATTGCGAGCAAGAATGTGTTGAATGGCGCTTTCGGAATGTAGTAATAAGTGCACATAAACGCTCCTGTCCGAAATGACACGACGCGCATCTCTATCCCTATAGTTTTCTTTCTCGCTCTCTTAAGAGCCATTTTGGTAGAGATTTGCATGGATCCTTGGCTCTGTGGGATGGCGGGCGGGGTAGGAAAGGGAAGTAATTTGAGGATGGTTGGGGACGGACTCGAGAAATGAAAAGAAGGTCAAAGGGACGTACCATCTTTCGGAATGGAAAGATATTTTTTTGGATAAAATGTAACACTGTGCCGAGTCTTGAGTCACTTACATAAATAGAAATTAGCCTATTTGCTTACCTGACGAATACTTTCGTTAGCCTAGGATACTTTTATCTTTTAGCTCTTTTTAAGGTTATATGAGTTTTTTAGTAAAACGCAGATTATGTTAAACCAGATGCACGCATAAATCCCTTAAACATTAATTCCGATGGGATACTAATTATAAGAGCAATCAATATAAAAACTAAGGAGTCCTTAATATTTTAAATTTATATCTGAAGTGCTTCATTGAATATATCGCAGTGTTAAAAATGATTTCATTGTTTATAAATTGTTATTACGACAAGTCTAAAGGAAATTCTCGTTATCCACGAAATTCTAAACACACGACCCAACAGGAAAACGCCCACCAACAACAGGAGATCATAAAGAAGTCTTATGATAAATATAAAATATAAAAATCCACCACGCGAATACATTTATTTCCAAACCCGGTTATTTAACGCTTCAGTTCATACGATTTGATATAGAGATGGGCTCGAGCTTAAAATATCTCCAGAATTCAAGGCGATCGATTTCGGCACGATTATAAAACGTAGTTTTTCCTTTGGCGCTAATCCACGCGGATTTTTTAACGCTAGCCTCCAGGACTATCTCATTTTCGCGTGTGACAAGAGTTTTCCTTGTTGCAAAAGAAGATAAGATCTCGCATACGACTCCATCACTCGTCATAGGCGGTCCAGTTGCGACCGTTCCTTTCCAACGCCAAGGACGGGAGGCGGAGGCGACAGTTCCTTTTATCTCCGAAAGAAAAGATTTCGTCTGAGGAATAAGGAGGCGCGGGGAAGAGGCTAGGTCGAGGAGGTGGGCGGAGGAAGGGAAGGACGGAGGGAAAACGGAGGAAAAAGGGATAAGAGGTGGATAGGTCGCTATGTGGGGCTCTGCGGGAAGTCCACGACCACCTCTCATCGGAATTGTTCAAAGATGATTGATCGGGACAAGTGAGCGATGAGAGCGGGCATTTCCTTATAAAAAAAGACGATAACGAAATTCGTGAGTGGAGCAGGAGAGGATTTGAGGAGTAAAAACTGACGGCGATGATAGGTCGGCTGTCAGCGGACTAAGATCAAGTGTGGTTAGCAGTTTGATATGCGTGTGCACCAAAATGTCTAGTGTATGCCTCGCTGGTTGTTTTTTTAATAGGTTATATTTTTATTGGCTCGTTCGGTCGATAATGGATGGAACATATATTTTTAATATTCAGAAACGGCGCGATTCGTCGTTTCGTATCTTTTTTCTCGTCCACGATGTTGCGTGTGATTCGAGGTTCTCGTGTGTAGAGGGAATCAAAAAGTCGGGATTTTTTAGGGCCGTTATAGACCAAAAATTGTGGTATGGTTGTGTGCGGTTTTAATGGTGATTTGAGAGTTTGGTTAGAAATTAATTTCGCGGTTATTCTCAAGGCCGGTTACAAATAACTCAGACGTGTTTCCGCTGTTATTTTATTTATACGGGAATTTTTTACCTCCTCTTAAAAACCTACCAACGAAGTTATTTTTACTCTCATTATGGTGCTTTTTCTGTATCTAAGATCGCCATTAAATATCCTCTCTCGCAGGATTTTGAGAGAAATGACGTTATATTAGAGTTACGTCAGAAACAAAAATAACGTTATTCTCTATTAACTCGTAAGTAATGTACCGTGATACGAAATTGGGAGCATATTACACGTGAGAGAAAACTCATCGTTGTATTGTTAACAGTAAATCTTTATGCGATCCTTGAAAAATACTTTTGTCTGAATAAAACAGATACCTTCAAATGATAACCCAGATAAAAATGTATTCCCACATCAATCGATTAATTACGTTTCTTTTTGCGGGAAAAAGTTCGCCAAAGCTGTTTTTGATTACGCATGGACAAAATCGTGCTCGGTTATTAAGCGATCGACGGCGGTACTCCGCAAAAACATTGCGGACTTGAGAGGAAAGCAGAGAAGGGAGATATCTCTCAAGGGCATTCTGTGCGAGCATGCAACGCGAAATTTCCACTCGTCGCTCTGACACCCAAAGCTCGGACCCAAAATAAGGCCTCGTACTACGCACCTCGCTAAACCCTCCCTTCATCTTCGTCGAAAAATTTCGATGCGATTGTTCGCGGTCGAAAAACCGCTCCGTCTCCCTCACTCAATCATCACTCATCCCTACGTCAACCTCTTCACAAAAGAAGTAAAAAAAATCTCGTCCTTTAAAAACCTTGATTCGGGTCCTCTTCTGGCCGCGCTCCATAAATCCTTTTGATCTCGACCGAAAATGTTGAAGCATTTCCACTGTCCCTTCGGAGTAAAAACCTTTTTTTATCCGCAATCCTTCTTTCGCCATTTATGAAAGAGTCGGGAGAGGAGAGAGAGAGAGAGGGGGGGGGGAGATATGGGAAGCGAAGAGGGGTTGACAAAAAGGGGCGTATTTTATTTTTAAGACACCGAGCACCCTTCCCTCCCTTTCCCTCTCTCCCCACCGTGCACCGATCCGCCTTCTAGCATGGCGGACACCCGTCACTCAAAACCTCACCACGCTCCGCTCTCATAATTTCTTTTTCTCGTCCTCCCACTCTTTCCCCCATAGTTCGCTCCTTCCTTTTTAGCGAGTGATACTTTTTGGGCGTGGGCGTTTACACGTGTCGGTGACCAGGAATTACAATGCCTTCCCGTTGCTCCCACTGCTTCTCATTTCCCCGAATAAAAACTCTTTGTCCTCTCCCACCGCGCATTCGCTCTCTCTCTCTTTCACTCTCATATTCGTCTTCGTCCCCCCCCCCTGCCGAACTGCTTTCGTTCTGCCGTTCTTTTATGAATACTTTTTCGTCTTAAAGGGCACTGCGTGTTAAGGGGTAAGAAGCAAGATAAAATACTGTTGAGAGGGATCGACAAGAAATGTGGAGCAATCAATGATACGCATGCGATCGGGGCTGCAAAAATGCGTATAGAAACTCGAGGAAAGAGTAACAAAAAGAAAATTGGCAGCAAGATAAGGTATTGGTGAAGGTAAGGAAAGTAATGGTGTAGAGTTGGGTTAAGAGAAAGGTCATATAGACTCGCAGAAATTTAATGGCCAGAGTGAAGAATAAGTGATTGTGAGATAGCGTGGAAAGAGTTGGTTTCGAAGCGGAAGGGAGATGGGTGGCTAGATATGAAGGGTGAGGAAGAGAAGTAGAATTGGAATGGGAAGCGTGAACCGAAGATGGATAGATAGGTAGGGTGAGAGTGACGGGGGAATCAGCGATCTTAAATCTACAATAGCCATTAAACTTTGTTCCTCTTTTCCTACCACGGCTCTCAACTACATTCGACACGATCTGAGTTTCACTTTTCGTTCGTCATACGTTCTGTCGCCTTCTTCTGTTCTGTCTTTATACACATCCATCTTTCCCCTCGAGATTGCGAGAACGGTTCTTTTGGAGAGCTGTGGATCATGTCGAAGATCTTTATTGTCACCATAAGTGGAAGTACGGTTCCATTTTGAAGGGAAAGTTTCGCTGCTACCTTTATTAATTTTCAACCTATTTAATTAACTTAAATAGATTTTAGCAACGTTGATATTATTTTAATGATTATTTGTTTCAGCCACAATCTCGTTGATCGAAAGTATGTTTATCTTTTGATTACTAAAACATTAAATTTGCACTTGAAAGATATTTCATAGGTAATCTACTTAAACACTTAAGGCAATTTTTAAATATAGTTTTTCTGAAAAATTTATCCTAAAATTAATCATTATTTACACTCACGGAAATGCTTTATCAGAGTAAATTATGTATATTACAAATTGAACGATATAATGCGTAGAAACTCTTATGTAACGTTTTATGAGTAATAGCTGTTTTCAATTATATATTGTTGCATTAAACTTTTGCTAAACCTTGTGCTTTGCAAAGTATATCAAATCTTGGAAAATATCCTTCATCGATAAAGGTTTATAAGAGAATTTAAATCTACTAGGAAACCACTGCCACTTGCCCTACCATGTAAAATTGGCAATAAAATTTTGTCGTGGCCATAAAATCTACGGAAAATCATAGTATTTTTGTGTTCAATTTGTTTTTATATTTTATATAAAATTAACAGATGAGGAAATTAAGCCGGTTAGCTCATTCAGACTTGTGCAAATGTAGTTATTTCATGAATTGCAGCGTTTTTATACGTAATTCGGAAGTATTTTTCAGAGGGCATTTTATCTCCTTATAACTTTTGAAAATAACTTATTTCTTCAGCCCTTCTAAATTAATCCTTTCCTTTTCAATGAAATTTCTTGTAATTCCATGATTATCCTGAATGCATTCCTTTTCCTCTTGGTTTAATTTTATCTTTAATCTCAATTACTGGGCTTGGGATTTTATGGGTGATTGGACTTGGATGGATTTTTGCTGCTTAAAATGACTTGGCTCTCATTTCCTCACAATCTCCAAAGCGTCGGTGGACTTCAAACAATATATACCAGATGTCTATATTTTATATCAGCTCTTGCGGAAGATATATTTCCACCAGACGTATAACGACAGTTTGAATTCATTTTCCATAGGTTTAAGAGCACTTGGAATTCTGTGCTCTGGAGGCTAAAAATGTGTCATTGGTTTTAGAAGAGAAATTGGTAACATTCTAACGTTTACTTTGTAAATTTATTTTATTCCGTTACTAGATTGCTAACCAGCTTAAAGCGTTGGGATTTTTTAAATCTGATTTTTGCTTATCTTCAATACAATTTATCTTTCAAATTATCAAGGAAAAAGTATATTACTTCGTTTCTTAATAAAAATAACAGAAAATTTTCGATATATTTTTATGAAAACTATTGAGAAATACATACTTGAAAATTTTAATTGCACCTAATTCTATGAAGACAAACTTCAAGTCATGCACATCATTACATAATGTAACTAGTGCAACTATCCTTTCTCATATTTCAAATTATGTGTTAATACAATCGCAAAAAATATTAGAATAACAGCAGCATAGCTCTTTTCAAAGAATTTCCATGATATGTCCCTGTTTTGAGTGCGTTTGATCCCCAATAAAATACCTTTTTTAATATTAAATGACGATCCACTCTTCGCACAAGACCTGTTTCTAGTTAAACTATTCTAGTCCTCTAAATTTCGGTACAGTTAAATTATGTATATTTCTAGTCTAGCATCTTGCAGTAACATATGGATTTCTGAAAACCGCCTCCCACCGCGGCATAAGGATCCACTTCCATCTCACTGGTTCCCTGCTTTCCGTTCCACCCCCACACTACCGCCCTCATTCCGGTCGAAACTCGCTCGCATCCTCGTGTAATTGATTGCAGGGTTCAAAAACTAAATGATCCGAAATGGATCCATCGGCATTAGTCATTGCGAAACATATGATCTCCCCATTCTTTCGACCTCTCCTTATTATTCCGTTCCCTATCTTTCCGTATCCATCCGGTTTCTTTGTGGCTCGCCCGCCCAAACGTACTATCTCAAGTTGTCTCTCAGTCTCGCCCAGAAATTCTCCATGTCAGAGCCCCATTCTCCATGCCCTTCTAACATTTCTCTCTTCCTTCTTACTCGTGTTCTGATCTCTCCTCTACTCCGGCACTGCTCCTCCCCATCTCCTAAATCTGCGAATGGAATTTATTCTATCCCCTCCTCCCATTGCCTCCTTTAGCTTCTTCTTCGGGTCTTCTTCGCTTTCGGACGATTACTTTCAGTTCTTTTGAATTTTTTATCTCCGTGTCTCTTCTCCCTCTTCGATTGCCTTCATGCTCTCTCTTAACGGTCATCTCCTCATACAACGTTCCTTTTAATCCACCAAACGCACAACCCTTCGTCTGCCCCTGAAAGGAGCTGAGCGTAGATTTCGAGATAACGCGCTGTAAGCTCTAATATTTAATACGGAGCAATTTGTTTTGCAAATCACCGAGCATCGACTAATAAACCTAGGATTTAAACGCAGAAGTTATCCTCGAGTGACGTTCGTCAAACTGAAAACCACACAGTTTTTTGTTATTTAGACAAGTTAGCATGAATTCGGTGATTGTGGTTTCCAAATAGAAATAGTTAGATTCGTCTAATATTACTAATAAAATCATATTCAGCTATACTATGTTGTAAAGCGCGAGCAAATGTATATTGGTCTCACATCTTCCTTTAATTTTTATTTAACCTCTCACTGGAAAGTTTGCGTAACTTTGCGAAAATATCTTTTCGACGTGGGTATAAATAACCTTAGAAATATCCGAGAAACTCAGATCACGGTATATGGACATTTTTTGTTAATTCCGTTACGGTCCCTAACTTAGTAGGAGCCCATAATTTACAGCAAATTGTGGCTAATGTCGCTTTTGCCAAAAAAGTCTTCAAATCCCTTATAGTTTTTTATTCATCCTGCCGTATTCATTTTGGTTTTACACTTTCATCATCGCCGATAAACCTAAACCGGTAATTATTCTGGCGATAAAGCTTACATAACGACGAAGTTGCCATCTTTGAGACATTCTCTTTCGTAACTTAATTATCTCTTCTTCCGTTCGTCGAGTCGGTATAGGAACGAAACGTCGATTTAATTCCCTTTCCATCGCTTTTACCATAAATATATTACCTCAATCAACGGCGACTCCCCAATTCTCGCTGTTCTCTTCTTCTATCTTTCTCTTGCTCCTCGACCTATTTTACTCCAATTAACGCCGAAATATCTCTTTTCTCGAACTTCGATACTAATTCACCTCTACAGACGCCAATGATCTAATTTGTTGATTCACATTCACTGCCTCTATGAGTAATAGTGGCTTGGCTCATTCCTATAAGTCTCTTTTATCTCTTAAGCTCATCGTTCCAGGTATTATCCATCGATTATTCCAATTTCTTCTTTCTACACAGATTTTTTTGGTTAAAGAATTTGCTGTCATTTTCTCCATAATTCTCTGTACTGTTTCGATGAGTTAACCAAATTTCATTTCGAAGAAAAGATGCATTCATCTTGATCAGTATTTCCCAAAAGTCACGCCACATGTGCATTATAAATATTTCAAGGCAAGTAGTTAAATAACATTGAATATTTGGGCTATTTAAATTCATTCTTTAGTTTTCCTCTGTATTGATTGAGAGATCCCTTTATATTTTACGAAGACAATTTAAAATAAAAAATATGATGTGGCCACCACATGACTTTCTCTTCATTCATTCATTCGTGTTCTGTCTTACGACAGGTCCTACCAATTAATTAATTAATTGGTTTTTGACTAGGGAATATACATACACGGTGTGGTGGTTTCCCGTTGCCTTCCACACCGGACACACACACAGAAGGGAGGAGGGAAACCCGGTGCCGGCATTTGCCTGCTCTTGCGAAGAACACCAGGGGGGCCAACGGCTTAACGTCCCTTCCGAAGGACGGAACAGCTGAATTTGCGCGGTCTCCTCAAACCACGCAAACAGGGGGCCGGATGACCTTGAGAAAAAATCCTACTCGCGCAGGATTCGTACCCGATGACTTTTTCAAGCATCGGGCGAGTAGCAGCCAGCGTCCTAACCACTACACCACCGGCACCACTTTCTCTATACCTGTAAAATTTATAAAAATTTCAAATAGGTTAAATGATAATAAATATTTTAAGGAACTGCGAGACAAATGTAAAGACTACAAGAACATAAATAAACTCAAACCGTAGCCTTCTGATATCGGATACAGTCAGGAAGCTCCAACAATTAAGAAAATAAAAGGGAGCGTTACTAAGACGTAAGTGTCAAGTGTTTACAATAGTCACCGGTTGGTGGTGTGGTGGTGGCAGCTGAAAAACTAGTTTTTAAAATACCTATTAAACAATGCATTATATGGGAAAGTGTTTCGAGCAAACTTTGTAGAAAATTAAATTTTCTACAACTTTTATTCCAGTACTTTTTTACATTCATCAAATATTAAAGCAAATATTTAAAAAATACGGATAAGTGACAAGAATAAACATCCACTTCCGGTCGACCAATTTGATCTCAAATCTAATCAGTTCTTGACTTTCCGATAGAAATCTAAATATGGAATTTTATGCTGATCGGATTATTAGTTTTTGTGTTAGAGCGCCCACAAAAATCCGGTCACAGACACCCACAGACATCATCGAGAAAACAATCAAAGCGTGTTCAGGGGACCTTAAAACATGTATTACCGTTGAAATCTCGAATTTGATTTTTTCATTAAAACAATACTTTCTCTGTACTTTGTATATGGAAAAAGTTAAAATCTGATGTGTCCAGCACATGACTGTCTCCATATAAAGTAAGGAATGTTTCAATTGTGTTTACATTGCTCTAGACAACATCGTCCTCAAGAATAATTATCGGTAATATTACACTCGAGACGGAGCTATTTTTCAAAAACGAAAAGTGCATACCTCCACTTCCGGTTGACTAATTTTAGCCAAAACCTAATCAAATCTTGAATTTTTAATAAACATTTTAAATATAAAGTTTTGTGCTGATTTCATGAATATTTTTTTAGTTAGAGCGTGCAGAAAATGTCGACTACACACAAAGATACACAAACATAATCGAGAAAATAGTGAACACGTACTCAGGGGACCTTAAAATGTGTATTTCCGTTGAAATCTCAAATTCGATAACAATACTTTCTCTATACTACGTATGGATAACGTAATAACCTCTGTTAATTCGTGAAAATATATGTAGACTTTTATACCACTACAAATAATAAATATTAAAATCTTGGTATTGATTCAACATAGAAGTTAAAACACTAATAGGCGTTCATATTCACTTTAATTTTAGCTATGTACCTTATGAGTAATATCATTTAAAATTCCACGCAACTATAATTTTTCAGCCATTTTAATTGATATGCCAGACATAACATACTCAGTATTTTTTCTAGAAATTTCTTATAAAGCCATTGACAAAAGTTTTGTCCATATTTTCTATATCAACTAAAAAATTATTGATGAAGAAGAAATTGCTGTAACGCGGTCCAAAATTTGAGAAACCCACTATAATATATACATACTTAGTGTTCCTTTAAATCTTCCTGTTTTTATAACTTTCCGGCTTTTAATTACATTTTCCGCTAATACCATTCAATTGGAAGCTAAACGATTATTCTGATTTATTGTTGTAAATATAAAAAACTCAGTATCATATTCGAATTATCGTATCTATAATCGTGGTTTCTAATTACATCTGACATCTTATCAAGAAAACCGTCAAGCAAAAATTCTAACCCTAATATCTGGTACCTCGCATCTTGGCAGGTATCTTAAGCTTCACCTTAACATTCGTGACGTGACGTTAATCCCCATATCGACCAACCATTCACGAATCCTTGGCTTAGCGTTTTTATTTCCCAGCTTTCTTCAACGGGTCCATAGGCCTGAATCCGTGTGAAAATAAATGGTATTACTTACATCAAGTAAAAATAATAAGAAATTTCATCAAGCTGGAATGCAAGCAATATATATCCGCCAAAAATGTTTTGAAGCGAAAGAAATTTTCCAACTTCATATTATACATACCTATATATAAATGTTACGTAAATGTATCTTAAATATTTTTTTGCGAAAAATGAAATAAAGTTCCTTGTTTCTAAATATACATATAATTTCTTTGCTTATTGCATTAACCTGTTTATAAAAATTATCTTTGCGTTTTATACGAGCAAGTTTTATTAAGCTCAACTATGAATTATATATCTAATCATTAAATGTGATATTTCAAGGAAAAGTCTTAATCGCCCAAGCTTTTTCTAAGGAACGCCACCAGTCATACGCGATTATTCTGTCGCTCTATTGTAACAAAAATGGCTTTATATTAGAATTAAAGAGTCAAAGAATGGGGTTCGTTCCCGTAAATAGCATTTTTGCCTCTTCCATGCTATTAACTTCCTAACTAACCTCTGGTTTCCCATGCTCCATTCTCTCAGAAACCCTTTGTACCTATACGGGCTAGCTGCCCGTCAATCAACCCGAACACAGCAACTCCACCATCTTATACCTCCCCAATTTATCCCCTCCCACTTCTCTCAAAGCCGTCGTCCCATTCTCCCTCCGGACTCATTAACCCCTTACATGATCTCCCCCTTAACTCCCGCTATCTCTCTCTACATCCCCTTTTCTTTATCTTCCACTCCCACCGTTTACTTTTTACCCATTCCCGCCTTGCCTGCTCTTCCCGCCTCATTAGCCGCTTCTACTCTGCCTCTCCATCTCTATCGCACGCTCTCGAGTCCCGCCCGAGGCGCCGTTCTCCTCTTCTCGTAAAATACGTTTTTTTACCGCCATGTTCCCCAAAAACCTTGAGTGGATCGACTTTCCCCTCGCCCGAGGCCTTTTTAGTTTTCGCTCACATGTCCGGAACTTTGTCACTTGTTCGGGTTTTATATCTTCTCTCCGCCCTCTTCTCGACTTCGTCCTTGGGTTCACCTTTCCCTCTTCGTTCGTATTTTTTTCATGCCGCCATTTATTTCGACGTTTCCCTCTCCTGAGAAATTCCTTTCCTGTCCGCTCGCTCTCCAAATTGCCTTCAACGATGCATTCCCGAAACCGCGTCGGTGATGCGCATGCCATCTTGGGTGGTAACGGTCGGGATGGCGAGCAGTCCCATCAAAAAAGTATGGGAGGTATTTTTTTTCAAAGGTTGGATTATTTACAACGATTCGGGAGGCGGGACTCATTAGTAAGAAACGACGTCGTTGATGAGGTACCGTTGTAGTGTCACAGGTGAAATGGGAAACGAGCGTTGGAGTGGACTTTTTAAGGATTGCCGTTTTAAGGAATTTTTGGATTGCCATTTATTTTATCGGTTGCGCCTTAAAATGAAAAATATCGTCACACGCTTATCACGTCGTTGACCTATCTAAAATGAAAAAGGTTGAGTAATATGTTTTTTTGCGAACATATTTTGCTTGAGGTTTTCACGAAACATCTTAAATTAATTTAAAGGCTGGAATGTTAAATAAGCAGTTTTTCATCTGTCTGAAAGTTACCATTGCGTTTTCATGAGAATAAACAGAAAGATGAAGTTGACGTGGAAGTGTAGATATCTTCTAAATTTACCCTATGATGCTTTTTTAGCCTAACTGGTAATATTTACTAGAAAACGTGGTTGGTTTCTTTCATATTCAGTCTGATATGAAGGTATGAAATGTAAAACATTGGTATTTTTAACAAACGCTTGGCAATACAGCCAGTCATTACTGTACTATTCTACTTCTAACGATTGAGTCCGCGAAAAATATCGTCGCAGAATTTAATGCTATTAAAACATTCCTGGAATTCTAAAAGTAAACGGGAAAGGGAAAATAGCATATCCGAATAGTCGAAAATAAGAATCACGGATGCATAAATAAAATCCTAAAGAGAGAACATTGATCCAAGGAAGGAGACAAGTGGAAATATCTTATCAGGAACTACGTCATAACCTCTAAGAAGATTTAAACGGCGGGCCATTGCCTCTCGCACTTGTTTTTCCTCGTCTGGGACTCTTTTTCCTCAACCATGATTACTTTGATTCGTCTCTTAACGGCTTTTACCTCTTATTTTATTCCACTCCATTGAAGCATATCAATATAAGACTACAGATTCGGCTCTCTTCCACCGTTTCTGAGAGCCACTCAGTCTTTTAAATTCTCCTTTTAAAGGATCCGTCTTTTATAATTCGTTTATGGTGTTAAATCATGGCAAATAGTAGCATTAGTTAGAGATATCAAAGGAATTATCGTATTTACATTATTTAATGCCAAATCCTTTCTTTTCCCCATCATTTGGGACGCCAAAGAGCTTGAATATCATGTTAACGTACGAAAAAAGAGTGGGAATTCTTGGGAGAGAAAACTTAGGGGTATTATATCACCGGTATCGGCATATTTATTTGAATGACATACCAAGCCAAGAAGATTGGTTTAAAATGAGTTTTTTTTAGCTAAAACGGCTTTTAATGAGTTAAAATAAACTAAGTAAGATAAGTTATAGACCGCTGTAAAACTGCATGCAAGCAAAATAAATGTATTCTCCGTAAAAGAAATAAATAACTTTACTAGATGATGAGAGCTGGAATTACTTTTTGGGCTTGTTAAAGCCATATACATTTGTTTTGCTAATTATGTAGCTTAGAAGATATATGAGAGAAATAAGAGAGAAAAGTATTAAATGCATACATTTGCCTCATCTTCAAATTTACGTGGTAAAGTATAAAAGTGAAAAATAACGGATATTTATCTTGAGATACAGGAGTAGGAATTCAGCCATATCGAGAAACTTTATCTACTGTTCCAAAAGACTATTGATATAAATGAGCAATCATTCGAGACGGCGGCAATGTTTATTTGGATGATTGCTTCTTTGGAGGAAAAGTATTGAATGCACATATTTGCTTTTTCAGATAAATTTTTACGGTAAAAGATAAATTTGGTTTATCTTGAAGCATAGATTTTTTCTCAGGAAAACAGCCACATCGAGAAACTATATACATATACTTTCCGAAAAAGTGACTGATTGAGTAATCATTGGGAGATGGCGGTATTGATTGCTTTGATCAGTGGTTCCCAATTTTTTTGTAGACGCGGCACCCTTTCAAAGATAAACAGAATTTCGCAGCACCCCAGTCTTGAAATAAGGTTTTTATATTTTTACATACGGATATTACAACCTTTGGGCGCATCCATTTGTTGATACTATACCATAATCAATTTATTAGAGGAAATCCTATTGCTCTAATTACCTATCAACGCATCCAAATCGATGATTTATTTACCAAACACAGTAGTATTTCGCGGCACCCCTAAATACAAGCTACGGCATCCAGTTTGGGAACCACTGTCTTAGATGTTTGCGAAATTGCTGTTTTTCGTCTTATTTTATCTTTCGAGAATATGAATGAAAAACCGTCGCACTCTGGCTATACAATTAAAATATTTTTTAGTTTTCTATTTACTTACTCGTATCGTATTAAGCTGTTAGTTATATTACGGTGACATTTTAGTCGTTGAGATCCACATTCGATCAAATGGCTTTGCTCAATGAAAATTTTCTCTTGTTCGGCGCCAATTTTATCAGTTACATATGCCAATAAACCTGATTCGCAACCATCGACACTTTTCGATCGATGGAACTTTCAGATCCATCTCCTCAGCACTCTCCCCTCTTTCGGCTTTGCCACTCTGCAACTCCACCTCTCCCTTACGTCGCCTCGGAGCACCGCAATTTCTCCTCCCTCCTCCCAGCCCCCTTCCCATTCCTCCCCTATTCCCATCCACTCCCCTCCTTTCCCCCCATCCGCGGCGCAATCAGGGAAGGTTAGAGGGAGGAGTGATGTGGGGAGAAAAGGGGAGGGGAGACGCGAAGAGGCGAGAGAGGGGGAGAGTCAGGGGGGTAAGGGCTCCGGCAGGAGAGAGTGGGGAGGGGGAGAGAAGGCGGACGGGAGAGTGAGTGGCGCTTTCAGTGCCCCTTTGGCAGGCCTCCCACACGGACGAGGAAAGGCGCCTGACCGCAGAAGCGTCCTCTTAACCATTCCCATCCATCCGTCACCGCCCTCGTGGAGACCCTCTCCGACGAGACATCCATCTGCTCTACCCTGCTCGAGCGAACTTCCCCCCGAACATGTGAACGGAAGTCCTACTCGACGTAAAAACTTCGAACCTTCGTGGAAGTGTCTTCTAAGATATCTGTGTGCTTTTGAGACAGCGGGACGTAAGACGATAAAGGCATTGATAGCACATCGACGTCATAAAAAGGCTCCCGATCGTGTTTTGGGAGATTCCTCTACTTTTGCGAGACCACCTGTTGCGCCTCCCCTGCACTCTTCTTCCCCCACCCACCAGGAGGAAGGCGGAGCGCGAAGGAGAAGTCTGGGATCCAGAAAGGTAATTGAAGGATAAACTCCGTGTGTTATGCCGCGTCTGTCTTTCGTTTAAATGTAGCGTGGTTCGATGTACAACGTGGATATGAACGTGAATTTGTCATAATCGTCCTTCTTATTTGTCCAATTAGGAAAGTATGGAGGAGGATAGTTTTTTATAAGGTTGCGTAAAGTGAGCGCCATATAATGACAAGCTGTGGTGACGAGAAAAACTGTCAGTTGTTTTTAATTTGGCCTACTTTTCCTTTCGTAATTTACTTCCTTCATAAATATTCTTCGATGCTACGAGATATACTTTTGGGATTTGCTGTTGTTGTTGAAATAGAAAATGCTAATAAGAATACTTGGCTGTAGTTTAAGAAAACTGAAAGAATGTTTTGTTTTAAATTGCGGTTTATGATACCTAGTACAATTAAAGTGTAGTGTAGTTAAAATATCAACATAAAATATCCACGTGCTTGAAGGTTAATCAACAAATTGGATCATCGCCAAAAATATTCTTGAAGATGAGCCAGCGACTGTTATAGAATGATTACCTCATATTTGCCTTTAAGTTATGCATAATTGTACTGGCATTTTTATTATGCTTTTGTTATTTAATCGCTCAAATCAGGCCTTTGAAGAAGTCCACTGAAGCATTTCCGATGTATGTAGAGCATAGCAAGGTTATCCATTACCAAGCGTTCTCAGACAATAAATCAAATTCCTCCTCGACTACCAGGCATCGCTCTCAGCTTATCGATGGGGTTGTCGCGTCATTAATCAATCACTTTTTATTGCGCCAAAATCGTAATATTAAATCCTTAAATAGCATGGAAGTAACGTGGACAACATACTCGACCTCTGCAAAGAAGTTTCCCTTCCAGTTACCCCGGTAAAACCAGCCAAAATTTTTTTTAAAACCAAAACCGCAGACTACCGCAGAAAAAAAGAACTGCATCGAACCTCGCTCCGGATGCCCCCTTCGGTGCTTTTGGAGACAGGAGGCGTGGTCTCAAAACGCTTCTTTCTCGCCCATCCCAGCAGGGTAGGCCCACCTCGGGAGTGAGGCCACCCGACAGTTATAAAGAAGCTCCCGAACGTGTTCGATCCTTCAACATCCGGCGATTTCTTTCCTCTGCTCCTATACGTCTCCTTAAAGTATAGTGGGCGAGGGTCTTAAAATAAGAGGAAAAAAACGAGAACGGGAGCCCCCTGCGCCGCAAACCCCCACCCCCCGCAACCCCGCACCCTCACCTCATCCCTTACTCCCCCACTCCTCTCCTTCCCGCCTCCTCTCCTAATATCCTCTTCCCTGCCACTATCAACCTGTCGGGCGGCACGCACATGCCACCCCATCGCCGCAAGTGTGCAGATTTATCGCTTCGGCGCCTTATCCTTAGCTCGACTCCGACCACGGCTCCCTCGCGGCGGAGCTTGGGCTTTGGAGGAGGAAGGCAGAAGTCTAGGAGAGACGGCGTCCGCCTCTCTCGGCCGCAATCGGCCTCAAACGGCGGAAATCGTGTCAGCTTTCGAGCGCACAGTCCTCGTTCCCGACCTTTTCCGAACAAGAGACGGTCGTAGACCGCGGCGGCCCCTTTAATGCGAACATGCGCAGATTAATGATTTAGAAGACGTCGGTAGGGAGTAAAAGGTATAGGTGCGAAGAAGAGGAAGAGGGAGCGGGTGCATGAAACTCGGATGTTGTAGGGATTGGATGGTTGAAACTATTGGTTTGGGAAGAAAGGGATGTTCCGTTTGGCTGTCGAAGACTGTATCTACCTATTCATGAGTCACGTCCTGTTTAAGTCGGTGGAGGAGTTGTAAAGGCGGATATCGATAGGTTTTTTGTGTTCACGTGGCCGTATATCTTCGACTTAATGGGCGGTTTCGACAGCTTGCAAGCTCTTATTTCATGGGTGCTGGCAGGAATCTCAAAAGGTTTTAATCCGAGGCTAATTCTGTTCGAAACAGTCTCTGTCCCATTATAATTGGAATGATAAACAGGTATCGCTCAGTTAACGATAGGTAAAGTGTGGAGAATCCCAAAGTTGACAACTCCAGTTAACAGTGGTATATAATTCTTTACACTTTGAAAATGGAATAAACTGTGCACCATATAGCGAATTGCTTAGCGTGCAGAAACTCATTATAGCATATATAACATTATAATTTTAGGTTACATTCACGCGATAATTTGTAAAAATTCCTTACACATAAGGATGTATTCTATGCGTACTTTATTATTTTTATATCCACGACGGTCAAATTTTCAAGTTTTTACCAAATTGATTATGGTATTTGTCTCATGCGAGCAACCTTCTCCAAAGATATCAAAAAAAAAGAATATCACATCCAAGACCGTTATTCTAAAAACAATTCAAGCAAATCAATCACCTTTACAGAAGAGATTTGTCTTTTTATTTTACAATGATTGCCAATTTTCTTAAACTAATATAATAGTGAAAATAATCATGTGTTATACTTTGTCTTAAATGTATAATGTTGGTTTCTGAGATTTATATATATAGTCGTATCGTAGTATTCGTGACAGTAATTTTTTAGTTGAATATGCAATTAGAAATCTAACAAAGAATAAATAAAGAATAAAGCTAAAGAAAAGTTACCTTTTCAAGTATAACTTCTTTTTAAGCACAAGAAATATATAAAAAGAAAAAATAATATTATAGTTTGTGAACACAGGTATGTAGGGTTGAAATACGAAACTGCTTGCATTTAGCATTGTAATTAATAGATAGCAGCAAGAAAATATTTGAGCTAAAATCACCCAGAATATGTGTCACAAATCGTTTAGCATCAATTAATAGGAAGATACTGCATGTGACACATGGTCGTGAATATGTTTAAGTTTTTCTATTTTAGCGAGCTCATACGCGTCACACTGAGAACTCATTTCAGGTATGGTCTCCCAAGTGTCAAACTGACCAAATGTGAGGGCGAGGAATAGCACAAATAGCAAAGTAACATTGAATCTGTACATTTTTAATTGCCATTCTTACACTTCTCTTTTGATCAACTGATTTCAACGATATTTTGAACAAATACCTATAAATTATTTAATTATTCATCTATATTGTGTATTCGCCTGAAATTTCATTTATATCGGAATGCCAATTCTTCTTTCATCATTACCCTATAAGTAATAATCTCCAAATGGAAAAAAAACTGTAGTCATATCAGCTCCTTATTGGAAAATTAATAGGAAATGAAATTTTAACTATCATGTTAGTGATAATATGCAATTTCCATTTTCTTGAAATTTACTCTGCCAATTATACTAAATCTATCCGATTCAAATTATAAATTAAAAGAAATTGATAGATAATTGCTATTTAATTTACCATTAGAAATACATATTATTGACAATTTCTGAACCAATTGCTGCGAGACTCAGTACTAGTCAATTAATATCATTTCTACACCTTTGTATATTTTTATTAAGATTATAACGGAAAATTTCTAGCTTTTCAATCGGTGATAAATCGATCATCGTTATATCTGTGATACAGAGCAATACACTAAAATTAATGCATAACCGTTTAATAGTTTCGCCAGCAACTTCAACTGAATATCAATCCATACATAATATACATACATATATAGGTACTTGTATAAAGAACAAGATGATTCAAACGGAACTTATGATGCCTACTTTCCACATAATTATTTATTTAATACTTATATCGGCTTTAATAGCTTTAAAATCACCGCGTTTTCTCTTTGTGTTCCCGAATTTCATAATTTAACGTTATAAAATATTACAAATACATTCGAAACTAAATTGATCACGCGTATTTGTGCGGTAGAAATAATAATAGAGGTAAAATAAGGCTTTTTTATTTAGCCCTCGCGGTTTTTCAATAACCCAATTCCTATTATGACTATAAATATATTGAAAGTGCAAAGTAAAAATACCCTATTATCGTCTCTGTATGTGTTTATCAAATTTGAGAAAAACGTTGCTGAGATTTTCGATTTTTCTGAGTCATAATCTACTAATTTGGTGAGTAATTCTGAAAAGGACCTGCAGATGTTAGTTAGTTCCTTAATGAAAAGGCAAAGACGTTCGGAACGAAAAATGATTAGAAGAAACAACAAGATGATCCAAACGGAACTTTTGATGCCTACTTTCCATAAATAATGATAGAAGAAAATTATGTTCATAGCAACCGATGTAAACAACATTCGTTGCGTTATTGATGAGAAGGAATACATTTGAATGTAGAACATTAATCATTCGCATATTAAAATTATTTAGAATCATCGTAGGAGTTCGAGACTTGAAACAACGAACGCCTAAAAAACGAAAGTAGAGAATAGCGGCTTTTTTCCAAACCTCTTCCTTTTGCTGCCATTTATAGATCCATTCAATTATAATTAAGTTCCATTTAAAGCTCATCGCCTGAGAGAAACGTAATATCTGAACGACCTTGGCCATATAGAGTCATCTCGAAGCTTCCAATTTCGGGGCAGAAGCCAACGAAATACCAATCCGCATCTCTGAAATTTGGTAGCTGCAGATGTACCATAACTGAATTCCTTTCCAGGCCTCCAGAATCCTCGCAACTAGATAATTAGACCACCGGTCCCCTGTCTCTCTCCCTCGCCTCCATTTCCAAACTGCTCATCCGTTTCATTCCCATAATTCCTTCCGCGTCCCTTTTCGTTTCACTTCCATTAAGGTCCCTTTTCCCTCCGCAGCCCCCCTCATTATTTTTCACATCTGATCTATTGGAAATAGGTTCGATCGACCGAGCGTGGAATCGAGGTCTCTCCGGCTCCAACTGATTTACCAGGCTTAAAAATTTGACGGGATAGGCATACTCTCATATTCACCACACCGCCTCTTTTAATACGTGGCTTTTATCACACGTACGACTTGAGTGGTCCATAAATCATCGGGTAGGTAATGGCAAAAGCTCTAAAGGTGCTGAAGGTGCTAGTAATCATGCTTCCGTGTACTAAAAAGTCATCTACGTTGAACTTTTTTATTTTTACCGTTGTTAAATTAGCCAGGTCAGTTTTTTAACGTTTGAGCGTCGGATTCTTTTTTAAAAAGTGTCTCAGTGTTTAAAGCTGTTTCGCGATATTTTTGAATGAGCGGTTATTTTTTTTCAAATTATTCATAACTTTCTTACATTTCGGTAGGTATGTTTAACTGCACCTCATTTCAGCGTAATAAGAATAGGGTGTTCAGTTCTGCGCTAATTCCGGACAACTCCGTAGGCAATTTTTTGTTTACAGCATTAGCAACATTTTAGACAATTTTGTGACAATTTGGCACAATTTAACGGGTGAAGCATAGCACTATGTTTAGACGAAGTTTTTCGACACAACGATTCGGGAAGAGCAATTTAAGAAGGGATAATGGGAGTAAAATGATATCTATGGGTAAAGATCGTGATTCAGAAAAATTCTGTATCGTTAAATTTGAGTAAATACGGTCGTCATTATGGTTGAAGAAGAAATAGATATGTAAGTATTGTGTACCTTTATGAAATAGTCTGAAATAAATATAGTGAATATTTCTTGATGACGTTGTCGCAATCCTCATCTATGCTATGATCGATAAGATGTCTCGTTTATATAAGATTGTCCCATCCTACCAGAAATTTAGTACACTCATAATATATTTAACGAATATTATTTATTTCTATTAATAAATTTTAAATTCTTGTAGACGGCATTAGTATAAATCCTGAAATCCCTAAAAACACAACGGGCTTTCGTTGTCACTCCGGTCACAAAGAGGTTGTTTACCGTATTTTCAACTCGGGCAACTTTATTATAAAAGTTTTCCTTCGCAAAGACCTTTCCTTTCTCCCTTTACTGAACAAATTAGTTTACGTTCACTCATTATTCAAATGGTCAATTAATCTAGACACTGCCATCCCGGCTGAATACGAAAGTAAGGGAAAGGTTTCCGATTTTTTATGCAAAGAAGCTTCCCAAAATCACACGCGTTTCGATCGCCATGGTCCGATTACGAAACTACCCGTTAAACGACATGCATTACGAAAAATCCCCATCGCTATTTTTTTGCTCCTCCGACCGTCTCGTAACCTGAATATTAATGATCTTACGATTCACAGCAATGTATTCTTTATATGTTTGTCACTGCTACCATGGAGCGTGTGATAAAACAATGAATACATTTTTAAAAGTATTGAAGGATAAAAAATATTCATTTCTTTTTGTCTCGGATATAAAAATCGGTTTCTGGTTAATGTCACAATATTTCTTTATCGCAAGGTTTTCTTAAATGTGGAAAATACTGGGAGAATTAATGAATATAAATTAAAATTCTGAAATTAATAAATATATCTATAAATATGTTATCACAAATTCGAATAATAATGTTATATAAAAAAACTGGATTTATTGATTTTATATGAAGCGTTTCAGCTCGTAAAATCCAAATTAATGGGACACATTTAACTCAACCTCATAAGTTAATGGATGCGTTTTACAACGCAAGGCTTATTTTTCTTAAATAGTCGATTGTACTGAAGAGCATTTGGCTCGACACTAAATCAATCATTTGAGATTGAGGTAAGGTGTTCATAACTCAGGACTGTAAGGAGATCGAGCGTTACCATGAACCAGAATAATATTTTTGCGGCATCGTGAACAATTCTGCTGACTTCAAGATTAATATAAAATATTTGGATGGGAACAAATATTTTTATTCTTATTTTATTACGTATAGGTGTAAATGGTACTAATGCTAATATTTCAAGGAAATTAAATGTTTTACACTCTTCGATGTAGTGATAAATCGAATGAAAAATATTATAATATATTTTAACCGTTTAAGCTGCGATTGCTAACATTTTTCCTCATACTAGGTTGAAAACTTATCAGTAAAAAATAGAACTGTGAATGCATAGATCAAATACCATCATTTCCCTACGATATTTCTTTCGTCTATTCACGCATATTTAATTTTCACTGTTATGTAATATTTATCCAGAGTAATCATATAAATCAAAAAGTATGTCAAACATTTTCTGAATTATAACCATATCGTATCAAAAATAAAATATGCTGTTCCTCAGATTGGATGGTAGTGGGGATATTTCAAAAACGTTTTAAACTATGACGCCTAATTTCGAATGAAAGGTTAGTTATGAACTATGGTTATTTGCAACGAAAAAAAGTTTCACTATTTTAAAAGAATAATGTGTCGCTCACCTCTATATTGTATTCTAAATAAACATTTTCATCGTAATTGTCACTTAATACCGTAATTAGTAAAAGGACTTTTAAATGAATTTTAGTATGTTTAATAATTGCCATATTTACAGCTGCGATGGAAATCATTCCTCAAAAAGCTGTCGTGCGCAGTACATTTTCTAAAGCGTAACGTTAAAATATTTATTCTTCTCACAATTATTCAGACAGTAAAATATCCTCTGCATAGCAAAATAACTTACGCAATGCATACTTCTCTTCGCCAGGAGTTAAAATCTCTGACAGATCATCTCCAGAACTGGATATTTTTATGGATCACCTTATCGTGCGAAGATTAAATCCGACGTTCCATTGGCCCATAATTTCCTTACATTATCCTCGGAATTTTCATAAAATCCATACGTTCACCATACACGTTACTCTTTCGACACTCAAAGCCTCAAATTAAGAAAAAACCGCGATGCCTGTCTGTTGGAAGCTGTGAGAACGGCAAAGTAAAAAATTTGAAACTAAAAAAGCGTTCGCATTAATATTACGTAACGTTTTTCGGGCCTTTGGAAATTCATTCCCAATCTTAAGGAGTCGGAAAACACGGGATGACATTCAGCCCACGACGCAACTTTAAGAGAAACACCGAATAAGTAATGGAAGGAAAAGGGCAGAGGCAAAATATACGCCATTGCACTTCGAAAAAAGGAACGCGCCAAAATGCGCATCTTCGATTGAGTCGTCTTTTTCTAGTTCGATTGTTTTTTCTTTTGTTTGGACGGTTCGAGAATGACGTGCTCCGACTCCCAACTTCGACGTAACGTCCCACCGATCGCGATACCGTCATGAGGAGTTCGCTATCTGCTTCCGAAAAGCGGAGGGAGGTAACATGTGTGCCATATGCTTTGCTCGAGTGAGTGAAAGACAGAGGGAGAAGGGGGAGAGCTTTTAAAATCCACTCCACTCACGTTATCGTGTCGTAAGAACCGTTGACTCACCTGTCGAGCGAAAGGTGGAATGAGTGAGGGATGGTTGAAGGGAGAGGAAGGGGCGGCCAGGGAGGGGTCGGAGAGACATAGAGAAAGGTGGGATATAGTGGAGCAAGTGTACAAAGTCGTGTGTGCGCGGTTGGGCGTGTAAGGCGAGGTGTCGAAGGGAAAGCCTAGTTCGTATCCGCCGAGATTTTTCGAAAGGACGATTAGCGAGGAAGAAGTATTGGCGGGCGGACAAGGTAAGAGCGAGAAGAGGCTTGAATAAGTTTTGTTTCCTGGGGATGTCGGAGAAGGTCTGGAGTTATAAGAAAATAGCGGAAGGTGATTCTAACCGTTATAATATGGTCATTTACCGACTGTAATTCACACCTATCCTGGAAAAAATTTGCAATTTGGATAAAATAATACATTTCGCGGTTATCGATTGCACAATTTTATTTATTTTTTATTACAGATGATGATGGGTAGGAGTTAACGTTATACTCTTCCTGATAAAATTGACTTCCTAAAATATTTCGCTGATCCTCAAAGGGAAGCTGTTTCCAGTTTACGCGGGCTGCAGATTAAGAGAAAATTGAAAGAACCGCTTCTTCAAATTATATACGTACGGTTTCTGGAGGCGAAACGCATTCGTGGGAAATTTGTATCGACACGGCCTTAAACAGTAATTGCACTAGTTGATTTCTGTCGACGAGCGTTACCTGGTTATCCTTTAAATCGAAACCTATTATCAAATGTGTGTTATATATTCTTTATTAATTTTAAATTTTCTAAAAAAATTCGTAAAAGAATGCCTATAAAGGACAATCATTGATAGTTTTCCTGATGTAAAGAGATAGTTTCATAAATTTTCTATTTTGCTACATTGGGATTTGAAGCCTTTTGATTATATGAAATTAATGAAATTTCTCAAAATTAATAATTGAAAGCAGATTAAATATTTCCTCGGCCTTGTTGAAGCGGAATACTCTTTTAGGATATGTTTACTTATTTACAATGGTTTTAGGTACCCTATATATTAAAAGACGAAATCGATTTTATTGCCATATATTCCTGTATAGAACCAGAGAATGTTTAAGATTTATATATATACATTTGTAAATGGAAAGAAATATCATTTCCCACTATTGTGTCAAAATTTTCTTTTGGAAGGTCAATTGTGCAAGGAAAAAAAGCTAACTAAAATAACCTTAGTAAAATAAGAAATTAAGCTGTAATTTCTTTTGGTTGCCACTAGAAGAGAAAACGCCCCAAAGTAAAGACAATATCAACAAATAGTATTTATTGTTCGACTATTGATTGCTGCTAACACATAAATTTGTGGTATTTGAGACAAGACCGGGACAATATGTGTACTTACCGCTCATGAAAATTTATTCGTGCCAAAGTTTAGATCACAAAGCATAAAATGGTAGAATTTCTTTTTGTAACGATAGTTACTTAGCTATAGTTTGGCTTCCGGATCATATATTTCCGTTTTACAAGAATAGAGTTCATAGAACGTTTATCACCCAAAAATAAACAATTTATAGGACCACGCCATTTTGAAAGATTGATGCATTGCTACCAACCCGAGAAAGATTAATGTAATATTAAATCTGTAGCCCCGTGTATGAATGATAGAGCGGCGAGCAGGAAAGATTTTTAATTTGTAAGATTGAATTTGAGGACGTGATTTGGCGCCTCGAGAAAAGAAATGTGCGAATTACAATCTGTTAAGTTGCAAGCCCGCCCCGCGGCACGAACCTTTGTGACGCTCTCGGCCATTCATCAGCCCTAATAATCAACAGATCATCGCCTCGATCGGTCCACAGCCGTCACGAAAAGAGGTCCGCACGAGAAAAACAAAATGAAATTGGCCTGCGAGGGTGAGTTTCTCGCTCTATCTCGGCATATATATATATATATATATATATATATATATATATATATATATATATATATATATATATATATATGTTTCTTTTCCGACGGATCGCCGTCTTCCATTTGTATGGATGACGAACGTACAATTGTGAAACAGTATGGGGCGAAAACACTGCAACTACCGACGGATCGGCATAAGGCCGTCCTCCGTTTGCCGCCGCGCGCGCGCACACACAGGCACGCACCGTAAAAAACTCAAAAGTTTGACCCATTTCTCCGGAGAGGAGAGGCCCCGATATCAAAAACCTATGCGGTTGCCGATTTTGCTCCTTCTCTCCCCGATCCCTCCTCCCCCTCTCCACCTCCGGCCGGGCCACGCCGGCCCTCCCCTCCCATCCTACCTCCTCCTCCCTCCCTCCTCCTAATCGTCCGTGGCGCCCCCATCCCCCACTCCGCTCGATCCTCCCCATCCCACCTCGGCCGCCGCCGCCGAAGAACAGCTGCGACCAACAATGGCGCTACCGTCTCTGCGGATGACACTGTCGCCTCTCAAGCACCACTCCGACCTCCGCCACCGTCGAAATAGTCGAGTGGCGCGGGCGTATACGGTCTGGGTGGTGCTTGCGGGGCGCACGGGGGTGCGGTAAGCATCTCGCGTTCTTTCCCCTGCCCTTACTCGCCGCCTCGCTCTCTCTCCCTCTCTCCTTTTCCCACCGACCCGTAATCTTCGGTGGGGGTGGGGTTGAGAGAGAAATGCGCGTGTATAGCAGCTCCCTCGAGCCTTCCGCATAATATCCCGTTGGGATGGGAGGTCTCCCCTCTCTCTCTATCTCTCCCCACATCCCCCCACCACATTATGCCTCTCCTTTTTCTCCTCTCTCTCTCTCGCCCTCCCTTTAGCGGGGTTCTCCTCACAGGAGGTTGAGGAATGAGAAAGAGAGAGGTGTGTTGGGGTGGGATTATGTGGGGTGAGGCTGGGACGGGGAGGCGGAGGGGGCAGGGGTGAAAGGGGCGAGAGGCCGTGGGGACGGATGGTGAAGGTGGACCATTCCGTGGACTCCGTCTCGCATCGTAAATAGGTCCGACGCACGGATCGTTGGCGGTGTTTGCTTACGATCCCCTCGAATAAAACACCCCTGACCCTTTGAAGAGAGGAAACACCGCTTTTCAAACTACGTGCGCAACAGGGTGCTAGGAAACGATTTCGTAATTTTTATTTTATTTTGAAAACTTTTTTAAAATGTGGCTCTAAAAAGGAAGAAAATCCGAGAGGAGAGAGAGTCTGCATCTAATACGCAATTATCTCCATTACGGAAACATTTCCTTCTCTTCCGGCGGCGATTTTTTTCGCCGTTTTGTTGTTTTAATGGCCGCAGCCGCAGAGTCTTATCTACGGTGGAGCCTTAACATGAATGGGTGAATGGATGTATCTCAAAGCGTCAATCGAGCGCTCGATTGGAAGTTCATTTTCCCGCAGTAATCTTTTTTATATCTCCAAAGTGTAATAATCGAATTTATCCGTCTAAGAATCAATCGAAGCAAGACGCTCATACTCACGAATGTTTGCGTAATAAAATACGCGCTCTGAAAATTTTACTGTTTGACTGAAAGTGGATAGCTCTGAAATTCTTCGTCCAGGCTTCAAAGAAGTTTTTAACTGTCCGCCGAATGCTTCTCCCAAATTAAATTAATTCTCCTACATTTTTTGGATTCGATTTAACGTTATTAAAATCCTCCGGATCGTTAATCACCCGATCACGATTTTTCTTACCCCCGCGAAAGGGCCCCACTTAATATTTTTTCCGCGGACACTTTAATGCGACCGCTTTTCAGACGGAGTAAAAAAAAATTCAAACAATCCCGTCGCCCAATTCTTAAAACTCGACCTCGAGTTCATACGCTATCCTCCGAAGAAGGCAAGCACGGTAGATATTATGCCCGAAGTTGAAGGCATTCATCACGCTTAACTTCGCGATGGGGTTGAAATCCGAGGGCAGTTCCTTAACCCGGACCTCCTGGTGCGCATGCCCTCGCGATGTCCGACAGCATTTTAGGCTTCTTCTCTCCTTCGCTCTCTTTCTCTCTCGCGCCACTTTCGTTTATGTCCGAACGTGAGATGGAAAGGTGAGAAAATAAGGATATACCCGTACAACCTGCCTCCCCTATTCCCGGTGCACCGGCCTCACACACTTCTCATCGGCTGCCTTCCGATTCGGGACGGACAGCGTCTGCTTCCCTTTTTACGAGCGGCAGTGAAAGAAGGGCGGTCGTCAACCACCCGGGGTTGGACCCAGACGGGGCCCAAAGGGATCCAAAAGATAACTACCGAACGGACATACCGTTAAATGGTACGGAATGATTTGAGATTTCGCGGACTTCGGTTCCCCAATCGCAGCAGCGGGGCGTCGTTTAAGTCGCGTTTTTCCGATTGCCTTCGTTATTTTGCGCGGTTCGTTTAGAGCGGTGGCTTCCAAACCTTTTTTTAACTAACGGCACCCTAAACTTATTTACTTGGATAAGATTGGCATCCCTACTGGCTCATGTGTGAGAATTTTTTTGGTGCAACACCTCTGGATACTTAGTCGCCACGTACGGTTTTGAAACCACTGTACAGCAATTAGTGATTCTCAACGTTCCTCTAGGCTGCTGCCATTTGATATGCTTTTTATATGTAGTCCCATAAGCAGAAAATTCATTCTTTGAGGGGAAAGCTGCTATCATAAATCACCTTTCATCGTATTTTTGTCTTCAAAATTGAATATCTTAGCATGCATATGGATTTTTATATTTAAGTCTTATTTTTGTTCAAAGTCATTGTTTTCAGGTATACAGGAAAGAAATTCTCTGTATATTCCGTTTTCAATATAAAAATATGATACTAGATTATCAGAATCGGCTCTAGTTTACCACACATGTTTAGTTGCGCCGTGCGAGATCGTAACTGTATTACTCTCTTACATATTTAGAATGCCTTGGAAATTCATGGTTTTATTGTAAAAATATTCCAAATTCCTATCAGCCCTTCCCCAAATGTCCTTGATACATCATCTTTCAAGGCCACATAAAATTATTGTAGATATACCTTTTCGAGGTGAATGAATTCAACTGTCTGATATTTAATAGCAAGAGTAGCTAACTTCCATTTAGTGTGGCCACTGTTTCAATCGTTTGACGTTATTTACAAAACTTCGCCGGAGGGAAGTAGTTGAAATAAAAATAGGATTACCAAAAAGCCACCTACCATTTCTACCTTGCGGAGTGAGGGCGGCATTCTCTCAAGGTCGAGACTAATTGGAGGTCTTTGGAATATAGTGGCGCCGTCTCAAAGCGTCCCACTTTTTCTCCCGTCTCGCCAATCCCGGTCTAGACAATCCTTGGTAAACGAGGCTTTGGATGTGTGAGAAACAATCGCCGATTCTTTTGCCTTCACCTCATCGTCCGGAGAGAAGGTCAGCGCGCATACCGCCTTCAATTGGTTCCCTATGCTTCCCTTTTGTTTTTAGGAGATGCTGAAATCCATCATGTTTACAACAAGTTACCTGGGGACGTAAATGACGTTCGAGCAATATTGATTTGCTGCGTTGGATGGACTTGCGCGCGTCTGATATATATGCATCTAAGATAGATAGTCGTTGAAAAAAATAAGTCGTCCTCCCCGGCGGTTTAAATTTACCTTGGGAGAGAATTGATGAGTGTTTGGTGGAAAGTTAGGAAGAAATGTTTTTGATACATTGTCCACTTTCTCGGAATCAATGATGACAAATACTCACCATAAATTATCTGCGAACATGATATAGTGCGATGTCCTGTGTTTATGGTCATTCAGGTACATCATTCCGATATAATATTTTCCAGGATTGGACTCGAGATAAATTTCTACTGTCGCGCGAAATGAGTGAGAAAATATGCTTCGTTCATCTTAAAAACTCACCAGTACATTTAATAAATAAATTATTGGTGCAGTAACTGTGAGTCATATACTATTTGGTCTTGATTGAACAAATAGCATCCATGATTTTTATGGCTGGGTCTAAAATGGAGATGTCGAAGTGATAGTGCAATTTCTTTCCCGTGAATCTTCGTATTATAGGGAAAACTCAGGCAGTAGAAATGACTAGGAGCTTCAATGGTTCCCAACCTTTTGTATCATGCATCCCACCAATGATTTTGTCAAAAAAACCTTGGTCCAACAATGACAAAAAATCTGATGTGGCCACCACATGACTTTCTCCATATCTGTAATATTTCTAAAAATTACAAATAGGTTACAATAAATATTTTAAGAAAATGCGAGAAAATTTTTACTACAAAGAGCAGAAATAAACTCAAACCATAGACTTCCAATATTGGATATAGCCACAAAGCTCCAACAATTAAGAAAAGAAAAAGGAGCGTTACTAAGACGTAACTAAGCGTCAATTGTTAACAATACTCGTCGGTAGGTGGCGTGGTGGTGTCAGCTAAAACTTTAAGATATCACTTAAACAATGCATTTTATAGAAAAATATTTCAAACAAAGGTTGTGGAAAACTAAATTTCCTACAACTTTTATTCCGGTACATTTTTACCCTTATAAAATATTAAAGCAAATATTTCATAATAACTGATAAGTGACAAGAGTAAACACCCACTTCCGGTTGACCGAGTTTTACCAAAAACTAATCAGTTTTTCTGACTGTTATAAAAATGTTTATTATAAAATTTCGCGTTGACCTGATTAATAGTGTTTGAGTTAGAGCACCCACAAAAAGCTATCACATACACCCACACTAACACACACACACAAACACATACATCATCGAGAAAATGGTCAAAACGTGTTCAGGGGACCTCAAAACGTGTATTTCCGTTGAAATCTCGAAGTCGATTTTTTTCATGAATACAATACTTTCCCCTATACTACGTATATGGAGAAAGTAAAAACAAACTCTACCTTTTCCAGGGAATGGATTTTAACGTCAAATACGTTTCAGTATTCTATTAATCGTTTATAGAAATTTTAAGGACCCCAAATATTGCAGTAATTTTATTGAGAAAAAGCTTTATAATAGTTATCTTCGAAACTTCGCGTCCCACCTAGCCGACCTTCGCGTCCCACCGGTTGAGAAACACTGGCCTATCTAATGTATGTTATATTATGTATAGCCGTAAAATTTCCTTGGTTACTTTTTATCATGGTTAAAGCCTTAATTTTCTAAAAATCTAAACAAAATCAAGCTTTATTAAAGAAAATTATCAATAAATCAGTGCCATGAAATTTTTCCTTGGTAATCAATGGTAGCACAGTAATTAAAAAAATAACCTGAAATATTTCTATATAAATCGCGTTGTTGATATATCATTTTAATCATAAGCACAAAATATTAAGTATCAATTTCCCAATTTCAGAAATAAGCTCTTAAGTATAAAAATTGGTAAATCAAGTACTTACCTCAGGTATCTCCAACAGCCATTACAAGGTTATGAAAAACCAGAAGCCTATTTTAGCATTTCCAGAATCTATTTTCGGTCAATCGTCACTGAAGACGGCTGCACTGTAGCCAAAATGCACATCTGGTTTTTCATAACCTTCTTACGACTATTGGAGCTACTTAAGATAAGTACTTGCTTATTCAATTTTTGATATTTTGGTGCTTATTATGAGACGTTCTTTACCAGCGAAGCGGTATATAATAGCGGAACGCCTTATGGACACGTCTGGTCCGTCCGTCCGTCGTAAGTCTCATATCCTAAACCGCTGGACGGATTATAATTTAATTAAGTATGAGTGATCTTTATTAAAATTTATCGCCCAATTGTGATTTTCAACTGAATCCGTCAATTAGAACTTTCACTTTACATAATTATTTTAACAAACTTGTACTCGTATCTCGTTAAATGGCATCCGTCAAGCAATGAAATATCAAACTTTTATCTCCCTAGCTCTTATATGATCCGTAAGGTATAGATTAAAAAGTTTATTCGGATAAAGAACAACTTTACTACAAGAAAGTCCGCGAGGCCACATAATTACAACTTATAGTTTGGGAGATAAAAATTCGAGAAAATCCCGAGCAAAACATCGCATATGTTGTTTACATCGTTTGCAAAGGCGATTCTCTCAGCAAACAATTAAAAATTTATATACTTCTCTCCCATTCTCTTATATTATCTGTGAGGCATATATTAAAAAATTTATTTGGATAGAGAACAACATTTACTACAAGATAGAGCCCGAGACTATAGTTTCGGGGATAAAAATTCGAGAATCACCCAATCTTTCAATACCGGTCCATACGTATTTCCCATTAAGAACACCTTTGAAATCTCTGTGTATTCCATTTATGGAGTTTACTTTTCCATCTTGTTGAATTTGTTTTCACCATAAGACGAGCTCGATAATTCTCTAGTGAATCAATTTCCCAATCGTTGTTGTAACTTTTAGGCTACAAAACCCTACTCTCAGAGAGACCGTCCGGGCAAACTCCATTGACAGAGTTAAACGTGACAATCAGTATCTTGACGAGTGATTTCTTTTTCCGGTCACGTAATAATCTCAATCAGACACTATAACCTAATATTCTCATTTCGAGCGTTATGTCGTTTCAACTCTTTATGATCGCGTTGATCGCGGGACAAGCCTTATCATAAAAAAATACGTACCGCCTGTAGGTTTTATTATGCTTTACGACTAATAACGAACTAGAAAGTTAACGCTTTGGATGGGAGAAGCGATCACAAAAAAGTTAAAACGCAGGCAAAAATCTCTTCTTTGTCCGGTATATGAGTGAAACGAGTCCGTCCGGCCCGGTTTGGAGCGACCTCAGCCGTTCCCGATACGGTCTCTCTTTCTAGAGGCATCGGGAGGGACAAATCACGATTGGGAGGCGATGGAGAGAGAGAAAGAGGGAGGGGCCGAGGTGCGAGGGAGGGATGGAGTGGAGATCACGCACGACTGACCGACGGACACTCATGAGACCATTCAAGTTTTACGAGACCACGCGCCCTCGAGACTAAACGTCCGCCTCCCGGTTCCCTCCCATGCCTCTCTTGCCGCCGCCTCTTCGTTCGCCGTTAAAGATTGCCATTTTCAAAAGTCGTTCTGTGAAAGGAGAAGAAAAAAATTGCAAGCACGTTGGAAGGGTATCTTTTTACTACCTTTAGGGGGGAGTGGAGGACTTCGACAGAAGGTTTTTCTCATCATAAAAATAGTCTCTTTTCCTCCTCCATCTGCGTTCACCTCTCATTAAGCGCTCGCCACTGTCCTTTAATCCTCCGTACACCTACAAATATCATATTCTTGGAGTGGTGATAGGCGTGTCAAAGAAGTATTCAAAGATCTCCAGTTGGGAGCATTGTTTTGAGCGCGGTTATTTGTATTTATTCGACAGTAGAGACCGTTAACATGCGACGTAACGTTTATGACATCGCCGTATGATATACGGCTTTGACTGTAAAAAGGTAAATTTTGTGTGAATCGAATTTCGAATTTTTTGCGTCTTTTTGACGACGTTCAAAGGTCGAAAATGATCATTTGAAGTAACAATTTTCGCTTGTGAAAAGGTTATGTGGAAAAATATAAGTAGATCTTAAATTAAAAACCTAATGATGTAATAAAAAGTAATAGAAATAAGCCAAAATAAATGCGTAAGATGCATATCATCGGGATAATATCGGGACATTTAACTTGTCACAATATTCTCCTGGATAAAACTAAATAAGTTTCGCATATTTAAAATACCAAACTCCCATGACTTTTAACTGGTCTAGAAATACGACTACAGTTTTGTAAATTTGTGAAACACTGCAGATGTAAACACATGATAATAGCTTCCTGACATACCTGAGTTGACACATTCATTAAATATTTTGATTCGACTGCTAATATTTTACTTTTTCTCCACACATTTCACCCCGGCTCAGAAAATGTCTTGTTGGTTATACAAGGATAAACGCTGAATTTCTTTTTAATGATAGAGCTGATTGCAATATTTTTCTCTTTCATTCTTTTGGATTTTTAAGATACACTTGTTACATCTTTCATGTAGTTTACTATTAAAACATTTATTCTATGATTATGAAAATTATTATTTTTGGCGGGAAAACGTTATATCAAGCATCGAAAATATAATGGAAAAAATGGAATGGAATAATGGAAAAAATATAATGGAGATTATGGAGCTATAGCCCATATTTGATTTTAGAGTAAATTCAGCACTCCTCCACTCCAACAGATATTCGAACAATCCTAGTAATAGACCAAAAAGATATAACCTCGAGTTAAACGTTACACAATGCTCGCATTTAGAAAATTCCTTCACAGGAATTTAATTTTAAGGCCGAAAATACACATTTCCAGAATACGTTCCTTGCAGAATACGAGTGACGCGTGCCTTCCGGAAAAAAATGGCATTGCCAATTCCCGAAAAGAATATGGCCGTTCAAATCGAGGAAGTTAGAGAAGTAGGACGGCGGAGAATAAAAAGAGGGAATTGTGGGAGAAATTTCTTTTGAGGATTTTTTCTCCCGATGAACCATCTCCCTGCGATGCTCAGCGACAACCGAGATGCCAATTTTGGCGCATGAATTTTTACAGACTGCTTTTTCGAGCCAGTCGTGAAAATGTCTGCATCTTCGAGTCGAGAAAGCAAACACGGTCTCTTCATTTCACCGCGACGTATATATATATATATATATATATATATATATATATATATATATATATATATATATATATATAGGAAAACGTTCAGAAAACTGGTTTTTTAATTTTGGTAAACGCGACGGAACCATGGTTTTCTGTGTAAACCAGTGATGCCCAATCTTTTTACTGGCGGACCGCATCGGCGGTTGCGAATCGTTCGGCGAGTCGCATTGGAAATTGCCAGTTCTTTGTCTGGCCGGATTAGAGGTTAAATCGGAATTTATCTATATATTCTGAGGCCGAACGAAAATCCTTCGCGGGCCTTAGGTTGGGCGCCACTGGTTTGAACGAAATGGTGGTGCGCAAGGAGAGGAATGGAGAGGATGCGTTAATTTTAGTTTGGTTCCCAAGGAGGATGAAGACGGGGCTTAATTTCCGCAGGGAAGACGATGGGCTCCGTTGACGTTCCTATCTGGTTATGATCGATTCGATTCAAGACTCGTGGCGCTTTATCTGTATTCGGAGAAACTACGCAGAATAACTTGGAAGAGGAGTTCCGTACATCCATGCAATTCTTCGGTCGAATTAGAAAGATACGGACTGCCATCATTACATTACACCGGTAGTTTTTTGACAAGGGTATGAGTATCAACAGCTAAGCTCTTAAGTACTTAATAATATTTATGTTTGGTGACTTCAGTGCTCTTTTGGAAACTGTGAACCCGGTCTCAAGTTATCGGTCTCTAAGGAATTTTCCTTCCAATCTATGATATTCCCGTTTTTAACGATGGCTATTTATTTATTATATTTTCATTTCATTTGTTTTATTTAGTTGTAAAGCCTACGGGTAAGACGTATTCACAATAAACAAATAAATAAATAAAATGGAAAAAAGTCAACCTGGAATTATTTCTTGAAATAATGACGTAATTCTAGGTGCAAACATTTTTGCTCTTGATTTTAATGTGTAAATAAGATTATTCAATCAAACAATTACATTTTAAAGTGATATTCAAGGTTGCGAAAGAATTTATTAATTTTAGCCACCAACGAGACAATACGTAGTAGCTTTTACAAATACCTCATTATTTTTTACATTTTCCTATTCTGTGAGCTCGTTTAACTATTGTCTCATCAATAACTACTATGAAAAAAAATTAAAACGTGTCTTTCAGCTTGTGATTGAAGATTTTTATTAAGTACAGTAATATAGTGGTGCCCAATCTGTGGCCCGCGGGCCACTACTCGATTTCAGGTGGCCCGCGGAGCCTTCAAACAATTTTCACTTTTGAATTCTATTAATCCATCGGCTTACTCAACCGTCGAATCATTAAGGGGTAAGATAATTATCGAAAGGTGAAAAAGATGGCATTAGAATAGAAATCCAACCTACCATAAGTACTTTAATTGTCTATATATTGATAGTATGTTTTTAATAAATTGCGTGGCACTTCGAAAATTTAGCCGTGTTTGTATGGCGCGCGGTTAAAAAAGGTTGCACACCACTGTATTTAGGCATATTACCGAAATGCGTAATCAGTTTCTTAGTCGAGGAAGTTCCTTAATTAAAAAAGTACCTACCAAATGTAACTACTTTCCCAAAATAAACATCATCAATTTTCATGAAGCGTAGAGCCGAATACAAACTGTAATAGGAGAAATGGATTAAACTCGCTCCTGAGTGTTTCTCGTCTGTCGCACATCTTGCGAAATGCAATTACCAAATCACTCACTCTGATATTGTTCCGGTGTTTTTTTAAAGTCCATGCGGAGTGTAATCGTCAGTCGCATCTAGTCCTTGAACGCAGGCGTGCCGTGGCATTGGCAATGAGAACTTATGGTAAACTCACGACGCCCTTCCGTTGTTTTGGCAACCGTCTTTCCTTTGTGTGTGTTTACGCATTCCCTCCCTCCTCCCCTTCACCTCCTACGTGCTCTTCTCGCTCTCTTCCGCGCTTTCTCCCCCTTCTTCACCGTCCACTCCCTCCTTCCCAGTTTCACACGCGACGCTTGCTCAGCGAAACCCTCTCTCGCTCAGAAACACGCTTCCCTGAAAAGGACGGAGTTTGTGCCATTACTCGCTCCTCCGTGTCGCGCGCGCGTGTGCGTGCGTGTTTGTGCGCGCTCCCTTGCTCTCGCGTGGGGGAGGACTCCCTCACTTTCCTCGCGTGTTCCACGTAGAAGAGCGAGGGAGTGAGAGGCTCTTTTATAAGACTGCGCATGCGCGCGTGACCCTATCGCGATATACTGTTGCCTCGAGGGCACAATCGCCGCCTTGGTGGGTCTTTGTGGAAGAATCGCAAGGGCGGTTAGTATCTCTTGGAGAGTTCCACGGGACCACTCCCTCTCCGGCCGATCTTCGTGGCTTTTGTTTCCTTCGGGCGTTCCGTTTCTGGAATTAGGGTCTTCGCTTTTAACGGTGGCGGCTCGCACTCGCTCATCATCTACTGTTTTATGTCTATGGCTGTCATCTCGTCGGAGTTTCATTCTGAACCTTTCAGTTGTGCTCCAGTGTGTTCGTCGTTGAGAGTTTCGTTGTGGTGACTCCGCAGAAATTAGCTGTCGGCGCGTAAGTAATTAACAATATTTCCTATCATAATTATACTCAAACAATAGTCAGGTGATCGTTTTAGCGTGGTTATTTTTTTCGATTTCTTGGAAAATGGTCCACTCTTGTAACACCATGATTTTGGTTCCTTTGCGAATTTATTTTTACTCAAAACCTTAGATTTTTCCAAAGAAACTGTTTATTATAAATTATCTTTTTAAACATTAGCATCAAATCGGCAGTTTTCGAAGATTTTCATTAAAAATCGAAAACTTGTTTAATTATAATTACTTGATTTAAAAAAATGTTCATCCCATCTTTGTTTTGGCGGAATTTAGGATTCTATGAATTAACCATACTGATCCAAATCGCGACAATCAAGGATTCCTTGGCAGCCGCTCAATTTTCTTACGGCGGTTCGCTGTGATGAATATGAAAACTTTGTATTACATCACGATATGCTCAAAATGGATATAATCTCGAAACGCTCGTATTCCTGTTGGCACTGCGTCTTTTGCAATTGACTTTGACCATTTGGCTCCCTATCCCGTATGAGTCATTTTGTTTTAACGCGCTTGAAACCATTCACGGACACTCAATCGGTGGCATGCCAATCTCCTTCATTTGCATAAAAATGGCACGAAATAGACATAAAACAAGATCGAAGTTGCCCTGCGGCAAGGTTAATTCTGACGTTACAGTTATTGGCATTATAAACAATGTTTCTCTTTGGAATCGGTGGTATTAAATTGTCAAAACCAACGTTTACAGCTTCAGGTTAGTTCATAAAAAAGTTTGATTCCCTCCGGTGAACGTTAGTTTTCGTTCTGTTTTCCTTCAACTCTGGTTGACAGCTAAAACTCTATAAATAATTTTATATAACACCTCTAACTCTTAATTTACAGTGACTCGATCAAACGAACGTGATCATAACTTTGACTGCAGGCTGCGAACCGTATTATGATACGAGTGTAACGACGTCGGGGGAGAATCATCCATCTCTCCATTTTCTCCTCTCCATCCATCCATACGTAAGAATCTCAAGGCTTGATGAGTGTCGGTCGCTGGGAGGGTATTTTCGAACCTATATAGAGTCAGATTTTTGGCCCACGTGTTCGGAATGACCTGATTGGTTCCGGTCTGTAAATGGGTCCCGATCGAGCCACGGGATCTCTCTCTCTCGTCCATCGAGGGCAGCAGATGGGATGAAAACTGTGTCGGGTAGACGTTATATGATTCACGCAGTTAAGGTCCCATAATACCATTTGCGACTTCAATTCCTCGTTGCATTCGGAAGAATATAGTCTGGCACCTGTTTAAGCAAGAGATGCGTTTCTTCATCGTAAAAATAATTAATATGAATGCTTTTTACCAGATTCTTTCGTCCTTCGTCCGTTTGATTCTATAGGAATGTATCAGCGGAGACAGATTTATAAGATAAAGAGGATTATGTGTTTTAAAAAAATAATACATTGATGTGAGCTATTTGTTGTAAATTTTAAAGAACATTGGCACATGATTGCCCTCAAACTTTTGTCTTTATGTAATTCAGCGCAGTTAATCTTAAAATTTTATTTTAATTCAAATAATGGATTTTATTATTCGAATGGACGATAGATAATTTTTGCAAGAAATGTGAATCTAGGTACTGGTTTCGTCCAAACAGAGTTAACTAGACCATCTATAGTAGTTACTATTGCCTAGCTTATTGGAACATTTAGACAATTGTCTTTGAATCAAATATTGCGATAAGCTGAAAAATATACTCGCAATCGTGAAAAAATGTAGGTTGTAGAATGAGAATTTAAATACCCATTGTTTACATTTATCATCGAAAGTATGGCGGGAAGGACATATAAAATTAAAGATGTACGCATGAGATATAGCTGTTTAGACAGTGAAATCTCGTTATAACTTGTCCGCTTACCATACATTTTCATAATTAATACTCAAAGTGTGTCACACTGAAAATAATTACTAGATAACCAGCGAGATAGAAAAATATAAATATCAGTGATAATATGCTACAAAATTGTACTTGTTTTTAATACGATTATTTCTTTGTTTGATTTTAAAAAATAGCTTACAGTATAATATATTTACAACCCGGTATGAGTTTTAATTTCACCTCGTACCACACATTTTTTCATGACATACCTCAACGAAATTTAGTCATCAAATGTTAAATATGCAGGGTCCGGCTAAAGAAGTGTAGGGATTTTGTATTGCAATATTTTACAGCCTGAGAGTGAATATTTTTTATTTTGTTGCAGATTTAAAGATATAATTCAGTTATTTGGCTAAATTAATTTTGTAATGAAAAATATGGTGTCGGAGCATTTTTAATTTTTACTCATTAGGGGAAACTATTTAACATTTGAGTGCGTTTTTCTGCGCTATTTTCACATTATCTATATAAAATATTCCGAGATATTAATAAAAAGTTCATAAATTTGAAAAGAACAACATCGTCAGGTTTTATTGTAGATATATTTTATAATCTACTATAAAATTCTTAGCCTAAATTTTCACGAATCCTCAAAGTACACCATCATTATCGTTTTATGGGATTGTTTAAACTTTCCGGGATTTTAAAATTACGTCCTCCGCCGAAATTGAGACTCCTCCACCTCACTTACAGCTAAATCACTAGCTGGAGCTTTCTTTCTTTCTCCGTGACATCCGAACTCATCTTTTATTCATCGGCTCAATGAAAACGCGATCCACTCCCTCCTTCGCCCGGTATGCCACATCCACTCGCCCGCTCTTCAATCAAAAACCAACCTTCTGTATCGGGATCCTCGCGTAAAGCGCCGCCCGATAGCGGCGGTGTCGTATCTTCTCAGCCGACCCCGCCCACACGAACGCTTCGGGACGGGCTGAATCGGCGCCGCCACCTTCGCCCGAGAAACAATTGCTATCGTGTGTGTGTGCGCGCGCGCTTCCTCGCGTGATGGATTCATTCCGAACTGCCTCTCAAGAGCTACAAAGAGCGTGCCTCCGAGGGAATCACCGTGAGTCAAATTAAATTCACTTCGCCTGTGGCATCGCGGCTAATTTTCGCATCTCTCAATTCGGGATATAGAGTTTTTATAGCCGTTATTACGCGGGTGTTTGAAGGTTTTCCTCGTTCTTATTACGCATTCGATTTTATTTTTACTAGCCGAAAAAAGTCTCTCAACTCAGTCTTTGAAATTGGTGCCGTGAATTTGCGCGATCGAGTTCGAGGGTCGGACGCATGGAGTAAATTTGAGGCGGACCCCTGCAAATTTCCTTGGCGAGGAATAGGGGAGAATCTTTTCGGCGACATTCAATTTTTCCATAGAAATTTGCACAATTTTCTCTGCTTTCTCCCCTCTTTGAAAGGAATCACAGCGGAGATTTCAAATTCCATTTCTGCCGCGATATATAAATAATTGATTAATACATAAAAATGAATTGTTTTAAATTTTCCTAGACAATTTTCGGTTTATGAAGATGGTCTTTGAGTTAATTAGGAGGTATTGTTACAAAGTTCGGCATGCAGTTTCAAGTTCTCCGAATCATAAATGCTTAGATTTATAATAATTCAGCTCATCCTTACAGATTTGTAAACATTTACCACATTAACTGAACCTTTTAGTAGGTATTGAGATAACATTTGCTATATCTGTTGATAAGGAAATTACATGAATATTAATACTAAAAAATATACGAACAGTTTTATTAGCTTTTTGCCATTTTTCATTGCTTTTTTTATCATAATCAGAAAAATATCACATGATATGCTTAGACATTTTTTTCCCACAAATTAATTAATTTAATTTGTTTTTAAATAATTATCATTCTTCAAATTGTGGCGGTAAATAAACGTCTTTGGAAAATCTACCTGACATTTTTGCCCAAAAATACACGTTCGTGTAAACCTTGTGAAACGGCGTGCTAAGAGCCCGTGCTGCTCACTCATCCGTTTCAGCTTGATAGCAATTTTTAGGCGTTTATTTTTAGGAAAGGTACAATATTAGTTTTATTAAAAAGTTTTAGATTTTTGCCACCAATACATTTACTCGTATCCAAAAATCGTGAATGTAGCTACTTTGAACGAAGCGGTTGAATTTTTTTCTATTTCCAAGAATAACAAACTTGATTCCAGTGGGCGCCGACCATTTTTTGTCTCTCGTGGAACTTGTTACTACCGGCTTAAGAATTCTTCCAAAGCGCATTTCACGCGACGTCATGTGGCTACTTAACCCGTCTATCAACCAAATCCCTGCACGCAGCACCGCCTTTAAGAATCCTAATTATCTCCACCCCGCCCTCCGAAATTGCCTCCACTCCTATATTCCGAACGTCGCTCGCCTGTCCACCGAAGAGGCGGTCGCGGCGGAGGTGGACCTTCGGCCTCTCTGCTCCCGTCTCCCGACCGTCCCCACGCCCGCCCACTTCCCTTGCGTAACGCCTCGCTCCTCCCGTATAATCTACACTAGCCGCGCCGACCCGCCCCCTCCTCAGCCCCGCCTTATCTTTCCTGACCATCGCTTATGGAACGCTTTTTACCCGCCACCTCGGTGACCACGCGCTCTCTCCCATCCATCACCACGGAGCGACATGCCAGGCTGAATATTGCTGACGTCTCTCCCTTTTTCTGCGCAAATTCCCGACATCCCAACACACCTTTTCATGAGGCGTTTAATATCCATAATGGTATTAAGTTCGACGTTTTAAAACCTGATGGACCGGAATCAGACGCTCGATTAACCGGCCTTTGGAGATTGGGTGATTAGAAGGTGTCACTTAGGGTCAAGAAGGCGCAGTTTAAAAATTTCAGTAATTTCCGTGATATTGTCGCTTCTAGGGTCCAGCCAATCGCCGTTTCTCTCTGCTCTAAGATATACCTCGTGATTGCACGTTTTTTGATTACTTATTTGGTTGGATAAATTTCCTCATTAAATGTCCTGCTGTCACATTACGAGCTATTAGAGCTATTAAGCCCACCCATTAAGTTTTCGGTTGAGGTTATATTATTTTACTCCTGTTGTAAAGACTTTCATTATTATCTCATTTCAAAATAAATTAACCAAATGCAATCGTATATTCCTTCGCTCTATGGTGATATTCAATCCTAAAATATTTTCTAAATGATGTTTTATAGAGACTTTTGTGATGATGTGTTCCTCATTAGATAAATAAGGCTTCATAAATAACGTAAAAATTATAGAGGCCGTTTTTGACTTTGAATGAACGTCTTCTCAAAATTAACTTACATTAGTAAATTTTATAAATAAGTCGGCATTTTTCGGCTTTTTTGTTGAAATAATGTTGACATGAGATAAACAAATGAAGATTCATCAAAATTTTTAATAGAAGCGACGAATGATTTTTTGCTAAGAAATAGATAATTAGTGATGAATATGATAAGGTATAGCTCCCGTATGATTACCATATATGAGGATGATAATCACATTGATAAGCCTAGTAGCAAAGAGAAGATATCCACAAAATATTAGCGTATTTCATATATAATCCTTGTCAAGCTTGTTCCCCTTTAGGCTTTTTATTCCGTTTATTTATCATTTGCTTAATTTTTCTAAACATCTATTTAGGGGGAAGTTTTGTTATTTTCACTTTCCATGAAGCTAATCTTTCCGGATGAGACGTTTACTCTTTTAAATGCGGCGAGGACGCCATCCATCTTTCTTATGAGCGCTGGCAGCAATGTGTCCGTGGCGTGAATAAATTTTCCCATTATTCTGCACCGAGAAGAGGATAACGGTCGCTATGCTGCATGATAAAATACGGGTCAAAAGTTGAAAGAAAAGGCTCGCATGAGTAATGAGTAGTTTATACATAGTAGAGAGGAATGTTGTGGGGAGCGGCTTTAAAATATTATATTATTTTTATGTCCTTTAATTGATCGGTCTTTATATATTTAAGTTCAGTAATTATCGCATATCTTATGTTATCCTACAATTTCTCGTTTTTACTTTTCTACACTCGATGCCCAACTGGATCGAGTATTTCTAGGAATAATCTTTTACGAGTGAATTCTGTCGCAGTATTTTTTCAAAGGAGTTTATCCGCACATTTCTTTACTACTTGTTTTTGAAGAGAACTTCTGTAAAAACCTTTAAGGTCCAGGGAAGTTTTTCATCGTTTGTGATAATGTGGCAAGAATGAATTACCAAACAATTATTTTACTGTGCGAATAATAATTATGACTAGCCACCGATGTCGTGATTTTAAAATATACGTTGCGCATTAATTTTGATTAAAAATATGAAGTACCTATTTATTTTTTAACTCTAGTAGTTTACCCCAAGAAGACTAGTTTAAATCTATCTTCTAAACCGAACGATACGTAGTACACGGCTTTTGAAAGCCTAGTCAAGGAAAAACAAAAGACTAAGCGACACATTCTGGTGGGGAACGCGGTTAAGGGCGCCTTCATGACTCAACTTTTTTAACGGCTTAGCGCCGCTCTGTTCCAGGGCCATTTTCCCCACGTAATTGCTGAAAGTTTTCCCTTAAATATCATATTTCAGTACGGCGAAAGAATTTTCAATTCGAATGGCTCTCTGTCGCGCGGCGCGGTGTATAAAGGACTTCAGGAGATCTTAATCGCGCAAGGTTCAAGAGGTTTTTTTCAGCATTCTTTAGGAAACAGCCGTCTGAGAGACTCTTGGCCTCTTAACCTTTCTTTTTTTGCAAACAACTTCCCGAGATTCTCGGTCCCATATTCTCTCTCTTCAAACTCCGCTTTCTTCTCTTTCCCTGTCGCGTATTCTCTCTGCCTATCCCACTCTCTTGTCCGCTCGCACACACACACACATATATATATATTTTTTTACTTCCTTCCTCTCGTTTACTGCTCATCGTTTTTCTTTTTGGGCGTTGCCCCCGTCCGAGGTGATACGCTCGAGACGAATAACGCCCTACGCTAGTGTTTTGTTTTGGCGTCAGCCCTCTGGCTATCGTTTAAAAAAAAACAACGAAGAAAAAGTAGTAAATAAGTGACGACACAAAAAATAGATAAACAGTCCCATTAATCGATTAAATGAAGTGGTTTCAATTTCATTAAATTTACTGCTCCCGTCGCGAGATGAGCTTATCTTCCGCCTACTTCGGTTCTTCTCCCGTCATTTTTTTCCCGTAGGTTTTTCTTTCCTCGCTTCCTGCCTCTGACACTGCCCACTTCTGTTTCTCCAGTTCCCAGCACGACGCCGAGCGGGGTTGATTGCCCTGTTTCTTCCAATCTCTAGAGCTCAGTTTGTCGTTGCTCAACTGTATTCCTTAGAGGGATATCAAAACTTATTGAGTTCTTGCGGAGAGAGGCGTGCGTGACTAAGGAGGTTGAGGTTTGGTGTTTGTGGAGCTAGGAGGCGGAAAAGTGATACATTTCTCCGCAAACTTTGAAAATGAAATCGGAGGTGAACATTTTCTTGCAGGACCTCGGACACGTGATATCATGGCATGAGTATATACGAGTTACCAGATAAAAAATAATTCTTTCGCTGTTTTTGTCCGATTGTTATTTCTTGAGATAATCCATGAAAAAATAATCATGTCATCTGAACAAACCATTAAAATCCGAACTCGTTCTGAGAGATTTGGAAAATTAAAGGATGTGATATGTGACGTTATTCATATTTTGGGTTTGAACTGAAATTTATTTCACTGAAAATAATATACGATAAGTGTTTATATTTCAGACACACCCTTTTTACTCGGTTCAGTCTCTAAAATCGACTGTGTAGGGCTGAGCAAATATTTATTTCCATTTTTACTTTCTCCATGCGTATAGGGGAAAGTATTGTTTTAATGAAAAAACAATCGATTTCGAGATTTCAACGGAAATACCCATTTTCAGATCCCCTGAACACGTTTTGACCATTTTATTTCTTGTGTGTGCGTATGTGACAGATTTTTTGTTGGTGCTCTAACTCAAAAACTATTAATCAGTTCAACGCAAAATTTTATATTTAACATTTTTATGAATTTTACAGTAGTTGATTATTTTTGGTAAAAATCTGTCAACCGGAAGTGGTCGTTTAGTCTCTTGTCCGTTATTTTGATATATTTGCTTTAATATTTTATATATGTAAAAACTTAATGAAACAAAAGTTGTAGGAAATTTAATTTTCTACAACCTTGTTTGAAACATTTTTCCATATAATTATTTAATTGTTTAATTTTTTAAGATATCTTAAAAACTAATTTTTTAGCTGCTACCACCACACCCCCTGGAGGCGACTATTATAAACACTTTACGCCAAGTTACGTCTTAGTAACGCTCCTTTTTATTTTCTTAATTGTTGGAGCTTCGTGGCTATATCCAATATCAGAAGGCTATGGTTTTAGTTTATTTATGTTCTTTGTCAAGTCTTTAAATTTTTCTCGCAGTTCCTTAAAATATTTATTATCATGTAACCTATTTGGAATTTTTAGAAATATTACAGGTATGGAGAAAATCATGTGGGGGTCACATCAGATTTTTTCTTATAGTTTATTCGATATCGACTCTTCTGAGTGCCAGACCACCTTACTGCCATTCTGATAACCTTTTCTTCTTTCATTGCCAATGGACTTGAGATAATCCCGGTGTTATTTTTAATGGGTCCTTAATCTTTACTGGCATATCAATAAAACTACTTCCACCTATTGAATTTCATCAGATTCGCGAAATTAACTTCTGATTTGTTGCTTTTCGATTGTGTCACCAAACCAGTTCCATTGGAAGGAAATGTTTCAGAGACTTGTATTGTAAAATCTCCGATTTGATTCGCTTATTTTCACAGTTTTAATCCTCCCTTCTCCTATAAGTCTCCTATGCTATTCCTTGCTAACATGTGTTCTTTCCAATTAGCGGACGGTGACAGGAATAAGAGAGAGCGAAGGTTTAAAACGAGGTTGAAAAAACCCGAAATTCCTAAACGATGCAGTTTTTTGGAATCACGCCATTTCCGTGTTAATCCGTATGCGTGAGAATATCTCAGCCAACTTAAATTGCCCATCATATATCTGCGTATTTTGTTAAACACATTATCTTTAGCAGCGTGTAGCTATGAAATCCCTCTTCCTTGGAAAGCGAGTAACAAAAACAGCGTTGGTCGACAGAGATAGAGAGGACTACTCAAATGTTACGCAAAAAGGAGAAAGTACCTTTTATTCACTTGATGAGGGTGTAGCTCGACTAATCCTATTTCACTCAGAAAATGCACATTATTTTAGGAATTTTGTAAATGTATCACCTCCTTTTTGATTTTTAAATGGTAAGCAGTAAAGGTGAAAGACATTTATTCCTAATCTTATTAACACATTAACTCCCTTATCTTACTCCCCATTATTTATCCGCTTAATTTCAGCGGAGGTCTCCTTTCTCACCATTATCTGCTAATATAGCTTGATGTTATAAAATTATTAATTGCTCCCATAAAACCGAATTGCGTCCTCATTTGGTCTTACGAAGTCCTATCCTATTTATAAGCGATTTAATCTGTGATGTAGGTTACCTTCACAACGGGGAACCTAAAAAAAAATTGTTTACAAAAACTGAATATCAAACACACCAAATGAAAACAAATTATTTAAAATTAAAGTTAAATATTGCGAACGCGAATCGATCATAGAATGTTTTACTGAACCAGGCATAATTTGAATTGTGTACGTATGAAAATTTATTTCGACATCTTCCTCAAGTTTTTTTCAAAATCGTATTGGTTTTATTATGTATGTATGAATTGTACTTTTTAATTACAGCTATTTCATAAATATAGGCCGTTATATATTCGAAGCCAACGTTTATGTGATAAATTAGCTTCAATAACCATTTGAGATTTTTAATGGCTATTAGAGCTACTGAATTTCTATATTAAAATGCAGCCATTGGGCTAGATCCATAATTTTTTGAGCTAAGGTCCATGTGATGAAAATATATACCAGATAACCACGTTTTTTTCGTTCAATGCAGATTATTCAATTATCTAGTATGCCATTTCACGTTGTTTTTAAGATACTTTATTTTTAGACCGATATCAAACGTCTTAATCTTTTAATGCCTTTTCACAGTTTTTGTATTTTGTCAACATTTCTTCCTGTAATGTAATGTAATGTAATTTTCAAGGAGTCAGACAAAGCACGCGCACATGTATATATTTCTTTACCTTCTCATTTCATTAATTTTATTTACGCAAGATTACTATAGTTTTACTGACTGATCTGGATTTTTAAATTTTAAAACTGTTATCACGTATTTAATATCCTAAAAATAGCAATTTTTCTCCTCACGGGCGCGAATGCGTGGGTGAGCCCATGCTACAAGTCTCTCCATTTCAGTTCTGTGGCAAAAACTCTAGACTGCAAATAAAACAATTAACATGTCTCACCGTTGACACAAAACCTCCACCTTCCCTCCCGGTATTTTCTCTCCACCGCCATTCCTTCACGTCCTTGACCACCCTCGAGACCAACCCTCTTATCTTCCCAGCCTCTTTCTCCTTTCACTTCTTCCTGCCCCTCTCTCCTCCTAGTGCGCCGCCACGCAATTTCCTATAATCGACCTTCAGGCGAGAAATTGACCGCGGGTATGGGACGCCTCAGCCGCCATGTTCAACCCACCCTTCGGTCCCGGTAAAGGATTGAGTAGGAGATCCAATAGGGCCTCAAACTTCAACTTTACGACCTTCGAAACGGTTAACTTGGGAGGCGATTGCGCCAAAAACGCGATTAATCCAAAGAAAAAGAATTCTGTGGAATATCGCGAGAGGCTGATTTCGTCCTTGATGTTTAAAAGTACATATATCCTTCGCGAGGTGGAGGTTTGGGCAATCGTTCTTTACTCTAGGCTGCCTTACCACTTAAAAATTTACCTCCGTGCATCTCATAGGTGTGGCTCTTATTCCTCGTCCCTCGAAGCGGCGATGGTTTGAGTATAATTTTTCTCCCTCGACGGTACGAAGAGTGAATCGCATGCTCGCTTCGGGCGTGATGATACGATTCCTTTCCTCTGACAATTTCCTCCATAGCTCGAGGATTTTCAGCTGCGTCTGCGGGGAAGCGCACTTAAGCTTTTCCAAACGCTTTATAAACGGTGCGTTCCTTCGATATCTGAAGCCCTTTGGGCGCATACTTGAACATGGAAGAGCCATGTGGATTGAGGAGTAATGCGGCTATTTCATCCGCCCTACCCTCTTCTATCTCCAGCTCTATATGCCTCTCTTTTCCCTTCTCGTAATAGGAGCGATCCGCTTCTTTTCCTGTCGATTTCTCCTCTCTTTGATCTCTCCATTCGCCGACATCTCATCATCATCATTCTCGTTTTCGTCTCCACTTCGGAGGAATTTCCATTTCGTGGTCGGTTATCTTTCTCTTATGATAATGTTCACGGCGTAAACGTTTTGGGCGAGACGAGTATTGCAATTTCTCGTCCGACGTACTCGTTGAGTCGGAGCGGTGACGGCATTTTCGTTTAGTTCCGCTCAGTGTCGCGGTGTTAATGTTTGTTTTTAAAAAGATTGTATTGATATTCGAGCCTCGGGGAGTTTTAGAAAGGCGTCTTTCATCCGGTCGATACTTATTGATTTTGTAATGAACGGCTTGCCTCAGCGTTATCCTCGAAGATTTTCCAGGAAGTACGCTCAATCGCTATTCACCGGAGTTTCTTCGAAAATTTCAACTTATCTAAGAATATTATCATATTTTGGTGATGTATGTTTTTTATAAGAATAGCTTATAGTGATATATTTTGCAGGAATGCTTCCTTAAAATTTGTGCGATGAGTAATCTCACAAATTTGGATTTATTTTCCCAAGGGAACTAAACTAATTTCGTTAATATAAATTTAATAGATACGAAATCTGAATATTCATAGAAAAGGGGTGGAATTCTTCTGGTGGAGTTTATTTAGATATAACTAAATCTCTCGGATGAAGATCAAACATTGATAGATCGTGGGATTATTCTAAAAATGTAGAGATTTAATACGTTCTATGAGGCAAAGGAAGAAAGAAGGGGAAGAAAAGGTGGGAGTGAGGGGATAGAGGATTGTATGGAAGAAGTAAATCCGGTTTGAATGGATGTTGAATCGATTCCGTGGAAATCTCGAGACATATGTAAGGCTCTCTCTCTCTCTCTCTCTCTCTCTCTCTCTCTCTCTCTCTCTCTCTCTCTTCCTCTCTCTCTATCAATGGACAGCTTGACTACACTTCTCAATCTTCTGATCCACCTTCTTTTATCTCCCACCCTCACTCTTATACCCACCATCCATTTCAGTCTTTTTCATTTTGTACCGTCTTGCGCCGTATTATTCCTGCCTTTTTGATTAATATAGGCGAAGTAAGCCTCTTGGAATTCCTGAACGCGTTAACAATTTATTTGTAATTTAAATGGATTCATTTTGTTTTTTAACCTAGGAAAGTATCGGTAAAATTGCACTATGATTCAGTTATATCCACCAATCAAAGAAATCATCCACTGCACGCGTGAGAAACTTACTACACTATGAATCGAAATCGTCTGTCCGTAATCAAACTTTACTTCACGGAAGACGAATGGAATCCCTGACCACCTGAGACACAAAGAGCCTCCCTATTCCTTATTCATGTCTGCTCCACTTAACCGCTTTTCTCGCTTGCTCGCTCCTTGGCTAAAACTCAATCCATATCCGCAATTTTTTACCAGATGCCCAACATTTTTTTCTCTCTCGTAGAAGCACTTGCTACCTCTCAAGCCACATTTATCCCGTTTCCCCCTACCGTGTGTAGTCTCTCCGTATTATTCTTCGTTAAAATTCCTCTGGCCCATTTCCTCCTCCCCTTCTTAACCTCTTCGTGCAATCAAACCTCTCATTCCATGCTCAGTCCTTATATCTTTCGGTCTCCCATCCCCTCTACCGTCTCTCGTACCACTTTTCCCATCTCTCTTTTCCCCATTTATCGTCTCTTCCGCTCCCATCTATTTCTTCCTCCCGTTACATTTCTCATCCTTCTGCTCCCCGCGTTTCATTCACTTGCCTCCGAATGTTGGACGTTTGTCGGAGGTACCCTGACTTGTTTCCCAATGAGGGTGAACTTTATGAGGAGGAGGAAGCGCTCGAGTACAGAGAGGGATGGAGGACGTGAGAAAAGAGAGAGAGAGAGAGATGGGAGGGGTTCATGGGAACGTGCGGGAGAGAGAAATGGCTGCCCTTTGGGAAGCTTATGGGGATAGATTCTCTCTCCCGTGCTGCACTCACTGGGGAGTGACTGACCGCTGCCCCGGCAACTGCCTGCTCTCGTAACGCGGCACGGATGTCTGCGGCATAGGCAAAACAAAGCAAAAACGCTCGAGCGAAGTCCGAATGCACCGATGGGAAGATGGGTACGCGGAATGGAAAGGATTGGAGAGAGGAGACTGAGGGAAGGAGGGGGGTAGGAGACATCGACTCCCGTTTCATCTCGTTTTATTGCTATAGGAGTGGAAGCTGGGTTTACATCGGGCGAGGGCCAAATACGACACGTCGGGTTTGAAGCGTCGTCAGCTGTCATCGTGACCAAGCAAAAATTCGCAAAAATGCGAAATTTATGTACCGCTGAGCGTAATTTATCGCTCTCACGACAGTTTTTATTATATCTGAAGTTGTTGTAATAGTAAACCTCTAACAACTCGAATTTAATTTTCTAATATGCAGATTTTAGCGAATTATAGAATTTGATAGAATTTAATTATTAAAATTCATAACACCGCCTGTTGGCGCGTTAATGCGAGTAGTTTTTAATCTTATATATGACATGATATTTAGTTTCTTTTATAGGCAAGTTTATAAGCATAATACATTTTTCGTATTTCCTACATTTTTATATACAAATTAAGACAGTTGCGTACATAATTTGAGAATTTACTATTGATAAAAAATTTCAATTTCATTTACCTGTATGAAATTATCATGCTTGGGCTTCTTGATTGTCATTATTGTTTCAATTAACATTTTTAATGAAAGGGTTTCGAAAGATACATCTAAGTCTACTTCTATTTATCGATGCAAATATTCTATTTATCAAAGATTATAAATTGTATTCATATCTTCATTTTGGTTTATTTAACGTAGAATCGTTGGAAATCTCCGTCAAATATGAATAAATTGCCTCCGTAAGTGGAATTTCGCCCCTTCATAAGGCAGATTTACCACAAGAACCGCACACTGGTTGTTCAATCTAACCGTATCTCTTTCAGATAGCAACCCTTTCCGCCTCTCTTTCTCTCTTTGGTTTACCACCGGATTCTCCTGGCGTGAACGACTTCGCTAATTGCTTGATCTCCCTCTAAATTCAAAGGCTTAATCCAAGCGAACAGTAACACCGGTGGCGCTGGATGTTACGAGCAACCTTGGTCGCCTCAGAGACCTCAACTCTCGTGGAAGTTACGACTAATGCAGCTGGCTGCATTGCTAGAGAGTCTCTTTGTGGCAACGATGTCTACATAAATGAGATAACTTTCATTACCGAGGCATTGAACGGTAGAAGCCATCAATCCCACGGCATTACGGCCGAAGTTTTGAAGGCTCTTTGCTTTGCTTTCGCCTTAAGTCATGCCTTTTCGTTTCGTGTGGGGAGATCCTAATTGTCTCTAATTTTCTCTTTCCGGCAGCCGTTGGAACCAATCTCCTCTACCCGCTATGAGCATTAAAGGAAATCAGATTCCCGATATTAATGATGCGAGATTCAATTTAATCAAGTCGTCCATTAAATATTTAATCGAATGATGACAAGTGGTGGTATATAATTAACCGGAACAATTTGTTCCCACGATAATAGCCCAGCAGGCTGATTCGCTAGAAAACGTAAACTCCCCAATTGCCCCGAATCGTTGTTGAATTTAATCCAATGTAGGTATAATGCCATAAATTTCATAAAATTTCACTCGGTAATCTATGGTTAACATATATACACATTGACTTTGAAAGATGATGTGAAGCTTGTTAAACTTTACTTAGGTGTAAAAATCTTAATAAGTTAAAAAAGGTGAAAAAATTATTATTGTCATTCAAATTTTATCATTGGTAAACGGTGTAAATAAAATATTCCTACGTGTGCAAATGATCCGTTGCCTCGTTCTAACAAAGAAAGCATCTTCGATTGAGCCTTCCTGTCTTTTTCACATTTTTGAAACGCCTGCAACTGTATACTTTGCGTTTATGAAACGGTTATATTAACTCTAAAGGCGTATAACTAATTGTTAGTGCATTCGCATTTATTGTCCCCATTGGTTCCTTTACTGGATATTAGAGCTCATTGCTTTTTCTATTCCGTTTTTCAGGAATAATTACAAATATTTTAGTATATATTAAATTGATACATTCTTTAAACACGCCGATGCAATTTTATTTATTTTAAAATTCATAAGATTTCGACCAGTCGCTATTTTTATCGTTTCGATCTCTCCCTTTGGCCTTTCCCACGTTATCCCTGAAGAAAAAAAATGCCTCTTTTATTTGAATTTTGGAGCAAAACTTGTTTCGTTAACCATATGGCGCCTCTCTAATAAACTTTCAACACATTCTTTTGATTCTGTTAGTGCGTCGGATAAAATGACTTTGAAGCGATAAATATGTAAGCCCGGCGAGAAACCTGTCATAAAATAAACTTTATTTGGGATGAGGGGGAGGGGCTGAGGTGCACCTTTATAGCGGGAGAGCCACGTTTCCCCGATCTTCCTTTGTTCGCCACACAACCTTACTCAGTGCAATGCGCTCGACCTCTCGTTTCCCAATGGCACGCATAGCCGTACTCCGTTCTGGTTGTTCAATATTAGGGTTGCAACACTTTCGTTGGTTTCATCACTGGTCAAGAACAGAGAGCGAAAAGGCAAACATCTGTCCTATCAAGAAGAAGTTATTACTCTGCCTTTTACGCTTCTCTCTGCCCTGTTGCGTAACATTTCTATCCATTTTTAATTTATTACCCTGGATAGCAGAAGATAACATGATCCTTGATTCTATGATAACGGAGATATGCCGACATCATAGGCGTGATTATACTAAGAATATCGACCTTACCTTGGATAACCTTAATACAGAATTAACCGTCATAAGTATTACACAATATTGGAATGAAAATAGACATCTCTCTAGTTGTATTGGAAACTTTAATGCCAAAAACTTTAATTATCGATTTAAAGATATATTCGTGCTCTGCTTAGACTTCTTCAGGCTGTTATATATGAAGAAACTTAAGGTGTTGCGATAACCTTGTTCAAAAAACACACTGCATCGAACTCAAAGGAGCCAATTACATCTCCCAACTCTGAATACGGTGCGAAGAATCGCCTATCCTGAGATATAACCGATTTAATAAGACCGCTGGTCGAGTCACGCTGCTGCCATGTCCTCTCTCTCTTCGTCTTCCACGTCTCTAGGTCGACGACGTTTACCATTTCCACACCTCTCTTCCATTTCCACGCCGCTCTTTCCCTTCACTCGGGTGTCACGCCTCGCCGCCCTCTGTCCGCTAGATAACTGCAGAACTATTTTGCGTCTCGCAGATGCGGCAACGGTCACGACCTTGGGGATTAACTCGGCCCTTGACAGACGGGATCTCCTCCAGTCGATTCGTGGATGAAGCGAGCCGGATTGCGGACGATCCGCTCACGGATGAAGTTCCACGAACGGGTTGGTGAGAAACGGCGGCGTTTGAGGTTCGCGATAAAAGAGGGCGAGACGGAAACGCAAGCAATTGGAGGAGGTAGTTTTGGGTGCTGCAGGCCCTTATATCAGACTATTCGCCCGTTTTTATTTCATTTTCCTCTCCACCGGTTCCATCTACGATTTCCTTTTTTATATCTTGGAAATAATAGAGGTTTTATTTGCCGTAGAACCATTGTTCAAAAGGGCTGAAAATTCCCACTAAAAGAAAACATCTGATGATAGTGTTTCAAAAACTTCTCACTTCTTGTTCTACTAGTAGAAAAACGTTCTTTATTGAATCGCAGAGAGCAGGGGTTGGCAAACTACGGCCCGCGAGAGCATTTTATGCGGCCCGCGATGCCATTATGAAAGCGAACCATAACATACGATACAGATAATTTCTTATTTATTGCTTAAAATTATGGCCGGAAAACATTTTCCAGTGATGCTATGGGACTAATATATTACTAATTATTGATTTTCACTAACAGGATCCTTCGCATTATCTCAAATAATTTCCTATGTGATCCCTAACGCGGCGCGCCGAAGTATTTTCATCTGTTAATGCGGCCCGCCTAAGAAGCTGCAACTTAATGCGGCCCGCCACGCAAAAAGTTTGCCCACCCCTGGCATAGATGGACTGAAATTCATCATTGTCTAGCTTTCAGCTTGTTGTTTGAGGAAAATTGCATATTTCAAATAACGACAACACAAGCATATAATGACGGAATTATGACTTTTTTGTCCACTTTAACTAAATAAGTTTTCAGCGTTTGTCACTACAGTTAAATATACTTTCTGATGTAACTGCATTAAATAACTTCCGATCTTCCAGTTTAAGCGCCACGCTTTTGAGACGACATTTTCGGCAATTGTTATTCTTTATGCTATTTATAAAATTAGTTGCATTGTATGTGTAGGCACGACAAAAATAATGATGCACGGTGGTGCATTCCTAATGGCCATTTTTTGCTCTCTTATGTTTTGTTTTTATTTATGACATGCATAATATACCATATAAAAGTATTTATTTGCAAACTAGCATTTCTTTGGTAGCGCTTGATTTAGTCAAGTAACCATCGTCTACATTAACTATTATTTGTGGATAAAATCAGATTATTAATTAGCAAAGTATAAATAACGACGAAAAAGACGGATTTGCAACACCTTATCTGAGTGGGAGACGATTCATTCCCGCTGATCTATCGCAGATGCATAAATTGTGGTGCCGCTTGAACTTCTCGTCGCCAACATCCTAATTAGAAGCAACAAAGAAAACAAAATGTTCTTTCAGATTAGCGGAGAAAGTATAAGACAGAATCCTGGATCTGCTGATTAAGTCAAGCTATGCCAAATTACGGCGAATCTCGTCGTTCTTTTCCGTTTGAAGCATACGGCCAGTTCCTACGGGAGGCGAATCGTGGGAAGGAGGAGAATTGGGAAACGAGAGTTATGGGCGGCGGTTAAAAAGAGTCTTTTGTACATTTCGGCCAAAGGCTTAAAAGGAGGACGCGGACGGAAAATGATTATCTTTTGGAATTGAGGCGAAGTCCGGGAGTAGGAAGATAGGACAAGAGTTGGGATTGATGGTAGACAAAATGATTATGAAAGGCGATCGCTGTAAATTTTATAAAAAAAGAACGACGTCGCGTGGGATTTCGTCCAGATGTCGATGGATGAATGAGAGATAACGTAAACAAACGACTGCCTAAGAGAGAGAGAGAGAGAAAGAACGCGGCGAAGAATACGGCGCACGTGGGACTCTTTTCTTCACTCTTTACGTATGTACTCTTCCGCGAATCTCCTTTCGCCGGAGGGCAAGAGCGGAGAAGGGGAGGACCCATCACTGACGCGATTCTCCGATCGGAGCCTGAAATGAAAGTGACGCGTTAGAAAACGTTGCATTTTCCATCGATTACGAAAGCCGATTCCGTTCAAAATAAGATAGTTGTTAACATTCGTGCGTTTTCTTTTCGTTATGATGGCTCATTTCGATTTTAATTTTCTTTAATGGGATTTATATTATTTTAACCGGCCTATATCTGTATTGTTTTTCAATAAAATCTGAGCCTATAAAAGTGAGCTAAAAACAGGGCTTAACTCGTGAAAAAAGGTCACCGCTTAAGTACATCGCTGCATTATTTCTATTATCTTTAATAAATTAGTTCTCGGGAAAAGTTGGTGTTAGAGATTTTGAAATAAAGCGCACGCCATTTAAGGGACAAGAAAAAAACGCCCGCTCTTTTAAAGTTCACGTTCCGATCAACGGTGGCGCTTTTTCTAGGAGGTTGAAATAAATTAACTGTCGTTGTTGTGCCTCATAAAGAAAAGAACAGATGTTTTTTTAAAAAATGTGGTCTGTGGATTTCTCCCCATTGTTCGGACGTCCTTGGTGACCTAAATTTGGACGAATGGCTCGGTTTTCTATCCATACACTTTAGTTTCCGAGGCGATTGTTTTCAATAACGAGACTTGTTCCATATATGAAGAATATGCTTGTAATAATTCTATTTGATAAGACATAAACAGGGTGCTTTCATTCTATTAGATGAAATTATCAATATCCACCAGGTCATCTAGTCTGATTTGCTGGGCGGAATTTATGGAGAGCGGTTTTAATATTATATGCTTCAGAAAAGATATGGTGTAAAAATGATAAAGGTAAAGTTTATCGCTCTATGTGCTATTAGAAAACTCAATAAAAAATTGTACACGCGTAACATATTTTACTTCGTTGGCATTGAAATGTGTGATATTTCTCCCTCATCTTGAATAAAATTATAATATAGTTACCCAACATTGACTCCCGCGATAGATCTTTATTAGATCGGTGGAGTACCTTACTTTTGGATTTTATATTTTGTATAAAATTCTGCTTACGAAATAAGGCAAGCAAATCACATAGAATCGCGCGTCTCCGCTCCCGCTATAAACGGAACCCCCGCCATGAAATTCCGTCGGGCATTTAATTCTGCGCGTAAAAACGTCATCGGGAGACGGAAACAAAATAACATCAAAGCATAAGCATAAACGCACTTATACGACATTACGTCAGCGTTTTCTCGCGTAAAACACATGAGAGCAACGGGTCTTGGGAGGAGAGGGAAGGGTCCGCGGGAGATTTGAAAATGACCTCGCGAGGAATGTAGAAATCCGTCCTCTCCCCACCTCCTTCCAGCCCTCTGTTAGAGGTCGCGCATAAAAAATCGTGACTTAGATGAAGGAGGAGTGGGAGGGAGAGCAAAAGAGAGAGAGAGAGGGAGTAGAGGCGAGGAGGAACTAACCGGCCCGAGAACGCTGCGCCTTTTTCCTAACTGGTAGCTTAGCGGCCGCTTCCACTCGGCACGATGGTCCCGCTAGTGCGAATTCGGAATAGGGCGTGGAGGGTCGTTTTTCACGGGACTAATCGCTCCCGCTATCTGTCGCCAAATAATCGTCCCGAGTAGCCGTGAGATTGCATAAATTGGACATTAATATGTACCACGCGAGATTCGGTTTTCTTAACTGCTTCAAACTTCCCATCTGCTATCGTCGCAACCCCTCTTTCGCCCTCCCCACCCTCCTCCCTCTCCCCCTCTCACTCTTCGGTAACACTCTCTTCTCTCTCTCTCTCTCTCTCTCTCTCTCTCTCTCTCTCTCTCTCTCTCCCCGTCTCTTCCTTCTGAAAGCCACGAGGCGAGTACTAACGAACGGCTTGAGCGGTCATTTTCTCGGTTGCAAGAGGAAGTCGAAAATTAATGAAAGGAGGATAATGAATTGCCCCGCCTAGAGGAAAGGAAAGCAGCTGCAATTATCTATTCGCTCCAACCTTTTAAAGAATTCCACAGTTTAGTCACGTAAAATGGTACGAGCGAAGATAAGATTTGCTCATGCGGATAAACGTTTTTAATTGCCTCAAAGAAAGCACCGTGCAATGGAGGGAAGGTTGTGAGATAAGGTTTTCGTTTCCTTGAGAGTAATTTTAAAAGTTGCGCTCATGAGGTAGCAAAATTGCATGGAAATTATCTTAGATCGTTTCTTTTTGTGGTGAAACAGTCCCTGCAGCCTTTGAGAACTCTCCAATACGAGGCATCGCTCTTACGCAATTTTTTTTATATTATTCGTGGAAAGAGTTTTCTGCGCATAAATGACTCGCTTGTCGTTGTTTTCAAACAGTTGCGCTGATTTACATAAGTTATCAAAGCATAGGAATTTCGAGAATCTTGAAACGCCAAAGATTTTCCCCTCGGTTTAAGGTTTGTTCAAGGCCGTTGCCGCCTCGCAATCTCATTTTCCTGTCACACACACACATCAACTTCTACCAAAGGAATTTTCATCCATTACCTATAATCAATCCGCAACTTCCCCACGTTTTCCTTTCTTTCTTCGCTTTTCCATAACGCGACTCCCTCACTTCCCTCGTCACGCCAGCTGACCGGTCGTTTGTATTAACTATTCGAAAGCTTCCCTATCTCGGGGCGATCTCTCAAACAGCACCGAGAAAGCCAGGCCGAGAAAGAGAGAGCAAAAAAGACAGAATCTCTTTCTCTCTCTCGCGCGCGCATTTCGAGATACTGGGAGACAGAAAGAGAGAGAAAGATTACTTGTTTGTCTGTGTGTGAGTGCGTGTGTGTGTAGAGGGCAGGAACGGAGGAGGATTGTGGTCGCACCGTCGATTTTAAAAGAGGTGGATCGGACAAGCGGTCCGTAGGTTGAGGGATGCTGGGCCTCTCTGCAGGCCATCGCTCTCCCCCCGTTGTTTTCGGTGCGGTGACGACGTTCGTGTCAACGGCTCTGTCCTACGCGAGACCACTGCCGCGTTATACGCCACTGATCGCACCGGTGGTCGAATGGTAGCTTTCCTGGCCCTCATCTTCTCATTCCTCCGCTCTACCCCACCCTCCTTTCCACGCCTCCCCATTCCCCCTTCTCTCTCGCGCACTCTCCCCCTCTCTCTCTCTCCTCAGCCTCTGTCGGTGCCGTGCGGGCTGCGTGAGTGCTCAGGGAAGAGGCCAGCGGGAGGAGGAGGAGGTGACGCGTCGATGAGATGGAAGGAGTCCGGGAGAGAAGTGGGTGCGTAGCTTGGGGTAACGATGGAGGGGGGGGAGGGAGATGTGGCTGTGGGAAAATGGGAAGGGACTTGTAAAAGGAAAGAGGGTTTCGTGATAGTTGAAGAAGCGGAGTGATAGAAAGAGGAAGAAAGGGCGGCAATGAGAGAGTTGGCGGAGGAAGAAGTTGGACACGCCTGGGAACAATGGAGTGTTTCGGAGAAGGCGAAATCTGCTTAAAAGATTCGCATAAAATTCTATCGCCGTAGCTGCTTTTGTGAAAAATGTGCCGGCCTCACTCTTTCATCGACGGCTACTTCTCTATAATAAAAAGATGTCTACGGCACGAATTTTGTAATTCTTGGGGTTTTATTGAGAGAGTAAGTCTACGGATTTCCTGCACTTAAACCGTTAATTTTTACCGGCGTCATTTGTTATTTTTTCGCTCTCTGAAGTATCGGAAATGAATCAACTTTTTTCCGTATCATATATCAACTGATTTCGCCAAGGCGGACGGAAAGACTTTCACAAAAGCAACGGCCTGAACTTTGACAGGCAATTTTTATTGCTATTAAACGTGGCCTGATAGATTTTTGACCGATTTTAAACCAGAGGCAGACCTGAATACATAATTAAATCGATTACTTGACATATAATCAGTTGACGGATTAAATATTTCACCGACATTGGTTGGGTGTTTGCGGGCTGTTGGTGCATCATTATTCTTTATCCTTCGGCCATGTTTTAGTCCATATTTACAATTCGATCTGGTTTCCTGCGTTTAAATTCAATTACCTAATAAATATGAGCTTTATTCAATCAATATTTTATGTACATGAAGAAAACGATTGTTTCCAAGAGCCAGTTTCTAAATCATTTTAACTCAACCGAAATTGTGAGACATACGGCGACCGGATCGATGCGTCAGACACCATTAAGAATATTGCGTCGCCTTGCTTAACAGCGAAATAAAGCTATACGCACGACACGCATTTCACGTGAAGATCGATGAGACGAAATAACTCGACCGATGTGATTGATCGGCTTAAAACAATGGTTTCTAAGCGTCGACGCCACGTCTTATCGGCCCCTAAAATAACTTTGTTGACGTTATTACATAGCTGATAGATTTGTATCGCTCGAAGCTTTCCTTAATGTAGATGTCCCCGTACGAAAGGGGACTAGAATGGAATCGCGCCTCTCAGGCGGCGCGGAAGATTCCGGTTGGTGTGCAAGGAAAAATGATGGCGAGGAATTGAAACGGCTGGTTTGGGACCGCGCTTAACACGGATACCTTTCTGTTTTACGTTTTCCTTAAAAGGGAAGAAATAGTTCGAGTTAAGTGTCCGAAGGAATTGTGCCTCTGTACCTACAAGCGCCGTAATTCCATCTGGAGAACAATAGAAAAGAATCGATGTTTTAAGAGTTTTGTCTTAGCTTTCGGGGTCTTTTTTTCATCTGAACTTCATTGAAAAACAAAAAAGTTCCAGAAGTTCGTGGAATAGTTGAAATACCTCTTGTAATATACCACCTGCTTTCGATTAGCTGGGATGGATGCCCTGAATGTTTTGTCTTCTATTTAAATTTGGTGTTGTAAAAGAGGCTGAATTGATCTGTCAGTGTATATTGGCTTTAAATAAACTCATCACGGCAACTGAAAATTGGTAATGATGAGATAGTTTGTGCAAAAAGGGTTCGGTATTTTTGAGTATCATTTAAATAACTTCAATAATGCTCAAGCAATTGTTTAATGTCTGATTAGCGTTAATATTGTTTAGGTGAACGAAAGGATATTGATGAGCTGTTTTTTTATCAGTGCTGTACATTGTCTGTTAGAAATAACGATACAAACTTACATTTTTCTTCCGTTTTAGAGAAATTCTAAATCAATAAATATAGTTTTTTAGTTTAACAAATGTATTTGAATGGTGTCATCAATGCGGATAAACCTTGCTCTCTCATTCACGGCATTCTCATTGCGTTTGTCAGAGTCCCTTTGCAGCAGTTTAAGAATTCTGTAATGCTGTAATGCTAAGGAAGAGATGTTTCAGAACCTTAAGTCTCAATTCGATGACTCTAAACATTATACAACTAATTTTCTATAGTCTAATGTAATTCGATCAAAATAATAGGAAGTTGAAATTCTAATAATTTTCTATTCGTTTTCTAGTAGTATTCATAACAGAATAACAATATATGTTTTCCAATCTCAGAATTTCTCATTTCAACGATTTAAGAGTATTCGAAGCCATGTTATTCGCATAATAGTTTTGTAAAAATCAAGTATTGTAATGCCTTTGTTTATTTACAGAACTAAAATCCCAATTTTCTGACAAAAGTAATCTTACGTAAATATACGTTCATTATATATGTAGTATTTTCTCATCGGCACTCACTTCGAATTGGAGATAAAATAGCACATTTTAATTAGTACAATTAGAAAATTTATGGTAATATAAAAATAATTTATATTTGTCTTGTAAAATTGAAGCTATATTGCAGAATGTTTGAATAGATTTATTGCATTTAAATCATATATTCACGAAATATATGAATAAGTACACAAACCAAAATTTCTCTATCACCGTCTTATTTCTATCTCAATTGTGAGGAAGTACGTGCTTGAAATTTTGATTGTTTTATATGAAATCAAGAATCAAGTTAATGTTACGTTTAGCGAACTAAAAACTTAGGAAATACTATATCGAATTTTGCTTCGCAACGTGTTTCTGAGCTTTATCTAACACGGTATTTTCTTGAATAATTTACCCACTACCAATGGTCTAATTTTTGCTGCATGTGTCCCAGTTATTAAATATTAAATTTTCCATTACAATTTGGTATAATGTTTTGTGTCACATTTGCATTATGTTTGCGAATTAGGGTTCTCGGCCACATACGCTACAATTTGCATACATTATCTCTGTAGTCCTGATCGACCTCTTTTTTACATTCCTTAATATTTTAAATAGATTAGTTTCTAATTTCTGTCATAAATGTCTAAGTAACCACTTTTTATTTCACTAATGGACATGACGTCAGAAATTCTCCTAGAATAGAAACCAAATACTAGTTGAATTTCATTACTCATAGCTCTTTTTCATTTATAGTATTCTAAGATAATAACTTCGACGATTTACTAGATGAATTTGTTTATTCATCGCTCTTTTTATGCGTCGCATCCTAATAAAGTAACTTCAATCATTTTGTATAACTCTGAAAAATGTAATACTTTATTGTTTGCCTTTGTATTTATCTAATTATAATTTCTTATTTCTTTTACACTGGATTGAAAATTTTTGGTCCAATTGATCACATCCATTTCTTCATATTATTAAGACCATTCAGAGTGAATCTCAGATCGGTCTTTTTCCTCGTATGTATCACCCGCTATCACCCTTCCTTTTTACACTGTCGTACATAATGCCTCGTGTAGGAAGCATAGCGATAATCTCCATCATCATCATCTGGAAAAAGAGCTCTACATAACGCCACCCTCGAAAGTCTTACTACGTCATGCAGGATGATTAATGTGTAAATTCATTCAGTAAGACTTAATTTTCGGCCGCATTTATTCAAAGCGAATCTTTCGTCCACGGAATACTAACGGGTGCCGTGGGTGCCACTCCAAAGTGAGTTATAATGTTGCCATCCGTTCGATGAACGGGGCACACATATATATATATATATATATATATATATATATATATATATATATATATATGTAAATACTTTACAATAATATTGTTAGAAAGGTTAGATAAATGTATTATTTTCTAAAATGTTTTTTTTTCGGTTGAATGAAGTACATATATTTGTTTTCGTCAGTACGCCAACTTTCGCAAGGTATATGTGGCAATAAAATAAATTAATATATCGCTCGGTTACATCAAAAAATGATGGCTTTATAGAATTAAGTTTTATGAAAATATCGCATGCCTGTGACATTTAAATACTGAGAGATACTCATGCCTTATTTATGTTGTTTTGGGGACGGCGAAAAAATGAATTAGCAACTGTTCAAAAGTGACAGTCCGTGCAGATTTAACAAATGAACCCTCTTGGTTCGCTTCGTCTGGTTTTTTTGGACGATATCTATAGGCCCCTTTTTCCATGTCACCCGAAACACTGCCCCACCCAAGTACCTTCGACTCCTCCGGGCTCTCCGCCTTAAATCCCCATCCTGCTCCAATACCTCTCTCTACCCCTTGAGTTGGCCCAGCATTGTTGCGACTCTTTCCGCGTCATAAGCCTCGTCGGTGCACGCCCCACCCCGCTCGTGTCACGTCTGCCTCTCCCTCCCCTCCCCCCTAACGCATCGTCTTCTTCTCCCTCCTCCCCATCCGCTCTCCCACCAACACCCCTTTCTTCCCCTAGGCACGCATACTGCGCTCCACTCTGCAATGGGCGTGTAATATATGGGCGCACGTCACACAAGGACGTCGTCTTTCACGAGTCTCTTCCCCGTTCCTCCGCGCGTACATTAATCCGCGAGCGTGCGTTAGTGGGACTGGGTGTGGAATGCCGCAGGAGTGGTTTGAGAAAGTGGGAAGAATGAAGCGTGATTAATTGATTGATCACTGTCTCCTCAGGCGAGAGAGGGAGAGGATGGAGAGAAATGGAGAGGAGGGGGGATAGGGCAGCGAGAATCTTCTTCGTGGCGAGGAACGTAAGAACGCAAACCTGTTGTGCAAAATTGGTTAAAAGGATGCTTTGACCATTTAAATTAATTTTGCCCGAGGATCTTCGAGGGATATTGTTATTTTTTGATGCCTTATCTGAATTGATTAGCATTTAGGTGTGAATGTATGTAAAATCTTATCGATTTTGACGTTCGCGGTAGGCGTTTTAGATAGTCTTTTCGGTCTGATTTGGTCTGGATTATGGTTAACGTGGTATGTTAAATTGATTTTTCGTTTCGGAGATGAATCTAATTTTCGTACTTCCGTTATTGTATCAAATCATCCTCTATCCAAGAAGCGCAAAATATTTGATATTATGATGAGATTTATTACGCTTTTGTAAAAGCAGCTTTGATGCAGCTCTTCTTTCGTTTTCTTTCATTTTTCTTTTAAGGTAAACACGTGATAGTTTAAAACTCGTTTACCCTAAAGAAAAATAAGAAAGACAGACAAAGAAACATTAAGACCAATATAAAAAGTAAAAATAAATGCTGACGTTGTACGTTAGTGCGAGCGAGATGGAGAGAGAGAGAGTAGATATTAATAATGATCTTAGCGATGCGTGAAGCCTCTCAGACATTTAAATATCCTGAAAATATTTCCTTGAAGCAAATTAAGATCGTTTCGCCACAGCCAACGTTGTTTAGATCCCTTATCAGCAAAAGTGACTATATGTGGAATAATAATCTTCAGCAAACCGCATAGCGTTGTGAAAAATTGCTCCATGCTGAGAGTTTCTCGGAAATGTCCGCGTGCCAGCGTCAAGGTCAAATTATAATCTTCAAGTTCGCTGAGTACATGTGACGACTGAAAAGTGATTATAACGCAAATGACCATGCGAGAGCCTTTACAAAGATATGATAGCATTAATCACCTTTTTTATATGATTATCACGAGTTATTTGCAGTTCGCACGTTCCTTTTAGATGCTCGGGTATCTCACCGAGAATAACGAATTCTAACTTAATTCAGTGGCCTCAAGACTAAAATGTTTAATTATGTTACATACTAAAATAAAATTTACATAAACGTTAATATTAGTGCTCAAAATAGATTAAGGTCTTCTAATCTGCTAAATAAATTATTTTACGTTTCTAACGGAAATACCTAACTTTAAGTAAACGTTTCGCATTCATCTTAACCACCTATTAATAAGTCCTTTTTTCCATTATACCTCCAATTGGATTCGAAAATCTAGATATCTGCTAAACATTTTACAAACCTTTTTGAAATCGTTTAAATAAAATCTTGTCAAGAGAAAATAGTTGTGAGCTTCTTAGTTTTTGCTCCGCGAGTTCATTAGCGCCATTAAGAAACTCCAAACTCGTGAATTTTCTCCACGATCCGTATACTTCATTCTACCCCGTTGTTGATCGTCAAAGCTCTATACACACGCAATAATTCCACTCTAGCATTGTTGATAATATTTTGCAAAGTCACCCGAGCACGCCATGGGTCGTTGGCTCATTTCCACTCACAAGGCGCCACAAACATATTCGCAGCAGCCCTATATCCTCAAGACAACCCCGAACAAGAACCCCATAATTAGGAAGCGCTCTAAAGTTAACCGGCTTTACGACCTAGGGCGTAAATAGCGTCGCTCGAGGTAAGTGCAAAGGAGAAGTTTAAATAATTCTGTAGTTTCGGCATGGGGAGGGGATGGGAAGGCGAAGGGGCGAGAACGAGGATGAAGGAGAAACGGATGGCGAGAATAATGGTCAAAGGAGGTCTGAGGCGCCGAAGCACCCCTGCACTCGACGATCTATGCGTCTGAGCAAACCAACATGGTGTGTTCTTAGATTACACGTCCTCTTACTTTCATGCTGTTATTGCTGCGTCCAAAAACCTTGAAGGCATGCCTTGGATGCTGCATCTTCCACATTTACAACCATTCGTTACTTTTTGTCGCGTATTTCGATTGGATGACACTCTTAAGGAAGGACCGGTTCTTCACGTTTATTGTGAATACTGGCGTCCTGCAACTGGAATCTTTTTCGTTAACTGCCATTTAAAATTTTGATCTCCGATGAAATTTTCCTTGTATATAAATGTATAACTCTTTCAGAGGATATTTATGAAATGATTTCCTTAGAATTCTCTATTGCTGTTGTGGTTTGTAAATTACACGTATTAAGAGGTTGTTGTCTAGTCTTATATAAAAAAATCACCAATGCTGAGATATATTTCGGATAAATTTTATAATTCTAAACAGTTAATTTGAAGAGATAAAAATCTACGAAAGTGCATATCATATCATATTGCTATAGTTTTCGTGTTCAATTTGTACTTATAACAAACTTCAAATCAAGCATTAAGGTAATTTAAAGAACCTGTAAGGTAACGTTAATTTTGAATTTTCAGCGTCCATTTACTCGTTTATAAATTTGAACAACTGGGTGTAGTGGTGTAAGAAGAGAAAAATGTAATTTTCAGCTTTAGTCGCGAAGAAAAACTCGTTAGAATTATCCGACGGCTCTTACGCTATCAAATTTATAACTTTTGGAAGTGCGTCCTTTGGCACGTTTTATGAAGTGGAGGCGGTACCCTCGAAAAATTTACGCAGAGAAAATCGACACTTCTTATAAAACCGCTCTTCGATATCCAGCGATGATGATTTTTTTACATCAGGTCGAGTCTGAATAAATTTCCCTTTTTTATGAGCCCTCCACTTTAAAGGAGTAATTCATTGTCTACGTACGATCGGACACGCGCTTGTTAGGGGGTCCCTTTTGCGGATGGAATTACTTGCGACCTCTTGACCGGCAATACTTCACGGCACGTAAGTCCACCCCTCCTCGGCGGTGACCTTTCGGGTCGACTCTCTGTGACGGCGCCCTCCCAACGGAGGCCAGACGGTCGCGGAGAGTCCTCACTTCAGAAATAGAAGGAAAAAGAGAGAGACGTGTGCGAATGCGTGTTCGTGTCGGCGAGGAGGTGTCTTGCCGCCAAACACCAAAGCATCCTGTGACGTCACGCACCTCGTCCTCTTTTCTTCCCCCGGCGACATCTCTTCCTCTACGACTTTCCCCGCTTCATTTTCAGTATTGTCCTTCTTTCTCCGGTTCAGCCTCTTCTCTTTATTTTCCCACAAAGAACTGCAAAGGTCGGTTTTATTTTGTGACAGTAGTTCCTATTTGGTGACGTTACGAAGCCCCTTATTTTACGACATTGTTTCGAATTTACTGCCCTGTCATTGGGCATTAATCGTATATTTGCATAGTTACTTTTATCTTTTTCTCCAATGATCGTTGAGCATTACTGTTTACATACGAGATAAAATACAGTGGAACTTCCATATGTCGAACTTAAAGGGAAACAAAAAATATTCGAGTTGTAGAAAATTCGACTTATGGAAATACGTTTTTCTCATAGAAATTTTGCCCGGTAAATTGAATTCACTTCGAGTAATGAAAATTTCGAATTATAGACGTTCGAGTTATGAAAGTTCCATTGTATTTAAATTTGCGAATTAATGGCAGTTTCTCCATCAGTTTGTATATATAATAGAAAATCATTTTTCTCTTCTATTCAAGCTTTGTACTTATCATCATGTTTTTATTTACTCTTCCATTCTATCTTATCCATAGCCCTTTTATTTATCTTCTTGAAGCCATCCTATTCTTTTAAACAATACAGGATTCCTATTCTATCCTCTATAATTTTATTACATCCATAAGGTGTGCTCGAGAATTGTGCCTTAATTCTTTCTAAGGTTCCAATATCCTTTTTCTATAGGTTCTCATTCCTCAACTCGCCTTATAAAACTTCCGACCCCGCACATCCGTTACGTCGATCCCTTTTTTGCCACGTGATGTTCCATTCGCCTCCATTCTTCTCTTCGAGACCTCATTCGCCTTGTCCTTCTGAAACCAATTTACTCTCTCCTTTCACCTACCACTTCGCCCTCGCCGTAACCCTTTCCCCTCCACCAAACCTCTCGAACCCACCTCGACCTCTCCTCACCTTCTACCACTCCTCACCTTCTACCACTCCTCTCTTCTCCTCCATACCTTCCACCTGCCGCCTATCGACTCACATCGCCCAGAGGTCAAAGCGAGCTGTCTCGAAAGGTCGAACCGCAGGGCATATCGTTTCCGGAGATGGGGAAACATTTTTTTAATTGGCGGTTCTACTACAACTTCCCTTTTTTTCCTTACTCCGCGATGGAAACATCTGTTTTTGTGTTGTTCGTATTTGCTTGGTCCTGCTCTCGTTGGTTGATCAAAGATGTCGTTTTACGGTGGCTGTCGAGGAAAATATGCAAGTCGCCTTCGAATGAAGGACGGCCGATGTTTCTCGCGTTTTTTTTTAATTTCGAGAGGTTATATGATTTACTTGAGCTTTACAGATATTTATCTTTGCCTGCAGATGTTTGGATAGATTTTTATTTGTATGGGAATCCCTCTGAATGCGTCATTCATCCTTTTAAAAATCATGGCTTGAAAGCAGTCATAGGAAAATCTAAGATTGATGTGCCTTCAAAGCGTATGTCATTTGCGTTCTTCATCCCCAAGCCGCTTTTTACGCACAAAAGGTTTTCAAGTAGATGCATTTCTCCATATGTGAATAGGAGTGTTTCTTCCAAGTACATATAATCATTTAGAGTTATTTAGGCCTTAAATCGGATCGAAGTTGATGTTGATTTTGCCTTATATGGCTCTTTTATTTAAGGGAGTTTCCTTCAAAACAACTCCGAATAGTTATTTTAACGTAATACTTTGTTTTCAATCCTCCAAGAATTAGCACCAAAGGGAAGTTATGATAAGCTAGTAAAAACTTACGGCGCATTAAATCAAGCCAAAGGCATAATTCTAACCCGCAACTTTAGTATTGAAAGCAGATAGACCATCCTCCTTTCTTCCAATGTCATAATTTATTAAGGAGATCATGGATTTTGTTATTCATAGAGGAATGCCATCTTTTAAGTTTTTCCGCATACGAATCTTTTCGTTTTTATTCCACGCTGTCGAAGTAATAAAGCATCCCTAATACACCTCGTTAGGTTTTAGTAAAATCTATATCGTGATGGTGCAAACGCAGCAAGGAATGCGTTCTCTTTCCACTTTGTTACAATAGCGAGACTCGCATGCACCGTAATTTGCGCGATGCAATCCCATGAATCAGTTTTAAAACGGCTAAGTCAGAGCCATTGTCCTCAGACGAGTCACTCGACCTCTCGTCGGCCACAATTCCTCTCCAGGGGAAAAATCCCTCTCCCTCCCTCTTATCCTCATTCCGTGCAGAGTGGAGCCGCGCACACTATAACCCTCGTGCAATACAAAGGGAGGAGAGAGGGATAACCTCATACGGCGATTTGATCCTCGAATGCCTACTTGTCCCTTGTTTTCATTCAGTGTAATCCGAGAGATGTTAAGGAGGAGATCGGAGGGGGAAGAAGGCGAAGAAAGAAATTCAGGGATGAAGTGAGGGAGAGGAGGTTGTGGGAGAGGCAAGCGCGACGTGTCAAGCGAGTTACGAGAGAGACTAGACGACCGTTGGTTGGAATTTTGAAGGAGCGATGATGCGAAGAGAGTGGGAAATTGTCGGAATGAATGAAATTGCTTCCGCGCAAATGATTCGCAGATGTCGGTGGAAAATAAATTAATATTTCATGGCGGGGAGGTGTGGCAATTTTCTCGTTTGTTCTGCTTTCTCTGAAGTAATAAAATTCGAGCCTCCCAGATGCATCCAACGAGAAGAGTTTAATTTATTTACTAGCGCTAGTTTTTGTGTTTTAAAAATAATTATAAGCGCATCATAGAATTGAATAGCTTGATACAATTTAAATCGAGCGTTCACTGTGTTACGTATTAATTAAATTGTATCTTAGGTAAGGATAATCACCAGAATTAATGCTAATACGCTGAATTTTCTACGCAGTGTGAACAACGCTTAATGCAGAAAATAGATGAAAAATGCATATTGATAGGTAGTGTCGTAATTTCAACGGAAATTTGTTACTCAAATGACTCACAATTGTTCATCGTTAAAAGAAAGTTCTGATCATTCTGTTCTGTCATATTTCTCCTGTGTGGCATTTAGCATGGTGGTGTAAGTATCACTTTAAACAGACTAACGGTTGGACTACTTAGGAAATTATAATGCGCTACTAAAAGCGGCATACCTTACCCTCATTTCTGAAAAGTATTTCACCTTCCTGCCCTTTCATTTCCGATTTCCTCCCACCTCTGCCAGAGCAGCCATTGAGCAGTGCGAGAGGTTACCTTCTCTCGGGCCGAAGAGGTCACCGTCGAGAGCGAGAGTTCAGATTTGCGTGTCGCGACACGGTGGCGCTTTCTTCTCTCCCCTCGTTCCTCTTGGCGCCAGGGCCGCACCCAGCTGCATTATTTCTCTCCCCAAAGAAATCCAGAGCTAGGATTAGAAGCAACGGGTGAGGAATGAATATCTGCGGGAATAAGATACGAAAGTGGAGAGGTGAAAGAGAAGTTGGATGGAGAGATCATAGAAAATGAGAGGTAACTGATGGGTGAGATAGGACGAAGTTGTGAAAAGAGAGAGGAATGGAATATGAGTAAGAGGGTATTCGCTCGTGAGAGTGAAGGTTAGATTTTAGAAAACATAATTGAAGGACGTGGGTATAATTTGAGCTAATGAGGATATATGGAGGTAGGATAGCGAAGGATTTTACAGCGAGAAGGTAAATTTGCGAAGGGGTGAGGTTGCTATTGTGAACCTTAGATGAAGAGCGAAGTGGGGCGACCTATGTCCGCCGCCAACTTGGTCCGCTACCCGGCGCTCTCTCCCTCCCCCGCCTCCTCCCTTCCATTCCTCTTCTTCCCACCCACCCAATCCCCTCCCCGAATTCACTCCCACTTTCAGCATCTCCCGTGGTCCAGCCCCCGCAATTCTCTGAACCGGACTCCTTGAGACCCAAAACATTAATCACTCCCCCAGATTAGGATATAAAGAGTTTTGTTGCTCGGTTTCTTTTGGTATAAAATATTGTTGGAAAGACGGCTTTAGCACTGCCTATTAGTATGTCGCAAGAAAGGAACAGTAGGTTTAAGGTGAAATTTTAGATAAAATCTTCTTGTAATTCTTAGCTGTACTTTGAAATGAAGAGGGTGGGCTATAAAAACTATTCTATGTATTCTTTTGATCTTTTTTACCAACTAGTTTAATGATATGCTGAAAGCTTTTGATTCATTTTCATTAGTATTTGAAATAAATAGCACAAGTTTGTAGAAGTTGAGCGCATATTTGGAATATTTGTGTGTTCACTTATCTTTTTCACTTACATGTAAGTTTTTAAAAGTTGAAATTACCATTACCTGTATTCTACTATTAAAAATATTTATTTATGTTGAAATAATACATATTTCAATTCTAGTTAAATCTCTTACGACTTTTACGTAACTATTCAAATTCTTATAACCTGCTATTATTTCCATTCTATTGTGCTTCAATTACCGTGAATACTTTCATAAAAAATTTATAAAATTATTTTCGAACATTGTTAGGCATCGATTAATAAAACTTTCGAGTTTATATTTCCTTTCCTAAATTGTGATAAAAAACAGATGACTTCGATAGCAGTTGACTTTTCAACAAGTTTTTTTTTGAAGCCTTATGCTATTCCACAAAGAGAATGATTGCTCTTCATAAAGCTGTTGCATTTTCAAGAGATCGCTCACGTAGACATTAAAAAGACTACAATTTATAGCTTTCTAGATGTTGTGCAGTGACATTCCTATCCTAAAATTATCCTTGCAAACTATACGTTTGATGCGTTTCAGCCGGTCAAAACAGGCTACCTGATTTTGAAAATATAATTCCTCACTTAGCTTCGCCTCATGCATTCGCGGAATTTTAATCTCTCAACGGCTTACGTGATGGCGTTTCTAAGACGGCAGCGGGGTGGGAGAAATGGTATGAATTCAGAACTATCAGATATACAGCACTGGGTGGATCACAAATCACCACTGACCGGATTTGTCTGGCGCCGCTCCAAATCCCCCCTTCTCGTGCGTCCTCGGCGAACTAAATATACGGTCCCGCTTGGTCCAGAGGGCGGCGGAGAAAAAGATCACGTCACGAAATATCGATCATTAAAGGGCTTTTACGTTTTAAATATCCGTGGCGACGAACCCAGTTTGAGTTTGGATGCTCTTTATTTCAGCCTTTAGACTCAGTGACAAACGCGAGTTGCTTAAGAATCTTCATTGCAGATCTTGAAAAACACTTGTACGTCTCCAAAAATAGAACGTGAACAATTATTCTTCCTTAACGGTGTATCCAGTTAAATTAAGTGCATTAAAATGCAAAGAAGGATCGAGTTGCCTTCTAAGAGAATTACTCGGAACGATGATATGAAGACATATTTTAGTTAGTCTTATCTGGAATAATTCTGTTAGATTAAAAGTCAATATGATGCAAATCTTTGACTAATTGTGAAAATACTCATTTGTAGGCGCCAAAATTTTCTTATTTTATTAAAAATAACCAACGGAGGAAAATTTTGAAATTAAGTAAAATTATCAATATTTTTAACGGTAACATTCGTAATGGCATATGCTAAAACTGAGCAGTTTATTGCCAATATTAAATAGAAAAAGCTTTATTTTTTTTAGATAATTGTAAATTACATTTTGCTTACTAAAAATCGATAATTTAAACTGACTTCACTTCTGATTTCCAGGAAACATTTATTATAATTTTAAAGTATTACAGATAATATACATATTATATTATTTTTTATAAGTATTACCTTCAGTTATAATTTTCTCGAATTTATTTGTTACCTATAAATCATATTTCTGTTCCTATTTATTAATAATGCTAACTAAATTATGATGTTTACTATCAATCAGCTGATCAGTAGTAGCACCATTACCCTTTTTATTTACCTGATTAAAATAAACTCACGAAAGTTCACGATCAAAAACAGATGTTTAGTGTTACGAGGAGAATACTCTACGTACCTCAATACCTTGTAAATCTACGGCAAAATGTTTTATATATATAAAAAATTGATAGTATTTTGATCATCGTCATGAAGTTATATCTAGGAAGAAGCATAAAATTCTACTATCTTCAAATATTATTTGCTTTTATTTTATACTAAAAAAATTATCCTTGAAATGATTTTCAAGGGGAAAAGGATGAAATATATCACGACATTAATGTTTCTATTGAAGCCTCTTTTTCACGCTGTTCAAAGTCATCAATAATTCTAGTGAATAATACCGCCTGTGATTGGCAGGTTCTTAATCTTATGAGTGAGTAGAGGCTTCCCTTTGTCATTCTTCCAATTTTCAACACCTGTAGTGGAAAATAACGACCTATCTTGCGCCTCTGAATTATAGAAGTGGCCTCGTGAATGATGCTTTAATTACACCTCAAGTGTAATGACACTGAAAACGTTAATCACTCGCTTGTTACTATGCGAACAGTTTGATTTACATATTCTCTCAAGTAACTTCAAAGAGCAATAATTTTGCGTGCAATATACACGTTACGTTTTATTAATGAGATCTATTTGAAACCTTTAATTTAGTTATAATGCTAATCTGACTTAGATATAGTATCTTAGTCCAATAAGGGAGATAGTGCATTTAATAGAGGTAGGATAAAGCTCTGAATGAAAGTTTTTGGTGTATACAAGATTTAATTATTTATAGTGCATAAGATACGAGTAGTTTTAGTTTTAAGAGAATTCTCATACCACCTTAAGGTATCAACTAATTGTAAATATTATGAAAATACCCCATGAAAATGGGCACTACCGAACCGGCTGGGAACATGGATGTTACCGTGACATTTTGGTAACATTTATACCATTCATAGAGAGAAAGAGAGAGTGAGCGAGTTTCTTTTGTTACTTGCGTAGCACGAGCGTACGAGGCTGCTATGATTTTGAGTGTAGTTCGCTTGAGGTGTGTCAAGATTATTTATATATATTCCGATGCACCCTTATTAAATTTGAACTTGTTATTATTAAATGATTTGACCGTTTTTAACGCTTGTAAGGCTCACTTCCGAAAAGATAAAACATCTAATACTTGATCCGTCCATGTGCATGTATACGATGCTTAACCGCCGAAAGTTAAGCAGTATTTATTTAGAATTTAGGATTTATATAAAAACTATGGTTTTTCGAGTCTAATCACACTTCCAGAGCTGCTACTACTGGGAACAAAAAGTGGACTTTTAGCTCCAACACGCTAGATATCCATTCGATAAAATAATTAATAATTCTCCCTCGAATTTTTTATAGGATGGGCTTTTTATAAAAATGGCTGTCTATATTGTCTATTGTCAACATGTATCTTATCGACGCATCAATTTTAGAGCTTGGATGAAATACAACGGAGGCGGTGCGGTATGATAGTAACGTATTTGATCCACTTCGCTCTATTATAGCTGCCTCCTAATTAGAAATGAAAATATAGATTTCAATTCTTGAATGCTCGGAAAAATTAATTTTTCCTCTCACTCGTTAATTCTATTATTAAGTAAGAAATTTGAAACTCATGAAATATTGATAAAAAGCCATTGTACCTTTGTTCAATTTACCGTTTTATCCTCCGAAGTTAATTTGAATTGTATTCGTTTATAAAGGAAGAAACACGGAATTCACTCCTTACGAATTTTCTTATCCCAAAAATTCAGCAGAAAAAGCTTTACATGTTAAACGATACGATTGAAAAAAATTCCAAATACGGCGAAACCCGAACCATAAAATGGAGCTATCAAACGCGCGGTTTCTTTTGCAGGACCTCCTTTTACGCTGGTCCGTCTCGAAACAAACCGATAACACGGTGCAATGGGTCTCCTATCCGACGTCAAACTCGGCGTGTACAGGAGATCGTGGTAATTGGGTGGCATTTTTTTCGAACCGATACCACTTGCCCTCCTCTCTCTCTCTCTCTCTCTCTCTCTCTCTCTCTCTCTCTCTCTCTTTTCCCCTGGCCTTTCCTCCTCGCAGAATATCTCTGTATCGCCTGTCCGAACCCTTTCCCATTCCACTCGGTCTTCTTCGCAGAGTCCGTTTTCTCACCGCACTACATCCCTCGATCTCTCCCTCCATCGCCTCCCATTCGCTCATACCCCTCATCCCTATTTCCCCGTCCAGCAAATTGCCATCGTAGCGGAGACAACGATCCCAGTCACCTCGAGCGTGAATCCTCTTGCGGTCGCCAAAGGACCGGTCCTTGTCCTCTCTCTCTTTTTCATACCTCCTCCTCCCATCCACCAAACCGACTCCTCCTTACGCTCTCCGATTGCCCCTGCGAGGGTGGCCCCAAAAAGAGACCTCTAAGGCTTCAAACCATCTTCAAAAGAAGTCCGGTCCTTGGCGAAGGACTAATCAAAGATCGCTGCTTATACGACTGCGAAATTCTCGTCGATTGTAATTTCTCGGCGCCTAGAGGAAAAAAATGCGGTTCTAATATATTTTACGGCGTTCCTTTTCTTTAAGAGATAGGCCGGAGCCGCAGTTAAAGGGTGAGATTCCGGGGTATTTTTTTGCGAAATCCTCAATTATTTCGCGTTACCAAGCGAATTGTTTTTCCCACCGTAACGTCTTCCAAAGCTGCCGACGTTTTTTTACGGCCGTCGTATTCTGGGCCGTCGGTCATTCTCCTCGATTCTTTTCGGTTTTAAATGGCAGGAAACTATTTTTTCGCTGAAGGAATCGACTTAGCGGATCTGAGAAGCCTCTTTATCTTTAATCTAATTTGAGGTGTCGGTTTGGGGTGAGAATACGAAAGGGTTCGGAAGCACTTCCATTTCCCCAAAAAAATTTAACGCGAGGCAAATTTAAAAATGAAAGTCAACTATTTTGTAGTAGTCTTTCTAGCTGCATAAGCAACAGGAAGGCATACTATCTACGACTGAAACCGTGTGACAACAAATTAATACAGGAATTTTCTATATTTTCTTTATATTTCCCTTAGAAAACGGTAAATGTATTTGAAGGTTAACTATTCAATTGGTTAATTCAGTTAATTTTAAATTTTTTCCCAGTTTATCGCTTATTAAACTATACTCTCCTGGTGTCATTTGCAAGTTATAGTGAAGTAACAATTCACCAGAAGCCCGCATAAATATCCATTCTATCATGAACATTTTCCAGTTAAATATTTTTCATTCCAAAAGTGGACTTTTTCTCTCAGATACGGCAACAGCCACCAAATAATCTCGCCAGCATTTGCCCGAGATGTTGTAAGATGTTTTCACGTTACTCCTCGAAGTTCTATCGATACTCCGAATTTATGTCACAATACTCTTGAGCGTTTTCATAGTTATGAGGGGGTCGAATGGAAGGAGAGGTTTCAAAGGGGAGCCAGGGCGTGGGAGGAGGTTAGTGTTGCCGTGCGTACGAGTTAAGCCAGTGTCGTGTCAGCAGCTGTGTATACGTGTGTGTGTCGCGAATTCTCCACTATCCGCTTTCTCTCCTTATAAAGTGCCCCGCGAAACCTCCCCCTCCTTCCCCATCCTCCTCTCCCCGAGGGGCCTCCTCTCCCGCTCACTCCCCCGCTCCCCCTCTCCCTCCCTTATGACGTCTTTTCCGAGCCTATCTCCCCTCCCGTTTCGAATTCTCTCTTCGCTCTTTCTGACGAGAGCTTTACCTATGTCCCGCGCACTCACGAAATGGATATGTTGATGATTTACATGCTCTACTGTGTCTGAGTATTTACCAAAGGATATCATCCGCGCAATATTGTGCGCATGGTGTTGTAGGGGAACGGAGATGGGGATGATGTGACACCAACCGGTTGAAGGGGATTTGATTTTTAAGTGATCTATTACATCTGATTAAAGATTTAAGGAGAGCTTTCGATTCCCTAAGTAGAAATCGATCCCGCGACCTCAAGGGCAAGGAGAAGCCATGTTAACTACTCGGCTACCTGTTTTCCAAGGGCGGTGTGTTGGAGATTGTAAAAGGGTAGGGAATAGGAAGCGACGTCTTGAAGAACAAGCTATCGTGTCACTGTGTTTCCATCTTTGTACGGGACGTTTCTTTTGAGACGTAAACGTATAAAACGATCGAAATTTCAACTTTTCTCTCCCGAAAAGGGATGGAAACGTATTTTACTTACATTTCAATCGACTAATTTGATTTAAGTGACCGATAAATGAAGATTTTTGGCCTCGCATTGTTAATTTAAGACTTTTTAATGGATTAATATTACTGTGCGATTAATAAGACGTATAAGGACAACAACGCATTCAGTTTATATTTTATGGATTTTCTGTTTAGGCTGTAGTGTTGAGCGTCCGTGTAAATGTAGCGGCATAATTCAATAATTAATATTTTTACTTTGCAAGAATTTATATTTAATATATTATTTATGCTGAATGTTTCTATTTTACTTTCAGGTAAGCTGTGGCATAACTGCGGGAATTATATACACTGATTAGGCAGCTAAAAAATCCAATTTTTGTAAGTACAGATGAAATTAATCATTTCTCTCCGAATTACAAATTTTTAATAAACTTTTTATATTTGATATCATAGCAGTGATTAACTCTCAGGAATACTGTGATAAACGTAAAGTTTCGGGTTTGAAGCTATATAGTTCAAACCAATGAATTATTCAATAAACTCTCACCGTCCAGCTATAACAAATATTCCTGTACAAGATATATATTTATAAGAGTTCCATATTATTCGCACGTTTCGGGTATTTTTAATAAGCCCTATTCAAATCTTCATTTTTTAACTAACAAACAGCTGAAATGTTATTCGGAAGTGAACGATTCGATAATTTTTATTGAAGAAAGTGAAATTGAGATTGAAAATTCTCGGCTAGTGCTTTACGTAAGAGGTGGTTACATGTTTTCCCTGACGCATGACTCGTTTATCGTGTGACCATCTCGCCCACCAGCCTTCATTGGCAATCAGCTTTTGCGGTGAGCACCGGTATCATGTAACATCGTGGCAGAGTATAATAACCCCTTCATCACGAAAGCGTTATATTTTTATGTAGAACGCCGAGTTTGATGTTCTAATCGTTGTGAGAGACTAAAGACAACGTCCTCATTTCTAACGTGTCACTTGTGATTATCAAGAAAGATGAAAGATCGACCAATTTGTTCAAGTTTTTCCATTATATTTTAACCGAATCTCCTTATTTATCCGTTCTTTAATATTCCTTCAAGGTGAATGCATTATAGTCAATAATATGAATCGCACGTCATATTGAATCTAGTTAATTCACTGTCAGTCATGACGTAACATAATTTTTTTGTCCGACGACATCTTAACCTTTTTTCACGCCCAGATCCTATCTTATCCAGGTTAAAGGTTAAACCACCAATTGATGTGGTTTTCACTTCGGTAAACCCGGCTTTCTCTCGAGCTAATAAAAAAGCTATCGATTCACTTTGGGAAAGTACTCTACCAGATCATGTATGCAAATATCATCGAATTTATTTTTCTCCGCGTTTTGCTGTCTGGCAAAAGAAAGACTTCGGATATTGGCTGGTCTGACATCCCTAAAATTAAAAATATATAATCTTTCTTGAACGTTAACCATATTCACAATAAACTACGGAAAAAGGTTTAGACCCGGATAACAAATCTGAATAAGTGGCATTAATTATGTGGAAGACTGTTCTTGAACAATGGAATAGGAACATGTCATCCGTCTCTGAAATAAAATTTATGTGCGATTGTCTTTTCGAAAGAAATATGCTGGTGAGAATTTTATCGCTTGAACTTAAACCATTGTAGCCGGGGTCGTTCATAGAGTTTTTTGCCACTATAAGGAGTGTTAACTGCCATAAGGAAATTTATACACGATGCAATGTGCCTCATTGATTCCACGTGCCATGGTATAGTTTATACTTTTATCGAGCAGTTTTCAGAATTTCTCATTTTATAGAAAGCGGCAAATCTATGATGATCCTATGTACTTCCATCTATTTAGAAACTCGGAAACTTAAAGTCATATATTTTATATCATGTTATTTGTTGATTCAGATATATTCTTTTCCTTACTGCGCAAAGTCGCGTGAAATATATTTTTTTAACGATCTATGAATAAGTTTCCCATTCGTGTTTCACTTTCTTGCCTTTTTATAAAATCTTTCATATGCATTCGTCAGAAATTTACGATAAATATTGTCGTGTAAACACGCACATATATCTGTTATTCACTTTTTATTTTATTAAATGTTCCCCTAATATCTGTTTCGTTGAAATGCATTCTACTTCGCCAGGTAGCATCTTGTGATTATGAGATTAGCTTGTTTGGTCTTGTGAGTTAACAATGGTATCCAGCAGGTTATCAAAAAATCATTTCCTCTTAAATATTCAGTAAATGCTGTTAATAAGCGATAAAATTTATATCTACCCAAAATTATTATTGCTTTCCTTGCGCCAGAGACCATTTGTGCGGAAATTATTCTATTCGGACTAGTTACTTTTGTTCTAAGTTTTTAACTTCCGACGAGCAAGGGTGTGAATGAAATTAGTTTTTAAAAAATTTTGTATGCTAGTTGCACAAAGTAAGCATTTACTCAGCTTCTCAACTTCTTCCCGAATTATTTCTTTACAAACTTGTTGTGAACAATCGTCTTGTTCATGATTTTCATTTTCTTGCTTTCCGGTCTAACAACATGGTTTTTTCGAGTTTTTCAATTTTATTCATGCTGCTCAAAACGGATAGCGGTTAACGATAGCTAAACAATTTTTCACTACCTTTTACCGCGAAAATAATGATTTCTTAATATTGAAGAGCTGGGTGTGATAGATAAGTTACTAAGTCACCCACTAAGAAACTTTCACGCTCTCATACAGAATCGAATTGACGTCCTCACGATCGACGTGCCGTCAGAGAACCTTACCCGCTTCCTTCCTCTCCTTCTTGCTCCATTTGATATGACGACGCGGCGTGAAGGGCTTACTCGGGACTAGATTAGATCGGATTTGATGTATGGGCATTCATATTGTGTTTGAAACAAATGGCGTAAGGGGGAAATATGGCGATCGATGGGCGTGAGTGCGGCCGGAAAGTGCGGTCGGTTCGGTCTTCCCCGTGGATGAATATCGGCGGGATGTGGTGGTTAGGTGGGCGGATCGGAAAATGGGCGGAGGCCAAGGGTGGAATGGACAGATAGGTGATAGCGTTCTAGCGTATGAAATCCAAACGCCGAGACAGACGACGGATCACAATCATGCCGGATGTGAGACTCGTGATAAAGACAACAACTCTAAATATAAGTCTGCAAGCGTTAACCTTCTCTCACAAGGCTAGTCGGTATGTCACAGGGTAACCGGATATTGGCTTGAGTATGATATTGCGAGAAGATTACTGGCACCTAGCAGCGTCACACCAAAGCGTGGATTGAAAATACAACTGTATTTAAAAATGGTAGCCTGTTGGCTTATAAATTTAATAGAAGAATTAACATTTTATGTACTTCTTGTTGGTTAAAATATTGCATCACTTGAAGATTGAAATGTTTAGGAATTTGAAACATTTGTAATAGAGATAATATTTTAATAATCAATATTTGTGGAGAAATGAATTCATAGACAGTAAATTGTAATTTATTTGAAATGTAAATGTGATTTTTGCTCTTCTCATTAAATAAAATACGCTTCCGAATAGGTCATAATAATATATTACTTTTAGGCAGAGCCTGAACAAAGACTAGGCGAGCGAGCCACCCTCCTAGGGTGCAGCAGCACACTTAGGGGCGCGATAAATAACAATTTGAACTTTTAAGTGTAACGTTTTATATTATAAAATATATTTTATGTATATTATTTTACCTCTTCATTGTAAATACACTAGTTTTGAGATAGAAAATTATATACTGTATACTTTCATTGTGAGGGGAGCGTAATTTTTAAACCTTGCCTAGGTCGCAAAAATGTCTTGTCCCGGCTCCGCTTTTAGGAAAACATTTTTAACGGCAAGAAATCCTTTGCCATTGTTATAAATGTTTTTTTTAAGATAAACGAATCGTTTGATAATTAAATCATAGTCTCACTTCACATGAATAAATTAAAAAAAAACTAAGAATCCCAGCTCATATTAATGGTATTCTTTTTCCGTTTGTATTTCGAAATTGCTCCCAGTTTTATAAAAACAAATCTATATTCGTAATTTTATTTATTTCAAATATCTTTATGTTGTTATGCACTTGTATTTCGATTGCTTTTTCGTTTTTACATCCTCATGTCCTTGGCATTCGTCTATAAATGCTAAACCATTTCTTCATAGTCTTGGTGCAACTAACAAACTACTTTTCAGAATTTAATGCTGTACGACTTTATTTTAAGTGGTTGCCGTTTTATGCGGTTGGCGGTAGTTGGGTTGGAAAGTACTAGAAAGCGGCTATAAAAAAACTCTTCATACCGTGAGAAAGAATTTTTATGTTTACATTCATCCAGTCCGAAAACTAGTCATCTTCAACCGAATGAAGTGTGGGTTGAAGGAGGAAAAGCATTTGTGAAGGATGATGGGGGTGCGAAGGAACGCAGTGTGGGCGGCTGGAATTGGATGGGACGGGGTAAGAAGGTGTAGGGGTGGGTGGACGGTATGCGCCGGGGTGCGGAATGATCGTGGGCGTGAACTGCAGCACGCCCTCTCTCCGTAACTCGAGTCAAACCGCACGAGCGAACATTCATACCCTTAGTTCTTCTCATCATCATCATCCCCGCCTCGACGTCCCTTCGTCCTTCCACCCTTTAAAATCCCCACCCCTTCAGACACGCCTGCGTCATAGCACACCGCCCCCTCCCCTTTCCACTAGCCTCTATCCCTCTCCCGTCCCTTTTCATGTATATTCTCCTTTCCCGCAAGTCCGTAGCTTTCTCTCCCCAAACATAATCCTTCTCCTATGGCCGTTCTTTCTCCCTCTACCTCCTCTCTCTCTCTCTCTCGTCCTCTTTTGCTCCTTTATATTCTCCTCTCTACTTCTCCGCGCTCGTTCTCTCCCTCGCCCTTCTCGCCGTCTTACGTCCCTCATCTCCCTTACACGCTGCCCCCATCCTCTTCCCTCCGATCCCCTTCCCACTCCCTGCCTCCTCCCTGTGGACAGCTCTCCTCCCACGCTTCTTCCTTTCGCCTCTCCCGCCCTCTTTTTGTACAGGCGAATGACGTCATTGCCGCGAGACGCCCCTTTCCTGCCACGAAATTCGGAGTTGTGAAAAGGACCCCTCCTGAAGGATTACTTAAATCATCTTTCGAAGACATAACTTTGTCTTATGTCTCTCTTTTAAAATATTTAATCTCGACCGCTCTTTCCTATTCCTGTACAGGATTGCAAATACTGCATGGATACTTCACTGGAATAAAAATGTGAGTTCAATTTCTTATGGGCTTTAACCTGAATAAAATGCGTTTTAAGGGTGTATCTATGATAGTTTGGGTTTCTTAAGGTATCCATTTTCGAGATTTTATTTTAGCATACATTTTTATCGAATTAAATTGTTGTTAGTGGCAGCAGACTTCGATTAATGACGTTTTTAGAATAAAAATATACTCCTTGATACACAGAAATTGTTTATCGTCGTTGACCCTACCGAATATTTCAATTTTTATTAATAGGAAAAGTAACGTATTATTATATATTTGCATTATACAAATCATGTTGTCGCTGCCCTTCTCGCACTCCCCTAAATATTTTGTATTAAACATGACTCGATCTTTGAGATAACAATTATTAATTTTAATATCTAAGTCGCACTTTAAATTATCAGACGTTTTTGAAAGTTGGAGTTATTCTATCATATGAAATCGGTGCCCCATAATTAGTGAAATTAATTAAACCGAATCTAAGTAAAGATTTTCGGGCAACATAGCATCCTTCGACATATCCAACCCTCCCAGCAGCTCTTCCTCCCGAAGTTGACTAATATTAGAGCAGAGGATGGATCGATAGTGGTAGGGAGTGTGTGGGCGTAAAATGATCAAGACTCCAAATGCGTGGGTGACGGCGCTGAGGATGTGAATGCAGGGAGTAGTTGTTAACGCCCTTTAAAGGAAAAGAGAACGATATCCTGTTGGAGGATACGGGAGGAGCGATTTGGCAAGTCGATTAAGCCGAAGTCCTAAAAAATTACGAAGCGCTAATGAGAGGTGATGCGGTTTTTCAACGGGACGTGGATTATTCCAATGTGAGCCACTAATTAGAAGGGAAAGGGTTTTTTTTTGCCTTTTTTGAGATTTAATTAGGTGTCATTCTTTTGGGGCTGAATGTGTACGATTTGAGATCTTTTCCGCGTAGTTGGGATATAAAAAGTTCAAGGCTTGTCGGTTAAACTTTTATTAGGATGGCAAGTTTTTAGCTCTTGTAATTAATAGGTAGTCAATCTAAATGAACTAACGAAAAGTCTAATACCCGTAGCAATGTAAACACTTTTGGATGCGATACGGGAAAAATGAAAGTGGCAAATAATAAAGAAAAATTAATCAGTGGATGCGTATCGATACTTTTAAACTTCAAGTTGAAGTTAAGCAATTAAGGCTTGGGTATTAATTTTAAACTAAGATTATTTATGCATCAAGAGAAAAAAGCAAAGCGATTAATTCCGATTAATTAGCGAAGATATTGTTTTTATACCAACAGTACATACGGTGTTAATAAGAGTTTTTTCTGTTCTCAAAACTTGGTAAAAATAAAGTTTTAAAGCTGCGCTATAAACTTTAATGACGAAATGAGTCGTTGAAGATCCACCCATTTGTCAGTTACGAGCTCGGAAAGACTCGAACGTCCGGCTGCGGTGTTGGGTGTCATTCGATCCCTCTATTAAGTTTCCTTCTCCTTGAGGTTCCGCAGGACGAAAAAATCCGTTACCTGCTTTGGTGAGATAAAGCAAAACATCTGTTAACAAGGGCAGCATTTTTCTGCTTAACCAGAGCGTTGCAATTTTTAATGGTGTTAGTGACGCGAGATGAACTCGACCGTGAGAAGTGCCTCTTTACATGGAATGGGTCGGTGTGAGAGCAAAAAGAAATAATAACAATTTAAAAGAGACGTTTTACTCGAGAGTGAGATGTTTGACACAAACAGAAAACTAAGCCAATAAGGAATATAAAAGTTCAATTCTTCGAATGAAGGAAAACTAGTTTTTTCCACTCTTACGGCTTAATTGAACGCAATGGTTATATCACTCTCTTTAAATTGCCCGCGTTTTTATTTGGAAGAAATAGATTGTCTCTATGGACCAAATATACTTTTTTCGAATTTTCTTTTTTTTATAAGAGACGAATTTCAGATTGGCGTAAAGGTTTGAAAATAATAATAATGTAGCTTTTCTGGAACCGCAGGATTTTATTTTAACAGTAATGTTACTCTGTTTTGACGTAGAACATCACTTAAAGTAAAATCATGCGATTCTACAAAAGGAAAGTTATTGTTATTCTCATATCGACCTGATCATGTAATACTACAAAGTTACGGCTCATTAGGTTAATTATATCATGATCATAGGTAGTTTGTCCGTAGACAGGTTCGTGAGTATCCGTGGTTAAACCTGGTTCTCCATACACTCCCATTTTCCGCTGTCCTCTTCATATTTTGATAACTATCTTTCCTTTCCAAATTGTCTATCAGCTGAAACCTTTTCCTACCTCTTTTCCTTTTTTCATCTAGTTTTCCATCTAACACGTCTTTAATCATACTTTCTCTCCTCAGGTAATGTCCAACCCAGTTAGCCTTCCTCTTTCTAATAGTCTGTATAATCATTCGCTTCTCTCCTACTCTTCGTAGCACTTCATCGTTTTTCATCCTATCTGTCCATTTTATTTTCAGAATTTTCCTCCAAGTCCACATTACAAAGCTTTCCAAATTTCTCTAGCTTTATCTGTTACACGTCTCAACTCATTGTTTATACGTCTATAGTTGGCTCTACCTTCTTTACTGTTAACGTTTTTCTATTTTCGTCTCTCATCCATTTTCTCCAGCATTTCCTAAATGGTCCGTGGTTTTCTGATTTTCTTCTCTTGTATTCTAATCTCTTTATCCAAGGTATTCTTGATACTGGTTTTAATTTTTCCTATTCTATATACACGGTCTTTGGTTTGTTTTCCGAATTTCCTAGGTGATCTTTTAAGTTCTTGCTGACTACATCCTGCCTTTCTTTCAGTTTTTCTAGGTCCCAAGTCTGCCTTTCTCTTCTCGTTTTTCTTATTTGTTTGAGCTTTGTACTTACGTCAACTACATCTACATGTTTCCCTGCAATTCACCTAATTGGTGGGTGGTAGGGGGTGCAATGCACCAAAACATAACTAAAGATTGCGTATCGCATGCTTAAAATTTCTATTGTGATCTCGTATTGTCCTCGGAAAGAACGAGCCTAGATAACGCTCCATCCTACAATCGATCTCACGTATCTTATCGTCACGGTCGTTTCTACCTTTATACGTTGGTGCTTCAATTATTCCTACAACCTCGTCTTTTAGATATTCCTATCTATATTTCTCCAGAAGCCGCAACCTTGAGTTCAATCTACGATCCTCCAGTGGTACCCAGTTCAAATCTTTCAATAATGAGATGACGCTTTCCTTATCTTCGTACTTTTGTTTTACGAATCTGGCTGCTCTGCGCTGCACTCTTTCTAATTGAATTATGCGTCCCTTCTCGTACGGATCCCATATGCATGAGGCGTATTCCACTTGTGGTCTAACCAGTGATAAATAACATGTTTCACGTACTTTTTCTGTAGTTTTCCGTACTATTCTACCTATGAAATCCAGTTTCTTGTTGGCCGCGCCTATAACTCGACGAGTGTGCATGTCCCACGAAAGATCTCGACAAATGGTTACTCCTAAATATTTTACATACTCGGCTGCTTGAATATTTTTTCCATCTATTTTATACTCGAAACCTACTTCTATGTTCTTAGTTTTTCAGAACGTAACTGCGGCACATTTAGTGTAATTAATTTCAAATTGCCATTATTTGCACCACGCTGAAATGGCTCTTAAGTTTTCACGCAGCGAATGATGGTCCTCCTAGTTTTTTATTTCTTTATATAGAACGGTATCATCGGCAAGAAGTGTAATTTTACTACGAACTACCGAGCAGATATCATTCACATATATCAAGAAAAGTAGAGGGCCGAATATGCTTCCCTGAGGAACACCCGAAGCAACTTTAACGGGGGATGAGTATTTCCCATCGATGACATCTATCTGTTCTCTATTCGAGAGGACATCTCTCACCCAACTGACAATTTTTGGATTGATACCACATTGTCCTAACTTCACAATTGATTTCATATGAGATACTTTATCAAACGCCTTCCTGAAGTCGACCTGAGTATTTTTCTCTCCGCATCGCAACAAATCATCCACGAACAGGCCGAGCTGCGTTTCGCATGACCTACCTCTCCGGAATCCGTGCTGGCATCCGCTAAGCAATGAGTTACTATCTAAACAGCGCATTACAGAACTAAAGATTATGTGCTCAAGTATCTTGCACGATAATGAAGTTAGGGAAATTGGCCTATACTTTTTGGGGTTCTCTTTGTCGCTGCCCTTATGGATGGACGTAACGTGTGCCACATTCCATTCTTTAGGAACGACACCTTACGTAATGGATTTCTCGAATATAATTTTCAAACTCGGCGCGATTTCATAAGCTAACTCTTTCAATACTCGCGCGGGTATTTCCTCCGGCCCAGGAGATTTATTTATTTAACTGAATGAAGTTGGAGCGCGATACCATTTTCGGAAAATATCAAATCTCCCATCGAGTCGCCCTGATGCATAGGAATAGGGGTTTCTCATTCATCGTCATTAGGAGTAAAAGCTTTATGAAAGTGTTCATTTAATAGGTTTACCTTCTCCGCACTATCGTGAACTACATTTCCCGTTTCCGATCTCAGTGACGCAATAGTGGGGCCTCTACCTTGGTCTTCTCTGACGTTAGACCAAAATGCTTTCGGGTTCTCTTTCAAGTTATCCTGTATAACCTTCTTTTTGTAATTGTTAAACGCATTACAAATTGACACTCTGGCTATGGAGCGCGCCTCCTTGTATTGTTGCCTTAACGTTGCAATCTGTTCGACCGTAGCTGTTGAGGATGTGTTATTTACGCGAGAGTGCAGTTTTCTTTGCCGTCGGAGAGCGCTCCAAACTTCCTGGTTGTACTATCTAGGTTCTGCATTTTCACGCTTCAGTTTGCTTGGAATAAATTTATCTGTATGTTCTCGCATCATATTTCTGAACATGCACCAGGATTCTTCCACGTCTGCAATATCTGTTACCTCGCAAAAATTAGTATATTTATTTCACAGAAAATACCTAAATCTAGTGAAATCGGCTTTGGCGAATACATAAAGCTTACTTTTAGCCTTAACCTGTTTCTTAATGTTGAGCTGAAACTCCCCGTACACTGTCTTGTGATCGCTTATTCCCTCAGCAACAGACACCCTATTCATACGCTCAGGTTGATTAGTAGCCATTAAATCTAATATATTATTAAATCTCGTGGAAAATATCATTAACTGATACAGTGAATGTTTGCCGAAAGTTTTTTAGTAAAGCCTTGCAAGATTCACGCTCTCAACCACCGGGATGAAAGCAATTATGCCTCCAATCAATTTACGGAAGATTGAAATCGCCCCGATTATAATGGCTTTATCTTTATTAATCGAACTTAGCGTCTCCACTTGTTTCTCAAGATAATAAATAGTTTCCACGCTCGCATTTGGTGGTCTATATAAGGCGCATATATTTGCAGATTTACAGTCGCCCCCTTTCACATTACACCAAACACTTTCGACTTCGTCGTCATTAATCTGTATGGCTAACTTTTGTATTTGTTGCTAACTGCTATAAAGACTCCACCTTCCTACCGGATACATCGATCTTTTCTAAAAACGCTATAGTCACGAGGAAAGATCTTCTGACTGGCTATGTTCGCCGTTAGCCAACTTTCTGTACCTATCACTGCATCAGCACGCAGACTACAAATAAGATGCTCAAGTTCGGCCTCCTTTCTGCGAATGCTGCGACAGTTAACCGTGATGATTTTTAATTTATCGCTATTTCTACGTAACGATGCCTCGTGCGCTACTGAATTATTATTATTATTTACTGCCTCCTTTTCCTTCCTATTACGTCGCCTATTTCTACGCTTAGAATGTATTCTACTGTTAAATAACATCGCGTTTATGGTGGCATGACGGTCGGACGTATTACTACTATTGACGTGCATCTCAACGCTTGGTGAATAATTACCATTCCTTAAATCTAACCTATAAAAGCCCTAGTATGCTCTAGCTCCCTACACGCTACCGCCTCCGCAGCCTAGGCAGTGTAGTGCACACCAGAACCGTTTAGGGATGCCTTACATGAGTCCAGGACCGGCCTCAGTTCAACGAAATCCACTCCATTGCTCCTACATTAGTCCTACACCCTACGGTTCAGTTCGGCCACTCGGCTCCAAACCATAGCACCGCAGTCCGTCCGAGGAACAATGCTACAGATAGTAAGCCGCACATCAGCACTCGACTCCTCTCGGACACGAGCAACCTCAGTGGCCAATTCCTTAAAATAACTTAATACCTTCACGGACCCGCGCTAAAGAAATACGAGCGCAAGGAGTAATAGTTAAGAACGGGGAAGTTAATAAGCTACTATAAATAAAATTACAAAAAGATTTTGGATGGAGTGATTGAAAGAATATATTAACTACTACGATATGGCAAGAGAAGGATGAGTATAGCGTTTCGTTCAGGGATCAGTTAACTAAACTACAACACAAATAACGCAATAAGATGATAAAAATAGGTAATAAAAATAAATAAGGAAAGAAATACTGGTTCTACTTAACATAACAATACGGCTACTGCTAAATTACTGCTGCTACTACAGGTGTTTCTCGCAGGCTGGTCAGCGCTCACTGGAGGGAGTGAAAGGCACGTCCGTCCTCTTCGAGAGCCAGGTAAAGATATCAACTGTTAGAAGGCTGTGATCTGAATCAATGTCTGCTCCTGGTAATGTCTTGGCGGTCTTTATGCTGTTCCTGAATCTTTGTTTCACTAGGATGTAATCTATTTGGCATCTCATTCTATCTCCTGGGCTTTTCCACGTGTATAACCTTTGTTTATGATTTTTGAACCATGTATTAGTCACTACAAGGTCATTACTGATGCAGAATTCTACCAGTTTTCCCCTCCTCGGTTTACCTTCCTAATTCCGTATTTCCCGACAACATTTTCTTCCTGTCCTTCTCCGACTATGCTGTTCCAATCTCCCATTATTATGCAGTTTACCTTTCCTCTTCCGTCTTTTTCGTAAATGTCATTAATTTGCTCATAAATCTCCTCGATTTCATCATCTTCATGAGCTAACATTGGCATCTATACCTGGATTACCAGCATGCCCACTGGGACTGCTTTTAGCTTTATTGCCATCAGTCTATCTTTCGTTGCTATTCTCTTTGTTACGCTTTTCATCATATTTTTCCTAAGTACCAGAGCTACTCCCCTTTCCCCACTATTTCCTCCAGAGTAAACTACCGTAAACTCTTTCGAGTCGAACTGTCCATCTCTTTCCCATCTAGTTTCGCTCAGTCCTATAATGTCAACTCTATTTCTTCTTTCAAGTTATCTAGCTTTCCTGCCTTTCTCATAGTTCTTACGTTCCAAGTGCCTATTCGTAAATTACTTTCGATAAAAGTTTTCCTCAAGGCAGTCCCCGCCCGGATATCCGATTGGGAGACTATTTTACCTCCGGATTGTTTTAACTCGAGAGAACTCATATTTTCCAACCATATAATCATTACTAGGGATTGTAATGTGGTAGGTTCCCTCTTGCTTTCCATATCTCAGTACTGTAGTCCAGTGGCGGCTCGTAGCTAAAATTAGTTGGGGTGCTGCTCCAGAAAATTTTTAGCCTTTGTTTTAAAATTGTGTAAAAGGAAAAAAACATGTATAAAAAGAAAATTTATTCAGGAACTTGATAAAATCTTAACAAAAAAAACCAAACATTTTTTACTTACTTTAACTTAAATTGTTACAGTTCAAGCTTGATCTATTCATTTAAAAATGTAATCCATAAAAGAACCGAAAAAAATGAATCAAATAGAATAGCTGGAAGCAGAATAATAATCTAATTCTACACTCTTCTACACTTTATCACATTCAAGAATATGGTACACGGTTTTTAAGCACAACACACGCTGAGTAAAAAAAAACTTCCTTCCACCATCACGCCAGAGCCGGCACTGCGAGAGCAACAGTGCTCTCTCTACCTGGCAGTCCCGCCTTCCTCCCCACCCCCCTCCTATGTGCGCATGCGCACAACAGTCAAACACCACGTCGCTGGCACTGTGAAGCGCACAGTTCCATACAAAGATTTTTGTATCTTTTTCATAAACTGGGGGATGGCTACTGAAGTACTGACATTAAGCTTAAGGAATATATATTGCACTACAAAAATAAAGAAAGAATTAAAGAAAAAAGGACTCATTATATTAAATGTTATCGATAATATCAAGTGGAAATAGGGGGTGCTGCAGTTCCGCAGTGCCTATACACGAGCCGCCACTGCTGTAGTCTTTCAAATCATCCCGATCACGCCTACAGCTGTATTGGATATAGACTCAGCTAACATCATTTGTTTTTGGCTCTATACCATACTGACAGTAGTGCTGTTTACTGCCAGGCACCGATGATAGTTTTTTTATAAAACCTCCATTCGCGAGGTTTGAACCCCAGAACTTTGGAATGGGAAACCGACACGCTAACCACTACACCACCAATGCATTATAATAATGATTAATTAGATATGAATAAATATATAAACATTGGAGACGCTGGTACGTTGGCAATACGTTTATCTAATATCTGCACCAATATATTTTCAATATAGTATGTGACAAATTCACTCTTAATCCCGAGTTCGCTAAAAATCAAATTTCACTTTTCCTTTTTACATACTAATCACAGATGATACATACAACCTGCTTTTTCCGTCGTCTGAATTCACAAATGTCATTCACCCCTGTTTACTTACGTCTAATTTTAATTGTAAGTTCATGTGACACAACTGGGCGCATTCGCAAATATTTTATTATGCTGCCGTGAGGAAAGAATGACTCAGCTCATTCAGCCAGTAATCAAGTCGAGTCTACGAATTTTTTGTCTCAGAGACCAATCAATCATATTTAATTTTTATCTTTAGCGAAGTATACATCGAAAAGCAATAAATATCTACCGATGATCTTATTCTTAAAAAAACATGCCTAATATTCGAACATAATTCAACGCAAACACAATCACGCCATTTGGGTCTCGTGTTGCTTTCTAGTTAGGCAAGAGAGAAAAAGCTTCCGCAAAGACACGAACCAAATGAGAAAATCGATGTCTTTCTCTCTCCCTCTCTAGTTAACTCATAGACTTGAATATCAACCCTGTGGAGATTGAGTAAGGTCAAGTGTGTGGAGGATAAAACACTGCTCTTAAGTGAGCGAATTGGAAGGAATGGGATGGCAGAGTGTCTTCCCTCCTTGTTATAACCTAACGGTGTTATTGGAAAATATTGGAGAGGGGAAAGGCAAAACTGAGTGAGAGAGAGTAAAAGAAGGGGAGAGACGAGGGAGAACTGGAAAGCCTCCGCATCTCAACGCTTCATCAGGCATTGCCACCGCAGGGCGAAAGACGCTGCGACATGAGTTATTTCAATCGGCGAAGAGTCAGCGGAAAGATCTGGGAGATCCGCGCTGCATTCCTTTCTGTCTCTTCTCCCTTTTCTCGCATCCGTTCACCCCCTTTCTCCTGATTAAACATTCTCCACCACGCCCTCCTGTTTATCATAATAGCCCTTCTAACATTTTTACCTCAACCTCCACCCACTTTAATTGCGTTGCGTATGTTTTCGCGCGCCCAGAAAAGTTGCTCGAGAACATCGCCTGATTCCGCGGGATGAGAGGGCTAAGAGGGATAGCGGCCGTCGTGAATAAAAAATATACTGTTGCCGTGGATGACTTAAGTGCAAATGTAGTTGCTGCTTATCGTCCGGAGTGCATTTTTTTATTCGAGCTGCTGGGATTTTTTTCTTTTTCCGCGTGAGAGAGAGAGAGTCCATGCCACCTGCGGAAAGCGTTCTCTCTCTATCTTGCATTAACGGTAGAATTTTAATGAAGAAGCATTCCTCCAGTAACAGGCGCAGAATAAAAATACTTTCCCCACAAGTCGTTTTTTATAGTTATTTTTAAGGTATTCGATGAAGACTGGGTAAGCTAGGAGACCTGCGTGCCTGTTTTGAGGTGAACTTAAAGCAGTATTTATGTTACTGCGCACTCGCAAAAGACAGTAATACATATTTTATAACCGGAATAATTCCATTTCTCATTTTTATTATAAATTTGTACTCGAGAAATATAATTTTAACTCAATCACTAAATGGCAGTTTTGCTTCATTTTCTAGAATCTTTATTTGTTTTGCGGAACTTCTTAATAAATAATAAATGTTTAGGAGAAAGCTCGCTTCATCGCAGAATATACTACGAGGAATTGCGCGTATGCAATAAAGGAATGAGTTAATTCCATTCACGTTACCCATTTCATGGTTAAATTTATGGCTCTCGGCAAAATAATTTTCGGAGATGAATATAACAAATGTAAAATATAATTAGTCATGAAGTGACATGAAATACATGGCAAGAGTTAATAATGCGGCATTTAACTCATTAATTAATGAGAAGAAGGTGCCATAGATTTTCGTTATTAAATCATTAAATAATTATAAAATGCTCGGATTTAATATTTAAAAATAAAAATAAAAACTCGCTAGGCACGCATTTTGAATCCATACCAGAGGTGACATTCTTTCCGCTTTTAAATCCCCATTCGCGAGGCATGACTAACCCACAGCCCTTGTGAGCACAACAATGGAAGCCCTCAGCGCCCCCTATCACATTACCATTTCCGGAAGTCTTCATTGTTCTCTTCTCCGTAAGACGCCGGAAAGATGCCCGCATCCGGAAGGGCTGAGAGCCACTTGCGTCACAGCCTGTGTTCCGTAAAAGAATCTCCACTCGTTGTCTTCCTTTATCCAAAAGATCCCCGCCTATTCATCCTAAGCGATCGGAAGTCCATCGATCAATCTTTTTTTCCTCCCGAGTGGACTCGGCGATCGGTGCGACATCAAAGGCTTATCGATTGTATTCTTTCAGAAGGCGCACGTTCGCTCCCTTCTTAAGGAAATGCCCGTCTCCTGACGCTCAGTAGTCAGAGATACCACAAAAGAGCTGGAGATCGCCGATTCTGCAACATTCGCGTGCTATGTACGTATAAGGTTATTAGGAAAGAATAAGGAAGGAAAAAGAGAATGCGTCGAGGTTTCGTTCTCAGAAGGTCGCCATTTCGAGTTTCGTCGTTGTTTCGCCTCGTGATCCATATGGCCGGAATCTCTCGAGTTTGCCTCGTGGGCGTGATTCTTCGCGTTTCCATCGGTGGAAGGCTTGTTGCCGGCGCAATGCCTCTTGTGGTGTTACGTCATTAAGGAGGCGTTGGATAGGAGATCCACAAAAAAATGACGCTGAAATATTCTTCCTGGGCCGGCCTAATAAATCATTTTTGCGAGGATGAGTTTGACTTTATTAGGATGAGGTTGTGTATTTCTTACCCAGATCTTGGCGCCCGGGGCATGTGATGGGCGAAGTAGAAAGAGATCCCGCATCTATATTCATTCGCCAGAGGATCCATTTATTCCGCTCATGGGCTTAAATACTTCCCCGAAGGTTCATCATGCCATAGTCCTTGTGTTACGGTTGTATGTCCAACACGTCCGCGGAAGGAGGTAATTAAGTATGCAAGGTGAGAAAAATCTCTTTCATCAGTCTCTTGATTGCGTATTCTTCGCGGTCGAAATGGGTGATAATTTCGCAATTGCGTCAGGTTCCCCATCAGTATTCAGACTTAATCTCTCGTCATAAATTAAAACTGGTCCAGGTGATTAACAAGAAAGTGAACCAACTGAAGGATTGCTAGGAAATAGAGTTTCCTTTGTTCCACTGAAGCTTATCGATTTAAAACTATACACAGTGCTTTCCGGTTATAACGCGGATTTCTGAGGAGGCGCGGACACCCGCTTTTTAAGACTCCTGAGAAGGTGCTGTCACTTTAACCCAAGTCGGCATATAAATACAACTGTTCAATTTATTTTCAGTTTTTATCTATAATGGTTGCTTCAAGCAACAAAGTACTAAAATCAAGTTCAGGGTAGAATGCATGGAGAGTAAGGAAGATCCGCTTTATATCCGAATTCGCGGTATAAGCCGTTACAACCGGGGAGCACTGTAAAAAAATATTTAAATAATTTGATGAATCTAATCAAAAAGATTAGGGTTAAATTTCTCTTATTTTTAGTTTTGTTAGTTGCAGCGAACATAATTGTAAACTGAGCAGTGTATGAACATTTTAATTTTCGAGTTTTTATATTTTTACCCGAGTTTGACACATTTTTCATCGTATCGATAATTAATAGATTATATATGGTTTTCTCCATTCTTTTCGAAACAAGTAAGGACGGTGCTGCTGAAGCAGAAAGTAAATGGCGTTTTTTTCATTTTCTGAATACAGAATGTTAAAATTCATGTAAACTAGTATGATTAGACTGAAATAATATTGTAACTAGACAGAATGCTGAATTTATTAGCGGAAAAATGAACTCTCTAGCTGCTTTCGTTTAGAGGGAGTTAGCACGACAGACCAACAATCCGAGAAAACTTGCACAACGAGATAGAATTCTGAATCGATTGGCGGAAAACTAAATCTCTAGCTGCTTTTCTTTAGGAGGAGTTACCGCGTCAGACAAACACAATGCATAAGCGGATTGTTTTTTAAAAAACCTGTAAAAAATCTGTCATTTTAATCTAATTTGTGAAATAACTACTTTTTTGATTGCTGTTATTCACTTACAGCAGTTTAAAATCATATTGTTATCTCTAGAAACTCCTTCGCAAATATTTCTATAATGCATGCAATTTAAATATTTTCCTAATAGAGACGCACTATTATTTTAAAAGTCCGAAAAACAATTCTGAAGGGCCTTCCTTAAAATCGCATGCATTTGATGGATTTATATTTACTCGGCATGTCATTAACACTATGAAAAGGTTTAACTTCATTTGCGGTTTGTTTTCCTTGTTCGTTTTAATTACATCTTTCATTCATTTCAGGTCCTTGTTATAAGCTTGCTGAGGCACTGATTTAATTCTTGTAGATGTGCATTTATTATTCATTAGACGTTTCTCTCAATCCGCGAAAGTGGTTGAAGAGGCATTTTAATAGAGATTGCGTCACTGAAATTTCTAAAAGTTGTATGCTGACATATATCTTTGGGATTTTGCATCGTAACTCTCAATTTGTCTACCTCAGGACGTAAGATGTAAGATCAGATTTACATAAAGCGCTTCAATCAGTGTATCTTATCTAAAGACGCGATATTACGCCCTTTTCAGTAGACGGGAAAGGTAATGTTAAGGGAAAAAAATCGCACCACATCATAGAAAAGGATCTAACGCATCCCATTCAACCCACGAGCATTGAATCGACTCCGAGGAGACTAATAATCTCATTCACGGGCGGACGCTTGGTACAAGGAAAGACCACGGGCGGTCACAACAAACGCTTATAAAAGCACCTCTCATCCGCCATAAATCTCAAATTTAGAGACTCCGATTGCCCTCTTATTTTTCTCTCTTTCACACACACACGCCCACGCGCTTAGTTCGTTTTAAAGCGTGCGCGATCGGATTTCACGATTTCATCTCCAACAGCTCTCTCTCTCCCTTTTTCTCTTTCATTTCACACCGAGAGGCTCCCTCTCTTACGCACCCGTGGGCGCCTATCGCCGCTCTACCGCCGCCGGTGACCGCGACGTCATTCAGGGCCGAATCGGGAAGCGTTTTTTGTGTTCGTGGGCCTTTCGAAGCCTTCCATGCTATCTACCTCCCTCCCCCGTCCTTTCTATTCTATTCCACCCACTTCTCCCACCCTTCTTCCGCGAATCGGTGAAATTTTCCGCCTCCGCCGTCGCAATTAAGCAACCCGTGATGTAATTGCGAAGAATTTTCTCTCTCTCCAAGGCGACCGTCGTGAGGAACTCCTCCAAGAAACTGGCCACATAAGGTCATGCGACTTTAAGGCAACCGTCGGCCGTCCGACGGGCCGGATGCCAACTTTCCGTCGATCCTTATCTCGAGACACGTCGAGATGACTTTTTGACGGATTTGGAATTCGAGTCGGTAGATGGGTGAAGGACGCGGAAGGTAATGGTTTCGAGAAATCGAACGTAACGCGCCGTTTCTCTCGGTGGGACTGATAATTGGCTTTGCCGCAGCCGCGCTCGCCGCGTAATGCGACGCTTTGGTTTAAATGGGGAAAGCTTATTTGGCACCAAAATGAAAGATAGAGGGACGTGATTGCAAGAGGCAGCTCATGTCAATATGCAGTATTATGGTAGGGAGATTTATTTTAAAATTGAGCTATGTTAGATAAATGTCGCGCTGAAAACTTTGCTAGATCTTTCGATGCGTGTGTACATCGTCGCTTCGTTGTCAACGTTTCAAGCTTTTCTACGCATTAAGTAAACTGATTAAGTGCCGTCGATAGTAAAGTCTCCATCTGACATTTAATTAAAGGTCTGTTGGCGTAGCAATACTAGTACTCGAGTGCATGCATACAGTGAAATAATGACGATAATATCTGTTACGTACAAAGTAAGGTGTCCAGATCTCCATGTCACGGGATAATAAGGAGTTTTTGTGTAATTTTCTTTTTCTCTGCGAGCTTGTGCTCCGAAATTGATTTTTAATCAAACATGAGACCAAAGAGTACAGTTCGCTGAATATGCTGGTCCGGAGCAAGAGGTTTCGGCGTCTGGGGTAGGGTCTATACCACTTGTAAAATCTATAAAATTTTGCACCTAGGATAATTGCCCCACCCATGGAGCCAGTCCAACAAATAAGTAATATACTCTGTATTAAGTAAGCTTTATCAGGTGTTTTAATGATAAAAAAGGAAACAAGTTTCCGCCGAGTTTCTCCTATTAAGTGGTAAAATCGGAAATATAATTAAAATCAAAGCATTTTTTGTCTTATCTGCCTTCATTCATTATCAGATATTTTTTAAAATTTTAAGTGGTAATATACTCAATTGATCAGGTAATTTTAGCACTCAACCTTTTATCTCAAAGGTTTTTCGCACAACTGGCTTCCATCAGACGGATTCAAGTACTACACCCACTTTTTTAAAAAGTATGTCAATAAAATTCCAAAGCGATATATACGACTATGATGCTCGTTATCTTGCATTAAAAACAACATTTCAGAGAACTGTGCGTTATACTTAACTCCTGTTAACCATCTTTTGGCATATATCGGCAATGAAAATGACATTTCCGCCGAAAAGGAAGCGTCTCCCATCGCCCGTCCCATTCAACTCTAAAAATTGAGCCATAAAGCACACCCAGCCCGTAAAAACCTTCCTCGTAAAACACGCGAGCGCAAAACAACCACGTGACGTCAACGCATTGGAAGCCTTGGGCTCGGCGGGAGGTCGGTTTCCCAGCGACCGGTTTCGAGGTATCGCATGACACAGACGCCGGCGCCAGAAACCCGCGGCGAAGTCTCATACGGCGCGAGACGTAAGAATGGAGTGAGAAAGAGAGAGAGAGAGGGGGACAGACCTCCACCCCAACACGAAGCTGAAATCCTTCGGCAAAAAATAATAAGTTTGCTGATTCTCTCTCTCTCTTTCCTTCTCCGCGGGAAGAGGTCGGGTCGCTTCTTTCCTACGCAGCTACTTTCCTCGCTAGCCCCACTTCTACTCCTTCCCATCCCATCCTCACTCCACGCCATCTGCGGCCAAAAAAGGATACGCGATGCATTGCCGTCAGTGCTAGGAGTGGAAACAGGTTAGAGAGAAAGAGATGATGGCTTGGGGATGTGCGGAGGGACAGAAAATATAATGCCAAACTGCAGGAGGTCGGGTGGATGAAGGAAAAAAAGCATTCTTGGGAATTGTGATTGAATGGATCGAGTCGGATGTAAGAATTCTTGAATCGGACGGCGAAATAAAAGCAATGATGCGCACTTGCCTCGGGATGTAATGCGAGTCGAAGCGCTCTTTCCTTTCACATTTAACTCAGTGGAGTTTTTGTGTGATCAAAAGCAGTTTAACTCGAGAATTTTGAGGTTTGTCGTCCGAGCAAAATATACGCTAATAGTTGGCCAAACAAATATTTTCGATAATAGTTCTCAAAATGGTGCATTTCGATTGATATCATATAAATTCATTGCATGAAAAACAAACATCCTTTACTCTTGTTATGGCTGGCATCGCTTAAGCGTTTCATCTTAAAAAAATAATTTCTCGGATAGGGAAAGTTCGCCAGTAAATCTTCGTTCATAAATAATTGTATCCGAAGTTACAACCAAAATAGCCGGAGTTTTCCTTATGAGTTTAAAATCTTTTATACGTTGCAATTATTTCCGAAACACTTGTATAACATATGATATATTAATAGTAGAAACCATTTAGCGTCATTCCTATTAGTTGACGTATTTTTCATATCATAGTTTATGATTTAAACTGTTAACGACCTGAAACATAAAGAAAAACAAGTTCTTTGGCATGAACTCGTCAACAGGTCGCCTTTCCAAGGGAAATCGTGGGCCTCACTCTCAGCCAAATTCGCTCACCCATCGAAACAAGTGTTTCCTTTCGTTACGGAGAAGGTAAACCACCTTAAGTAGCCATTCCCACGATCCAACAGATTACAGACTCGGTACGTAACTAATTCATCCCGTGGTTCCCGGAATATGTGACGGAATATATCGCCACGTTCCACAGCGTAAGCGCATCTCATCTGCACCGTACGATCTCCAAGGATCGCGCAATCCTTGTCCTCCGTTTCCCCGTCTCTACGCGCGTACACAAACGCCCCTTAGCGACCCTCTTGGGTCAACCTTTCCTCATCGAATATGCACATCTTCCCATTGTCTGCTCCATGCAGTTGCATTTTTTCTTTCTCGCTTCCACTCGCTCTTCTGCCGCCGCGAACAAGCCTACTCGTCCAATCCGACGGTTCGCTCTTTAACCTCCATCCCACGCAACACGGTCTCGGTCACGACGACCGAGGGAAGATGAACGCGTTCGTGCGATCTCTCGGTCCAATTCTCGGTTGGGGCGGAACCCCCCACGCGACCCTGTTGCCCCCTACGAGATAGAGCGATGCGGTCTCGGAATATGCGAGAGCCCACGGGTGCCTCTCGTCCCCTCTCACCTGATGCCATCGCGGGAGATGAAAGGATTTCCCTTCTCTACCTCCCAAACGCTCCCTTCCTCCGCGGCTTTCGTCTTTGTCCGCTGATGACACGATGCACTAGCCGTGTGCATGTGCTAAAATGTTTGCGTGCCATTTCCGAGGCCTATTAATGCGGAATGACGTTCCTCAAGGTCGGAATGTTTGCAAAGCAAGTGGATCGTTAGCATAGGACGTAGAAGCGTGCATAGGCGTAGAGAATTTGAGATTCCAATGAAAGGAAACCTCTTCTTTTTGGAAGGATCTCGTTTAGCTTTTTTTGATTTTTTAGATTGAGGGGGTTTGAGAATTTTTCAATAGTCAACTCTTCGCTGATTTTTAGAGGCTCTGTTCTTTTAATAGTAATCGAATAGATTTTTTTGTGTCGCCGCTAGCCGTTAACTCAGACCTAAGATCAAACTTTATTTTCCTAATACTTATGTTTAAATTCAGTTTTTAGGCGTTCTTTACCAGCGAAGCGGTAGTAGCGCAACGCCTTATTGGCACGTCTCGTCCGTCCGTCGTAACTTTCATCTTCTAAACCGCCGGATGGATTTTAATTAAATTAAGTAGGAATGATAGTTATTAAAATTTATCGCCCAATTGTGATTTTGAATTGCATCCGTCAATTAGAACTTCCACTTTAAAAGATTACTTTAATAAACTTATACACGTATCTCGTTAAATGGCATCCGTCAAGCAACAATGAAATATCTTACTTTTCTCTCCCTAACTCTTACATGATCGGTAAGGTATAGATTAAAACATTTATTCGGATAGAGAACAACATTTACTATAAGAAAGTCCGCGAGACCACATAATTACGAGTTATAGTTTCAGAGATAAAAAATCGAGAAAACCCCTATAAAAAATCGCATATTTTGTTTACATCGACCGCTAAGACGGTTCTCTCGGCAAACAAGATTTAAAATCAATGTTTTTCTATCCCACGCTCTTATATGATCTATAATGTGTAGATTAAACAAAAAAGTCTCCGAGCCCACATAATTACGAGTTAGTTTCGGAGATAAAAATTCGAGAATCGCCCAATCTTTCGATACCGTTTCATACGTATTTACCTTTAAGAACGCCTGTGAATCTCCGTTTGTTCCATTTGTGGAGTATATTTTCCATCTTGTCTTAGAATTATGAGATATTCAGTTGTATTTTGAGAGTGTGTAAGGCTATAATGATCCAAGGAATCATATCATTTGTTCATGCTCAGTTCGTCAGACAAACGGCTCACATTTGCTCAGCAATAATTTGATTTGATTCTTTTTCTGCGACAACTTCCACACTACTAAGTAATAAATTATAAGAAGTCGACCATGGCCTATTGAAATAAGCTGTTGCGACGATTGCATTAACGGCCTTTGAGATTGGCGGCCAGATTGAGATGGCTCCGGCTATCAAATCTGGAGTTTACAAATGCTGAAATTTGAATAACTGCCAAGACAAAGAGTTCGGTGATGAAACCTCTGAGTTCCAAAATTGGGTAATATGGACCGTCAATTAAAGTTTCGATTCGCCTTTGCCTAGAGACAATCCATTTGAAAGAATTTAGATAAGTGCGACATGTCAGGGACACGGAGATCACGTATTCAGGGAAAAACCAGACGGGAAACCTGTTCACTTATTTCTTTCGTATTGTCTTTTTGGACGATCATTTTAATGACGTGGCTTATGAGTTTCGTCATCCCTTTTCGAACTGTTTTTATGCGCACATGAGTAAAAAATTGCATTTAGCTTATAAAACCATCGAACGTTATTTAATTTCCATTTATTTAGCTTCTAATCGTATAAAATATAATTTATGATTGTAAATTCAGAGATCAAAGAACACTCATTCTATGTAGAGATAGGAACATTAAACGTCACGATTTGCCATTCAGGGATACTGTTTGTCTGAGGCCATCCTAGTGCCTCCTCGAGCGTAAAGCCACTTCGCTCCTTAGAGCCTCTACTAGACGCTTCAAAAATCAACACGGTGCGTAATCGGATCCACCGTGAAGAGCGCTTAGAGAATAAAACTCACTCCTTGCGAGTTTAGAGAAGATTGAGAGAAAGAAAGAGAGAAAAGTAGGATGGGTGAAGTGGTATAGGGGATGAGTGTAACGTAGGAGAGGGGGAAAAGGATACTGAAAACCTGTTTCTTCTCTCTTCCTCTCCCCCACCGCATAATCTCGTCCTCAGCCCTTTTTCTCTCTCCTCGCTCCCTCGCGCCCCATCATCACTCGCCCTCCACCTGCCCCCACTTACCTTACCCCTAAGGGGGCCCAACGTGTTCCCCTTCCTGTCAAATCCTCGGTCCACATCTCGCTTCACCCCAGACGCCTTTTCGCGGACCTCTTCACGTCGACCGGGTGCTCACGGATCAAAACGTCTGTGTCGCGGCGAAGGCTATGAAGATCCTTGAGGCGGGAGTGAGGGAGGTAGAGAGGAGACAAAAGGGGACATGTGAAATAAATCAGAAATGTGATCCGGTTTTTGCAGAGTTTTCTGCGGAATATTTTCCTGGATTACATTTAACGATGTATTGTTTCGCTGGGGATGTGTTCGTTTGAACTCCGGGTTAAAGAAAAACTGGACATTTTTAGTGGGAATGTTTTGTGTTTTCACTCGCAGCCAACTTTATATTTTCCAGTTGTTGTTTATTTGTTCGGTGTTTCATCCTGTGTTTTTCTTGCAATACAAGTTTATCGCTCTCTCATCCGTCTAGTTACGGGTTGAATCTCCTATGTACCAATTCATAGGAGTTAATGGCAAAGTAATTTTAGCCGGCTTGCCAATCCTCTGCTACATCTTACAAGTTAAGGGTGAAAATATGTGGTTTCGTACAAATTTCCTTCTCTTCATTACAAAATATTAAAAATACAGCGTGGATATTTATTAATTACAAGGGAAATAATAACAATAATTAAGTTACTTATCTGTAATTTGAGTATTTTATATTTTTTTAACTAACTTTTCTTCTAAATACATTTTATTTGTTGGCGTTTTATTTTGATTTTGAGCTTCCTCAACAGAGATCTAATTATTGTCAATCATTATTGCAGGTTTAAAGAAGCTTTTCATTCTAAGTCCTTTAGTAATGAGTATGAACCAGAAAAAGCATATTAAGATAAATCAAGACCTTAACCAACGAATTAGATAAAATTTAATTAATTATATGATGCTCTGTGTCAACAATTTATTGATGTAAATAGCTTTATATAAATGAAATTAAGAGGTCATAATAAGCTCAGATCAGATGTTTTCAAATAGATTTTAATGTTACTGTAAAAATACTTTGTTGGTTATATGTTAGCTTGTGATTTATTATGCTATTATTTCTCAAATGCTCAAGAATATCAAATTACTTAGGTATTTAAAAGATGTTTCCTCACGAAAAATAATTCGGAACGCTTCATAGTACGGAGTTTTAACAGAATAATATTTAAAATGAAGGTGTTTTGATTTTTACAATTTGTTAACGTGTTCGGTACGAATCCTCATGAGCTGGAGAAAGAGCTGAGAAATGGGCAAAAAAATTTAAATCGCGCGTGCCCTTAACTGGTTTCAAACTCACAGCGATGATGGAATAGACACACTTCTCGCTCGGCAACTTAAGTTGACTTGTATGTGACTGACCTGTTTTAGATTTTTTCTCAAAGTTTCATTTTATAAAAGATTCTGTTCTCCCGTCATCAGGGATTTCAATTAAATCATTCGGCAGTTCTATTTTAAATGTTTAACTGTTCATAGTGTTATGTTTATCATATTTACGTTATTTTTGTTTAATTGGCGGTATCACTGGCATCTTTTGCTTGAGGAAGGGACGTAAAGCAGTTGGCCCCCTTGGTGCTCTTCGTTAAGAGTAGGCTATTGCCGGCACCGAGTTTCCCTCCTTCCTTGTGTGTTCGGTGTGAAGGAGTTATGGTTATAATAATCCAAGAGGTTGATTAGCCAGAAATACACACAAACAATCTGGCATCTTTTGACTCTAATTATTAATAAATATGACCGACATTGAGGTAAAATTCTTTTATTTAGATTTTCAAATTTTAACGTTAGTCAACGAATAAAAGCAGTCAAAATAGTTCATTTTCTATATTTAATACATGAACGAATTTTTCTAAAATGTAGTTCTTAGACACCAAGGAAAATGAATTCATAGAAATGTTTAGGTTAAATTGCATCGGTGATACTTTCATATGTAAATAAATATCGGCTCGTATTTTTTGTATTTAGGAAGTTATTTTATATAATTTTCAAAATAACTGCCTAAGCTTTTGCAAACGCTTATTTTATTTTTTTCCAGATGTGCGAAATAAATAAAAAAGGGTATCGTTGTATCCCAATATTTAATTACACATAATCCATATACAGTCATAAATATTTATATTAATCCATCAAGTCAATATTGCTCGGTATAAAACTTTCATCCAATTATTTAGAACCTTAACGATTTACTTAGTCGTTGGTCCTTCGCGTACATGCGCTAAAGTATATTTCTCTCCAAAGAAGTTTTAATTGGCGAATGAATCAGGTTTTCTCAAAAAAGTTATTCGAGCAAAGTCCACGATTCTCTGGATATTTTTGTTTCATAATTCACTCGCAAACATTGAAAGATTTTTCGAATACCTTACAAGCAACATCACGCGAAATACTGAAGTGATGTACAACCGTGAAACAAACTCAGTTATCCTTTGAGTAAACCATTCAGTTCCAGCTGCTTTTATCCTCGCTTCTCAGCTTTTAAGCTCGGCGTGTGTTTGTGTATGTGTGCGCGCGTGTCTGTTTCTCTTCCCCCCTTCTCCACCCTCACACTCCCTTCCTCTTCTCCCGCGTGAGTCACTCTCGACTTCCATCCCCACTCCTAGGACACAACTGCGTGCCCACCATGTTGCTGTAACCGTGACACACTTCTTTCGGTTTATTTTTACTCATTCGTTTCACTTTTTCTTCCCCCACACTCGGCTGCTACCCTCTTACCCTCCGCCTCCCCACTCCCTTACATTTCGCTTTTATTATATTTTTTACGAAAGTATTTTTCTTTCCCTTATAATTTCCATCTTCTCAACAGGCTCCGCTCTGCCAGTTTTTCTTCTCTGTTTTGCTCCAGGGAAGCCGAAAGTCCCTTTGGGGTGGTCCTGTAAAAAGGCACGCGATGGACCTACCTCCCATCTTCCCCTCCATCGCCGGTATTTCGTTACCTCCTTCACTCACCTCCATCTTCTCCTTTCCCTTTCCTCTTCTCTTGTGCAGACTCCACCTTCAACTGTCACTTTCCATCTCTCCTACCTCTCGGAAAATTCTTCGTAGAATACTAAAACGTCGAGACCTACTTTTAATTAGGCCCTTAAATTATATACGCGTGTGAATCCCATCTTCCTTCGTAATGTCCCCATCATAACGAATCCCTTTTCCCTCTCTCTTTCCCCCTCTCTTTATTTAGAGATTTGTTTGGAGTATCTCTTGATCTAGAGTGTTGTTCCATGCCGGATGTGTATTGACGCCTTCTTGTCGTTGTGTTCAAAACCGCGGATAGAAATTAGCGGGGAAGTGAATGAAAAAAATGGGAATATGAAACTTGCGTGTTCGGAAGAGGGTTAAACTAACGTTGTCTGGCACCAATTTAGAATTTCATCTCCGCGGATGCCAGTTGACCTCGGATCTCGTTTTTAATTAGATCAATTTGCGGTGGAAACTTGGGTAACATGGAAAAGTCGAGCTGAATGACTGCTGTGACATAACCGAGCATGATAAATGCGGGTGTTTGGATGGAATGTGTCGAGCTTTTAATTGCCTGGAGCTCGCGTCTCCTTCTCTCGCTCACCCTCCGGCCGACCACAAATCGTAAGAGGCGTAATTGAAAATTGCCATATTTCATGAACGCGTTCTTTTGACTTTATGTATTGTATAAATTTAACTAAAGCGAGAGGAAAAATTTCGAGTTTTGAAAAAGCACTTATGGATTCACTTTGTTTATCCGCCGTTCATTTACTAAAATAGAAGCAGTGACTGGATTAAAAGGCAATTTTTAGAGTACACAAATATAATGATGCCATTTATTTAGATATACATTGTTTTCTTTCGGTATGCATTTCTTTTTGTATGTCCATCGTACAATTGCTGAAGTTGAAATATTGCACAATGAGATAAATTTAAGAATACATGGCTGTGGTTATTATTATCATTATGACATAAACTTTGTTGCAATCCCAATTTTTAGCTCGATTTATGCGTGAAACTGAAGATGTTAAATAACTGATATTTGAGAATATTAATCGATAAATATTCACTAAATATATTTTAATTTTCTATAAAAATTCTACTTGTTTTCCATACATTTTTGTATGAATAACTTTAAGAAATTATAAGTTTATCATTTCTGTTCATCAATCAATAATATGTTTATTTTGGACTTTTCGCATTATTTTTAAATTGAATTTGAATTCTCCAATTAAAGTATGATGTTTATAATAAAATAATTTTTATAGCAAATATTTTACAAATATAGGGTATCCCAAAAGTCCCTTTACACCCAGATAGTAGTAGTTGAGTAACAAGAATGAGACATGCTATATTTGCTATATTTAATGTTATGTTTATTATTATATTTATGGTTAGTCGTTACAATTATTTATAACTAGCTGAAAGTTTCTGGAGTTGCACGGGTTTTTAAGTCGAGACAAAATGCTGAGGAAGATTTGAGAATAAAACCAAATAATGGAACAAAGTTAATTTTTATTATAATGCTTGATGGTATGCGACATTTCTTGTCTTCCCATCTTTTGCCCAATTAAATTTTTCCTGCATCCTTTATCGACAAATTTGGCGACTGTATTTTTTATCAAATAATCATAATAAACAATCGATGGAATTACATTTATAATAAAGTTATTTCACTCGAATTGATTTTCAGTGGAAGAAATTGCATCATATTATATGTTCATGAATCTCAAAATCATAAAAATCTTGGGCAAGAATTGCAATTTGTCACATGAATAATTTTAAGTCAAATCAATGAAACATAATGAGTTCCCAGACATTGAAATCGATTTTGGAGTTAAAAACATCTGTGTGACATGCGGAAATTGTTGTTATAATCTAATAAGTATAATTGGCTTAATTGATGAATGCAAATGTTCAGTTGAAGAGAAAGCTAAATGTACATATAGATATTTAAAGAAGGAAGAAATAGACGGTTATATTTTGGTCGAAATTAAAGGATTTTTATTGAAGTTTTCTTATTGTACATACCTTTAGTGATATCCTTCACTTTAATAATTTCCAATGTTAATGAAAAAACAAATGTCGCTGTCAATTATAGGGAACGAATGCCGATTCCTATCAAATAAAATATTGCGGGCGACGGAAATCGCCGATTTCAAGGGAATTCGTTGGATATTAGCCGAAATCGTATTTAAATGCACAATATTGGTAACACTAATTGGCGCTTTTGTTCAGAGTTAATTATTCGAGTGTTAACTATTTAAAAATACAATTTGGAAATATCGATCCAAATATGACGCCATTAATTCCCGTTAAAAGCAATAAATCAATGCTATCGTATCATATGTATAATATATCAGTTCCCATTTAAAAGCATTGAGCTTGTCACCAAGGTTATTAGCATTTGGTATTGTCGAAAAGAGGAATAAAAAGCATTTTTATGTGATTAAAATCGGTTAATTAAGCTAATTCGGCACGGATTTTAATACTGCTTTCAAAGATGAGCAACTCCATTCTTTTTTCTATATAATAGTTTTTGTCCCGAGTTCGTATCTTAATTTTAGGTAATTTAAAAAAGCATTTTCGTGCTAGCTTGCACAGAAACCCATGCTGCTCTTATGGCCTATTGAAATTGAACAATGGAGTCAAAAATAACCCCGTAAAAATGTTAGGTTAATCAAACCGTAATCATTCACTACGTTAGAATGTAAGGAAGAAGCATACCAAATTTGGTTGTTCCAGCTTTTATCGTTTAGGAGGAGTTCCATGAACAAACAAACAGACATCAAGACATTATTGTGGGGGTTCCGTAAGTCCTTTTGTACCTGGCTCTAGTGAGCTGCGATTGCGAATTGGTGTTATTTTTAATTCTCTATTTTTATCCTACTTTCCAGAATGGAAATAGGCTTATAGTTTCTTCGTTGTGTCTGTCCCTTTTATTAACTTTTGAACCAATAGACCGATTTTCATGAAAATTGGTGGAAATCCCTTGCTATTTGGGCCGAGCTCCTGAGGATAGTTTTTGTTGCGAAGATTGAAAGTCCCAGATTCGATTCCAGGAACTATCCTTCCCATTTCATTTAAATGGGGAATCTGAAATCCATCGTGTCGGATAATTTTCTCTTGCACATAAAAATATCTTAAAATTGTAATATCGGGACGGGATTTTTTCATTTTTTATTTTTTTAATTTACTAAATAGGCTCACATACAGCGTTATAGCCAATTTAAAGTTAACTTGGTAACAATAAAATATAATAAATAAAATATAATTAGGTACAAACAAGCAGAACACCAATTAATTACAAGGAATGTACAAAAGAAATTATAAAAACAATATTATTTCATCTATTTACAAAAATATTACTCAGGGCTGCTCTTAAGAAGGAATTATAAGATAGAGAGAAAGGATCGATGTTTGGCGGTAAGGAATTTAAAAGGGAGGGAAGTCGATAGAAGAGGAAGCGTTGGGCAAGAGAAATTTTAAATCAAGGAACATTAAGTAAGTGGGTAGATCTAGTAACTTTTGATGGAACTCGGAAATTGAGTAAGGTGACTAATTCAGGACTGTCAGTAATAGAGTTTAAAGTATTATAAATAAGAGAGAGATCGGATTTAACCAGGGTAGCTTTAAGGTGATTAAGAGAGAGGGAGGACAGTATAGCATCAGTAGAGGCATGGCGAAGAGAGGGCACACGGATTTTTACAATGTTTAAAAAGAAATTAAAAATTTGACTAAGAGTAGAAACGTTAGAAAAGGCACACATGGACCATATTGGAGAGCAATAGGACATAACTGGAAGGACAATTGTGGTAAAATACAGTTTGAGTGATGCAGGATCTCTAATGTCAGTAAAACGGTATATAATGGCTAGGAGAGACATGGCCTTCTTTTTAATGTTAATAATATGCTCACCATAATTCAATTTACTGTCAGTAATAACGCCAAGATCTTTTTGCGAAAAAACTCTTGTCAATGGGAAAGAATTTATTATACAATTGTAATTAACGGGAAATTTGCGGAGAGAAATAGACATCACGTTACATTTAGAAAGATTTAGTTTTAACTTCCAAAGATTACACCATTTCGTGATGTACAGTTCTCTGAAGAAAGGAATGGAAATTCTAATTTTTATCGTAGAATGTTGCTTATCGTGATTGTATTTCTTCTAATTTTGCATAACATTGGCGTTTATGCAGTTTTTATCACCCATTATGATGCCATAGCAACGACTATTGTTGGACTCGGTATAGCGTAATACATACACGCGTTATTTTTGCTGCACAAATACGCGTGATCAATTTAACATTCCGTTCCAATGTTTTTGTAATATTTGATAACGCTAAATTATGAAATTTGGGAACATGAAGAGCAACTTACATGCAATGATTTCAAAGCTATTAAAGCCAATATAAATAATTGCGGCACCACATTCAATTTGAGTAAAAAAGTAGGCATCATAAGTTCCGTTTGGATAATTTTATTTCATGACGAAATTGAGTGAACAGTGACCACAATTATTTTTACTTAAAGGACCGTGTGTTTAATTTTTCATACTCAATCTTAATCACTTTCGGACTTTGGAACATCCTGCATATAGCAACATTTTGTTAAGGCTGCAAGATCAATACTATGAAGTTCGTGTTCTCTGTTATTTTTCTAAAAAGCTGTTCATGCGAAAATTATCCCGTTGAGTCCTTATGTTTCCATTATTATAACTTATTATCCCGGTTTATGCGATCTTGTTTAGGATAATTTGATATGATTTTGAAAGAGGATGATCTTTTTCTTTTTAAAAATGGATATTCTATGGGGATTTCGCGTTTCTGTAAGAGATACTTCCAAATATCAAAAGAATCAAGCGTTGCTCAAATTAAATGCTTTACTAAAATATTGTGGCAAATTTCTTTATCTACGATTATTAAGATTGTAATTCCCAGAATTCAAAAGTTTGATAACTTGCAATGATTGGCAAGTTTGGAAAAAGTTTGAACCGCATGATGCGCCATTAATTTAACACAACATTTTCCAAAACGGAATATTAATTATTGTCACCTACATTAAAAACTTTCTTAAACTATTTTTCTCGTTATTAAGATACATATCATGTCGAGCTAAAAAATTAAATGGCCGATCATCATTATAGGTAGTCTGTCCGTAGACAGGTCCGTGATTATTCTCCATACACTCCTATTTTCCGCTGTCCTCTTCATATCTTGATAACTCTCTTTTCCTTTCAAATCGTCTATCAGCTGAAACCTTTTCCTACCTCTTTCCCTTTTCCCATCTAGTTTTCCTTCTAACACGTCTTTAATCATACTCTCTCTCGTCAGGTAATGCCCAACCCAGTTAGCCTTCCTCTTTCTGATAGTCTGTATAATCATTCGCTTCTCTTCTATTCTTCGTAGAACTTCATCGTTTTTCATCCTATCTGTCCATTTTATCTTCAACATTCTCCTCCAAGTCCACATTTCAAAGCCTTCCAAGTATTTGATGTCATTTTTCCTTAGCGTCCATGTTTCTGCCCCATACAATGCTATACTCCATACGTAGCATTTTATCAACTTCTTGCGGATAATAGCTGATGGTGTAGTGGTTAGCGTGTCGGCTTTCTATTGCAAAGTTCGGCGGTTCAAACCCCTCGAATGAAGGTTTTATTAAAAAAACTATCATCAGTGCCTGGCAGTAGGCAGCAGTACTGTCAGTATGGTATAGAGCCGAAAACAAATGATGTTGGTTGGGTCCAATACAGCTGTAGGCGGGATCAGGACGATTTGAACGGCTACAGTACTGCGATGTGGAAAGCAAGAGGGAAACTACCACATTACAATCCCTAGTAATGATTATATGGTTGGACAATATGAGTTCTCTCGAGGTAAAACAATCCGGAGGTAAAATAGTCCCCCAATTGAATCTCCGGACGGGGACTGCCTTGAGGAAAACATTTGTCGAAAGTAATTTAAGAATAGGGACTTGGAACGTAAGAAATATGAGAAAGGCAGGAAAGCTAGAGAACTTGAAAGAAGAAATAGAGTAAAAAAAATTGCCGATATAATTGTAATATTAATAATAGTCCTAAAATGAGGAAAGTATGGAAAAAATTGAGATTATTTGGGGAATACTTCCTATTTAAAACATGCTTGCACTTTTAAAACAATACGTTTCCCATAATAATATTAGATTAATACAATTAAAATTTCCATATGAAGAACATAAAATGAAATTTTGAGATCCTCTGTTTTAAAACTGAAATTCTTCACATTCCATGATAATAATTTTACTTGTGTGTCAAAAAATCAGATGTTCGCGTTTTGAATTCAAGTAACGTAATAGATTCAAATTATTGCGATTGAATCTACTTTATTGCCCATCCTTAAATGATTGTGATACGTTTAAATAGTTCCGTAGTGAAATATGGAAATCGCCATCACTTAATCGTAGTAATTACGCGAACATCGCCTCCCGAATCCAAGCATAGACAGCAAGCGAAAGCACATTCCCCCCACCCCCTTTCCTATCGGAGCGCAGTTTCCCTGTCCGGAGTAAAGAAGGCTTATATAGAAGCCGCTTTTACTCTCATTCACCGCTTGTTGAGTCACCCGAATCCCAAACCTTTTGAAAAGTCGAGTTCTCTCAGTTCGCCATAAGAAAAGAGGGAGTTAAAAGTAAGGAAGGCGAGGGAAGATATATAGAGGAATGAAGAAGAGGACCATGAGGATAAGAAACGAGCCACGCTCGATAAAAGTGAAGTCCTCTTTTACTACAAGGGAACCCCTCCATCGAAGGCACTCTCACTCTCTCTCTCCAATTTAAGACTTCCACTTTACGGCGATTGCGTGATCAGTTTCTCTCTCTCTCCATCCCTCCCTCTTTCCCTCTCTCTCTCAATCACTTCTCCTTACCTTCTTCCATCTCCTCTACCCTGCTCCCTTCCCCCGATCCGAGTATAATCCGGTTTTTCTCCACCCTTCACGGCCTATCCTCCCGCGCCTGCTCCTCCTCTTCTTTATTCCCCACTCCCCTCCTCTCTCTCTCTCCTCAGTCTGATTCTTCTCCTCCTCCTTAACTACCTCCTCCACCCGCTGCCTCTCGCTCTCTTCCTTGTGGTCTCTTTTCTGCCTACCTTTTACCACAGTTGTTTTGTCCGTTTTCCTCAGCCCCTCCCCTTATCTCGCGCGGAGCTCTCTCAAAGGAAGAGAGGGAGAGAGAGAGTTGGAAAGGCGTAAAGATGGTCTGATCCATATTCAACACTTCCCTTTATTTCTCTTTTTGTCTGCCTGTCTCCTCCCCCCTCTCTCTCTCTCTGACGTTCGCTCACGCGCGCACATATGCACCCCCGTGGCACACCTCTCTTCTTGTTCGCCACTGGGAAAAACAAAGAGTGAAAAAAGGTGTACGTTGCGTCCCTGATTTTTGGTTGATTGCCCGTTAGCGAGAGTGTTATTTGTCTGCACAAAACGATAAGAGGGAATCGTGGTATGGTGAGAAAAAATAAAAATAATGGCCAACCGAGTTTAAGTATCCGCGCAACATCGCTATCTCTCCGGCGCACATTTCCAATCTTCTCCTCCATCTCTCCCCCCCCCCCTCCAGCCAAATTCTTTTTGTCGCTTTGTTTTTCGATTCGTCGCTTTGTTTTTCGTATCGCCGCTTCCCGACTGCTGCTCTATACCACGTCCCGTAGGAAATGCCGGGCGTTTAACGGCCTCGTTTATCTTGTGAAATTTCGTAGATATCCTTCTCAGACTGTAGGTTTTTGGAATTATGCACATTTGTTTCTCATATATGATTTCTAATTTATATCAGCATTAGCACTATAATTTACAACAAGTGTAAAGTTAAGAGGAAAACTACGGAAAAATAAGGTAAAACAGGTATCCAGCTTAGATATTTTTATAATAGAATTTTAAGTCGTTGAAAACGTAAATACTGTTAGCTTATGAAGACGTATACTGTTTGCACGTAAATCTTGTAAGGAAGAGGAGTGAGGTCATAATATAGAATATTAGCTGGAGTTACCCGGCTTCGCTCGGGAAAGAATTTTCTTTTAAGTGGCAAATGATTTTTATTTCTCGGGGCCCCGCGCTGTCGGTGCCCTCAAATTTCTCATATGTGTTATTCGGAAAAGAGGTTCACACGGAATTTAACTACCACCTAAAGAAACCATTGAAACATTTTAATCAGGCTTGTGCTCGTGGGTGTATCTCAATAGCGAATCCATCATATAATCAAGGCAGACTGCTTTTCCAAGAATATTTGGCATAATCGAGCAGTTTTATTAAAATAGAAATTACTCCGAGTTCACAATAAGCCCTGAATTTTCGTTCCCCATTCTTTAATTACGCAAGCGATGTTTACATTAACATTTAATATTTTATCTATTGTATTATAAAGTTTTACCATTAATATATTTACTCATTAACGTCTTGCTTAATATCCACATGGATAGATGCACCGAAGCCTTTAAAGCAGCAATAAAATTATGTGGATTATGTCAATACTATTAGCCAAAACGTAAACAATAAACAACATCTTGGTTATCGAACAAATGGAAGTAGATGTATTGATTTATGTTACGATAATTCTTTCAATGTTAATGGTAAAAGATAACAATGTTATAATATTCCTTAAAAATCATTTGACTCACTTTAGAAGTATTCATATACTATATTTAATCCATTTGTACTCTTTATCTTGGATTTGTTTATTCTTCCTCTACGGCGCGCCACGGTGTGGACTTTCCTTGCATTAATCTTTACGTGGCTATTTCCCTTGAGGAGGACAACAAATAAGAAATTTAGCTTTGTTGCCGCCTGGAAAATGTTAATAAAATTTACACTTAAAGGATAATTCGAGGGATTTAACATGTAATACGACAAAACATAAACAGAATTAAAATATTCAGTCCTTCATGCGTAAAATAAGCCATTTCCCGTGATCATAAGTTAATATTTAGGTATATTTATATCCACATCAGTGAAGGGCTGCATGGCATTTTGGGGTTTCTCCACACCATTTTCCATGCATTCTTATGGAAATAGTATTTTGTTGACTTAATGGGGTATAAGGGACCCCACGGTCTGCAAACCTAGACCAAGTTCCTTCTTTTGTCTATAGGATGACCCATGAAACTTATGAATTCGATAGCTTCAACGGTGTAAAAACGTATAAAGGACATACAAATATTTACAAATTCATTTTTATATATTAGATGACGGAATGGATGCCCGAAACTCTTTAAAAATATTTAAATCTTCGTAATGATCTTATCATTCTTGGAATAAATTTTAAAATTATTAAGAGTCATCTCTTATGCTTACAATAGCTTTGAAACAGGCATATGCAATCTTTTTACGCAGCGGATTACACTTGTTGTCGCTATTGCTTCAAGGGCCGTGTTTAAGGTTGCGATTGGCTCGGAGGGGTGAATAAGTGTTTACATCTGAACTTATTCAAGAGATTATATGTTATTACAAGTATTTTGTTCTTGAATTCTGCAAGCATTTCGTCTCACCTGGAAAAATAAATGAATTTTTCGCAGATATTTCGTTATTAGAAATTTTTTTCATTCAAAAGTTTGCATCTCTGCACCGATTTTCGTTCTTTCCTTATGGGACAATATTGGAATAAAAGCAATCCCTAAAATTTGCAATTTTAAGAATATTATACTTTTTTCAATTTTTGGTACTTATGTCACATATTTCTGCCAAATTTAAATGTTGTAGCACATCTAGAAGTGCAATAATATTTATCGAATTGTTTAAATTTTAAAAATTGCCCGTCCCTTCTTTAAATCATCATTCTAAAGTACTTTCACTTCGCCATTTTGAGGATGTTTCATGATTGCTTCGTTTGGTGCGAAATGAAGGGATAAGGGTTATGTACTAAAATATAGCCTCTACGGGTGAGGCAATAGCTCTGTCTTTCGACTTCTTATATAATCTTGAACGTTATCTGCGGGCAATTTACGGCCTATTTATGTGCGACTAGTTTGCTATTTAAAACTAAATAAATGCGTGATTATAAATGGAGATTAATGGTGAATAGTTTCTTCCATATTGCATATGTATAACTTAATTCTGTCGCTCAAATTAATATCTTGTTTTCATTTATATAATTTTTAAACGCTTGTGTCGTTATTTCAGTATTATAAAACTTAAATTTTGATTTCTAATACGACGTAATAAATAATTTTATTTTGCTTCCTGGATTTATTTTCTACTTTAAATTGTCATTTCTTCCATGCGTGGTTCCAAACATTCATTAACTACAAGTTTAAGTAAAAATAAATTTTTACATTTTTAACATAAAATATTGTTGGTTAGCTTCTTAGTATGATTTTTAGATATATTATGCAAAGTTGTTTTTTTAAATATACCAACTAGGTTAAAAAACTTGAGAGAAATTGATTTTCTTAGTGACTGTGCCATATTTTTTCTTACAGTTGAAACTCTTAAATATTTAAAGACAACAAGTAGTTGATTGTTTTTATTTCCTTCGAGACGTAAAGCTTTTGATCATAATTAATGTAATTGAATTTGCTGTAATATTCTCACCGTTGTAATAGCATTACATCACTTGTTTTTCTTCCCCTAGCAATAGCAGTTGAAGTTGGCAAATGAGAGAGATTTTTTAAAATGACAGAATCTAATCAACATAATCTCGAACTCGGTTTTCGATTTGAGCCAGACACCTCCGTGGCATTCTTTACCGTCATTCTTATTTAACATATGACCGCACAGATCATCTCGGCAACCAGAATAAACATCACGAATTATTAGTTCGTTCTTCGTTCCATTCAAGTGACACAACAAATATCACGCGCAAAAACGCAACGCAAATATTTCAACATCTAAAAGGTTAACGACAACGTAATACTAATAATTGTCAACCAGAATCATTTCGTCATTTATATGCTAATTAAGTTCTCTTCCGCGATTTTCAATCACTTCTTCACGACGTCCCCTTCCAGCGTGCCTTTCAATCATTGCATCTCCCCTTTGTCCTTGTAAAGACGACCGCTTTTGATTCCCAATCGCCCGACGGTACACTTATTGCCATCGTTTCCGAAGCCAACCTCCCTCCACCATTCGTTGCCTCGCTCACTGCCCCCCACCCTCCAGCTTTTCCTCTTGACCCGAGTCCTACCAATCGATGCATATCTAATTCCGATTAACCGCCGTCGCAGTTGCTTGCTGTTCGTCGCTGGTGCTTCGTCCGCCCTCCACGGATAGGAGTGCCACGAACGTCAAAAAGACGGCTCAATCTCGGCTCTACGCTGCGTATTGATAGAACTTCTCATCGTTTTGATTGCGCCTCTTTCGCTCTACACCATCTCTTCATTTCGTTCCCTTCATGTCATCCTCCCTCCCCCCTCTCTCTCGCTGTCTCGCTTTGTCCGTCATGTTTGTCGCTCCCTTCCATGGCGTATATGCTTCCTTCTTTCCGCGTCCAACTACTTTTCCATTAGGGGTCGCTGTCGTCACTCGGCAACTTGTCAGATCAACCCCAAGTTTTCTCGAGGTCGCAAAGGGCAGGACAAATGTTGCCCATTGCGCTATTATATTTACAATCACTTTTTCTCTTGGAGAGGTTGAATTTCGTGAAAATGAATTACTGCGGTACTGGGAGCGTAGAAAACCACATTTTGGTGAAAGGTTCCTTTGTCACATGAACCTAAAAAGTCGGAAAAATGTTAAGTTTCCTTCTTTTTCAGGTCCCAATTTACTCTCGTGCAAAAGTAGCTTAGCTAGATTTTTAGGAAATATCGATCTCTCCCTTATTTGGAAGTCGCTGCCATTACAGTAGTCATAACATAATTTATTGAATCGTTGCATTGATTAAGGAAAATTTCATTTATTCATTTATACATGAATACATTGAATACAACCAATGACTCTTCAAAATCCGTCAAGAAGGATTAATCATCTTCTGACACCATTATCATAGTTACAGATTTACTGCTTTATCAAAATTAGACATGATCAAATGGATACTGTATTAGACGATTATTTTCGCAGTATAACATATTGAAGAAAGGAAGAGAGACCAAACTTGATTAGAGATACATTGAATTCACATATAATAATTTACACTCTCGTATAAAATTCATTTATTGTAAAAAATAAAAAACTACGTTTAATTATAATGGCGTTACTATAGATCTAAAAACTTTAAATCACTCTACAATTCAAAAATTACCTTACAAAATCTTATTTTTGTGCACAATTGCAATTTTCTGCATAATTAGTCAAAGTGAATCGCTTTATATATTCTTATAAAAACGGAAGACATTTAATTATGTAGAGATGTAATGTATATAGAAGCTACTCTCATTCTGTCATTCTGAATGTAATATTTTTGGAAGTGATGTGAATAACTCGAAAACGGTCCATCAATTTCGATAAATATTTCACCAGCTACTCGTCGCGACCCATTTAATATTTTCCATTGGTCTTAATCTATAAAAGGAAATGGGTTCCACTCCATGAGCGTTTACTTTCTCCATTTTAAAAATGAGTCGGAAATGGTCAGTACCGTACGAATGATTTTTTCAGAATTTACACTAGGCGTTTTGGGAAGTGATCTGTATAAGCCCTCTTTTAGACCAAAGGGAGCGAATTCACAACATTTTTATTTGCATTTTTAACAAGTTATGTGTCAATTGATGAGAAATGAGACATTTTTTATAGTTTTATATTTGGCTTGTGTTTATTGATTCTCTTTTTAGGATGGTTTCCGAAGGAAACATAGCCTTATGAAATGGTTCAGTGTGTTTGTGTAATGGTGTGTGTGTGTGTATGTGTGTCCCCTACTAACAACTTTTGCATCAATGGACCAATTTTCATGAAACTTGATATGAGGCTCGTGTTGCCAGGGCACACCTCCGGGCTATATTTTGTTTGGCGAAGATCGAAGTTCCGGGTTCGATTCCAGTAACGTTTTTTCCCTATTTGTTTTACATAGGAAATCTCAAATCCATCGTGCAGAGGTTTTCTTTAATATCTTAAAATATCTTAAATTTATGATATCGGATTGAGGTTTGTACTGTTCAAAGGGGAAAAGAATGTAGATTCTAATTCTTATCACCGAATTTTGATAGTTGATCGTATTTTCTTTAATTTCTACTAAAACAGCGTTTTTTCGTTTTAAATCGCATTTTATCGGTTTGTTGCCATGGAGACGATTATTACCGAACTCGGCTTGAATATGGACGAAAGACGAGTGAACAAATGTGTTATTTTCTTTTTCGCTTGACTACCTTTCAGCAATGGGCGGTTGATCCAGACATATTAGCGTATAAACAGTAACATTTATTAAATTCCTTTATTTTAAAAAATACATCCAAAATGTAATATCAGAAAGAGATTTGGACATTGCTTTTAGTATTTTAAATCTGATAATGCTTTATTAATTTGTTTTTCAAATTTTCTCTATCATTGATAAACTATGAATTACAAATGGTATTCATGGTATACGAATTCCTTGGAATGACTAACACATACTGAAACATTTCCTGTCAATATAAGTAATCAATTCGGGACGTCACTTCGGGGAACCAGCCTGCATTAGTCCTGGTTTGAAATTCTCGTTGTAAAACGACATTGTTAAATTAATGTATAACATCCTTAGTACAAATTTCAAGAAATTTCAATTTTCATGATTTGTAATAACGAGGTTTATAAAAATGAGGTCGCTTTAACAAGAAAGAAGGAGAATAAAGTACTCCTCTCATAAATGAACATTTTACATTAACCATTTTGTACTAGCGATGTTTTACAGTAATTGTTTTCTAAACATGTAGTAATTTACATTTTTTGGATAATGTAGAATATTTATCAAATCATGATAGAAGTAAATTTATAATCTGAACTGAATAATCGGAAATTTAATAAAATGTTTACAATGTTTACAAATCACCCATGATTGGCATTTAGTAAATATTAACTTAAAACTTAACTCTTGCCAGTCGTAAGTTTTAGAGGACAATTACACTATTAACTGCTATATCTACGCTAAATTTAATTATTCTGTATATATCTACATTATAATTGGTTTATTATAGTCCAAGGAAATGATGTTGTGCGCATTTATGGATTATCCTCCAAAACATCACAATATAGATAGTCCATCTAGTAATTTCCTTTTTAATTTATAATCTTTCAAAGCAATAGCTTTTTCTAACCTCATAGAGATATCGAGCGGTACGTTTTCCAAAGTAAAACATTTAGGACACGTTCATGCTCGCCGTTATTACTACATTGAAACCAATTAGTTAATCTTCCTTTGGGACAAATTCTGACAAGAACGGCGGCAACGTCCTGGAACGTTTTTTAACGCCTCGATTCTCATCCACCTTCTCTTTTTCATTATTTTCAGCCGGACTACTACCGGGACGCGTCGCACTTCCGCTGCGTGGGCGGTGGCGCTGAGGGCGAGGAGGGGGAGGCGGGCGGCGGGGGTCACGAGTACCGCCTAGAGATCCCGTGCGCCCGCCTCGACTACACGGGCGCGTACTCCGTCATCGCACGTAACTGCCATGGGGAGGCCAAGGCCGTGATCTCCCTGCAGATATATGCTAAAGGCAAGTGGAGCGCAACGGCACTCTCCTCCCACCCCCACATAACCCCCCGCCGTTCCCTCGAGACGGCACATTCCCACCCCTAGCGCCTTTCCACCGAGCGTCAAACGTCTCCCGAGCTGTCCGTCACAAACCGCACCCCGCGGAGAATTTCGCATAGAGATCCGCATTCACCGATTGCCGGAGATGTCCGTTTTGCCACCACTCGTGCAGAGAACAGTGGTGGGCTCTGTTTTCACAAGTCCGAGCGTTCATCTTCTCAGCCTTCGGGATCAAGACCTCGTAAACCACTTTCCTGCGATTAAATTTTTCCCCCTTCTTAGTCGGGACTCGGCGTCATCGCGAAATAATTGGACGGCTTTCGATATGAGGTCACTCGGTGCTGAGAAGAGCGTTTTATCGTCCTTTTTAGAATAGTTTATGGCCGTGATGTTGTCATTTGCGATTTTTATCTCTCGCAGTAACGTCTGTGGAATTGATAAAATTATGGAGTGAAGTTTTACAATCCGGTGATTGTTTTACTCGTGCCGGGAAAGATTATGGGCTTCACGACGGGAATGAAAATTTGCGTTTCGACATTTAGCATGTAGTAATTTCGATGGTTATCATAATGGAAGTAGGTTGTTTGTGAGTCATTTCATTGAGTATAACGTTCACTTTAGTTTCCATGCATCAACACAACATAGATTTTCTCGCTAACTAATATGCTGTGATTTTCCTTTTTTCATTATCAATTCTTCGAAGGTGTACAGGCTTAGGGAGAGGATAAAAAATTATAATCTGTAATTGAGTTGTTTTTAACTGAAAAATAAATCATCAACAATTGAATTACTATTAAACCCTACAATGTTATCAAAAAGTCTTTAAGATAATTTGACGTTAATAAGGAGACATTTATTTTATGAATTTCTTTCTGCAAAATGGTCAATTTATCTGCATGTATGTACATGCACATTTGTGCGGGAAAATGTGTGTACGGTGCAGGAGGCCAAATACTCCCAAAGACTATAAAGAGTATTTCTCAAACTTTATCTCACTCAACACCGCATCTATTATACATGAAGCATATGCTAACGTTTTCCGAACTTTGAAGTTGCTACGAGGGTGACCGAGATACAAATAGCTATAGTTTAATCAAAATTATTTATTGAAATATAGGTTAAAGTGGTTACGCTGGTAGCGTTTTCACGTGGTAGTGTGTCATGTGTCCGTTTTTTATTTAATGTGGCCTCGTCCGGTGGGCACGTATTTTTGTTTATCTACGTAAAACTGTTTTCTGCAAATGACATGATTTTAAGGTCTTATGTGAGTGCTTTATATAAAAAAGTTCGAAGCACCGGTTGGTCACTCCGCCCGACACTGTGAGGCTTTCTAGAGAAGACGAGTCTTGCGGGTCTTTCGCCCATATTTGGCAACTTACGTGAATATATATCCTGCTAAACTTTGAAAAGTGGTCTTTCATAAGAAGTCTTTTCAGAACGCTTTCTAAAGCCAATTCGTCATTATCAAGTGATACGGCAAAGAACCTGGTGCGCAATCAAAATTTTCTTAACTGTATGAAGAGGGTATCGCTATAATGTTTTGTACGATTTCAATTTTAAATAATACAATTGCATCGAAATCATCATATTCGTCCAAGAGTTTTTACTACGAAATTTTCAAATTTTTACAAAATTGCTTAAATATACGTACATATTTATGTTCGATTTAAAATGCCGATTTTTTCAAGCAAATAAAATCAGTGCAGCATATTATTTTAGGAATTTCTTTTGAATTAAATTTGCTTATATTTTCTTAGAAAACATTGCTTTCTGAAGTAATGGAAGTAATCTGTTTCGTGCAAACTTTTAATTTGCGTGTCCGTGCCTCTGATCTCCCTTCCATTTAAACGAATTCGAACTCGAGCAAAAGTGCGCTCTCATCGCTTCCCTCGGCTCTTTTTTCCCCATGCGCGCTTGTTCCCTCCATTTACGGAACGGTCACTTTGTTCATCCCTATAAAACTCCCTCTGCCGTTTCCCTTATAGAGACATAAAATGCGCGCGTATGGCCGACGGCACGTGCATCTGATAAAGGCGACTTCCCATTATAACCTCTCTATAGGCGGTTCGTTTTGGAAGGGACGGGAAAGGGAGATTATCCCTCGATTTTGAAATCGCCCTCGAAAAACACAAACACTCGCCGCGCCCTCACTAAGAATCATCGTTTCATGGAAGAGGATATGCGTCAACGTAGAAAAGCGGATACGCAAATAAGAGCCATGGATAAATGATATTTAAAATAGTCGAAATCTGTTCCAAATGAATTTTAATGGGGATTTTTTCTGTTTTTTTTTAATAATGCAGTTTTTCTGTTTTAATTGAATTTTGTTAAAAATTACTACTTTTGAGCTATTTTGAAGCAAATCTGCGCCACTAACCAATGTACTTTTCTTAAAAAATTAAATTGTAAATAGAACCATACTTTTCAATTTTTAAGCGTTTACGGGGGTCTTTCTTAATTAATAATCATAGTATTCTCTGATTTTTTCAGTAAGATGAAAGCAGAAGATAAACCCAAACCACGACCCATCTCGCTAAGTGCAGTAATTTCTAGTAATTTTCAAACCTGCAATGGCGTTTTTCTGCGGTAATAACCTTCATCGTCGTTGGGTGTGCGCCGAACTCTCAGTTATTTCCTTCAATCGCCTCCTGCGTCATTGCAGTACTCATTCGCCTTTCATCCATGAGTCTGTGCTCATCTTCATCGACTTTCATCTCATCACCGTCTATGAACGCGCCTTAATTTTCTTCTAGCTTCATGTTCTTACCGACGCCTGCTTCCCATTCCTCATTTTTCGCGAACTTAAAACCCATTTATTCCTGGCTTTCACAACCTTCCCGCAAAATCCAACCAATTACACTCCATAGCGTTGGGTGGGTGGAGGGGATATCTGTTAACCTTCGATTGCCCCTATTCCTTCTTCGATGCTTCCGAGTCTGCGCGTACATTCTCCTCCGTCGAAGAGATATCTGCTTGTCCTCTCGCCGTGGCTTTGGTTTGTGCCAGCCGACGGCTCCGGTTTATCGTCGCTTTCTCCAAACCTCCGCGAGTACCTCCCCCACATTTTATCTCGCGCTCTTCCCCTCCCTCCCTTTCCCCCTTCACGTCACTGAACTCTCCCGCCTTTCACAAATCTTCCCGATCGTGATGCAGCGGTGTCATTTCCAACCACATGTTCGACGTGGAGCCACTGAAACGAGGCCGAATTTCTGGCTTTGAAGGTCCGTATGAAATACCGCAGAGAGGTTCGGATTGAGAGCGGGGGTGGAATCGGAGTGGCGAATTGTCCGGGTGTCGGAAACATTGGAGAGCGAGGTAAGGTGAGGCTGATTCCACATTCCTGGGTGTGTGGGTGTTGCCCGAGGAGGAGCGAGGCGTGCGGTCCGTTCCTCGGCGCGAAATCTCCCGCGGAGAAAGGTTTCCTGTACGTCAGGACGCTGGACAATGGAGAGAATGATAAAATATTCGCCTCGAGGACCCCCTCTGTCTTCTTACATATCGAGTTTTTTCCTTCAATGGCTCCGGCTCATGGTCGGAAAGTTGATCGAGAAGATTAATTCTGGAGAAAATCCTTTCCCGGTGGGAACATGCATTCCCGAGAGGTTTGCTCGAAGCAACCGTGTTTTATGTATAGACGCCACCGGGTTTTGCCTCCTTTAAAAGCGGAACGTGTCAGAGAATGAGTAGTTGTGTAGGTAATTTGCCTATTGTCGTGTCCAGCGGGCGCGCGAGAGGTGTTTGTAGTGGAATATGGATGCTCGGAGAAGTTCGTGGTTCATAAGTAGACTTAAAAATTCAATCATAACGCTTCCCGTGTGACTTCCCATGTTACAAGCATTTTTATTGGAATCCATTGGAATGTGTTGTTCTGTTATTCGTCTTTTTTCGCCGATTAAGAGGATAATAATTTAAACACTATAAAGAAAATAAATTACAAGAAAGTGAAATACTAGTAGCGTAGAATAGCGCGAATTGATACCTTTGTAATTTTTCACATTATTTCCCGAAGTATTTTATTTGGTTTAAAGAGATCACAAACCTTTGAGCATCTTCCATTTAATTGGCTGTTCCTCTACATTACAATCAAGTTAATTTGCGGTGGATTCCAGTCTTTATAACTTGAGGCGAACAGCGTCGCATTTACGACGTCATGAAACAAAACTACGCTTAATTGATGGGCTCTAACAACTTGGAAACGGGGAAGAGAATACAACGCCTTCTCAGGAGTAACAAAGAATCCTCCGCTCCAGTCTATCTCTTCTGCAATTCTCCACGCCTCTGGATTCCTTTTTCTTCCGCGATATTAAAGCCTCTTGGAAGCGCCGTGGCGTTGAGTGATTGAAGCGGTGCCGCTCGGAGGACAAAGATATACCATTTGCAATGCTCCCGCCTTCAATTGACATCCCACTCCTTTCTTTACTCTCGCATTCCAGGAATGCGAGCCGAATGGGTGAGGGAAGGAAGGGGAAGTTGGAGGGGATGAGAAGGAGTTGTTGCGAGGTCGAATGAGAAGAGAAGCGCCGGCCAGATAGCCTCATCCCGAAGCACATCCGTCTCCATCAAACCCGGCGCGACTATCATCCTCTTGAGGTCGACTTAATCATTTTACGCTTCAAAAGCGTTCCCCCATTCGGCAGCCTTTCGCGTGCACGCTCGTTTGCGCGCGTGCGTGTGTGCGCGCGCGGTGCGGTGGGGGGCGGAGGGATAGGGATTACTTGGGTCAATGACGCAAGGGTCACTTTTGCCGCGAATGCATATGGTCTCGGTGGCATACGGCGAGTGCGAGGGTTTTTAGTCTCTTCGGCGAGTAAAAGAATGGAATCGCCACTCGTCTTCCTTCCCTCTTATGATTAGATGCGCCACGCAAGAGGGGGTTTCTTCGCGGAATTCAATTGTTGCCAGACAATTGGTTGGAGAAAAGGAATCGTGTTTTCCGTTGTTTAAGATTAATGGCACTCTGGTGCGAAAAGAGGTCGTGAAAAAATGGCGCAGCTGCTCACTGAGATGCGAAGCGACTCAGCACCCAGATCGGAGATTTAACACAATAATCATCGGGTCCGCTTCTCGTTTTCAGTTCTCGCGGGGATTCTGAAATGGTGCGAAATAATTGGATAAAATATACTATGTGTTTTCTTTTAAGAGTGCAGTAACATTGCTGTTTTTTACCAACATAATAGAATTAAATTTTTATCTTGGGCAGTGTTGTAAAATATTGGCAACGAAAAACTTCTGATAGACAAAGAGTTTAGTTTCATCCGTTAAAATACTTAATTAAACATCGTTACTAAAACGCTTGAACTTAAAATTGTTTTTATATTGATAAATTGAAACAGTTTGGCTACTTTTTACGTTCACCAACTCCCAATCTTCTTTAGGTCTTGAAATATCACAATAATAACAATAATGCAATTCATTTACATGAATCTAAATCACGGTGAAATTTTGGAGAATATTTAATTTACCTTCTACCTAGTAAAACAACGATTATTAAAATGTTTACCCATCGTTCAATATCATTGTAATGGTGAAAGATTATTCATAAAATAAAGGAAGAAAGGGTGCATTTTTATTTCTTGAAAATTTGCAAGCCCAAACAAAAGAATGCTTGTATCCTTTAAATGCAATCTTTCATCGATTGTAAAATCTCGCAGGCCTTAAATTAACTCCCATTGGTGTAAGACTTTTGATCAAATGACATATTTATCGAGGCTATATACATCAAAAATTTGCCACTGCCATAAATTTTTCGCAACGGAAATCATTAGGAATTTTCAAGCCGCACAGTCACGGTCAGATACCATGCAGGATTACGACTTCTAGGAACTTGAAGTAATTGGAATCGTTCGTTTGCCAGCGTCTGATCCTCAAATGAGAACCTTTTTTTTCTTTATTTGGGAAATAATAAGATTTCCGCACTCTTCGCAGTTCATCTGTCCTTGGCCCTCCGCATTATACTCGCAGCGCGTGGGACGCACGTTCTTTCGCAACACCTTCCGTACGACAGCGAAGTTCGTCGCATTGAAGTCTTGCCCTTTTCCTCTTTGTTTTCCTCTCACGCGCAATAAAATGGTCCTGTTGTTTTCTTTACTCATTCGCATCTCGGACAGTTTCCCGTGCGATAAATATTTAACGCTTACCCGTCTGATACGCCGGGGCGTTTTACATCATCTTCCCCTTCCTTCTTCAGTTGCTTATCTTCATGTCTAACGAATTTCAACCACTCAATCTCGACTCCATCCCGTCAGCGGTCCATCCACTCTTCTCTCTTTTTTCCTTGAGGGTAGAGTTTATTTCTGTGGGTAGGTCTTATCGGAGCCTCCCTATCAAATCTTTTTTTGCCTATCCAATTACAATTGCAAATCTATGTTTTGACAACCCGTACAAGGATATAGAGCGTTTTTGTATATGTTGCAGGGTTTTGAGCTATATTTAATTCTGATGCTCTTTTTGTTCAGGGTTGAAGTAGAATAACTGGGTTTTGAAGGATGTGGTCCCAGCAGATGCTGTTTCCGCGTTCTCTGATGGTTTGTTTCGTGGTCTGGAAGAGAAAATTCTTTGGTAAATTATCTTTCGTATGAGTATGGAACTCAGTGAATTAAATTAATTGTCGCCCCGAGTTGTGGATTCACGAAAGTTTCCATACACATTTTCTTAATATAACTCCTACAAATATTAGATTCTAGAAAGACAAATCATCGGCAAGCATCATCACCAAAACAGGGTGCATTCATTTATTAAGATGATAAAATGCGTCAATATTGCTCCATTGCTCATTAAAATATTCTTACTTATGAGCTACTGAAAAGACGCCAATTCATGAAGATACCTAGTCATCGCACGCATTCGCTAGAATACGTACTGCATCATCGGGAGTCTATATTTAAGAAATTCAGATGTACTCTCACGTCTTTTATGTCTCGTTTATTGCGAGTAACGCGAACCCTACCCATCTCAGTGGACGACCGGCGGAAGGTGCCAAGGCCGCCTAACAATCAGTCTTCAGAAGAATGCAGCGCGTGGCCCTTTTGTGCTTTACAGGCCGCGTCGGTATCCGCAAGGCCACGTGGCATGTGCTCGGAGCTTCGGCATCTCTTTTGGCACGATCTCCGCTGGCTGAGATCTGCAGTGCCTTCGATCACGCCCTACCTGCCCGCGGGAGAATCCATCGGAGAGATGAAGCGGCTGACGCATATTAAACGACTGAATATCATATGAGGCATTAAGATGCAGAGTGCAGATTTTCTATTCGACGCAATCAGACCTTTCCTCGAAGCGATGAAACATAAAGAAGTACGTCAATCTCCGCTCATGCGGAAGCCAATCCGTTTATGAACTGGAATTTTTGTCGTACCGCGAGAGACACTTGCGTCAGTAGATGCGTCCCTAAAATTATTCTCTTTCTCTCTCTGTAGCTGATGAAGGAATAATTCCGAAAGCTTCTACGTTTGTGATGTTTCTGTGTTTTAGTGTTCTTTTACGTGTGTCACTTCGACATCCCCGGGGCCTCGCCAACCTGAAGTGGTCTGATTGGTGAGTGTTCACTGGGTTTCCTCATCCCAACACCTTGTTGACATCCATATATCCATTTTACCTTTCCTTTTCCGTAAGCTGTTATATATATATTAGTAGAAGGTGCTTGCGTTCTGTCATATCACATTGAAAAAACATTAATTTTTAGAGACATATTTCTTTAATTCAAAAGATTTCTCCTCTGCACCGATTTTCGTTTTTTCATTATGGAACAATAATGGATTAAAACAACCACTAATATTTGAAATTTTAGTAATATTATTGAGATAGTTGCAATGGTCACATCACTATCTTTCATAATTCTCTAATGTTTCCTGTTTTTGAATTTGAAGTCGTTTTCATTTTTGTAACATATCGGGAAGTTGTCTAAATTAATTCTTCTTACGGAAAAAGAACTCAATTTCTGGAGCGCCTGGAGTCGAACCGAGGACACCTACATAAGATGTCTCATTATCTAAAGGCCTATTCATAACATCTACAAACCCTGAAAATTTCAGCGCAATATTCTCCTTAATATGGTCTGCGCACCCAAATATGTTTTTCCTTTGCTTTTAAATGTCACGGTCTGAGAGTGACGTCATGACACTAAGCTACCTTTCAGTTCGTCCTCTCGTTCAGTTTTTTTAATACGTAAAATAAATTCCCGAAGAAAAGCATTGTCTCGTACTCATGACAGAAATATTGGGCCATTGTTATAAATTGTATAAAATCCCGTTTTTATGCAGTAAAAATCGAATAATTGGACTAATTCTACACATTCGTGTTCTACTTTCAGGAAAAATAATCTTCGTTCTTTTTCCCGTCTTCTAATTTAGGTCCGGAGTTTGTACCTTTATTAAAAGTAATTTAAAAATGCAATTATAAAAAGGCTTGTACGGATTTAAATGATTTTCGAATGGGACTTGAAATGAACGTTTTGGGGTGTAAAACACCCCGTTTCAAGGGGAAATTTTGTTGATCGTTTTGGACCAACACCAAGGCTCCCTCCAAATTTCAGCTCTGTGGAATATCTTGAAGTACCTTAGGTTTTATATCATATATCCTCCGTAAGAAGCAGCTATTTATTATATATATATATATATATATATATATATATATATATATATATATATATATATATATATATAATGTTTTGGACCCCGTCTATTCTGAAAATAATCCAAAGCTGTTTTCGGGGTTCGAACCACCTTACCTCACGTCGCGTAATACGAATAATACGAGTAATTTAGTCACCCCGGCCACCGGATTCTTGGGATGTGACTGCGATAAATGTGTATTAAAGGTCGCGTAGGAAGATAGACAAGCGTCAATCATAGCAACGAGATTAAACAAACTTTTGTAATCGTTGTTGGTGTAAGAGAACTTTATTTTAATGTGGATTTGTATTGATACTAGCATTCCAACGTTTTTGAAGGCTTATATCTGCTAATACTTGTAGGTTTTTATTTATCGTAATTATTATTGATAGTAAGTTTTCATTTATCTTAAAAACCTTTTATCTTTATTCATTTAAGATTATTCTAAAAACTGTTTTCGGAAGAGTTTTATTAAGAATTGCGTCTGAAAAATCAAGGTACATATAAGCTTTTGATGAATTTTATTATTATTATTATTATTAAATTCTTATCGCTCCTCTTATAATATTGCCTTATGCATGCGTTTTATTATTATTAAATTATAATCACATTCGTATTGCAATACTATTAATAATCGTTAATGCGATCTTCTCGGAATAGTTCACATTGAAAATTCATTTGACAACTACTTTAGATGGCTATATTTGTTTATGTAGTTTGTGCCATGAACATAATTTTATTCTTTGGAACTGTTCACTTGGCTTATTTTTACTTTGGATGAAATATTTTCTAATTATAGGCTTTTAAGGCCAGTTGTTCTTGCATTTTTCTAAAAGCCCTCACATTTAAGTATCATATTTCTTTTTTCAGTATTTAAGGTAGGTAATACTGTTGTAAAGGATGTTAATTTGAACAAATGTAAATAAAACATTTTAAAGTGTTGTGTTGTAGCTTATCAATTCTTCACCTAACTATACTTATACAATTTATTATTTTTGTCATTTAAGTTAGGTGACTAAAATATGAAATATTCAAGTTTCACTCCTACTAGTATCTGAAGCTGAATTACTCTGAACTAGCAATATATTTACGTTAATTTTAAGCAATATGAATAGATAAGTCAGTATTTTCATTAATGAAACAAAAGATACTACCAAACTTCTTACTACTTATATACCAAACATTCTTACGTTTGTCACTGAGTTGTCTACTTCTGCCTACCATTCCCACAACTGTAAAAAGATTAAAGTTTAAATAGAGAGACCCCCACATTACTCAAGAGCTGGTAGACACTTTTGCAAATTTTTACGCCCATGCAAGCAGAAAGGTTATCATAATTATATTGTAGAGTTTATGCATATTAAAGTATTAACTATATAAAAGTTGGTTATAAAAATTCATTTTTATATCTTTACTTCTTATTTCTCTGATTACTATTTCACATACAGCTAAATGCCATCCTACAATTCACCATATTACTGTTGGATTGAATAGAATTTGATATGGTAAACGTTATTAGTCACGCTGTCTTTTTAGATTATCTGGCGATCTCAATTTTTCCAGATCCATTGGTTTAATGTATGTAAAATGCTTGAATATTAAATTATCAACATAATCTCCCGTGTCGACCTTTGCCCGCTTCGATTTCTTAAATTTTTTTCTCTGATGACAGCTACTGCTAAGCAATATGTTTGAAAATGAAACAATGTTATTCTTTGCAAAGATCCACTGGTTTTATTTTGGGGCGCTGCGACAGGGTTTCGACGAGGTACATCATCAGTCTTGAAAATAAGACTAATCCTCATAACGTTAATATGTGTGTCCAATAAGTGACTACACTTTGGCAAACTGTATTCCTCCTTGATTCTTGACGAACCGGTTCACATTTTTATTTAGGACCAAATAACTTGATCGGCTCACAAAAAAAACACGGCACCCTCAAGGCAAGCTACGAGCATTCCACGGGAAAAAATCGGCAGAATAGTGCGGTTTGAATTCTTTCACGCTTCATTTTCATATGAGTTTTTATTAGGTTACATAATGCGGATTTTATTATAATGGCATGTTGTTTTTCTTTTCCTATTTTATGTACATGTAAGACTGAGCTCTATAATATTTCATTCTTTCTTTCTTATTTTCTTCATGTCCGACCTTTCTTCTTTCTTAATTTCACTTCATTCAGAAATGGAATGATAACAAAACAAGCAGTTCTCTCCTCAAATGTTACGCCTCAAAATATCGTGATTGTAAACTTTTGTTGGCATCAATACATAAGTGCTTTTTAGCTTTGTAAAAATATCTGCACCGGTTTTAATTTTAGTGGTTGTTATTTACGAATGATTTTTTAAAATTGTTATATAGTATGTTGTATTTTTGGCACAAATCTAATTCTGTCAGATAGGTTGAATGCTAATTTTAAGTTCATATTGAATAAGTTATACATTTATTTAAGTCCTCTCGTTTCGCGGTCTTACACTCTCACATATATCTCTCAATCTCTTTTGCGATCGCAGATCATTATTTTTCATTCTCGGGAGGAAAAAAAACTCCCCGGCTCTTTTCTCTCCTCGGTCCCGGCAATTTTCTCACCGCTATTATTTCAGCCCTCCATCATGCCCGCTACTTCCCACCCCTCCATCGCGGACTCTTCCTGTCGGATCTTATTTATTGCTCGTTTGTTACATTTCTTCTTCGGTCCCCACATCCGTCCTTCCTCTCCCCTTATCATATCCTTCCAATTCTTCTCTTCTCGGTATTAAATCCTAGCGATATTAGCTTCACCGTCCCAGTCTCCAAAGCTATGATCGAAAGTAAATAAATGATCGTCGATTCATCAACCTTGCGCGCCACGGCAAAACCTGTCAACACTTAAGGAAGGATTTTCCTATCAAAACCCGTGACTTGCAAAGAGCGATCGGCCGTGGAACTTTCGTTTAATTTGTCCCATCTTCCAACCAGTTATTACGGGAGGCCATTTTGGTGCTTTAAAACTCACGCCAGGAGAACGTATTTCTAGAATTATTTTTACACTACTGGTCGCAATAATATTGAAAAAATCTTTCACCGTTTAAATTTTAGTTTTCCTTCCTCTGGAAGTTTTAGCCTTGCAGCCGTTTGAAATTTATGCAAAATAGTTGTGGCTCTTAAATGTACTATCTAAATATAGGTTCTTTCCTGTTATCTCAGTTCTGCAAGAGAGAGCATAGCCGAAGAAACATCTTTTATGCGCGTGAATTTCCTCCTTCCGAGAATAGCTTTAGAATCCGCAGAGTGAAACTATTGAACCATTATTCTTACGATGCTCTTCGGCGTTTCCGCGTCGTTGAACTATTTGCAATTCCGCTCGCGTAGCCACCGCGCAGTGCGAAGCATTATCGCATCTTCTAGCAGCACACAAGCCGCCTTCTCCTTTACGTTTCACTCGATAGGCAATCACTCGTCGCTTCCTATCCGTCTCTCTCCACCGCAAAACCTCTTACACATTGCACTTGGAATTTCCTTGATTGTCATCTAATTCCTATGCGTTTAGCGATCGTCAAACACCATGTACTTCGAATACCACGAATAGTGTAAGTCATCTTGGAGCTTCTCATTTTTAATTAACAAAACAGATTGTATCGACAGATTATATGCAGTCGAAATAGCTTATTGCTTAGCATTTGGTAAGATTTAGTAGAGTTAAATTGAAGATTTACTGGTTGCCGGTTTACGAACTCTTCAATATTGTATTTCAGGTAATTCTATTAGCAGTGATAACTTGATGTAACGAAATTAAACTAGGTGATCCGCGGGATCTTCGGCCTCGCTCAGCCCATTTAGGGCTGGTGGGGAGGGGGGAATCACATTTCGCGCCTCTGGGATGCTCCCTGTACATTTTAGATAAATTCTTATTTGACGTTTTCGTCATCGTTTGATGTTTTCCGTATGTATACCAAATTTCGTTTCGATTGAATAAGATTAGGAAATTAGCGCAATGCGCTAATGCAAGTTGCACAGTAATTATAAAGGTGCTATTCTAGAAAAACTACAGGCAGTCGACTCTAAGTTATTTGTACATGCACACGAAGTTTGGTAAAAATCAAACAACCGAGACGGCAGTTATCGTAGAACAAACAAACAGACAGACAAAATGCACAGGGACTCAACAGGAGAGACCTCGCTTCGCTCGGCCAAAAAACTAAAGGTTCGTTTTAAGTAAAATATTTTGGCCTGCCAAATCGCGAGTAAAGTAGCAGCATTTTTCTCCGGAAATTATCGACGTTTTCAACCCGAAAGAAAGTTTTTTTTTATAGTTGAACCCTGCTTCTTCTCCATTTTCCGCCGCGCTCTCTCAAAAGATGAAGGCTGCTTCGAAATGGCAGAAAACATGCTCTATTGCCCTCCGAATCTATTCAATCTCCGGCGCCCACGCATTGTAAAGTCTCTATCTTTCCCTATCTCACTCTCTCCTTCCTCTCGCGTCCCTACCCTACACATTCTACTCCTCTCCCTCCGCCGTCCTGCTCACGGCCGCCGACCCATCATGCATCTGTCGCTTGCGGTTATATCCATATCCACCCTCATCCCTCTTTCTTGACCCTAACCTCTTCTCAGTCTTAAAACGCGTACTCCACTTCCTTGCTCTTGCTACTTAATTTTACTAGCATTTGAAAGACGCGCTCAATATTCATCCTTGTCCGATCTCGTAATCTTGATATCTTCATCTCGATCTCAATATCCAGAGACAGTTATTCCTTATTATGTCCAATTCACCGCGAAGGACATTAAAACTTCAGTTAGTAATGTTGAAGATAGCTATCAAAAACACACGGAGCTTTTCTTCGCAGTTCATGAACGACCGTTTTGTATTTAAATTATTACTATTTTATAAGAGTAAATTACCGTATTTGCACTATTATGGGACGACCTCGAATATAAGGCGACCCCCTATTTCAGAATCCTCACGAAAAAAAAATCGAGTTATTTATACTAATACTAACTATCATTCTTTTTAATTGTTAATTATTTCGACGATGCTTTTATTATTTAAAATGATAACTCTGCAATCAGCTCACGAAAATGTTAACTAATATTATGCGATAAGAATCACGAATAATTATAAAACATGTACATTTATTGGCTTCCAGTGATGTACATGAAATGATTTGTTTTATTTTTTAAAACGTTTCATATGGGACGAAGATATAAGCGCTGATTCTAATGCAGGAGACATTTGGCATTTGCATGCGCCATATGCGTAACACCGCCTTCATAGGGTGGAAAATACTATAGAACAGAGGATTGAACTTCAGTGAGAGGGAGAGGAGAAATATAAGATATTTTTGGTCACGATTATAAGACGAGTATGAGTTTTTCTATTTACATTTTTGAAAAACATCGTCTTATAATCGGACAAATACGGTATATTAGGTATTATATTTCTTCAGCAGCCATAGATGAAAATTCATTTATTTTTTTAACAGTATAAACATTAAGTATTCGTGTTACACTATCATCTTTTGCGATATCTTCTCTGCAACTTAAAATATTCCTTGTTTCCAACTGTCTGAAACGTCTTTAATCTTACGATAATCGTGATTTTGAGCACGCCTGGATTTCGAAAGCCGGTCACATATATTTAGGACAGAGACCCGCAGTCCCCAACCAGGCGACCAAATGGCGTCGTGTCAGAGGAGGCCCTCTTTGTCGTCTGCGGAGGGAAAGTTCATTTAAAAAGATATTTACAAAATCGTGACTGGTTTCTTTTAATGCGTCTTGATTGGTTCACATATTTATAGGAAAGACTGAATACAAAGGGACTTTAAAAACAGGCCACACCTAAGGGATAATATATAAAATGTGATAATTTCGTAGCGAAATATTTGAATAAATTCAAATTCTTAGTTTTCTGCTGTTTATCATGCAGATATAAATATATCGTTGCCATTGTGTGTGTTGTATCCCAATTTGTTGACTTTTTTTAGAGTTATTTGAACGTAAAAACATCAAAGCACCTCCTTTTCCGCAGGTCACCGACTCGATGGTTCAAGCATTATATATAAAATTAAACCCGATGTTCCTCACAAAAGTGGAATACTCCTTTAGCCAAAACAACTAGAGGACTACAAAACCCAATGCATTTCGCCCACAAGGTGGGCATCGTCAGGGGTAGAACCTGTTTCAACAGTGACTGGAAGCCAACTGCAGTTGTTAGTTTTGGCCAAAGTTATTGAGCTACTATCGATTATCTTAAGCAATTCCGATGTTCCTCCTTTACACATTAGTGTGACAAGCCTTTTGTTGGGTCCTAATAAAGACATCCCGCCGCCCGTTGCCATTCGTCCTCTCGCTTCCAACTGCGCAGGCGCTAACACTCGCAGAAAACCTCTCTCACCGATGTCTCGCAATTCAAGAGGTGCTATTTGTCACCGAAAGGGACCGACCTGAGACGTGGTCTCGCTTTCGTCTCCCACTCTCTACTTTTATTCCATGAAGATGCTCACGCCTTTTTTCGCAGGCGCTTCTAATAACAGGTTTCAATACAGCCTGTTAATTAAAAAATCTTGTATTATCCTCGGTAATTTTACGTCTTGTCGTCCATTTTCGCATTTTAATTGCCCTTATGTTGAATTATGGAAATGATGCCTTATGTTGGTCATCTTTATTCGTCTCGTTCCATCTTATGCGATTCCTATTGCCGCATACACAATCTACAAACAATATTTAAAGGAAAGTTGATGCCACGCCTTGCTTCTTTTCGATGATGTTATCTATAATTGCGGCTAAGGGAATAGACTCAAGTTATACAGAAATCAACCTAAAGTTTTGAAAAATTTAGTTTTTGTACAAATTTAAAATACAAGTTACATCATGGTTTGTACCTAAAAATTTTTACGATATCTTTCCCGCTTTTAACACTCACTTTGATGTCTTTAGACTTTTGGATGCTTGATTTAGGTATATTCGTTTTCTAAACATTTATCTACTTTGCGAGTACCATCTCTCTTATTGAGTGCAGCGACAGAGATAGTTCTATGAAATGGATTTCACATAAACAAACTTTATAGAAAAACATGAAGAACATTCAAAATGAAATATGCAAAATTTATTATGCATCTAAAAATACCAAAGATTTCTACCTAATCCTATGCCATAGACAGCTGTATTCATTGATAGATTTTAGATACCAGTGACCATGGCAGCTTCGTCAATCACTCAAGCCACAAATTGAAAATTCTCTCCGTCGACTCTACGTGCTCATCTTCAAGGGGACACTAATAGATTAGATACCATTGTCGTGTCTCGTCAGAAAGCACGCGTGCCACTTTCCCTTTGATCACTTCTTTGAAGAGAAACTCGCCCGAGCACGTCATTGCAGGCATCTTTCGTGTGGACACACCCGTTGTGGTGACGGAATAGGTGTCCAAAAAAGGTGAATGTATCTATTGAAAGACTTGTTATTTCGTGGATGCATTTAATTTCATACCAAATATGTATATATTTAGTCTCGCATCAAGTATCTAACGTGATAAAATGATTTTCAGCGCGGCATTGGCTACTTTGCATCATTTAAATTGATAATTTCACTTTTAACCAATTTCGTTTGTTAAGTTTTCTTTGCCTATTATGAGCAATAACTAGAACAAAGAGATCTTTTTCTTCGATGTTATTCATTTTCCTCAAGTTTATAGTTTCTAGGGTACGTTTGACGCTATGAAGAGTGCCGAAGGAAATCCTGATTGGTCGGAGAGCTGATGCTTATAATTTGAGTCGTTAGAATCTTTCCCATTAGAAACGTTTTTCAAAAATAAGCTTTGACATTTGAGAATGAGAAAAAAAACCTGTACTTGACCGGGAATCGAACCCGGGTCTCCCCACTTGCCATATAGGTGTTTTAAATAAGCTATCAAGCCATTCTCCATTCTCGAATTGGGTATTTACGGTGAGGAAGGACTAGCTGAGTAGTTAGTTTCTTCCTCCTAAATGTCAAAATTTAGTTTCAGCTTTATGCGAACATGCATAACACGTCATTTCGTAAACTTTGTTTCTTGTCAAAAATAAGCTTTAACATCGCTTCTCTGGGAAGTCATTTGTAACAATCAATCTCTTTTCGCTTTAGCTAATAATTAACATCGGAAATCAATTTGTGTACATTTGCCCTTAAGGTAGGAGTGTTTGGAAGCGAGGCGATAAATTTCTCTACATCTGGCGTGGGTGTCGAGTTTAATGTTTGTCACGTACGATGTTTTATTCATGTTCCGGAGCCACATCTTCCGTTAAACTTCTCAGCTATGCATATTTTTCCATCTATGTAGTTCTCTTTATTTTGCGCCCCTCTCAGACTGTTTTACTTTCATTCCATTCTTACCTTTCTTCGCTATTTGAAACCTTGGTTCTACCCGTTATATTCACGCCCACAATATTCCCTATTCATTTTTTATTTATTATACTCACCTCTCTCCTCCTTCATCTGCTTCCCCTTTATGCTTCTCAGATTTTTCTTCTCATTCACCCATCGCCATGTCATCGTTAGTTTTATATACGGCAACCCGTTCCTCTATATGCGTGACTCGTGAACAATTTGTTCTCTCGGGATACGAAGAGAAGTAGAGGGACATTGCATTCCTTTATTTTCGATTTTCTCCCTCTTCTCTCCCTTCACGCATTTTCGCCGCAAGCAACGTGAACTCTCCTTGCAATGACTTTTCCCACGGGTTTGATGACCAGCCTCGCGTGGGCGTGCAGAGTACCGCCTCCTCCGTCGCGCCCAATCTGCTCTTTGGTGTTTACCGACTTTCATGCGCATTTGCTAATCATTGAACGTCATCACTTGCTACAAACTCTTTACAGAGCAAGGTTTTTTATATTTCGTATTTTCTATACTTAGCCCTTTAACGCTTAAATTTTCTGAGGATACTTTTTCCTAGATGCATGGTGGCTAAATATTTAGCCACTTTATATTAGGAATAATACTAAACATTTATTGAATACTGAACATTTAATGGCTAAATATTTAGCCACCTATTTATATTTTTAACCATATAAAGGATTCGCCAAAAACTACTTCTGCGCAATAATTTAAACATTATAAACGACTCCTATAAGGAACTTATCCAATTTTGATGGAAAAGTATGTGGAAAAATGTGATGGCTAAATATTTAGCCGCCAAGCATTAAAGGGTTAAGATCCCCATTGTGTCAGGTGTTTGTATGCAAGTCTGAAAGTAAACATTCAAGGTTGATAACCCTCAGTCGGCTTTTCTTTTAACTTAACTATAGTGTATGTATAGCTATGGTCCATAAAAACTTCGATGCCGACTATATGTTATATTAAATATGATATTCTCTAAAAAAAATTCGAGTAATGCATTAATGCCCGCATAAATTGAAAATACCGTAAATGTACTTTATTTCTATCGCTTAAATATTTGTTATCTTCTAACTTAGGATTTAAAAAGATATATTTCCTGATTCGTAATAATAATTCAATTTTGTTTCACGATTAATAATTAATGGATAAAGATTGTTTAACACTAATCTAGAGAATCTACAATGGTTTATTTCTATTATGGAATCTTTCCACAAAGTGGAGCCTTTACAAGTGCATAATGCCTTTCTACGTAGATTCTGGGACCAAATGTCCGCATAGGACAATGTGTGTTTGTGTATATTTTTGGCTAATCAACCTCTTAGATTATTATAGCCATAATTCCTTCCACACCAAACACGATCACAGGGTAGGAGGGAAACCTGGTGCCGGCATTTGCCTACTCTTTACGAAGAACACCAAGGGGGTCAACGGCTTAACGTCCCTTCCGAAGGACGGAACGCTGAATTTGCGCGGTCTCCTCAAACCACAAAAACAGCGAGCCGGGCGACCTTAGAAAAATCCTACTTTTGCAGGATTCGTACCCGCTGCCCCTTCGAGCAACAGGCGAGTAGCATCCAGCGTCCTAACCACTACACCACCGGCACACCCCGCATAGGACAATGACTTTGCAAACAGTTTCAGAATCTCCACATCATCGCACGACGAGAGTGTACCTCGTAGAAGAACAAACAGTCCCCAAAGAAATGATGCAAGGAGCGAAAGGATATGGACAAAATGGAAATATGAATGACAAGGCGTTATTAATACCTCTGACTGAAACTACCACTGACGTAACAATGAACGCTGAGAGACGCTGGACACTTTTGAAAGAAAGAGAGATACAAAACACGACTCAAACATTACAAGAGCATATAATAAGGCCCAAAGGTGTGTGTGTGTGAGAGAGAGAGAGAGAGCAGAGATACAGGAAGGGAGAGAGAGAGATGGGGACACTACCATATTGAGACTGAGATGACAGGAAAATAAACAGACGGGATTTAGAGAATGGCCGCGAAGGAGGATGTTCGTGTGGCATGAAAAACTCCACCCAGATAACGCGGACTCACAAAATACTCAATTCCCCACGCTACGCAAAAAAGAGGTTGGCGCCGATAAAAACGATAAAGGAAAGTGGGAGTAAGAAATGTCGCTGACTGGGAAGATAGGTGGGTCCGGCGAGTGTGTGGTGGCGAAGTCGTTGCAAGAGGTAGTGTATGGGTGCGGTTTGAATGCGTGGGCGGGATGGAATAAATTATGAAAGTCCCGTATTCTCGGAGAAAGGAAAGAGACGGACTCGGGCGAGGGAAATGGGTGTGACAAGTGAGGTTTTTGTTTTCGCGTCCTGAGAAGCTTTTAGAAGTGTAATATAGTTCCCTCCTAAGTGGTCGAGCGGGTTTGGAAGAGGTGGATGGACGAAATTTCGGCTCCTATCCTAACATTCCCTATCGGAAATTAAGTTTAATGGCCATCTTTTGAATTTTTTTAGAGGTGGTGAAGCATAAAAGTATAAAACAGGGAGTTATGCCTTGATAAATAATGAGTTCTTTTGAAAGCGCGGTCGTAAAGTTTTTGACGAAGAAGTCGCGGAATGATGTGGCTGTGCCATCTTTGTTTCTGGTGTTCGTGAAGCCATAGTAGAATAAAGGGATATCTTAGCATTATCATAACTGAAGGCTTCCGATTAATTTCTCAAGATGTTTAGGATTTTACTTAAATGTAACATGCAACTATGGTAAACTAAAAATAACGAAGCTGTGTCAGTAAGCGGCTAATCTTCTGATTCATTCTTGCTCTGAAAGAAAACACTAATCTGCGCTGTCTTTTGTTTAGAACATCTCTATAAATTTGACTCAGTATTGCATACCTATAAAAGATAATTAATATCAGAGAAAAGATTATAACTAATTTAACAAGTTTTTGGCAATTTTTTCATTTTATGGAGTATTTTGTTTGAAACACGATATCGACTAAAATTACGTGTAATGTTACATAACTAACGAATTCGTAAGTTTATTGCATACTTGCGCGTAATTTAGAATATTTGACACTAAATTGGCATTTACATGACCTCATTAACCAATAACATTTTCTCTTTGCTTGAAAATAACTTCTCAATTTTAAGTGGAAGACGAGCTATTACGACTTTGAGGAATAAAAACGTTAATTGGACATGACAGGTCCCCCGTGTTTTACGTAGTGGCGTTGGGGAAATTCCTTTCTGATGCAGACTCCTTAACACGTTCTTCGGGAGGTCCTAGATTGAGGGATCCGATAAAGCTCGTGATTTTGAGCGCGACGTGGGCGGGATAATGAGTGGGCGAATGAAAAGTGGAAGGAAAGTGATTGGAATGAAGGAGGTGGACGGAAGAGAGAAGGGGAAAAACATGAAAAATAAATGAAGGAGTTCTCTAAAATATGCCTGAAAATTAAAATTAAAAAATTATATGTTAAAATATTTTACCCACGGATAATTTATTTACTCGGCAGTAGTCAGATAAAATTTTGTGACAAGTCTTTTCACGCCGGGTATATTTTACACCCCACACGAAAAACGCCAAAAGCATATATCAGGAAGTGTTGTTGTACCATTCCTACTATATTTTTGATAAATCGAGAAAAGGTTGAGAAGTGACCCTTCTTCGACCTAGGCAGAAGAAGAAGAACTTTCTATTCAATAGATAAACGAAATGTCTTTCAATCTTAATATGTTTTATATGGAGTATTGTACGTAAGTTCTATACATAAGCTCAAATACTTTTGATTTAAAAATATTGAACTTTAAAAAATTAATTTAATACTAGGGGCTCCGGCCCTACGCGCTACCCGTGTCAGCCCCTTGTTTTTGCACTGCTAGGCGAATTAGTGTGCTGCCCGTGAGCACCCCTGAACCTCCTCCTTTCGGCATGTATTTAAGGTAGAAAATTGTATCCCTTTTCTGGCTTTCTCTCAATAGACGGCACGTTTCATATCACATTCATTTCTGTGTCAGTTAAGAGTTTGCCGACCGATTAACTACGACTTTATTGTATATGTAGAGAAATATTGGAAGTGGGAAAACTCATTAACTCAATATCAACGGAAAACTGAATATTTATTTGTTTGTTACTGTCGTATTATTTATCGCAACCAAGGTATTGTTTAAACTGAAAATCAACGTCTAAATGTTGTGAATATGTCGATAAATGCAACAAAAAGGTATTACTCAAGTCAACCGTACGCAAACACGAAACCGGCAACAATGCAGATCACCTTGACGACGAAATATTTCCACGTAGAAATACGTCACATTTTCGCATTAAAAACTAATTTCTGGACCGATTCGACGTCTCTTTAAAAGTATATGGCAGGAAAAAGAAATTTCGTTCTTTTAGTCGTTCGTTGTTTTAAGTTTCGAACTCCTACGATGATTTTAAGTGATTTTAAAATTAAAATGATTATTGTGCTGCACTCATCCCCGCGTTAATGAAATGGAGAAAATAAACGCTCCTAGAATCAAACCCATGACTTCAATATAGTCAGCAAGCAGCTTAAAATTTAAAAGGGATAAGTCCAAGTAATGACTGAAAGTTTGATCGAAAAAGAATGAAAGATTTTTGAGCAATAAGCAGTTTATTTCACTTGATTAGGCTACCGACCGATCGACTACGGCTTTAATACATAGAGAGATATGAAAAATATGTTTAGCCCGCATAGCATCTTTGATGTCATATATCATTGACACGGAATTACACGTTCTATATATTAATTTTTATATAGTTGGAGAGTATTCAATATACGCTATTTTATATTTATGATTCGTTCTTTTCTGTGAACTATGTGACCACGACACAGCCTTGAACAATTTTGCACAATTATTTATCTTCCTACCTTCAATAACATTCATATAACTTATTTCACATTGTTTGATTGAAGTCGCTTATACCAAAGATCGGTTGCGTCCTGAAAGTTCAAAAATAAGCACGGTTTGTTTTCTCTCGTTTTCAGCAATACAAAATTACAATTTGTAATCGTTTACATCAAGAGAATAGAAAAGGGATGATCATCGAATCAAATTATGCTTAGGGAGACAGAGCTTTCTCAGTGGCATTTACCACACAAATACAACTTTCGAGAGGCGGTAACCCGTGGTTGAAACGAGTGGAGAGACAAGGTAATAAAGAAATAAGGACAAGAAAGGTATAATAGAGAGGTGGTATAAATGCAGCGAAAGATAAAAAATTTGGATAGGGTCAGCGGCGAGACTGAGTAGGATATAGACAAAAATGGGACCCTTATTGAAACCAGAATCGGGAATAAGAAAAATAATTATTTCCGAAAGAAAAAAGATTAAATTCGTCCTTCATGCTGATGAACGCCCATGACCTAGCTTTCTTTCACAGAGGTATATTCTTTTAGAGTCGCTCTTTTCCACCTTTTCCATGTACCAACTCTCGTTCGACTATGTACAGCATTTAATAATCCAAAGGGAATCATAAATTGTATGCATAGCAGGTATTGCGTATAACACGCAATTTCAACCTGGAAAGCTAAGAAGGTTGTTGGTAAAAGTCGTCTCGACAGGAGATGGAAGAAGCAAAATGTATTTGATAAGTAAAGAAATGAAAAAGGACGAGTGATATTTCCCTGACTGATATGATGAGAATCTTTCGTGGTGACTGTCATGGTAACATTCCGATAGAGCCACGGAGTCTAAAAAGATGAGCGCGGGTTGAAGGTGGCATGTTCCGCTAGACCCCACATGCTATTGTGAGCGAGATGGGTGAGTATAAGAGGGGGTGGGGGCACACTTAGGAAAGGGGAGGTTATGGAGAAGGCTGGCGGGTTGCTGATCCTCTGACGCGTGGGTGAGATATGAATCCTCCGTAGGGTACGAGAGAGGAAGACGAGAAAAAAGCGAGATACTGCGGAGCCTGCCTTGCCTTTACACTTGCCATGTTTATTTCATGACGCTTGCTGTTATTTTCCCGGTTTGAATCGACTCGGCTCGAAAGAATAGTCGTTTGGTATCTCCCGACAGTTGTAAATCCCATTAGTGATAGATTCTCGCCGAGAGAATCCGTCGTATGCGGCATTCTTTCAACTTTCTCATATGAGAGAAAACTTTAAATCTATGAGAAAGGTTTTCCCTCGCTGAAAACAGTTGAGCCCGTTTGTCGCTTCCTGGTCTTGTTAGTATTTAACGACGTTTCGTTTTAATGAGCACAAGGTGAGTTTACTTTTGTTTAAACTAATATTCCAAGATATTTAAACTATATCGATTTTTTATTTTTGTAACTTTTTTATAATTATAATCCAAATAAATAAGCTCAGAATAGTGCTTTTCACTACTTCGTGCGTAACTAATGAGAGAACAATCGATTCTTCCATATGGTTGGAATCTAGTTGATAAGTTAGATGGCTTTGATACCCATAATCTTGAGAAAACTACATGCGCATTTCGGCTCCAAAGACAAAATATTAATTTTAAATGAGCTGAATACGGCCCGGAAAGTGTTATTTTCGATTATGCGAGTATCGGAAGAAAATATAGGTCTCCTGGAAATCCTTATAAAGCAGCGAGATACTTTTATTATCTCCATGGCGATCGGCTCTCACGCAAACCGCGGCATATATCTCAAAGTAGGCTCGCCTCGGGGCTACCGTTACGCCAATTAATCTCCTCGCATTACCCGCGCCCATCCGCCGGCGCCAAACGCCCGCACATGCCTTCCTCGGATGAAATACTTTCGCCTTCAGAGAGAAACCGACACTCCGCGGCGAAGATGAGAACTGGAATAATGAGAGATCCTTTTAACAGATAAATCCTCATTTTCTCTCCTCCGATGCGCCCTTATCGTGTACGTTTTCATTTTCCTTCTCTTTTACTCTTTACTTTACTTTACTTTACTCCGCCTTCTGACACCATCACATTATTAACCCTTTTATGCATTATACTCCATTCCTGTCAGTTCTTCTGGCGTTGAACAATGGTGGTTACCCGAGTCATACATTTCTTTGTTATTTGCCTCACGCATTTCCATGTAGTTGTTGGTAGGATGGGAACTTGGATAGAGAGCGAATGTTCCCGAATAAAACGAGAACGCTCCGAGATATAATTTCTTCCTGCAAACCTCGAGGTCTTTTTTCGATCCTGAAAAGACATCTTTCATTACTCATTATTATCGGATCAACGTGAAGAGTAGTTATAAGCTGGCACGTAGCGGGCGTTCTTCCCCAATAGAGTGACTGGAGGGCACATAATAGCCATGGGTCCCTTCTTAAGCTTATTTTTAAAAAGGGAGGTCTCGGGAACGACACTATCTTGAGTTAGTATAAGAAATGGTGATGGCCATTTAATTTGAGGATTAAAAGTCACGATTCTCCATAAGGTGCCGTTTATGGTCATGCAAAACATTCCTGTGGGCAAAGAAATGTCCAGACATTGTTTAGATCGTAAATGAATAAAATGAGGCAATGATTATCTAACGAACTTTTTATGAACATAAATTACGTTTTATATGTATACGTTTCTATTCTTCGTTTTTCACGTTTAACTTGCGGAAATTTTCTTGGTGTCTATAAATGGTTAATACTTTAATAATGAGTGGTACTTTTTATTTTTCTTTACGGAAGTTTTGCTGCTATTTTCATGTATATCATTAAAAACATCATTGGAATAATATATTTGTCGGTCATAAAATTTTTACTTTTTTAATTTTAGATATTCGTTATATTTAAAATTAAATATACAGTTACAGCCGAGTCACCTGGCAGTAGGTAATATTAATTATCTACTAAAGTAAATTTCAATGTCTAATGCGGAAAACGATGTGCGAGAAATAATTCAAAGCCGATCCATTTTAGAAAGGATAAATCCTGCATAAACCTAACTTCTTATTATTACAAAAATATTGTTATAATAATTTCTAGTGTTCTAGTATAATTATATACTCCTTTATGAGTTCTTCATAAAACTCTTCTAAACCAGCTATATATTAAAACTTTTGGTGCCACTTAACATCTCATTAATATGCTATCTCTTATGGCATATAAAATAGAGAATATTATTTAAACTTTTTAAAAGATTGAAAATTAAGGTAAATTCGATAGCTAGAAAACGGTTGGAAAAATCAAAATCAACGATCGATTGATCACCACTGAGGACGGATTCTTTATAGCTGGAATTCACACCTGATTTTTCCAACACTTTTGTTACTATCGGGGTTACCTTCATCATTAACTGGATTTTACCTTAAGAGAGTTCGATATTTTGAATATTTGTAGCATGATAAAAACAGTATAGCTCCATTCAATTAATTTCTATTGAGGATTCTTTAAAAAAAACTATGGATATGAACTCTTTTGCTCAGATATTTCCTAAGGTCTTCTTGAAAAAATATCCTGTTTTTAATTTCATAGGATCAAGAGTTTAGACTGAGAACTTCAAAAATAGATCGCACATATGCAATGAGTTTTAAGGTATCTCTCCTACTTGTTTTTGACAGTGTTTATTTGTTAGCTCTCTATAAACTAGTTCGTTTATCAAATTTTTCGTTACGTTGATAATCGATCCATTTCTTAAATTATGAAAAACAGGAATGTAAACGGCGCAGTGATGTTTTTATATACTGTTATATTATCGTCTGGTTGATTTTGTTGAAGCTTGAAGAAAATCTCTTGAGTAAATCAGGCCAAAAATAAAGCATTCTTACAATTAGTGATAATTCACCGATGATTTATCTACATCATATGATGATATCATGCCCGAGGGTGTGTTCGATTATTCTGTATGTGAATTTTTAGTTTTTTTAAATATCTTATCCTCATTGGAATCTGTTTAGAAAATGATAACGAGTACACTTTTGCTTAAATTAAAGAAATTGTTTCAAAATTCGGGCTTGAGTATGTAAAATGTGCGGTACGGAAAGTTGTCATAATTGAAAGAAGTTAAATTTTGCTCAAAACAGTCATAAAAACTTGTACGAGTCTTATGCGCTCGCCTCTTCATCCAAGTTTCCAAGGGAGCAGGCGAAAGAGGAACCCACATATTGGCAGGATTTTTGACGGATCGTAATCGGTTGTTGGTGGTGATGAAGAAGGAAAGCGAGATAGAAAGATAGCGAGAGAGGGAGTAGAGGAAGAACGTGAGGTTGTACAACCAACTCCCCAACAAGAAGGCCGGTCAAGGGCCGCTCAGCAAGCTTTCCCGTTAGGAAGGTCGTTTGGAGGACGAGTAAATGGAGGGAGAGCGTGGGGGTGAAGTTGGCGGGTAAGGAGATTCGGGGAAGGGAATGAAAGGGAGAAGTTTGTTAGCGCGTTGGACGAATGGCAGATAGAAAATTCCACGATACAATGTACCGCCAAATATAAAAAATAGGGTTAAGTGAACGGAGAGAAGATGACGAAGAAAGGATAAGGAAAAGTAAATAAATATTCAACTGCTGAAAACATATAACTTGAAGTTATAATTCCGAACCGTACAAGTGAGGACTTGGAGAAGACCAGTAACGCCAAGTGATGACTTAGAAGAAACCAGTAACGCAAAATACGTATTTCGAGAGCTAAGACCTCATCATCACTGGCTGATGTTAAACAATTTCCTAATCTGAAAAAGAAAAATCAGTCCGCCATGACAGTTCAGTAGTAGAATGCCCACCTGGCAAGTGGAGGACACGGGTTTAACTCCCGGTCACGGGAAAATGTTTCTCTTGATTTCTAGTTAAAACATGCTTTGTATTCGACTGCCGATAATCGAGTCCACTCAGTCGTGTCTTATGTTAAAAATTAACTATAATTCAGCAAATTACTATTGATAAAACGTATTGCATTACTGACACGTATACGAGTGCCTTGTCTGATACTTTATTTATGAAAAATGATGATTAGTTAAATGCTCGACCTAAAAGCTATATGCTTACCTTGAATAGTGAGTTTATTTTTATAATATTAAAATGTTCAATTTACTGAGTTTTATTGAACTATTTTGTAAAGCGAGAGAAAATTAAGTAAGCTACCAATAACGGCAAATCTATACTTTAAAGGAACGAAGATTTTTGGAAGGGCACATTTATAAAGACTTCGTCACCTATTTAGCTGTAAATCATTTCTAATTAGGTTTGAATACTGCAACGCAAATTACCTAATGAATGATTCTCTCTGAGTAGGCTCCTCGTTGGAATAAGGTATTGACGAGAATGTTCTGAGTTATTGCCTCATAATTACTTTTTGAATATTCTTCCATTTACAGAGGCGATTTGTAAGAAACAGGTAGCGTCAAAACGATGGCAGTTATTGCTGCTCGTGAACGCTCATATTTTAAAAGGTGTTTGGTAGGTGACGTTTCCTGTCTTCGAGTTGATTGGATATTTAATACTAAAACTTTTATTTCCTCACATTCAGATATTGCATTAGAAAAAAACGGCTCGTGTTAAATAGTTGGGACCACATTCAAAACTGACCGCTGCACACACTTCACGACCGCCATTAACTCGGATTAGGAGTGCGAAATTCGAGGGTTCGTCTCGAAACCGAGCTCACATACCTGCCCCTGCAGGGGTTTCTAGTCGACTAAATCATTTGCAATAAAATACTTTTTTATGTAGTGAAATTAGTGAGAAAGTAACTCAAGCGCCGAAACAGAATAAATGCGCTGATATACAGTTTATTTTAGTGCTTAAGTTAGTGTATTTGATGCCAAAGAAGTGGAAATTCTCGTCTTGTTGCACTTATTAAGTATACATTTTCAGATGTTTAGTAGTACATAATATTTTCAAAATATTCCAGTTTTCCTACTATATACCGGTAATGCACTCAAATGTTAAAGCTCTAAAATGAAATGAATTGCTAGCCTTTACCTATACGGATTTAAGAGCGTTTAACACTCTATTATAATTGGCTAAAGCGATTTTTCGTAGATGGTTATCGGAGATTTCAACCGATTTTTTATTTTCATAATGTACAATTACTAGTAAGCTCATAAATACCTATAGATTAGGGTAACTTTAAGCAAAATGAATTCTGAATAAATCAAAATACTTTACCTATACTTAAGTTTTCACCGCTGTCAATTTAAGAATGTTTCTGTGTAAAATATTTTGAAAATCTTGTGTAAAAGATAACTTTTCAGACTTTCATTGATAGAAGAATGTGAAAATCAACAAACTTTATATCACTTTATATACTTTTATTGGAGAGTTTTCTTTATTATGCTTAATAACTAATTCTAGATCAATATCACAAATTAAAATAAAAGTTAAATTTTGTGCCTATCGATTTGATCAGAGAACGAAGAAATATATAGAGACTTATATATAGATATTTATCGAGCTCACCTTATAGCTAAAGTTAAATGATACAATATGTCACACTAATAGCCGTAAAAAGGTTAAGGATGTCTAAGGCGCATTTTGGCTACAAAGCAGCAGACATCACTGTTGATTTACCGATAATAGTTTCTAAATTTTGTCTGTGAATATAAGCATAAGAATCTGACTAGAAAAAATCCAGTCTGGGGTGATGGTGGCGGAGTGGTTATAGCGTTGGCCTTCCACGCAGCGGTCCCAGGTTCGAATCCGACAGAGACCAGGATTTTTCATTCTAGGATCTAGGATCCCCTACTTGTGTGATTTAAGGAGGCCGCGCAAGTCATTGTTCCGTCCTTCGGATGGGACGTTAAGCAGTTGGTCCCCTTGGTGCTTTTCGTAAAGAGTAGGTTAAGGCCGGCATCGGTTTCCCTCCTCCATTATGTGTGTTCGGTGTGGAAGGAGTAATGGCTATAATAATCCAAGAGGTTGATTAGCCAGAAATCACATACAAACAAACAAACAAAAAATGCCGTATTTACCTCCTCTATATTCCATCCTCAATAAATTAGAAATAGCTAAGAAAATAATATAAAAGTCATTTATATAATCTTCACCACGTTAACAAGTTTTATAAAACTTCAAGGCAATATATAATTTTAAGAAATTGGCGTCTACAATACATTATTTTATGTTACATATATTTCATGTCAGTATTTTTTCATCTCTATTATCATGGAAAATCAAAACTCGGCCCATATTTATGCTTCGATTTTACTCTAATGCATCACCTCTATATTTGAAATATTTTGTGATTTTTTTCTAACCAAGGAAATTTATATTTTCACAAACAAAAAACGTCCATTTTTGTTGAGAAGCCAGTAAAATGAACGTTGATTGCATAAATCCGGGTTGTAAGAATCGTCGTAAGAAAACACACATGTATGGAGTTGAAATCACTCCCAATCACGTCATAAACTTGTCATTTTTCGATTCCAGAGGGAATTTCCCGTCACCCAGTTGACATATCCGGACCATCGACGGCCCAATATTAACCCCAGCTAGTCCTACCAGAGATAAACCCGAACAGATGGTGCGTGAGCGCCTCAGGGCGTACACAAAGGCAACGGAGGGAAGTTACGAAAGAAGGACTTTTGAGAAACGGCGCCGCGGAAAACAGTTGAGAGAGTTGGAGCGGGTTTTGCACCTTTCCGATGCGGTCACCACCGTCACTTGTTTCTCCTCCCTCGATTCCAACAACTTCCCCCACTCCATTCACCATCAACGCCTTCCCCAGCTCCTCCGCACGGTCCAAATCACGTAAGAGCAGCCACCTATCACGCCCTACTCTCCCCTCGCGGCCGAATATCAAAACACAATGGACGGATGGAGGAGGGAGAGGAAGAGGAGAGGGGGCGAGGGACAGGGAGACGGGTCCCGCGATGAAAAGAGACGCAAAAAAAGAGGAGAGGTGGGGATGATGAATAACGGGAAGGAGGCGGTAGTGCGAGTCGGAGGATGGGGAGGGAGTGATTTATTCGTGCACCGGAGGCGGTCATGAGGTTCCTCCCCCTTCCCCTCTCGCCCCTCCAGCCATTAGCTTATTCCTCATCTCAAAGCCGTTTGCCGTCTCACACCCTCCGATGCGGATTCCTTTCCGCCGTCTCTCTTTTGTTTTCTTTATTCTCGCTCGCACATTTGTTTGTTTGTTCACAACATTAGATTTTTAAAACCTTTTTTTATTTCGATTCGCTCGACGCGGTGCGTAATTATTTCTGCGTCAAATTTAAGATACATTTGTCCCGCGTCTTTTTCGATACGTAATTTTTTCCAGTTTCTTAGTAAATTGATTGCTATTGCATGCTCGGGCTCTCTTCCCCTCCTGGTGTTATGCCGCGAATTCGATTGCTTTCCGTAACTTGATGGTTTTTATATTTTTATCGCTTCTTTTAGAATTAGATCATTTAAATTAAATGTGTGATTAATTCTTTTTCAATCCATGCTCAAGTCTTGCGAAAAATTGCTTTCTTTGCTCATTATCTGCGCCAACTATGGAATACAATGCGGCATCTGAAAATATCAAAATATTGTTATATTTTAAAGCTTTATAGACAAATAGTTGAGCATTTTTCTCGCTTTCATAGGAAAAAATTAATTGTTTTAACGAGCACGTAAATTAATATGCATTTGCCACGCATAATTTTTTGTGATTTGAAATAAATTATGAGGTTTTGTTTAACCATATACTATGGTAGCGATACGCATATAGAATAGAATTCTACGTCATGAGTGCCACAAATCCCATTAACTTCGAAAATATCATTTCTGTTTTTGCAGCGATGCAAAAAAGTTTTGTTTTTCATGCGGATATCCTTTTTTCCTAAATACCTTTCGTACTGTTATTATTCCTCTTTAGCATTATGAAATGGCTCGAGATTGACAATTAGTTATCATGTTTATCGGATGAACATTTAACATAGCTTTTTCGCTAAAAACTAGTCTCATAATAACGTATTTATTTCTTATTTTACAGGACAGGGAATGGAAGACGGGACTGAGCCTAGGACAATAAGGCATGGGTAAGCAAACAATTTTTTCTCGTTAAAATATCTTTTCTAAACCCTCGCAGGATGACTGGAGAATAGTTACATCTTGGATTACTGGGGTCGTTTTCGACCCCAGTTATATAAATGTTGTTTTTATCGCCAAATTATTTTTTATAAGCATATCAATGGGAATATTCTCTAAACAATCATTATTCAAAATAAAATAATTGTCAAAACATTTAATTTTTCTCAATCCAGTACATAAATAATAGAATTTTCTTTGTAGTACAGGTATATTTAGTACAGTCCAAATATTTATATAAAATTCCTGAATGTACGCACGGAGACCATTTATAAAGAAAATATTGACTAAACAAGTTGTAGTTACAACTAGGAGGTCAAAAACGAAATATTATTTACAAATAGTTTGTCACTTCTTGGCTTACTGGAGTCAAATGTGACTCCATAAGATATATTTATTAATTTTCAGGCATTTTTCCAGAGTTTAAGTATGAAATTCATCCCAAAGGTGCCGGACAGATTGATGAAGGAATTCCTGAAATTTCAAACAAATATTACCACAAAAATATAACGTATTTACCAATTTACGAAGGTTGGGGTCAGAAAAGATCCCAGTCATCCGTCGAGGGTTGATGATTTAATATTTTTTACCATCATTAAACTAGTTTCTAAAGTATCCTGATGTAGTTAATTCCGATACTTTTAACGTGATCCCAATTTGTTCCTTGTTTCACTAAAATCTGGAAATTTTTCTCGAGATTTTTTCTCACTATACTGTTGCTCTAATTCGGGGTCGGTAACCTTTTCTGCATAGCGGGCCACATTCATAGTTGTGAATGCTTCTGAGGGCCGCATAAGAAGCCACGAGAGCTTCGGTGGGCCGGATGAGCGCTTACATTATTAATTACCTAGAGACTCTCTGCCGTTTCATTTTAGTAAAAATCAAGTCTAAATAATTTTCTAGCGTTAAAACTTCATCTGGAAATGTTTTGAGAACGTAATTTTACTGAAAAATACGAAATTTATCTATTCTTAATTTTTTCTATCACTTCTTAACTATAGCTTTGCGGGCCGTAGGTTTCCGATTCTTTCTCTCATTCATTAAAAGATATATTTATAAATGAAATGAATTCGCAAATGATATATCACTTTACTGATAGCAATCTATTACAAGAAGAATAATTTTGCAATACCGAGAGATTTTTTTAGATTGGCCAATTAGATCTTTGTAAACCGTTAACTAAGAAAACTTACAAAATTCCAATCTTCGTCGTTCTTCTATCTATAACTAACTATTTATAACTCATTAAAAATCATTAGATAAAAGTCGCCGCCATGTCATGTGCACGAAGCAATAATGGAAGCCTAATTTTCTACTGGTATTATGAAGGACCAAATGACTTTAATACACGATGTGTTTTCTCTCGAGTTTTGGGAAATCTTACTTATTATATTAGACGCAATAATAATAAAAAGTTTGGCAAACTTGAAAATTCCTTAAATAGACTTACTAGAATTAATATGACACTGAGCTGAAGTTAGTTAAGTGATAAACGATGAAAAGTATATGTAATTTAAATGATCGCCATGTATACTAATATTTTGTGGGGGTACCGATATCGATAATATAAGATTTTTTAGTCATTTCTGTCACCCACTTACTATTTTAAAATAGAACATTCTATTAAAGTAATGCATAATCTCTCCGAGCACTTTTAATAATATAGTTTTTTACTCATGAGCATAAGGAAAAACTCAGTATTTCCAATGATCCAGACCTACGGCTACCCAATAACATTACATCCTGTAATGCAATAAGATGTATTTAGGACCATCAAAATATCACATCAGTGAGAGACGTGATTATATAATGGCAATATAGGATCACATTCTGACAAATAATAAATGTCTTTTGATGTTAATTATTTTCGGAAGTTTAGAAAAGCCTTTCAATTCATCGGCATGTTTTATTGATAAAAGCATTAATGAAAGTCAAACATGCCTTCCGTTTACCGTTTGATTTTGTTTCTCGGGGTGAGTTTACTTAAAACGGCGCTAATTAAAGTTTAAATGACTTCGTTCTTCGTAAGAATATGTAAAAGCACCACCAAAAGTCGACCAGTGTCGATGATGACTAAATCCAAAAGTGTACACACCTCGAGGTAAAAATAACTCAAGGAGGTTCTGCTTTTTGTTCTTATAGTTATTCATCATCATTCGGTAGATTTCGTAGGTTCTGGCGAATTAAAAACAATTATCCTTTATATGGCGATCCAAATAAAAATACCTCTAAATTAGAGCGTTGACTGAAATCAAATACCTTATTAATATGCTCTTTTCTTCTGTTAATGTGTAAAATCGGGGTTTTAAATCGTGAATTCTTCAATTTTTTAATTTAATAAAAACATTTAGCTCGTTCAAAAGTAAAATTTGTAAAAGATTATCGAGCAGTTTCATAAGTTACAACTTCCATTTTATCCAGAAATATATTACTCTTATTTTGAAATTTTGTTCGCGGTAATGATTATTATATTTAATTTAGAGTGATAATATGCTTATATTGGTATAAGTATTATTTCTTTATAAATTAAAAACATCCCATATTCATAATTTGACCAATATGCTATTTATACGTTTTCTATTAATCATAATGATGAAGTATCTTTACTGTCTTAGTTACGGTATACTATTTAAAACATCGCGGTACTTTTAAATCTACGTAGGATCTAATAGGTTACTACAATCACATTATTTCGCATGTTGTACTATCTTAGCAAATGTTTAGGACTATTAAACAACTTCTTTGGGTTTTGTTCTTACAACAGCGCTTGTAAAAATAACTAAACGCCTCGGAGACACAGCGTTAACAAATCCGTTTGAGTGGGATGGTTAGCAAAAGAAAGGATTATGCATGACACAAGATAAAGATCGAACTGAGTTCACGCTTGTTGATGCTGTCGTAGGATCCGGTCAGTTCACTGACTGCATCTTGGAACAAGCGCCAGATCGGTTTCATCTACCTAAGGAATGCTAATGTCATTCGTATGAACTTCCTCAGTATATAAATTCAAATGAAATGGTTGAGGCAAGTGAAGTGTTGACGGTCGCATCTTTCGGGGCGTATTCAAAGCAGTCTTTAGAATTGTTATAGTTTCTTTTTAAATAAAAAAGATGTTAATATTCTTCAGTGAAGGCTTTTCCTCATTTCACACCCTGAATGTTAGTTGTTTTCGTATTTATCTAGCTTAATATAATCGGTTAAACAAATCTTCATAAATGATTTAATATTATGGATTTCTTTTTAATATTAAGTGAAAGTATATTCTTATTCGATAATGAATATATAGCTTAAGTACTATTTTTATAAATGACGTATTGGCATCATTAAGTGGCTCTATCGAATATAAAGCAACTTCATATTTAAATCGCATTAAAAATAACGGTGGAGTAGAATTTCTCATTTTTATTTCGAATTACGTAGGTACCTGATAGGTTATTTTTGATTTGCTTATTAGGGTCTACCATCGACGATTCAACATTGATGAGAACTGATTTGTGGCTGAAATGCGTATCTGGTTATCCTAACCTAATTGTGGCTATTGGAGAGATACAGTTTCTCAATATATTTGAAAGCAACTAATAATACACTTTGATCTAAGAAAATATGTAGAATTTCGCAGTTTAATAGTTTGCGTTTTTAGTCCTAGGGAAGATAACTTCAATTGCAATTATAAGGCGATCATGGATTTTTCGACTTGCATTAAGGAACATCGCCATATGATCGGAGCGATTCGGTAACTTTGCCTTATTATGAAAAAAGAATTTTTATAAAATGTGTCCGATTAGTTGAGGTACATTTTTCACTTATTTAATATTGATAAACATTTTTTTTTTATCAAATCGTTTTACACCTCAATTTATATTTGATTAATTTCTCCTTATTTATTTTGACTAACAGCCTTGTTAAACATTCGATTTATTAAACTCTGTCAGAGTGAAAAATAACTAACGGTCAATTTAGCAATGCTTGAGTTCAAAGTAAAACTTATGCATGCTCCCAAAGGAACTGGATAAGAATCGGTGATTTGATCGAAATAGATACCGAAGGTATTACTTCGCCCATGTTACAAGTGAGCAAGATTTTCCCTAGCGTAAGGCGAAAGATAAGCGTCTTTCTTCCGAGTGGATTGAGAATTATACTTCAGTGGAGTGACATTTAAAAGAAGAGCACTCTCTCGGATTCAGATGGCATAGAAGCGGTTCACCCTTTCTCTCTCTCTAGAAGAAGTAGTAGTATTTCAAACTCTTTTATATTTCTCTATCTCAGTTCACATGCCGCATCATTCAGACTTTCTATTATATTATTTCAAGCAATCAAGTCAATACTGTGTTTTATCGCGGCACTAACATCTTCCGGGTAGAAGAATTAAATTGAGATTAATCCGCGGCGAGCGCTTTATTGCAATTAAACGTTAGATTCATTTTTTGTCAAATTGTTCAAGTATCTAGATTTATGCAATGAAGTGCTATTATAGAGTTATTTCAAACATGAGAGTAGCTTTGTTGATCAACGTGTAAATTTCAAGGAGTTGAATAAGAATTATGAATTATATTAAATATCGTCTCTTCGATTTCATTCAGCCATTTAGCAGTTATTCTGTGCGACCCCTTACGAGTTTTACAAGAGTCATCATCTGTAGCAAGAGACCGGATTTCATTCCAGAAGCATTTCCTTTCTATGGACAATCGGTGTAGTTTTTTAGTATCTTTAATTTGAATTTCCAAGTTGGTTAGAATTGATATTCTAAAATTTCGCCTAAAGCCATTTACTGTTTGTTTGAATGCCCAGTCAATTCGCCTCTCTTACAGCACAAATGGGTATCTCAGAGGTAGTGCAATGAATAACCGGGGAGGGAGGAGGGAAACCCGGTGCCGGCATTTGCCTGCTCTTACGAAGAACACCAGGGGGGCCAACAGCTTAACGTCCCTTCCGAAGGACGGAACAGCTGAATTTGCGCGGTCTCCTCAAACTACGCAAACAGGGGGCCGGGTGACCTTGAGAAAAATCCTACTCGCGCAGGATTTGTACCCGATGACTTTTTCAAGCATCGGGTGAGTAGCAGCCAGCGTCCTAACCACTACACCACCGGCACCCCATTTACTGCCAACAGAACGAACTTTACTTTTATGGAGAATAGGATCCATCGCGAATCATAATATAACAAGTAGTTGCCCGTCGATAAATCGACTGGTTGGTTAGATTAAATATTGTCTTGGTAGTTCGCGTTCTGCCACATTACCAGGAAGGTCAGAGACTGCAAGGTTTATTTCCTTTTACTAATGTACGCTTGGACTGCCACATTATTTCCTACAACGTCTAATGTCCGCTAGCAGTGCCACTTTAACATCAACCACTATAATTACGCCGAGCAGAGCTTATCCGGTCAAAAAAACTCAATATCTCGCCAACGGTTTGACCGATTTCAATTTTATAATTTACCTACAAATCTTCAGGTCGCAACGTTTAATTTTATGCATCACACGTTAAGGTGGCTGTTACATTCGCTTTACAAATTTTATTTTTTTACGCTATTAATATATAGATATAATTCATTATCATACTTACTATTTCCCGATCATTTCATTTTTAAAATGTTTACAACAAAAATAAACGGCGCAATATGCATTGCACAAACTTTCTCATATACGTATATATGTTTGATCTCACTACACTTTTTGCCCCGAAATTAACTCTCCCCTCTGACGCGTGTGCTGAGCGTCTTGTACAGAAATAATGTCACTGGACGATATATAGTAGCTTTTTTGGAACATATGGCTTAGTTAGTATTATTTGTGACATCAGGCTGTACGTTGGGATGCATTTAAACGAAATCCTTAGAGCCATTTTTGATTAAATCGAATTTTGTTTCAAAATATCCAAGAATCAAGTACCTACCCTTAATTGTTGCGCAATATCATTTATCTCATCAGAATGTCTTTTATGAATGATATTATCCATAAATATGAGATATCATCCGATTTAGTTTAACCGTAAGGCTGTAGTAAGAGTTTGAATGGATCGCGGCGGAGGCGTGACGTCATAAGGCTTAGGTAAGGTAGCTTAGCATACATTGTAATGTCACTGGACGGCATATAGATTGTTAAAGAGATATATGGCTTACGTAGTATTATTTGTGACATTAGGCTCTACAATTGGTATGATTTTAATCAAATTTTCTTTGAGCCATTTTTTAGTAAATAAAATCTTTCAAAAAATCGCCAAGAATAAACTACCCTTAATTTTTGCGCAATATCATTTTTATGAAAAAAAATCTGCAAAAGATGATATATTGCACAAATATGAACTATCATTCTATTTCATGTACGCGTTTGGCCCCTAGATCGGCGAACAGACAGACAGACGGCATGGCTAAAACCACTTTTATGGATACCTAAAACGTGTATTTCCATCAAAATCTCGAAGTCGAATTTTTTCACTACAACAATACTTTCTCAAGGAAGGAAGTAAAATGTCAGTATGGAAACAAAATAAAAAAGAAATATACAAGTATGCCTAGCAATACGCTCGAGTTGCGTTCCAAAAAAACAGAGCGTATCGCGAATCAGCGTATTGCGAAACATTTTTACATAAGAGCAATGCTATAAAAAGAGATACGTTCCTAAATGGATTAAAATCAGGGGTAAGCCCGACATATGTGTTCATAAAAAGGGTCTTGTTGCGCGAAATCATGCTAAACAAATGCAAAAATCCCATTGAAAACCGTGTCAAAGATAGGATCGCTTTGATGTTTTTCGCTTGCGACATTTCAAACTTATAGGGGTAAAAACTAGAGCACAAATTCAGTGTATCACCACCAGGGTCTCGGAATGAAAAGTTGTTTTTCATTGCTCGCGTTGAGATCTTTTGAATGGGCAGAGAAAGGATCTTCGTTCTCCGAGTTTTGTAAGAGCGTATGTCCGAATCGACCGAGCGTATCGAGAGGTAGAGTCAGAAAGTGTAATGAGCCTAAAACCGAAGAAAGCATATCGCGAGGTGTACCTGTATCGTTTACCTTTTAAACAAAATAAAAAGGAAATGTTAATGTGACATGTGCATTAAAAACGGTTATAATTCATTATCATACTTACTATGTCCCGATAATTTCAATTTGAAAATGTTTATAACAAAAAATGTTAGGAAACAAAAAAGGAAATATATTGTTTGCACTCGGGACAAAATGAAAAGGGAATATTTATGTGACGTGAGCATTAAAAACTGTTATAATTCATCATCATACTATGTCCCAATAATTTCATTTTGAAAATGTTTATAACGAAAAAATGTCAGTATGGAAACAAAATTAAAGGAAATATTAATGTGACATGTGCATTAAGAACTGTTATAATTCATTATCATTGTTACTATATCCCGAATATTTCAATTTGAAAACGTTTATAACAAATTAATCTCAGTTGTATCTTGACATAAATCTTGGTAGTAAGCCTTCTTGTTTAAACTTGAAATAAACACATTACCAAGAAACTCAGGGACTTCTACTATTGTCCGCTAGGGCCACGTTATTTCCTACAGCACCATCTTAATATCAACCATTGCAACTACGTCGAGCAGAGCTTAGCCGGCCAAGAAAAATCTCAATATCTCGCCAACGATATGACCGATTTCAATTTTATCATTTTTTTGCAAATCTACGGTTTAATTTGTCGCATCACACGTTAAGGTGGCTTTTACCTTCGCTTTAAAAACCTCATTTTATTACGCTGCTAATATATTGATTTATCTTTTAGTCTGACGTTTTCAGCCTCAAAAATATAATTTTGTCGTAAATCCTCGGCGCATTATTGTCACATTGAAACTGGGCAATTGAGTTTTCGTTTCTGCCAGTCCAAGGTAAACTTAAAACCTATAAATGTGTCTTTTCTACATCGGAGATTCTTGATCTGTGGCCTGCGGGCTTGCAGTGGGGGTGCACGTACAAAATTAAAAAATAAACTAAATTAAAAAGGCGATTGTTATGAAAGTGGGAGTGAACTAGAGATACAAATGGATTAGATAGTAACCGATGACAAACTACATTCTAGAAATGTCATTGACGGTGGTCTATGGTTTTATTCTGCTCTTGTAGATGGTCTATAAATGTGGAAAAATTGAGAATGTTCTTTGAGATTGGCTTATTAGTCCTGAACAAAAGAATAGCTTTAAAGTGACAATTTAATACAAAATTATAACCAACACTGTGTCCACTGAAAATTTTTTTGATTATTTAGTAACAAAATTGTACAAAAATTGATACACAAGTATTAAAATTTTATTTGTTATTTTGTATTAATTTTTTTCTATCGATAAAATGCCATTTTTATGTTACAGGCAATACGCTTTAATTTTATAAATATTATTATATTTTATAATACAAAATTTCTTAAGCTATGCCATCTTAATCACTAGCAAAGGCATTTATAAAGTATACTTTGAGAAATAGACTCCTTTTGTAGAAAACTTCCTGCGCTCAGTACCAATAACGAAGATTGAGTTCATTTTTTAAATAAAATTAAACCACATAATTCCGCTATTGCATAATTTTATTGGCAATAAAAGGTGATTGTAAACGTAAAACAAAAGGAGCTTAAATTTCTTATATTTTTCCATAACTAATATATTTACTATCAATAAATCCATCATAAGTGTAAATTAGTAAGAAAACCATCGTTTTAATTCTATTAAATTGTTCATATGTTATTATTACACTTAAAAATAGGCGGTGAGCTCCGCGCAGTTATTTAGTCTTTTAATTTCCGCGAAACGTATGACGGAATCGAAGATATGATAAAGAATGAATCATATGTAATCCTTTTATGAAATTCGCTGCAGCTGTTTAACGCTATCGAATTGTCATTATTTGAGGTTATCAAGGTCACCTACTTGTTGCCTCCTATCGCGATCTGCGATTGTAATGAAATAGCTTTTGCTGTAAAAAGCCAGATACACGTGTTCCCTTACAACACGGACGAGACGCTCATTAATTAAGACTCCACGCATGAAGGCACGCTTTGAAAATAAATAAAAGATCCTGTATGCGTCTAGCAGCGTTTCCGATGTCAGCTATATATATTCCGTTTTTCATCCTTTCCCCTTTCGTTTGCACAGCTTCGGTCCTTTTCCCAGCCGCATTTTCCCAACTCATTAGCGGAGGACTCTTTGGTTTTCTCTTTTCCGCTCGCCATCTGCTCGTTTGCGTTCCTCATTATCCCTCTCTCTCCCGCCTCTTTTTCATGCCATTAGCTCACTTTTTTCCTCTTGCCCTCTCAGCCTCGGACGTCTTTATTTCCTTCCTCGAATTAGCGCTTTAAAACCCTTTCTCATTTTAATACGATTTGTTCTCCGCGCGGCGAGGGTGTTTTTTTCCCTCCAATAGACGCTTTTTTATTCGTTTTTCGTCTCTATTTTAGAATATTTGTATTTTTTAGCAAGCCTTCATTCCCGTTTGTTTAATCACGAACTCGAACGACTTCCTCGCAGCAATTACAGTTTCTTAGATGAATTTTTCGTAATTTATCTGTGAACCTGCTAATATTTTCAGATAATGTAAAGAACAAACTTTCTAAATAAACGAACTCGCCTACCTTATTCAAATGGAAACACACAGACCGAGAAAGCGTTGCTAGTATTTACAGCGTCATTTTCTCTTAAGTGAAAATGCCAATTAGTTTCTTTCCTCATTAGTAACGGATGAACAAGTTATCTCATAAATTTTAAACTCAATTATTTACTTTTAGTTATTAAAATACATAAACAAGTCGGAGTAAAGCGCGCTTAGAAGCGTAGAATAAACCTCTCAAGATATTTAAGAGTTGAAGGAAGCTTCCTAAATGATTTCACATCGTCTTGAGTCCCCGACTTGAACACCTTAAAAGATACTTCGCGTTTTATTCGTGGAAAGAGGCGAATTCGCTTTAAAACTCTATATCTCCTTCTCTCCCATTAGCAAACTGCACTTCATTTTGCGAGATGCGATTTCATTGTCTCCGCTGCACCTGCGCTGTCTGTAGCCATAGGCGCGGCACTGTCGTCCATCGCGTTTCTCGTTCTCACCGCCATTCCCCTCCTCCAACACTTCGCCATACCCTCCGTGCCCTCCTTCCTCTCTAACATCTCTCTACCTCTCCCCTCTCTCCCTCCCTCCCTCCCCGCGACCTCGCGTTATCTGGGGCGGCACCCCATCTCGCTTTCACAACCGCGGGAGGGCGTGGGCTCGCAAGGGAGTCGAGTAGGGAGCAATGGAGATGAGGAGGATGATAATCCCCACTGAGAAGCTACATATCGGGCATCTTCATTCGAAATGTCGCTCGCCGAGTCTGAAGCCGATGTTTTTTTCGATAATTCGCTGGTCATCGTATCAGAAACAACTTCACAGGTAAGGGTGACTTCCGGATTGTTTAATTAGGATATGTGGATCTGTTTGCCCATTATTACTTTGCGTTTCAAATTGCCATTTTTGATTAGACTGATTTGTTTCATAGGATCCCCACGTCTTAAAAGTTGTATTTTTACTTTATCCATACGTAGTATAGGGGAAAGTGTTGTTTTCATGAAAAATCGATTGCAAGATTTCAACGGAAATACACGTTTTGAGGTCCCATGAACAGGTTTAGACCATTTTCTCGATGATGGCTGTGTATGTGACTGTTTTTTGTGTGTGCTCTAACTCAAAAACTATTAATAAAGTCAATGTTAAATTTTATATTTAACATTTTTATGAAAGTCAAAACAACTGATTAGTTTTTGGTGAAAATCGGTCAACCGAAAGTTGGTGTTTACTCTTGTCATTTTCCGTTTTTTAAAAGAGATTTGCTTTAATATTTGTTTAATGTAAAAAAGTACTGGAATAGAAATTGTAAGAAATTAATTTTCTACAATCTTTGTTTGAAACATTTTCCCATATATTGCATTTTTTAAGAGATATCTTAAAAACTAAATATTTTAACTTCCACAACCACACCACCTACCGGCAACTATTGTAAACACTTGTAACGTCTTAGTACTACTCCTTTATAGTTTCTTAATTGTTGGAGCTTCGTGGTTATATCCAATATCAGAAGGCTATGGTTTGAGTTTATTTCTGTTCTTTTTAAAGTCTTTAAATGTTTCTCTCAGTTCCTTAAAATATTTATTATCATATAACCTATTTGATGATTTTAAATGAAAATGAAACAAATTACACAAACTGTTTTAAACTTTGCGCTATTTCCACATATAAGATATATGACCAGTTTCGACGATCTTATATATGTGCAAATTTTAGCCTGCTTTTTGTTTCATTTTTAGGCCAACTTTCACCGTTCCCCAATTGTGAAGTTCCATCAAATAGCTGTTCCTTGAGTGAATTATATGCATATTATATATTTTTAATTGTTAATGAGTTTGATTTTATCATTCTTCAACCCGAAACTTCATTAACTTCTTTATGTCTTAAATTTAACAGTTGTTATAGCTTATTGTAATAGCTTGTAAACCGTGTTCAACATAAATAATTCCCGGTATAGATAACGGTAAAAAGGCTTTGCTGTGGAATTTTCAATATTAGAGTAAAATACTGTTTATTTTTCTCTTGCCATTGGTACTTCGGTAAATACATTAGTCGACGTAATCTTGCACTTCGTTTCGATATCTTATGTCCGAAATAAGCTGAATTAAAATTCAGACTGTCACGGTTTAATGAATATAACCCGAAAAAAATCGCGCATTGAAATTCAATTCGATTATCTCGGGGGAAATAAAACGATCAATCATGAGACCACCCTCCGTGTACAATCCTATTTTTACGCTTTAACACATCCGTACAGCCACACCCAGACTGCCTCTAGAGAATCCACCTCGGCTTTCGAAATCAAAATAATTGAATATTAATGTTGCTCTCGCCACATTAACCCCACGAGCGATTTGCGTGGAAACGTATCACCTCATTTGCAATTTGGTCTTTATCGCGTCATCCTCCTCTCCCCCTCCCAAATCACCGCGGGACGGAAGATTGTTTTTAATGAATGTCCTTTCTTCTCCCTCGTCGTTGGTCCGCTTCCGCTGGAATTGAAGTCGTGTATCCACGTTGCCCTGGGTTGTCAGACCGCTGCGGGACATACGTTGCTGCGACGGTGACGCTGTGACACTGGAGTGCCAAGTCCAAGCTACGCCGCCTCCTTTGATCCGTTGGGAGAAGGGTGGGAAGGTAAGAATGAAACTTTTCCACATAAATACAATGTAAGTTTTCATAGAGATTCAAAGATTGGTAAATACTTCCCACGCTTAGTTATACCTCGCTTTCTTTATAAAAATATCCATTACGCCAGCGGTTTCCAAACATTACAAAGCCGCTTCCCGCTCCCTCACCTAAGAAAACTGTCTTTGCAATTAATATAACAACATTTATAAATTAATGGGAGCAAACAATACTTCCTCTCTAATTTAGGGCTAGAATTTGTAGGTCTCACAATTAGGACGGCTAAACAGACAGCAAATATACGTGTAATATTATGCGCCCCCTCCCGATCTATCCTCCTCTCTCCCCATGGAGGTCGCGCCCCACTGTTTGGAAACCACTGCATTACACTGATATTCTCAAGGTGGAAGTAATGCGGGGCGATGAAATTGTTCCTTAATTGAGTTTGAGATATAAAATAAAATGTAGTGGTAAAATAAATGTGTTAAAACTTGAATTTTTACTTGGACGCTATCAGTACTTATAATGTAGAAATAATAAGGTTATAATATGATTTCTCATAGCTTGACAATATATCTCACCTTTTATGTTAAGAACTGAGAAAACATAGATAATGTTGTATGATATCCCATGATGTTTGCATCACTTTTTCATTAAAAGATTAGTGGGATGATTTTACTTTTGTTTCTGAAAAGTTATGCTCTACTCCCTTATGCAGCATCAGCAACAAATATTACATCTCTTAAAACGAAGAGATACAGTTTGTTTGTACATTCGTTTGAATGTTTTTTCCTTGCCCCTTCTCATTCTATCCATAATTCTTTATAATTCTCTACAAATGCATGAATTTTTCATATTGGCAACTGGCTTGATTTATAGTATACAAAAATTAACCCATTATCACCTACTTTTAATCATCTTCGCGTATTTTTTTATTATCGGTACATCTATGCAAACTATAATGGTCTTTAATCCGAACAAATATGGCTAAATTTAGCAATGCAAGCCTTTTTCGTATTTTAACGGTTATTTTATTACAGTTAATAGTATGTATGGAATTAATATGTCTACTTTGGAAAGGCCATTCATCTTAATTCATTTACCATATCAATCTTGCTTCAAAATGAACGAAAAAACCTCAGGCTGTTCATCTTCTATAAATATCCGACAATTCTCGGCCGAGGAAAGTTTTTTTCCTCCACAATCAAATGATTAACCGCTACCTTTGCCCTTTTCCTTTAGTTGTCCATCGGTAGCATTTCTACATTTCATCAGCCTCGTCCGGGAAACGGAGTGATACACGCTCTCTCCTCTTCCACTGAATCACTCTTAATAAACAGTGTCTTTTTTTATTAACATACGCCCTCGAAAATTTTCCAGCAAACAAGATACATACACGCATCTCTAGGTAGGAAGCCATTTGTAACGACCCCGAACCGGAGCCAAATCGACTCCCCTACGCTCGGTTGTCAGTGGAGAAAGAGAGAAAGAAAGGAGACCGTGAACCGAAAAGAAGGCTATCCGAGCTTAAAGATAATGAGGCTACCCCCTGAATTTGGTCCTGGATCATTTGTACACGTCTTATTGCGGGGGATTCTTCCCTACAACTCGATCCGTATCGCATAGCATGTACCCTCTTTCTTTTCTCGTGGTGGCACGCATTCGGCGTGACCGGAGAAGGAGGCGTGGACGTGGGCGGAAACAATGACCGAAGACCCACGCTCTGAGTAGTCCGGTGTCCAGACACGGTTAGGTCAGGGTACACCCACGGCCCAGAGAGTTTGGCCCGTGGGTGGATGAGAAGTGATACGGTGAATTTCATCGGTCCCATTTCGATCGCCGGTGTAATCATTTCCATCTGAGGTAACTTATGCCCAGCCGTCCGAGATATGGAAGCTCATGATAATGTTTTTCTGAGCGGCGTATTTGAGGAGAAAGCTTCGTGGACATAAAATTCACAATATGATTATTGACGGGCATTTGGTCTTGATCCGCCCATATTAAATTTTTCAAGTACTCGGTTAACTGCAAAACTGGTTGTCAATCTTTCTTTGCTTAACCATGGTAGGGAAAAGTCAGATTAATGATGGAAAGCTGTTTACATGCCCAGCATATGATGTAGAAGATACGAATAGTAAACTATATGAGCGAAATGAGTATATGGAACTTTGATGCATGATTATTTTCTAAACGAATAGTTATTCTGCTCTCCATTCGTCTATAAATGTTAACATGTAAAAATAGATAATTGCTAAATGAATATATGTATAATGCACATTTTATAGCTGTTAGTATTAAAACGAGAATTAAATTAATAAATTTTTATCATAAATTAATAATAAACTTCGACCTTTAAATTTTTATTTACTCTTAAACCCCGAGTATGAGAAACTTACGTTACCGGCGAGTATGGGTAGCTATTACCACTATGTTTTTATATTATTTTGGTAACACAAATGCAAAACATTTTTAGTATTTCTTTATTATTGTTAATTTCATGTGCATAATTTATGATGGTAATTTTTGGAAGGATTAGGAAAAATTCAAGAAATAAATTTTGAAGTGCAAATTTATTACATTTTACATGTTAATATAGGTAATTTTCTCTTGCACATTAAAATACTTTAGAATTGTAATATCGGAGCAAGTTTTGTACTATTCTCTGAGGAAAGGAATGAAGATTATAATTTTTATCGTGGAATTTTGCTTATCGATTGTATTTCTTAGAATTTAGCGTAAATACATACTGTCTTTATCACTCATTACGAGAGTGTTGCCATAGCAACAACTATTGTTGGACTCAGATTCGGTATCAATATATATCGATGTTTATATATATATATATATATATATATATATATATATATATATATATATATATATATATAAAACATACTAGTAGTTGGTGCTTGCATGATGCAATCATTTCATACCACCTTGAAAAAACATTCATTTTTCAAACAGACATTTCATCATTATAAATATTCTTTTAATTCTAAAGATTTCACCTCTGCAGCGATTTCCGTTTTTCCCACATGTAAAAATAATAGTTTAAAATAATCCCCAAATGTTGTAATTTTAAAAATTTTAACACTTTCTTCATTATAAGGTACTAATGCTACACATTTTAGCCAAATTTTAAAGTTGTAGCACTTCTATAAGTAAAATAATATTTTTCTAATTGTTTAAATTTAAATAATTTTTAACGGCCGCCGCAATTAATATATGGTAAAATTGAAATGTTTATTTGTGCAAATACACTGTTCTGTAAATAATTTGAAAATTGCAGCTTCCTAGCTCATCCCTTAGTACCTAAACGGTTATCTATTTGTTTAAACTTTAAGAATTTTTAACTGCCAAACAAATCAAAATATCAAAATTTGTATAATCCCTATTTTATTTTTTTAGAATTATACTTATAAAAAAATTTCAACTCCGTAGCACATTTGGAAATACATAAACCTTGAAAATTTGTTTAAACAATTGCAATTTTTTGCGGCCGCATTGTTGCACTTTTTCAAGATTTTCGTTTTTTATAGTCGGTTTTGCACAAAATCCTACCTAAGAAAAAGATTTTGAATCTCCAGCTCATCTGGAAGTGCCTAAACAATAGTATCCTCCTATATGTATGTTATATCCTCCTCCTCCTCTGTAAGGAACGTCTATATCATTATATATATAGACGTTCCTTACAGAGGAGGAGGAGGATATAACATACTAGTAGAAGGTGCTTGCATACTGCAAGCATTTCATCTCACCTTGAAAAACATTAATTTTTCAGACAGATATTTCATCATTACAAATATTCTATTAATTCTAAAGATTTCACCTCCGTAGCGATTTTCGTTTTTCCCATGTAAAAATAATAGCTTAAAAATATCCCCAAATGTTGCAATTTTAAACATGTTACACTTTCTCCATTATGGGGTACTAATGCTACACATTTGAGCCAAATTTTAAAGTTGTAGCACTTCTAGAAGTGAAATAATATTTTTCTAATTGTTTAAAATTTAAACATTTTTAACGGTTGCCGCAATATATATATGGAGAGATTGAAATGTTTATTTGTGCAAATGCACGGTTCTGTAAATAATTTTAAAATTGCAGCTTCCTAGCTCATCCCGTAGTACCTAAAAATTATTAAACTTTAATGTTCAAATGGGGTTAAAACAACCCCTAAAATTTACAATTTTAGAATTTTCGATTTTTATAGTTGGTTATGAGAAAACTTCTATAATCTTGCAAAATTTTAGCTTCCTAAACTTATTAGATTGGTCTACACACTGGATTTCGTTTTCCCATGCTAACTTATGGGAGATATTCCGGGGTCTCTGGAGTCGAACCCAAGAAACTGTAAGCAAAAGTGACAATAATTCCTAATAGATATTGCGGCCTTCTAGCAACACTGAAAATTTCATATTTCTAGCTTACCGGCAAGTGCCCATAAATAATTTACAAAAATGGCGCAATGCTTTTCTTATGGGAAAAAACGCAACTTTCGGAATTTCTGGAGTCGAACTCATGTCACTTAGGTAAGAAGTCTCCTTTTATCTGTGGGTTTCTCCAACATATCTACAAAAACTAAAACATTCAGCTCTCTAGCTTTTGTAGTTTGGGCTGGACATTTGTATCCTCCTTTTATATGTCATGTTATCATTATATATAGACGACTCTTACAGAGGATAACATATATATAGGAGGATACTAATGTTTAGGCACTTCCAGATGAGCTGGAGATTCGAAATATTTTCTTGGGTAGGATTTTATGCAAAACCGACTAGAAAAGACGGAAATCTTGAAAAAGTGCAACAATGCGGCCGCTAAAAATTCGCAATTGTTTAAACAAATTTTCAAGGTTAATGTATTTTCGAATGTGCTACGGAGCTGAATTTTTTTTTAGAGGTAGGGTTTGTAAAAAAAACGAAATATGGATTATACAAATTATGATATTTTAATTTGGTTGGCAGTTAAAAATTCTTAAAGTTTAAACAAATAGGTAACTGTTTAGATACAACGGGGCAAGTTAGAGAGCTGAAATTTTAAAGTTATTTAGAATTAAGTCTATTTAAGCGAATGAACATTTCCATTTATCCATAAAATTCTTATTGCGGCCGTTAAAAATTATTTAAATTTAAACAATTAGAAAAATATTATTTTACTTCTAGAAGTGCTACAACTTTTTAATTTTGCTAAAATGTGTAACATTAGTACCCCATAATGAAGAAAGATTAAAATTTTTAAAATTTCAACATTTGGGGATTGTTTTAAACTATTATATTTACATGTGGGAAAAACGAAAATCGCTGCGGAGTTGAAATCTTAAGAATTAAAGGAATATTTGTAATGATGAAATGTCTGTCTGAAAAACGAATGTGATTCCAAAGAAGAGATGAAATGCTTGCAGTATGCAAGCACCTTCTACTAGTATAATGATAACATATAGGAGGATACTAATGTTTATGCACTTCCAGATAAGATGGAGATTCTAAATTATTTTCTTAGGTAGGATTTTGTGCAAAACCGACTAGAAAAAACGAAAATCTTAAAAAAGTGCTGCAATGCGGCCGCTGAAAATTCGCAATTGTTTAAACAAATTTTCGAGGTTTGTGTATTTCCGAATGTGCTACGGAGCTGAAATTTTTTTAGAGGTATGATTTGTAAAAATACGAAATAGAGATTATACAAATTTTTATATTTTAATTTGTTTGGCAGTTAAAAATTCTTAAAGTTTAAAAAATAGGTAAATTTTTAGACACTACTCTCCAAGTTAGGGAGCTGAAATTTTTAAATTATTTAGAGTTTAATATATATAAAGGAATAAATATTTCCTTGCATCCATGAAATTGTTATTGCGCCCGTTAAAAATTATTTAAATTTAAACAATTAGATAAATGTTATTTCACTTCTAATTGTGCTATAAATTTAAACTTTGGCAGAAATGTGTGGCATTATTAACTCAATGTGGAAAAAAGTATAATATTCCTAAAATTGCAAAAATTAGTGATTGTTTTACTCCATTATGGTTCCATAATGAAAAAAAACGAAAACCGGTCCAGAGGAGAAATCTTTAAAATTAAAGAAATATTTCTCATGATTAAATATCTCTCTGAAGAATGATTGTTTTTTCAAGGTGAGATGAAATGTATATTATATGTATGTTACTAGTAGAAGGTGCTTGCATCCTGCAAGAATTTCATCTCACCTTTAAAAAACATTCATTTTTCATAGAGATATTTCATCATTACAAATATTTTTTTAATTTTAAATCTTTTAATCTCTGGAACGGTTTTCGATTTTCCCTTATGTAAAAATAATATATTAAAACAGTCCCCAACCTTTGCAATTTTAAGAATTTTATACTTTCTCAATTATGGGGTACAAATGCTACACATTTCTGCCAAATTTTAAAGTTGTAGCACTTCTATAAGTGAAATAATATTTTTCTAATTGTTTAAACTTTAAACATTTTTGACGGCCGCTGCAATATAATTATGGAGAGATTCAAATGTTTATTTGTGCAAATACACTACTTTGTAAATAACTTGAAAATTTCAGCTTCCTAGCTCATTTCGTAGTACCTAAACAGTTATCTATTTGTTTAAACTTTAAGAATTTTTAACTGCCGAAAAAATCAAAATATCAAAATTTGTATAATCCCTATTTCGTTTTTTTACAAATCCTAACTAGAAAAAATATTTCAGCTCCATGGCACATTCGGAAATACATAAACCTTGAAATTTTGTTTAAACAATTGCGAATTTTTAGCGGCCGCATTATTGCACTTTTTCAAGATTTTCGTTTTTTCTAGTCGGTTTTGCATAAAATCCTACTTATGAAAAAATTTCGAATCTCCAGCTCATCTGGAAGTGCCTAAACATTAGTATCCTCCTCTGTAAGAAACGTCGATATATAATGATAATGATTTCCGAATGACTACCGCAACATTTGATCAACTATTGAATATTCTTGGTCCAGCTCTTTGTTTATTCTATTCACAGTGAAAACTTTCCCTAGAAGCGACGACTGACTGCTAGCTTCCACGTGCAACTGTTGACATTTTGGAAGGAACGACCGACAGTCGCCAGTGCTCGCGAATTCGTTTGATAGTGCGTGTTTAATTTTTGAAATAGTCGCCGAGCGACAATCGTGTCGCGCTCAAAATAGGACGCGCTGCGATTTTAAAATCGTCGCGACAAAATAATCGCCTGTGTGCGCTGTTATGTAGCCACGTGTTTCATTTCGGCGACTAAGTCGCCCGTGCGCGGCTAGCCTTACTCGGCTGACATAGCGAAGAACAACCAGATTGGTTACAGCTCCGCATCTCGTTTTTTTTGTTTCGTTTCCGCTCATCCCATCACCTCTCCCTTCCCCTCGCCCAAATAAAAAGTATTTGCCCCGTGAATGCGGGCAAACAACGCGAAGGGTCTGAATTGCCAGTTGCCTATTCCCTTGTCCGCAGGCGTCCCATCCGCTGTTGGCGTAGAAAGGTACGTTTCATTGGGTCGCCTCTTGCGCTTCCGTTATTTTTTTCCTTAACCTTGGCCCTAACCGTCGGATCACTCACTTTCCCACTATCGACCATTCGATCAGAAGAAGTCGTAATTTAACGACCTATGTTCAGAATGTATTTTACCCATATCTTTACTTGAGCGCATGAAAAGGTTTTGTGAAATCATGTTCATGGCATTCTGTATACCCGCCTCCAAGTAGATCAGTAATATTTATATCTAGAATACGCAAATATTTATTTGATCAAGATTCCAGAGTAAGCGGTAAACATTTACTTCGCTTTATTTTCACACTCCGATATGATTATTAAAAGTGTCTCTAGAGCAGTGGTTCTCAAACGTTTTTGAGCCGCGGCACACTTTCAAAGATAAAGAGGTTTTCGCGACACCCTTAGTCTTGTGACAAGCCTTATATATTTTTATATACGGATATTACAACCCTTGGACACATCCATTTGTTGATGTTACTACATAATCATTTTATTAGAAGAAAAATGATTGCTCTAATTACCCACCGACACATGCAAATCGTTGATTTATTTATTGAACAAAGTTTTTCGTGGCACCCCTAAATATCTACTGCGGCACACAGTTTGAGAACCACCGCTCTCGAGGACAGAAGTAAAAAATTTAATTTCTTAATTAACTATGATCCAGTCAACGTACTGCTACGGTTAAACATTAAAACAGACATTTAAACCAAATTATGTCATTGGAATTCATGTATAATATAATTTTAAGATGGTAAATAAAATATTCTTCAGGTCGTGTTCTTCTTAACTATCTGTTTTATTAATCCCCTCTTCATTTAAGTACCTAGTTTTTTAATATTTCGTTGCTACATACATATATTTGATCATTTCCATCGCTTCCGATTCTATATCTACAATATATTTCGCTTTTATTTAGATACGTCGAACTTTTTAAATATATGAACGTAGGAATGTTTAATTCAGTCTAAGTTGTGAAATAACTCGTAAATGTTGCAAAAACCCACTTCACTGTCATTGAATTATATACCTCAATATTTCTCTGCCAACTCAAATCAGCTCCTATTTTCCTACGGAGGCTGCGTGAGGAAGATCTCTTTATCTGTAACGTGCTTAATGAACTCACGGCCGGTCCTAGGCGTGGGCGAAGTGGGTGACCGCCCAGGGCGGCCCCTCGCTAGGGGCGGCCACTCATCCTCTCCGATGCGTATTTGCGAAAATGTGCGGCGAGATATGACCCGTCTCTTCTCATCCAACATACTCAACTCGATTATTTTCACCCTCCTCTAGACGCTCGCCTTTTATGAGTTCAATAATAGGAAACTTCGATTCTTCATAAGGTGCCTGTTTTCCTCGATAGCACTCTCTCTCAATTCAGCCATAGTCATTATCTGAGGGACATGGTTGAAATTTTTAATCATAGAGACAACAGCTATGAGTTCACGGCCAATTTTTTGCTTACAGAGAGTGTAAACAGACTTCCTATGAACAATTGGCTCATATTTCATACAGATAAGCAGTTTTTCTTATTAGATTCCGGGCTCTTTGGCCAAGGATGAGACATAAGAAGCTAGTCCGGAATGGATTTTCATATAGCTCGGACATTTCTAATCCCTATCCTTTCTTTAATTTGGAATAATCCGTGTTAAAAATACCGTAATTTATTAAGGTGCCTGTGCATTTCTTTAAGGTAAAGAGTTGTGAAGTAGTGCCACGTACATCTAACAAATTGATCTCCCCCACACTGCCTTTACAGTATTTTCGGATATCTATCAGTTTCAGGACTTACCCCTTCAGTCTGACTCAAACTATTCAACTTTAAGTTTCACTTACTTTTCTATTTATAGTGTTCATAAAGTACGGCCAATAAAATGTCAGACAAAAAGAAAACAAAAATGTATCATTTTAAAAGTGTGTTGGAATTTTGTTGGTAATAAGTGAAAATGCGTTTCTTTTACTATGCTCTAATTGTGTTGCATTGTCTAAGAGGCAAAACCTTGAAATAAATTTCAAGACTCAATCCTCATTCGAAATGAATTATCCATTAGGTTCAGAACTTACGGAAAAAGGAAGTGATTTTAAAAGTAGATGACACTGGATAACAAAAGAAAACATTTTTGTTACATGGTAAGAGGATAGTGATTCTTATAGAATTTGTTGCGCTGATATCAAATCTGTTTACCAATTTTTTCTATCAACCAGGGTTTTTAAGTAATCGAAAGACGTATGTCGTTCAAATTAAAGGTATTTTTATTATATGTAAAAATATTTAGTATATATTTACTAATCTAAAATGTGGTTGATGTGGATTGTCTGCTGAACTTTGCTTGAGGAACTTTTAAGTGTCCAGCAGTAGTCAGCCAACATTCTTGTGTTTCATTTTACCTGGTAGCGGTTTCCATAGCAGAGATGTCCTGATGAAAGCGTTCTCCATGTTCGTCGCTCACAGCCCCGAGGTTTTCCGGAAAAAAAGTCCAAATGGGAGTCCAAAAAGTGTATTTTTAGAAACATATTACACCCCATTGCTCTGTAGGCCACAAGAAGCTCACTCATAAGTTGCCTGTAGTCTTCTGCCTTGTAGTTTCCCAGAAAGTTGGTGACTACTTTTTTGAAAGATGCCCATTAAGCTGCTTCAGTTTCATTCAGTTGGCTTTCAAACAAAGCATCCTCCATCAGTTCCCTTATTTGAGGACCCACAAATATTCCTTCTTTGATTTTTGCCTCACTAATTCTCGGAAATTTATTTTTCAAGAAGAGAAATTCACGTCCATTACGATCCATCGCTTTTACAAAATTTTTAATCAAATCTAGTTTAATGTGCAATGGTGGTAAATAGATTTTTTCAGAACTATCTATTGGCTTACTGACTACATTTTTCTTTCCTGGAGTGAGTGTTTCTCTTTTTTGCCATTGCTTTTTGATTTAGTGGTTTTGTCTATCTCTGCTATCCCATTCACACAAGAAACAACAGAATTTGGTGTATCCAAGCTGTAACCCAAGTAACAGAGCAGCCACTTTTAGATCTCCACAGACATGCCAAGAATACTTTTCATACTGGATACTGGTTAGCAGAAGTTTCATGTTTTCATACGATTCCTTCATGTGAGCAGCATGGGCTAGTGGAACAGATAATTACTTGTTTCCATTGTGAAGCAGGACTGCTTTTAAACTCACCTTTGAGGAATCTATGAACAGACGCCACTCCTGAGGATTGTGCTGCTGCCCCAAGGCCTCCAGTAGAGAATCAACATCATTGCAATACACTAGATCTCCCTCTTTAGAAAATAGATGTTCAAATTGCTGTTGACGTTTACGGAAAAAAACATATTTTAGCGCCCTGATCAAGAAGATTCCATCCTTTTAGTCTTGAAGCTAAAATTCTGCTTGACTTTTAGATAAATGAAGATCACTAACCAAATTGTTGAGTTCAGACTGAGTTATCAAGTGAGGGTTAGAAGAAGTCAGGCTTTCCATAAATGCTGGGTCATTCTGTATTTCATCTCCTGAGTCACTCCGGATCTCGACAACACCATCATCTTCTTTATCTAAGGTCCATGTTTCTGGTGGCTTAGATACAGGAAGCACACAAAGCTGATAGCTGATGGATGATTTGGATATTTTGCAGTATGTTTAGACTTAGACGTAATTCCAGATATGTTAGTCAAGCAAAAATAGCAATCTGATGAATGGTCGTTAGGTTCTCTCCAAACCATGGGAACTGCAAATGGCATGTGACATGATCCTTTAAGCCAGCCAGTCAGTAGTGTTACACATGAAGCACAACTGATGTGAGGGGCCCAAGATTTGTCCTGATTACCTATTTAGCATCCAAAATAAATCTCATATGATTTACTAACTAGAGAGGTAATATTTCGCCTCTACGCCTTAAAAGTTAACTCACCACAAATATAGGAAAATTGTTTGGGTGACTTTTACAATTTCGAGGCATGTTTCCCTTAAAAAACACACACTACTCCCTATGCGAAGGAATAATTATGCTCACTAGCCTTTCGATCACTCCGAAGTCTTCCAATTCTGTTCAATCTTTCTTTTGAAGAGGGTTTCTTCATATTCGTTGACACTCAACAGAGGTACTAGTGGCCAAGGATGTCTATGGGAGTGGGCGGTGCCGACCGCAGCTACTTATTTCTCCCTCCGGGCGGTCATGGCCATGTGATGTTCCAATAACCTTTCTCGAGTAGGATGTTGTTTCTCTTTCTCTGACGCGGATTACACTTTTGACTCTTTGATTTTTATGAGTGATTCTTCATGGCATCTCAGTATTTAAGAAGGTATTGAACACATTTGGCAATCATGATTCTGTAATTTAATTTCGTCAACTACTTATTTTGTTCAACGCAAAAAGAGTGACCACCAAAAGTGAATTTAATTTATTTTGAAACATATATCTGTCGTCTGACGCCAAAGCTATCTAGAATAAAATTCTAAATTTGATCATTTGTCACTCATAATATAAATTCAAAATTTCAGTACAGGAAAAGTAGAAATTCATCCGGCATTAAGAGATGGCGCGGCCCATTAAGTCCTCATTTCATTAACAGCTGATCTTTCGAGCGATTTTTTTATTGAAGTATGTTCAGCGCCTCTAAAAGAAATACATAAATCCAAAGAAAAATATTAATACGTTTTCAACACGCATACTTTGCAAAGATATTAAGTGATATTCATCGAACGCAAGTAAAGCTAATGAATACGAACAGACGATGTGGTTCTATGTATAGGCAGGTATTTCAAGGAAAAGGAACTGGGACTTACGTCAGTATTATAAATGAATTTACTTTGTTTTTAGACATTTAATTATGGAATTCCTATTTGTTTCCAACCAGGTACTTCCCATTGGTAGCGAGGGAGTTTACCGCTCCGAGTGGGATCCTTCCACGGGAAGGGCACGCCTCAGCATAGTCGAGGTTTATCCTGAAGACGAGGGAGAGTATTCTTGCATCGCATTCAACGACCTCGGAAAGGCTCACACTTCAGCCTGCCTCCTTGTGGACGGTGAGAAATTTGTTTATCTAAGATGGCTGAAACCCTTTGTCCTCAATTAGGTGACTCTAATATTCGTGTCTTGATGCAAAAGCCATTTTAAAATGATAACTGTTCATTTATTCACTCGATGAAATAAGCGGTTGCCAACATAAATATTATTACAATCGAAGTTACTTCCGCATCAGCTTTTCAACCAAATCTTTCTATCAATGGAATACAGTACTATCACTTCAAAGATTAAAGCTATCAAAATTGAAAATAGATATATACGTAGGTTTACATTTTATATTTAGATTCCTAATTTTTATTTAGAAAGTAGTGCTTAAAAGATCGATACTAATATAAGGGAGAACACATCGGAGAGAATCAACCAATATTTTTTAGTAATGTCTTATTTTATTATCCGCTCAACTTTATGCCTACTTGTATGCCTTTCTTCTTAGTTCCGGAAGAAAAAGAGACCCTCTTAACTCGTCAACTTACGAGACCGCCGGGACTTCTGCTTTCCGCCGCATCAACGCCTCGCTCTACTCCGCGAGCCACACCAAGGGCCACTCCTTCGCGCAGCAAATCACCCTCTATCCCACGTGAGTGTTAATGTCCTTCCTACGCCTCTCTTCTTATTCCCACGCCGCCCAAAACGCCCGTAAATTCGTTCATTTTTATTTTATCGAGATTTCAACGACCCACTGAAATCTCTTGTGACGGCACCTGTTCTCTGAAGCGAAGAAACTTTCTTTAACCGTGCCCAAAATATTTAGTCAATAGTGTATGTCGAAAATGATATACTTTTTAACTTGATGAGTTCGAAAGATACCAGGAACTACTCTAAGTACCTACTAGGAACAGACTACATGATGGAATTGCAATTTACCATCTATTAAAATTTTTGTATATAATTTTTTTAATTTACTAATGATTTTCGAAATCGAAGCCATTTAGCAAAATACTAAATTATATCAATACTACTCAAAAATATCCGATGTTCATGTTTAAATAAAAATTTAAACATATATATATATATATATATATATATTTCAAATTCTTGATACTTGCTTAACTATGAATTATTTGGTAATATATGATTTATCCATCTTAATTCTTATTCATGTAAATGAAAATAAATAATTACAATATTTTCACCGTTATAATCTGATGCGATATTTACTGAACTTTTACCAGAGCATTATGTAAAATGAAACATTTGAAATTTTTCGTTTTTTAAATGGAAACTTTCATTTCAGAGGTCATATTATATTTACAGGTATTGCATTGTCGAGCTACATTGGATAAGTTTTCCTAGACTATATTTTATATAGGTACAGATTTTTCCGATTTTTTATTTCCATTTTGCATCCAAATTAATTAATTTCAAAATTGGGTAATATTAGAAGTTTCGTGGAAATCCTAAACATAGTAATTAAATTATCAAGAGAAACAATTCGTGTTAAAAACCCTGATATAGTCTCATTTTCTCACGATATAGAAGAGAGTTAAATCCAAACTATGAAGGACGCAGAAAGTAGAATAAGGCGTTTTCCTTTTCTTTATAATATGGGAGTAGCCCCTTTTCTTCTCTCGGAATCCATACATTTTTCTCCCCGAGTTACGTTCCAAAGGATCTATTCCTACCTCTTCTTCCTTGAACATTGGTGCATGCGTTGTGATTAGTGTACCTAAACGCGTTTTCTCTGTTTACCCTTGTGAATTAATTTTCAAGTCGATTTCACCTCTTCCGGAAAACTGCGGTCGTTTAACTTGTTTCCCATCGTGAGTTTTCAGTGCGTGCTAACCTTGGATTTTCGGGCTGTCTCGTTCGCTCCTTTCTTCAATCTGGCGTATATTAACAGAATTTTTATCTCAAAGCGATGTTAATACAGGCCGAATACCGTCATAATATTGGTTTTAGAGTATTTATGATGGGAGTCCTTTACAAGCAATTTCGTAATATTACAGCAAGATTTCATATTAAATATAACTCAATTTAATTCTAAATACTTTCGAAGCATTCGACATTTTTAAAGGACTAGGTCTTATTTTGTTTGTGTAAAACTTAAGGTTACATGTTAAACAAGAAGGTTGATATCATTGGTTACATTTCAATAATTCACCTTATCGAGTTTATAAAGTTTTATTCATTCTTTGCAAAAGAAATTTCGCCTTGAAAGAATCATTTCACTTTTAAAGTCAACTGTGTGCGCCACAACAGCATACCAACTTCCACAAACGCATATTAGATTTTATTTTTGTAAACTGAAAGGAAATTAAAATTCTGCTAATTTGACGAAATTATTTTCATAATTCTGTTGATACTATAAAATTTACATTTGAATTAAATCTTTCCTTCATTGTCTTAATTTCCTTCTGTTTCGTTGTTACTGTCCGTTTGTTCTTATTTTCTCTTGAATTATTTCATTGAAGTACTTCCCGTGATGTTTCTTCTCTTTCGCTAACGTCTCTTTCCCTCTTCCTCTCTTTTGTTGTTTTTTGTTCCAGGTGAGACTGGATATTCCCGTTCTGAGAAGCCGCAAGGTACATATGTTACGTTCTATATGTCTTCCCTGCTACAGCTCCCTCTCTACTACACCGTCCTCACCTGCACGAGACAATTTCCCATCTGTCCATGTTACTGTCTCCCCGCATAAATTCTGATTGTTACAGTTAAAAAACTTTCATTTGTCCAATAATAATAAACTGAAGTTGTTACATATTAAATATTTTATGTTTGAGCTAATTGTCAGTTTTATCCCATCGCTATTTGTTCTTTTTGCAGTGTTTACGCTTTTTGTGCTGACTCGTAATAATTTGGTCGATACCATTTTTTTATTGAGAAAGACGTGATTGAGGGAAAATTGCGTTCAATATATTCTTCATTCACTTAGCACACACGTTTTAGTTTAAAAATAACACTGACTTGAACCTAATTAAGGAAGCCTCGAAATAAAATCCCAACTTTTATTATTAAAACAAAATTTCTGTCCATTCCGGTATTATCGTAAATTGATCTAAACACATTCAAACATAATACTGCATGATTTGCACCATTTTCTTCATCACACCTATATTTGCTTATATTTCACGTTTATTTTATAACCAATAGTTAGTAGATAATAAACCATAGCCAAATTACAAGTTTGTTCATAACTCTTCTTTGATAACCCTCGAAATTACAGATTACCTCAGCTCCTACGTCCCCTACGTGCCATCCCGTTTGAGTCTCTTATTTTTTAGTATAGCAATTACGTTACGATTGAATTCCATCAGGTCCCACCGTATATTTCTCCTTGAGTGCTCAAAAAAGTAAACTGGTTTCTTCTTGATGCACTACTGTCGCTGTCGGTCGACCAGAATGAAGACAGTGTATCTTAAAATGGAGTTATCCTGAAAGTTAAATAGAAGCGCGAGAGAGAGCGAAAGTTTGAGAAGGGGCGGGAGAGGTGGCGTTAGAAAGAAGATGGATACGCAAGTCCGACGGTTACACACGTCCCACTTAAAATCTTTTGTGCTTATGTCATTCAGTGTAGGGTACGCTATCAATTACCTTTCATCCTTGCAGATATGGATGCTTTTGTTATTTTCCAAAATATATCTGCTTCACCACACCTCAGATCAACTTCCATTTCATTTCTTTAACAGCTTTCCCATATATCTCTTCCTCCGCTGATTTTTAATCTCGCTCTAATGCTGTCCCTGCGTTATTTAATGGACTTCACCTCGATCTTCAATCAATTTCTTTGATTATGTATTACTACATTCACTTTATGAAACTATTTAGACATTCAGTATTTTTAATCTCTTTTAGTGCTTCAAGTCGTTGTCTGTTTGTCTTATATCGACTCTATTTATTTCGTGTAACCTACGCTCTTTCAGTCGATCATTCTGTCTTTCATATTTACGTTTATCGGATTCTACTAACTTTTTATTAAATTCGCGCCATATCCGCTCGTACCTTATCTCTATCACAGTGTTATTCCATTATGATTTCTTTTGCTTCCTTACATTTCCCTATATGTGTCGTCTGTTTATCAATTCCTCGAATTTCACTTGGGCTCACAAAATGAACGGCATAATATTCCAATCGCTTAATCTTTTTAATTAAATTAACCGCTCTCACTTCGTTATCTCTGACTAGAATGCACTAGCAAAAACCCGGTTTTTATAGGAAGGCGCATTATTTTATCGTATTTTTAAAGTTCTCTTCTCGACGGTTATTTAATGTCGAGGCTGCTTCTAGTGTGCATCTCTCTATAACACGTTTTCCACCTTATTTGAAAACGCTTAAACTTAAGTTTGTGCCGGAAAATCTTTCAAAGTAGCTACTTCTAAAATTAGACTCTTTCGAAACCAATTCCTTCAGGATCCTAGCGAAATATTCGCAAAAGCGCGTAGAAATGTTTCTTATTGACACTTGGTTATTTTCAGTTTTCTATATCTTCATCTTCTTTGTCGAATAATTTTCATATAACGCCATTTTTCAATATGAAAAATGGAGCTAAGTAAAAACCGCTTTCTCATAATTTTTCCTAGCGAGAATTTCGGCCAATGGGATCAATAACTCGAGCAATTTGTGCTGGAATTCTTTTCCCTAAAGTCTTTCATTTCGCCAGTTGTAAAAAAACGCACTTGTTCGCGAGGCCTAATTTAATTAAGGCAATTTCAGGAGCGCCACATATTATTCTTCGCGTTTTTGTTCGTTACAGTTTTTTTATTTCAGTACCGGTCCATGAAGGGGCGAGTTAAGGGCGTATACGGCGAGAAATTGTCTGCCCACATCGTCACGTCATCCAATTAGCTTCCCATTTTCCCTCCCACTCTCTCTTTATTCCTTTCGTTCTCTTTTTTGAGGCCACATGGGATTCCCGCCTCCATCTTTCAAAGTCGCAGTTTCACCCGGCCGTGTCGCGCCGGGAGACTCTTTCCGGTGCTTCATCTCCGACGGCCACCCATAGAGCGACGCTTGGGTGAACCTGCGGGGGGAAAAGTGGTCCTAGTTCACTACCGGGGAGGTACGGGTGGGCGAGCGATGACGGCCACCTCTTTGCCCGTGGCACGGATCGCGGTAGGCGGAAGACTGAATGGAACGAGGAGTGGGCCGTTTAGAGCGGCGAGAAAAGGTCGAGCGGGGTCGCAATAAATCCGCCTGAAATGAAAACAGGCTATCAGTCTTCCACGTGAAAAATACTTACCGGAGATTGCGAGCCATCCGGGTCAACAAACCTTAATCTTCGTCAATTTATCGCCCGCTGCGTCGCTGCGTTCGCTGTGTCATTTGGCGTTTGTTTGTATTATTTCCGTTTTCGCGCCTTTGATGGAAGCCCTCACATTTTTTTGTCTTGGTTATCTCAGATACAAATTAACAATGGCTTTTTTATGTCGGTACATCTGCCGGTCCCTCCTTCGACAATCGAAGCGGCAGGTCTTGGTCGTGCTCTCTCGAGGCACGGAGCCCTTTTGCGCGTTCCTGCGAACAAGCGCTTGAATTAAAAGTACATGGTGGTGGTTCGTCTAGGTATTTAATTATGGATTCTCAAAATTTCACGATTGCAATCAAAAGAAAAGTAAGATATTGGAATTTTACATTGAGTCGAATGAAAATCTATAATTATTCCTTGAAGAAAATCGGTATATAATAATTTGCTTATGTCCCTCTGTCCGGAACGCTCTTTGAACTTGGATAACTCGAAGACTAAACAAGCTTTTGACCTGATTCCTTTTGCAATAGGTTTTATTTAGCAGTGAAATTGAGGGAAAAAAACAATTTGCCGTAAAATTTTCCAAAACATTTTCCGACCGATTTTCGAAATTTCCGTTATTTTTTCCGACCGATTTTAAAAAATTCCGTTATTTTGGAAAATATCGGCTTTTAAACGGGACGTTGCCTTGCTGACCACATAATTGTTAAACTTCGAGAGTCAATTGTTGTCACAACCCGCATAAGTGTAATATATACGCGTGCATAGATTGACTTAAATTATCGTAGGATTTTTTGCGAAAATACGTAATCCTAATGGGACTGGGATTTAGTCTTGATTCTTTTGCTTATCTAAACGACTATATAGATGCAGAGTAAAAGAGAGGGGGATGTGAGGAGGGAGATAGGAAGGGATATAGAATGGAAGGTACATAGAGAGTAAGGGAGGTATAGAATTAGAATAGGATGGTAGGAAAGAGATTAAGGAGACGGAGAAAAAGAGGGAGAGCTATAGATTGGGACAGGAGGGAATGAGAGAGGGGGGAAGTGATACAAAAGAGAGGCAAAGAGGAAGGTAGGGAGAGAGGGACAGCGAGAGGGAGGGAGAGAATATTACTATTTATTTATTATTATCATTTAAAATATCTTACTGATTTTTCATATCGAAATCAAATATATTTGGAATATTTATATCATAATCACGTCATATTTGACGGGTAATTACGCTAGTCCATAATAATTAATTAAATTAAGTACATTAGAGTTGTAACTTTGGTCATTCATTATTATTTCTCCAAAAATGAGACAGCATGTGACTATCCTTCTCTGTTGATATCCATGAAGTTGTTTCATTGTTATTCTATTAATTCTGTATTTAATTATATTTCATTAGAGCCACTGATTTCTTTAAACGATTACTAAGAGGAGAAGACTCCATGCACGCATGTATGCAAGAAGCGATTACGATGCCACTTGAGACTCATTAAATTTCAGTCTCGAAATTTCGTACTGACAATATTTCTTTCATTAGAAAAGTTTATTATGAGGTTAATTTTCTATAAAACAGAATTTGATTAGAGTAAATATCATATTTATCGAAAAAATGCCATATTATATTATTATAAAAATGTCATATCAACCGATGTTGTTGATGAGTAAACCTGTCTAGTAAAGAACACTATACTAACAATGTGATGTTTGGTATGAGAATTGTTAATGACTAAAAGCTCACTTTTGACTTGATGATGATTTGTTATAGCGTGTTCCATTCCTGTTAATTCGCTCATTAATTGCTCTTGAATAACATAGTCAAACGCATCTTTGAAATAAAAACATTCCATTGATCAAGTATTGACTTAAGATTGTAATTTATGAATGTGACAAACTATTTGAGAGAATTTAAGAGATTTTCTAAGTAGCATGTTTTATGATTTAATCGTAATATGCGTCATAAATAGATATACTTGTCCATGGATATAATCGAAGACCGTCTGAGTGATGAATGCTCTTTCTTTTATTCTTCAATATTTATTCAAATCACTTTTATTATTAACCACGCAAAAGTTTTCAATCAATCTAAGACAATAAAAGCCTTTGCAAAATATCTAAATCCTATATATTTTCTATACCTGTCACATTTATAGACGCGACATGCCACCAGTTCTCAATGACGCTTCACTGGCTAGTCCGAGAAGCTCCATATCGGCTGAATAAACTCGAGTGTATCCTTCACTTTGACGATAACCTATCGTTTCGTCAATTTAGCACAGCCGACTCTGCAGCCACCGCCGGATGCTTAGCTCAATAAAATCTCTTTCTCACGCGAACTCCAGTGCGCCGCGGAGAGTCCGAAACTAGGCGCCAAATCGACACCGCCCTAGTCCACCCACGCCACCTCCGCGTGACGGCGCCCAAATTCTACGCAGTCCCGCATAATCGCGTTGCCGAGGAGGGAGAGACGGTGAGGTTCACGTGCGCCATAGCGGGACACCCGCTGCCTTGGACCTCGTGGGACAAGGACGGAGTGCGTATCACTCCCACTGCCAGGATATCGCTCTCGGAGAAGGAGGACCTGAGGCTCCTGACCGTCTCCGAGGTGACGTTGGAGGACGCAGGACTCTACAGGGTGACGTTAGAGAACGAAGTTGGCAGGGTGGAGGCATCTGCCAGGCTGGACGTCATAGGTGAGTCTCCTGTCACCGATTTGTTCTCTCGCTTGGAAATTTTAACCCCTTTAAGAAAAAAGAGGGCGAAATGTGTTTGTTACCAAAGTAACGCTCTTAATTCATCAGGGCCTCCTATAAATGTAATAGTTGTAGTAGTAATGTAATAATGTCATGTAGTAATTTTAGTGGGTTCATTTATGTCTGTTTGGATATTTCTAATTCATAATTTTGCATGGATGGCCAAAGAATTGCGATATAAACCGGAACTAAATTTGAGAAGACATTATAAGATTATGTTTCTGCATTTGGTTCCAGATTTTATCAATTTTCCACATTTAAAAGTACATTTGATATTTATTTCAATGTGTGAGTATTCATTTCAGATAATAGAGAGTACTTTTGCTAAGTACTGTTGCTGCGTTAATGCGTTTAAAAAGCAATGTATACACCTCATATGCAATTAACGCAAAATTATATTCAATTGACTATATCTTTAAGAGCGTAAAAAGATTGACTAAAATGTGTGAAAGAACTTATCACAGCATTTATAAATTGAAACATGTTAATATGGTATAAAAATTAAACAACCTGATAGAAGAAATTGGTGGAATAATATGATACTATGCAGATAGGCATAAGCTGAAATTTGGAAATAATTTTTTCCTGTTTCAAAATTATTCTCAAATTACAGCTTATGCCTATCTGCATGGTATCATATAATACCATCAATTTCTAGCTTTGGCAATCTCACTATTTGAGAGGGAGGGGTTTTCTTCGACGTTCTCTTAGAGGACGTCCGTTTGATCTGGTTGATAATAGCTTGGCTAGCCTGGACCCAACTAGAAAAAACACCCGCTTTCAGAAGCGGGAAAAATTATTTGCTACGGTAGTTTAGTGATAGAATATCCGCCAGGCAAATGGAAGACCCGGGTTCGATTCTCGGTCATAGGAGAATATTTTTCTGTTTCAAAATTAATCCCAAACCTGATAGAAGGTTTATCATTCCATTTTAATAGCCTCAATAACATAAAAAGGAAAAACCTTTAAAACTCAAGTGTGTACTAAGTTTTAAAACACAAAAGTGACACAAATTATTGACAACGTATTACTATTGATTTTATTTCTATTGTTATAATACCGTCCATTAAAAACTTCTAGAAATAAAAATTGCAAAAAATAAGTATTTTACATACAATTTTTAAAATCTGCTTTCACTCGCTTTAACATTATTAAATTTATCATTGATTTATTTCCCCTTTTGTTCTAAATTATTATGTATATAATCTACAAAGAGCAAAATAGCTTCTTTTAGCATATACGTATGTATATAATAAATAATTGTAAATATTCATTCAAAAATGCACTGCCAAAGGGCCGCGATGTTATCACACTGAGAGAAAATTTTGAAAGATTTTTTTATCGAACTCTTATTTTAAAAATTGTTTAATTCGTATACCATAAATTTTTTATAACTAATTGATTGCAATAAGAAAACTAAACGATTCTAATAACATTCTTATTTCTTCGAAAACTCATTTGATATATGAATTGCTCTCTATACTGTTTTTCAGGAATTATATTTTTAACATTTTTATTCCATATATTCATTATTACTGTAATGGTTAGAATTATTTTTCACGCTCGAATAAACAATCATAAACATTTTATAGTAATGACATTGATATACGTTTCTGTGAATCGTGGCTCGTTATTAAAAGGCAGAAATATGCCCTAGAAGTAAAAAATTTCAATGATACACATGGAAAAATAAATCATTCTTATGGTTCAAAATTCTTCTTACTGCCGCCAGAATTGGAAATAGCATCATGCATACAAACCATGCAACATGACACAGAAAAACCTCAAGTCCTCGAGTTATTTAGCGAACATGTTTATCTTCGAATAAGGCGAAATAATAAATGTTTATATATATATATATATATATATATATATAACAGCTTACGGAAAAGGAAAGGTAAAATGGATAAATGGATGTCAACAAGGTGTTGGGATACGATTTCGACGGTTAGTGAAAAATATTTTTTCAGGGTAGAGTAACAATCACTTAGAATTTGCTCGTCTGTTATGGATATCTTGACAAAAGTTACAAGGTCGAAAACCGTAAGCGTAAAGCATGCTTTTTGTGTGTCGCAATTTATTTTTCCCCGACTGTCATGTATTGCTTCTTCTTCGCTTCGTGATCGTCATCTTCTTCTCGGTTTAAAGGGAGCGCCGCGAGGCGTAGCGCCCGCGGAGGCGTTCGTGCATGGAGTGCATCTCCCCGCCGCGCCTACTCCCCCTCCTACTATAGCCGACGACTTGCGCCGACAGCGACGCGAGTCGGAGGCAGAGCGGCCTTCGCTTGTGACATCCGAAGCACTTCACCGTACGGTGGCGCCGGCTGGCTCAGGTGAGTGTTTCGCTTTTTATTGCCTAAGGATGAGAGATTTTTCACAAATGTCTTCAAGAAATAACTCCATTATTTAAAATTTTAATTCGCGTTTTTTTACATTCTCATATTTTAACTAAATATATAATGTTTAGCATTATTCGCTACAGAATTATTGATCTCGTCTCAAATTCAAGTACAAAAATTGAAACAATAATTACTTATCTAAGGTATCTCCAACAGGCATAACAAGGTTACGAAAATGGTTTTTCTTTACCTTGTTATGGCGATTGGAGATATCTTAGAGAAATTACTTGCTTTTCCAGTTTTTGATACATACATGCTTAGCCTTGAATTCAAAATTATTGTTTCTGATTAGTGCTCGTAGCACCAACGTGTAGTTAATGCATGCGTACTCATCATAGCATAGGCTTGTTTTTCCTTTGCCTTTCTTTCATATTTAGACTCTCTTTTGGTGCCACTGACGAGTTATAACGTTCAACCTTATTTAATAACGCTCGAGATAAAATTCGAATTCAACTCTATTCCTTTAGTTGTCATTGCCATAAAAATTTCTTAATGCTAAAATACCCTTAAAATTATGAAGTTTGGGCTTTCTGGTTAACCATTCTATGAAAGACATTTGGATTAGTTCATGTACTAATTTGATAAATACTGTTCTTACCAGCGGTTAGATCAATTTTCCGCGGTATAGTTTCTTCTGAAAAGAAAAGTCTACCGGTCAATTTATCTATAAACCACAAATATCAATCAACCGTAATGTAGCAATATTCTTCCGATGAACTTTGATAAAATAGGCCCAATGTTTTGTAGTTTTATTCGTTAAATGTAATTCTTGTTTTAACAATATACATAAATTTTGAATAAGAACTTGGTCATTTTCTGTAAAAAATATTGTACGCAATATGATATTCCATCAGGTCCTGTCACGATAAACTATGGTCGCTGCTAAAAAATCTCAGCACCATTTTAATATTGTTCATATTTCGCTCTTTTTACTTCTGCGACATCCCGCCATATTTCAGGAACGGCGAGCCAATCACAGAATCAAGCCGCGTGCGAACTTCCCGCCGCGGCCGCACGGCGATGCTCGAGCTAAAGGACGTAACGGTTGAAGACGCCGGAGACTATACGTGTCGCCTCCTGGTGTCAGATGGTAAGACTGAAGAAGGGGAAGAAGCCCCGAGCACAACCGCGAGGCTGACGGTGCTCGAAGCTGAAGACCCCAGCGACGAAGACCGTCGACCACCGATTTTCGTGGAGGAATTGACGAACGCAGTCGCCAGGGAAGGAGAGCCTCTGGAATTGTCAGTCAGATTATCAGGTGGGTGGCAAATTAGCGCAGGGCTTAATATATAGCGGGTAATTTAAATGGGTTTTAATATAATCCAATTATAATGCCTAAATAAAAAAATCAAAGGGATTATATCAGGTGTCCCCAAACTACGGCTCGCCAAAGGGGCGGAAATTTTATTAAACATCATAAAATCAGTGTTTCCAATTTAAAAACAGGCGCATTGTTAGTATTAGAATTTTTTCTTACATTTATTCGCGTTTACTTATATATGCATGTATGCTTAGGTAATTATAGAATAAAATATTTTAAATTTTGAAACGGTTTTTTTCGATCCTTGCCGCCTAGCACTTTCAATATTCCAATGTGGCACTTCTCTCAAAAAGTTTGGGGACCCCTGGATTATATGAATGATTCCGGATGAAAAATACTCGCTTATCAAATGAACAATAAAAGTAAATGCATAAATTAAGTAGTTCAAACTATTTAAAACATATTTCAGAGGTCTAATAAAATAACCTTACGCTGTCTCGCTACTTCTACTCAATGTGTAAAAATGAGCGAAGTAGTGTCTATAAATAGTTATATTTTAAACAATTTCGCTATTTCCATTTTTCTCGGCACTCTCATTTTACTTCCAATTTCTTCCATTGTTCTTTTCTAACCTTAAGAGGGAGCTTGAAAATTCCCTCCACCCGTAATCACCATAAATATTTAATTTGCCGAACGTGGATTTACTGATTTCAAAATGTTATTAAATAAATTCTATGCCAAAATTCTTAATATATAAATTAAATCGTTTTTGCTCTATGAAATAACAACGCTCGCTTAATAATAGGTCATATCATTGACTGGCTTTTTATTTTGTGATTCCCACATTCGGTTCTATTAATTCTTTACGTATTAAGGAAAAGGCCCGTCTCGCTATAAACAATAATAATTTTGTAAGTATTAAGTTAAACATTTTTCCAGAAAAGTTTCACGTTTAAAAATTGCTGATATGTTCATTTTAATTATACTTAAGGTGTTTCACTATCGTGTTTAACCTAATATCCTAAGAAAATATGCAACTCCGTAGTCTTATATCGCTCATTACGAATGTAAGTTGGGTTGCAGTTTCTTTTTAATTGGATTTTTAACTACACTGCATAATGTCTTAACTGTCTTTCAAAATAAATGTTACACATTTATTTTGCGAACTTAAGGAATCAGGTCTCTGTAATATAATATGAACACTTAATACAATGAATATTCCTAAACTTAAAAAAATTGTTAGAGCAACCGACATTCATGCCGTCGCCAGTTGATAGAATCTTCATAAAGCTGCACTTCCACTCAGGGAAGCCAAAGGTCATTTGAATTCAAAGCCTTTTAAAAGTAATAGAACGGGTGTCGATGCTTTGTTTTTTATGTTTCGCACAGGCACCGGCCCAATTGACGTTATTTGGAGCAAAGAGGGACGGGAACTTCCTGACTGCGCCGACTTTCGGTGCGTCGACTTGGGCGAGGGTCGATTCGTCCTTCGGCTCGCCGACGTCTTCTACCCGCAAGACGCGGGTGATTTCAGCTGCACCGCAATCAACGCCTTCGGGACGGCCACCTCAAATGCCTCCCTCACCGTCCTCCCCGGTAAGAAACGCGATGACAAGGAGAAAGAGTGAGAGAAAGGTGTGTGGACGGGTACACAAGAGGGATTTTGTATTGAGGTTTGTAGGGAAGGGGATGCCTCGGGTAGCGCAATAGCGAAGTACTCCCGCTTGTCGATAGGAGTTTGCCAATCGAACGAGACAGTTGCGGTCAACTTGGAGACGTGAAGGTTAAATAGAATCATTGTTGTTCTGAACGCCTTGACAGACATGTTCCCGTGAAATTCGCGTGTGGTCTTTGAATTTTCTGCACGCTTGTCTTTCGATTATTTGTGATTGTCGCTGCTTTCAAAGCGCCTTCAAATACGTAATTCTGTCTTGTTTTCTCATCTTTTTATTGTTTATTTCCCATATCGTGGACCGATCGAATCAGCGAATGTAATTGGTTGAATAAAAACGTAAATACAGTTACATTAATTCATAGTCATGCTTATGAATTAAATGTCCATGTCTTCAACTAATTCAGCTTTTATGTTATGGTATTGTTATAGGGCTAACGAATTTTTAGCATTCGAAATTATTTAAGATCTATAAATAATTCAGAAAGGTGTTCTTTTCCTTGCATTTTCCATACATCTACATCTACATGATACCCTGCAAGTCACCATTTTGGTGGATACCATTTAATTATATAAGTATTTACCGAGTTTTTAATTATACAATAGTGAAAAACTTATATAAATTTTCTTACAAATTCATTTCTATCGTATCGTTTATTAATAAAATTCATGTAAAAATATAGTCGACTTATTTATCCAGTTGCTTTTTATTTGTCTAAAAACTTGGTGATTAAATTAATGTTATTCTTACGTGATAAAACGAAAGTGAAAATTTGTGAAAAAGCCTCAATATATCTAATATTGCTTACACGATTTGTACATAACTTGACCAACCATCGAAAACCTCAACCAAGTTTGACGCAGCCTTGATGTTTTATGAGGTGGAGCGATTAATGATACCCTTATTGAAATAGGAATACCTGTATTTATTGGAATGAGTAGCAGCATAAGGAAATATTGTTGTTTTCTTCTCTCAGAATGTGATGTCACAGAATGCAGCGCCACCGAGGTAGACGCCTCCAACACCGCTGAAGTGGATGGGCGATTGTCTTCCGGCGCGGAGCGAACGTCGCTAATAGATAATGCCGCTCATCAGTCTTCGTCACCCTCTTCTTCCCCCATATCCGTTCTCACACCATCTCGTTGCACCGTAAGTGTCATGATATATTGTGTCGTGGTGACAAAAATGATATTTTGGAGCTATTTTATGCATAACATCCGACTTATCATAAAATGCGTTGGTGATAACGAGTCACGAAATAAATAGAACGTAAACGCGCATGCCGCACGGTGAAAATAGTTATAAATTCTCCAGAGAAAGCGCGAGATATGTCGCAGAAGCAAAATTAATTTCACTATCAAGGTAAACTCAATTCCTCCGCGGAATATTTTTTCTCCTCCGGTGAATGAACTTAAAGGGGTGGTTTAATTCTACATAAAATATCTATGCGACTTCTTAACTATATTATGTGTGTGTATATAAAATCTTAAATTCCTGGGCTGGCCAATGAAGTCTTCTCGATTTAGTTTCATAATTTCTATTTAGTTGTGCCTGATATAAAAAGTTAAAATTTCCATTCTTTGTCTTCTATATACAACACTAAGAATAATTTTGAAGAACAATAGGGAACAGAAATAAAGTGCCTTAGTTCAGTGTATGATATTTTTAAGATAATACTACCGGATAGAATAGAATCCCATGTCACTGTCCGAGGATTGTTTCAAATCTTTAAATTTGCATTTTTCGAAGCTACTGTGCATTATGTAAAATGTCTGGATAATATTGGAAGAATTATACTTTGCAGCATAGTATCAGCTTAAACATCTGCATCGAAGAAATAGTAGAGTGCTTTGGGACTCTTACGTTAATTTTTATACTTAAATATTTTCGGTCTGTTATCCTATAAAGCATTATTTACAGCGTGAATTACAAAAAGTTATAGAGGGAAAAATCAGCTTCATGAAGCTTAAAGTCAGGAGCAAAGCTCCATTTGGATTCCAAGGACTGTACTCCGAAAACTACTTGAATGATTCGCTAAAAAATTGTCGAGCTCGTATTATGGTTAAAATAAATTCCAGAATAAGCACTTTTGCATCACAAACTAAAAAATTTAGTACTTGTCTTAGGTGTCTTCAATAGCCATAACAAGGTTATAAAAAACAAATGCGCATTTCGGCTACAAAGTACCCTCTAAAGTTCTTTTTTAGAATCTATACTTTCAGTGAATCGCCACTGAAGATGGCTGCTATGTTGCCGCAATGCTCATTTTGTTTTTATAACCTTATTGTAGCTAAGTCAGTACTTAATTTTTCATTTTTTATACGCAAGTGCTTATTCTGAAATTTACTCAGAATGAATTTACAACTCAAGCAAATCTGTCAAGTCTATTGACAAGGTCCAAGCTACATCACTGCTCCTGTGACTCGCATAACACGATGTATCCAAGTGAAAGATATGCTGCATGAAATGTAACTCAATTTTTCAAAATTGAATAACAAATTTTAAGTAAATTTAAATATCTGAAATAAAATTCCTGTTGGCCCGCTAGAGCTCGAGTGATGTCCTCAACCCTGCAAACTACTGATCAAGAAATAACTTCTTAAAACACTCGAATTCATTCATACGTAATATAACCTCATTACGTAAATATATTTCGTTTTGTATATTAATTCCTAGTTAGTTTAATTATCATATTTAAAACTAAATTGGTATTTATTATTTAGATGTGGGGTTCATGGTGTTATTGAACGGACCACGTTAATGGTTAAACACTAAATTGAAAGATAGAAGCTATTGCGATGTTAGTGATTATGTGACAGCGGTACAAAAGGTTTCATAGTTAATAACCGGTAATAGACCCCACCAAGGAATATTATGTTAATCCATCTTTTCCGGCGGATGGTCTGTTAATTCGAAAGGGTTGAGAATGTCTTATTAAGATGTAATTGTATATACGTATGAACTGTGTGCAGCAATGCGTTTTTTAACATTTGATATATCTTCATAGCTCCTGGATCCCAATAAATGCTTAAATTTTTTTGCACTTTTAAAATTATATTTTGCTAAGACCAACTTATTCTAAAAACTCCGCTTTTAATAAATATACTTTTTAAGAGGCTGTGAAGCACTCTCATACTCTGAGAAATTCAAAAGATTCTAATATTAATAAAGTTGTGATGTAATTTAAGGAGGAAGAAAAGAGTGTACGCAGTAGCACCGCATCCCTGACTCCAGAGAAAGAAAGCAGACGGTCGAGGAGTCTGAAGGTGACCATCGCCCCCGGGCAAGGGGGCGAGTCAGACGAAGAAGAGAAGGAAGTCGTCAAGAAAGCAGAATCGGCGGCTCGGCTGACTAATGGCCCTTCGGACACCGTGGCTCTCCTAGGGGAGAAAACTCGACTCTGCGCTTATTTCACGGGAAATCCACCTCCGACGGTCCGGTGGCTCAAAGGAGTAAGTAAATATGCATCCAATTATTGCACGCGGATGAAAATTAAAGGTTCGCGGAAGTTGTGTGACGTCAGGAGCGCCGAAATTCGGATGACTCACGTCCACTTCCCAAAAGAGCGTTAATTAACTTGGCGGAAAAGGCACGGATGAAGCGAGACTGGTGAAAGTAGTAAAACAAATCGTTCGAGACTCGTGAGGGAATTTCTGAAACGGTTACGCTTTTCAGTGAAATCCCGAATAGCATCTGCTTTTGTCTGCAGAGAATGGGTTCGGTGTGATGTAATCAAACGTTTCGCAAGTCCCAAACAGCTGCCTCGAATGACAAGTTGTTTACGATTTCCGCATTATTTCGAGTTTCCACGCGTTGTGTGTAACGGAAGCTATTCGTTATCTGCTGGATAATGTTTGTTATTCGATTGTCTTTCCCATTAATCCCAAGCCATCCGGAGCTTCTTTTTTTAGAAGTGACCAGCAGCACCAGTTTTGTGGAAGCGCATGAATTCGCTCAGACGAAGTTTTTCGTTTCATAGGGGCACGATAGGAGTTTTTTAATTCATTTGTTACCCTGCCTTAATTCAACGACTGACAGAATATCTTGAAAAAGTTTGTCAAAAATCTAGTTCTTTTGCTCAGCAGAATGTGACAATGACTTTCAAATTCAGATCTAACTGAAAATAATATTTGGATAAAATCGAGTTTTCGCATTAACCGGCCTCGCTAAAACCGTGTTATTATACTTTTGTAAACAAATTTCGCAACACTTTTAGCATTTTTCATGTACCGCGATCATAATGGTGGGAGGATTAAGCAGTAGCATCTCCGAGAAGATTTCGACACACCAACTTGCCAAGTCATTCGACTTCTTTAGTGATAAGCTTATTATTCCATGGCAGTGATTTATAACTTCCTCTTTCATGCATCAAGGTACAAGAAAAAATGGCCAACCTTGAGAATTTTCCTCACCTTCCTCTACCTTGGTTTCTCTAAGCATATTTTTCGCAAATAATTTAAAATGCGAGTTTTTTCATTACGTCGTAACGCCTTAACATAATACTGTATGGATACCATTTAATTGATTTTTATGCTAAAGTGGGAATATATAAATGGAATAATTTCACTATTATTTTGTCTATATGTGAACATAGTACATATAGCATACCCAATTTTAGTGGATTTCCCTTTTACACGCGCAAAGGAATAATTACCTCTAAAGCTTACGAAATTCTGTTGATAAGAAGTATTGTTGCGTGAGTTCGTTTACTTGCGATTAGACGAGTTGACTTAGTCGTTATCGCAGAAGAACCGAAACAGGTCGTGAATTACTCCACGCTTCAGAAAATAGATTTATTTTTTAGCCTGGGACGCATCATTCGGTGAATTTAAAGCGGTTTCGACGGAGGGAAGTCGGTTGCCAAATGTAATATCTTTCGCCGTCGCTACTTGGATTTGTACCTCATCTTGACGCAACTGAGATGTAGTGCCTCTGAAAGATGGCCAAGAATGCGACTAAGGATCTAAAACAAACATATCTGAGAAACTGTAAGAGGTTTTGCGAAGAAGTACCTTTCTAATATACTTGAAATTTTCTTTTGCTACACTCAATGGAGCGGTTCACAAGATTCTATTATTAAATATTTTTATAATCTTTATATTGTGATAAACTTGCACAAATAAGTTCAGTAAGGCCCGATCTATCCTCCTTTTTTATAGAACTTCGACTAGATATGTTAAAAGATTCAGTTTTTTCTTCCATGAATTTAAGGTAATTTTTCTGTTCACACTTCCAAGTCTTACCATAAAGGTATAAGATATTTACTTCTCATCACTTTAGAGAAATTAGTACTCACTCGCTATATGAACAGTTTTCTCTATTTTGATCTCAAAAAGAGAAGAGTTGGGCATTTATACATTTATTTATACATGCCATTGAGTTCAAATATTTTGCACGCTTAAGATTCTCCATCCCACTTGATTCGTTGATGCAGACTTTTCACGTCTGAAAAAGTAGAAATTTTATTACTACAAGATGTGATCATGAACGCAACTTTTTTGATTTCATTATAAAGTCATATGACTGCTTTTCTGTCATCGCAATATTTTTATGCATTAGGATATTCACAATCTACATTATTATTCTTGATCGGTTATTATTTGTAGATGTAACGGTAAATTGCAAAAAATTGGAACAAGTAAGTAGTTTCAAATATCTTGACAGTATTTTAGCGCAAGATGGATGTAGTACACAGGACATCAGAAGTAGGATTGCAATGGCAAAAGCAGCATTTAACAAGAAGAAGGAGCTTCTCACAAGCAAGAAAATTAATTTAGAAACAAGAAAGAAATCTGCGAAATGCTACATACTCTCTATGGCGCAGAGACGTGGACAGTAAGGAGAAAGGAGGAAAAATATTTATCAAGTATTGAGATGTAGGTATGGACGAGGATGATGGAAGTGAAATGGACATAGAGGAAGAGAAACGAAGAAGTATTAGAAATGGTTGGAGAAGAAAGGACGCTAATAAAAACAATTAGGAAAAGAAAATCAAATTGGATAGGGCACATATTGAGAAGACAATGATTACAAAGGACGATCTTAGAGGGCAAAATTAGCGAAAGAAGAGGAAGAGAGAGAAAAAGAATAGGAATATTAGAGAATTTAAAGCAGTAATATAGTACTTACAACGGTATAAAAGAGGCGTCCGGGGAGAGAGAAATGGAGGCAGCGATTCAGCTGAAACCTGTCTTCGGACAACAGCATGATGATGATGATTATTTGTGGAAGAATTCTGTCAAATTTTTAATTTAGAAGGAGTAATTTTAAATTTTTTATCCATATAAATACCTATTACTGATGTCATACAATGGATAAACTTTCATTGTTTATTCCAAAAAGTAGTTTTCAGTTTAAATAAAAAATTACCATAATCCCAAACATTTGTTTTCATATAACAGAAAAATCATTGGAATTTGTATTGTTATTGCTTATATTTGTCCACTCAATCCTTTTTTTTCTGAGATTTTTTCGAATAAAACATCGAAGAGTCGTTTAATATCATAAAGCTATCACGCCACGTGCTAGCGATGAATATTTTGGCTTAGGTATAAAATTCGACGCGTTAACCGCGGACGGATTGGACATATAACTTATATCCTGCCCATTCTTGGCAAAGTTATTCGAGCGCTTCTCATTGGCAACCAGACAATATTCGGAGAGCGTGGAAGAGGTTGACGTAACACGGCTGTTATTTTGGAGTGGAAGGGGAAAGGGCGCAAGGAGATAAGAAAAGGGAATTGTCGTCGCCGCTTTTTGTAATTAATTACTCAAGGTGTTGCGCTATTGCGACGCGAATTGCATTTGTAGAAAAATGAACTTCGAACCGAGTATCAAGGCAAATGATTTCTCGTTTAGATTTTTCGAATCGTTTCGAAACCCACTCGAAATCGATGCGCAATAAGGGACGAACATGATGAAAATTTCACAAATTTCCGGCTTAAAAAATTTGCCCCGTTAAATAAAATATCCTTATTCCTTCTTGAATTCGGAGAGTATTTTAAATGATGTGTAATTTTGGAATGATTCATTTTCATTTTTAGGAACGTTTTTATCATAAAGAAAAAGATAACTACTGCATTTTGTACGTTCATCTGCCTGTCTTTACCCATACATCAAGGGATATCGAAAGATGTTGATAAAATTTGGCTTTTAGAAATCATACCAAGATAAAAGACAAATTACATACTTGGTTCAGATTAACCAATTGGAAATGTCAATTGAACGTTTTGCTTGAACTCGTTTAATATTAATCCGTGAAAATAATTAGTTTTATATGTAGTTGTAAAGCAAAACAAAATTAACATTTATTGGAGATTTTTTGTTGCATGCTTAGTTTATGAGACTCGCTAGAAAAAGTTTCCTTTTGCATTTGTATCATGATGTGGAAAGGAAGGCTAAACTACATTATTATTATTCCCTAGAATCGGTTGTATGGTTAGACATAATGAGTTGAATATGTAATCACGAACCTATCTGTATACAGAGCACTAATAATAATAAAAACCTTTATAGTATTTGCGGACCCATTGTAACGATCCATATTTGAGAATGGCATATCTGGGTGTAATTACACTGCGAATTTTCAATTATATTAAAAAACTATGTTAACAAGATGGAAAGTATACTCCATAAATGGAATACACAGAGATTTCAAAGGCGTTGTTTGTGGGAAATACGCATGAAATGGTATCGAAAGATTGGGCGATTCTCGAATTTTTATCTCCGAAACTATAACTCGTAATTATGTGCGGACGTTTTTGTCGCAAATGAATAAATCCGAATAAATGCTTTAGTCTATACCTCACAGGTCATATAAGAGCATGGGAGAGAAAAATAAGAATTTTTAATTGTTGTTCGCCGATAGAACCGTCTTAGCGTAAACAAAATATGCGACTGGTGGAATAAAGCGATCCGAAGATCCTATGCACACAGGCATAAGCTGTAAAGTTGGGGATAATTTTGAAACGAGAAAAAAGTCTGCTATGACATCCGCGTTCAGAAACGAGAAAAATGATCTGCTACGATAGTTCAATGGTAGAATATCCGCCCGGCAAGTGGAAAGACCCGGGTTCGATTCCCGGTCATAGCAGACTTTTTTTTCTCGTTTCAAAATTATTCCCAAAATATGCGATGTTTTGCTCGGAATTTTCTCCGAAACTGTAACTCTTAATTACGTGGTCTTGCGGACTTTATTGTGTTAAATGAAGTCCTCTATCCGAATAACTTTTTAATCTGTACCTTACAGATCATATAAGATAGAAATATATGGTATTTAATTGTTACTTGACGGATGCCATTTAACGAGATTCGAGAATAAGTTTATCCAAGTAATTATGTAAAGTGGAAGTTCTAATCGACGGATGCAGTTCAAAATCAAAGTTGGGCGATAAATTTTAATAATGATCACTCATACTTAATTTAATTAAAATCCATCCAGCTATTTAGGAGATGAAAGTTACGACGGACGGACGAGACCTGCCCATCTCCTACTACTGCTTCGCTGGTAAAGAACGCCTAAAAAGGCATACTCGAGTCATTACTCAACCAGAATTCTCATATTGCCGATAATTAAATTTGAAATTTTAAATCCTTAATTTTATGATAGAACTTAAGTAAACTAGTTATTAAGTAATATTGTTTAATGTGATATAATATGTGCCGAAATTGAATCACGTCGCTTTATCAGAGCTGCCACCTTACCGGAAACAAAAAACGGAATTTAATTTTCTTAATCTCCTTAAAGAAACGCGCATAACCTTTTCTATCCTTATTGCAGGCAATAATACGGTGTATGATATCAACCTATATATGGAAGTTTACGTTGTAAGTAAAACAAACATTTTACAGTCATACGAACTTTTAATTTGCTTTGAACAGCTTATTTAAAACTGCGTCATATTAATATCAATTATGCCAAGTAGATTTTATTTATCTAAGATGAATAGGATCAGTGGCGCAGCAAGGTGAAGCTGGGCCCTGGTTCGAGAATCCTCTCTAATCCAATATATATTGGTAATCTTATTTTTTATGGGGAATAATTTTAATTATATTAATTTATTAATATTTCGGTGTTTCATAAATAAAATATATTACAATTTTTCACAATTTTATGCTTTTAATTGTAAATAATATTATTTCAGAGAACAAATATTCCAGAAATCAGGTGGCACGATTATGCCGCTGTAAATAACAATTTTTATACTGCAAGAAAAATAATCTGTAGCCCACATGTAAATAGCATCTATCACATAACACATTATTAACTTGCTACCTAGCAAAATTCTTCTTGCTAGATTTACTTTCCGCAAAATTGGTTGCAATTGCAGAAGGCTCAAATTTAATAGCACGGTCTCGTTCAATTAGAAATCATTGTGAGTCCAGTGAGGCGCTTCTACTCCATTGAGCAACTTAAATAATTTTTTATCAATTTCAACTTAGAAAATGAGCGTTCTGATGTAACCACAGGAACAGGGAGCGTAAGAAATAGTAAACAGGCTGTGCATGTGTCTGAAAATGTTGAAGCTAATGCATAGTTTTCTACAATTAACATAAATGCTAAATCATATACAGAATCAAATTGGCTAATTTGCGTTTTAAAGCTGGATCTGAAAGATGCAATTTGAGGGCCTAAATCTAGTGTCAGATCATCAGGGTAGGCTTCTGCTAAATTACTTGTAGCTTCAAACAGTTCATCATCGGTGTATAAGAGCATTTGTTAGGGCAGCAAACATCTAAACAGATTTACAACACTGTGAAATCCTAGAAAACGTTCATTTAGTTGAATAGGAATTATGTCAAGCGATTTATAGAAAACATTGATTTCAAATAGTAATTTTACAGGCTCATTCAATCTGCTGTCGTTTGCAAACTCGTCAAAATGTGTTACGCTTCGCGAGGCTTTCTTTTTCTGAAACTCGGATTTGATGCCCCAACTGTAGCAGTTTTTACCACAGATTTAAAATCATTCCAATATAATTTTAAGTCATCTTACGCATCTTTTGGCGTCCCATTTTTCAAATCGGAGAAGTTTCGAGACGGTATTAATTGTTGTGAGAATTTTGCTTTGCATTACAATAATTATCACAACTTGAAAACATGCCTTTTACAGAGGGTTGTTGCTTCAGCCTTTTCTTCAGATTTGGCTGTTTTTAAAATAATCATGTTTAAACTTTCAAAACATCTGTAAACCTGAACCTTAGTGCAATAGCGCATCGTTTCTGTTGGACCACCTCTTGTGCCTCTTAAGTGTGGCGCTGATTGTTCTTTCTGCAGAGAGCAGTTTCCACCTCTCAGTACTATTCCCAAAGAACGCGTACACTCTCTCAAGCAGACTAAAAATTACAGAATTGTGGAATCGATTCTATGCAATCATTTAATACAAGATTAAGGTTGTGCGATGCACAGTGTACGTATACAGCACGAGGTTGTATAGAGAAGAAACATTGCTGTTAGATTGTTTAGTAGAGAAAACTGAAGAATTAATAAAAGCTGTAATTTTTTTATTTTTTGCATTACTGACGTACAACTGCTTTTTCTTTCGCTTAGCTGCTCCACGTTTATGTCTGTACATTAAAAGTATATGATTATTCAATTTTTAAGTTACAAATTCGAATAAATTTTCACAGTCGTGTTATTGTTTGTGTAAAGCAGATTATTGATTCTCTCAAGGACAATCTATAATTCGATTATGAAAAACATTAATTTTAAGCTAAAACCAGTGGCGTGGCGGAAAATGTGGGAGCCCCCAGCCAAAACAAATTGAAGTCCCGGGAAAAAATTTAAGGGCCTCAGGAAAATAAATATGGGCCCGCTTTGGCCATGGGCCCTCAAGCAATCAATAAAAAAACTAGTTCCCAAGTGAGTTAAATTATAAAAAATTGACGCGAGAATTTAATGCAGATTTCATGTGACTCCTTTATACTGTAATTAGCAAATAATAACCACATGAATTATAGTAAATGTGTGTTTGTCTGTTAACTCTGTAACTTCAAAATCAAGAGACCTAGAGAGCTGAAATTGGGCATGCATACTTAGGAAAACCTGAGGGTGTGCACCTCGGGAGTATTTTTTTACTCTTTCATTTAATAGGTCGTTTTTACCCCATCTTTCCCCCATAAGAAAAGCATGGGAAAGTAAGTTCAATCGGTGCAGGGCTTTATAAAATTGCATTTTAAAATTTTTTTAAATTGAGATACGAACTCGGGACTTTTCTTATTTTTGAATTCAGAATTCTAATACGTAATTATTAACTTTTATCGTGGAAAAAAGAGGATATTTTACGGTTTTCAACCATGGAAAATGTTAATTGCCATGGTTGCGAGCTTAATGCTTTTCAATGGGAACAGGTTAACGAAATGTTACGATCGCGTCTAATTTATGTTGTTAAAGGGAATCAATGACGTCATAATGAATTATTTATTGTGTTCGATTTGTATTTTATTGTAATTGACATTCGAATGAGTAATTCTCCGACTGTAATTTCCTAGCAAAAAAAAAAACAAATTAAATTTGTAATATTAATAGAATGTTTGCATTGTTGTTACACTGTTTATAGAAACATGACATTATCGTAATTTTAAATGATGCGCATATTCTGTCCTTTAAGCACAGCTGCAAAAGAGTTTTCGTATTTCACTGTTTTATTAATTCGTATTTAGTTTCAAGGACTAAAATTGAATATATATAGTTGTCTGTTTTTACAGTTTGGTTGGTTGGCTCGTATTCACATAAGTAAGAGTGTTTCTTTGACATAACAACAGGAAAAACTTATACAGGTAAAGTTGTACATCTTGATTTGATTTTATTTTGCACGAGAAACGTAGTATATCCTGAAGCTCTATACTAATAAACATTACAGATGTTTTAAAAAATAATTGCTGTAAGCACAATAAAATAAATTAATATTCATGTAATTTTAATTGGGTCATTTTTACACTGCTCTGGGTCCCGGGCAACGGCGGGTAACCTATCGCTAGTAATATATAGAAATGTCTTGCTTTTTGAATTCAGAGCGATGTGCTGTTTCCTAATCATGGGCGGAGAAGATATTTTCAATTCCGCAAACCAAAAGTAAGAGTTCTTCTAGATCACACGAAATAAGTACAGAGACTAAAGACAAAACGATGCTGATTTGACAACAGGCCGAAAGAAAGTGATCAGCTCTGCACGGCTACTATGCAGTTAAACTGACGGGAAGTAAGCACAATTCACATTGTAGAAAGAATAAGAAGTATAAAAGAAGCATCTCGAGAAAATTTAACGCGGATTGTGTGACACCCCTCTTCACTGAAATTAGCTAATGCTTTTATATGAAAATGTCTTACCTTTGAATTCAAATAGCTGCGCCGTTTCCTATTCATGGTCGGAGGAGATATTTTAATTTTGCAAACCAAAAGCAAGAGTTCTTCTAGATCACACTAAATAAGCACAGGGACGAAAGACAACGATGCTGCTTCGACAACAGGCCGAAAGAAAGTGAGGTTTAGGAGGAATGAACTCTGGGAGCAGGACGGGTCGGACCTTAAGATGTAAAGAGAAGCGAATTGCAAAAATCACCGAAAAAAGACACAAGGCAGCGTGATACGCGTGCACTCTAGAAACCACTTCTTTTCGGATATATGGGTCCTTCAAGCGCATATTGTGGGTATTTAGACCTTTGCTTGCCCGTTTGGGGACGATATGCTATATTCAAGCCGAGAGAACGTGGCCTCCCGTTACACCCGACTTAGACAGAGGGGCCGTTCCCCTTCCCTCTCCCACTGCCAGGCATAAAACTTACCGCCTGAGCTTTCAATTAAGATTATTGTGCGACTCGAAGACTTGTCGCACGGGCCCTTGGGTTCCCCCGCGTTCCGGACCCTGGTTCGACCGAACCATCGGGACCATGGTCCCTACGCCACTGAATAGGATTCATGATTTATGGATGAAGAATTACTTTCTCTGTTTATGGTATGAGTAACAAAAAGAAACCTTTTAATGAGCCCAGTATCAGTAAGTAGAATGCGTCTTTTTCAGTCTTTCTTCATCACCTATTGGATCGAATCCATCCATCCATCCATCCATCGAATGCCATTGATGTCAATCGTCTTTTTTCTGTGTACTATATTTTACTCTTTGCTAGTTTCTGCTACTTCAGTGGTTTTCAAACCTTGGGGCGCGCCTCCCTTGGAGGGCGTGATGGGTAGGTCGGTACTTCTCATATATTTACTGTCCGTTTAACCATCCTAATCTTGAGACCCACAATATGCAGCAGCCGAATTCTAGCCCTCAATTGGCCAGGACGTATCGTTTGCGTGCATGTTTTTTCTTAAGATGATTTTATTAATAGTAATTGTATATCCAGTAAGCAGCGCTGTAACCAGCTATTTTAGCACCCGGGGCAAACTACCAAATATGCGACCCCTCCATAAAAAGTTCTTTAATACCTATATGGATTTAGGACGGACAATTAATAAATATAAATAAACTATAAATGATATAATTTCTTACTATAAATGTACATAATTATAAATATAATTACATACAATTACACTCATACCTAATTTAAATACAGAAAGTATAAATATTTTCATATTAAGGAGTTATTCTATGTTATTTTAATGCATCAAACTCATCAATAGCATCATCGAAATTTATAGTTTCTGATATGCTTAATGTCTGGAACAAGTATAGTAGTGAAATCTCCCCTATCCTTGTGACTTGCACAACTTGCCCTTAACAATATTTGCATCAAACTCATCAATAGCATCATCGAAATTTATAGTTTCTGATATGCTTAATGTCTGGAACAAGTATAGTAGTGAAATCTCCCCTATCCTTGTGACTTGCACAACTTGCCCTTAACAATATTTGCGCCCCTTCTTTAGTTACGCCTGAGGCAGATGCCCTGCCCTAGTTACAGCGCCGCCAGTACGTATTGTTTATTAATTGAACATAAGGATAGAGGGGGGCGCGAAGTTAGTTTTCTTAGGTAAGGGGGGGTGCAGCTTTGTAATTTTTGGAAACCGCTGTGCTACTTCGGTCATATGTATTGCATTAAGTATCCTCTACCGCGCATATTTTCAATCGCATCTCGCCTATTCCTGCACATGTTTCTCACAATTTCTCTGTTATTTTTAGAGCGCGTTCACTTTTCCTGTCGCCGCCATTTTAGCCAGAAACGAATTTTATAACCTTTGGTTTCATAAGTCTTCCAACGGATTCACCTGTACATGAAGAGTAAACGCCACAGCGCGGTCTTTCGTACGTAAACTGTCATTTGCCCTTGAAATATATCTTTCCAGCGTTTCCGGTGATAACGAAAAGTTTCGTTTCCTAATTTTTTTACTGGAGATAACAAAAGCTTTAACTCGTGCAAAAACGATAGTTTCCTCTTGAGGATCCCCCTGTAAGTGCTGTAGGTAATCAAAACAATGAATTCTTGGAAATTTACAATCCTAAATGCTATTATTAAATATCCACAAGATTTTGTGATTATTAATTAGCGAAATGACTGTCATCCCTTGGGAAATGTGTTTCGCGTTTTCAACTTTTAATCGATCCAGCATCGATAAAGATTGGTCATCTGACAATTTTTCTGTTTCCGACAGGGACGTGAGTTGGGCATCGGAAATGACGACCGTGTGAGAGTCGAGACGACCACCGGATTATCCTGCCTCTACCTCTCCGCCATAACCGCCGACGACAGCGGAAAGTACGTCGTCGCAGTCGAAAACAGCCTCGGATCCGACTGCCACTTCGCGTCACTTGCTGTGCAAGGTAAGGTGAACTTTGTGAACACATTGATTGTGTAAGCGCTGTGAACATGCAAAGGTATTTTTAATGTCTGCCTATACCGTTCTTTCATTGTTAAATGTTGCGTATAACTTCAAGACAGTGACATTGTCATTATTAAAACGAACATCAAATATAATATTTTTATTTTGGAAAACAAAAATCGTGTACTTTGAGTTAACATTTAAGGCATTTTGCGAATGCGAATATACCAAATATTTAAGTATTAATGTTGAGCACAAGTCTTCTATATAATAAAATGCTTACTTTGGAAATCCGTCACACTGCAATATAAGTGTAGCATATTAATCATTTGCATTTTAAAATGACCTATGATCGTCGTAGGAGTTCGGGACTTGAAATAAAGAACGCCCAAAAGAACGAAATTTCATTTTCTTGCGGTAGATTATTGAATACCAGCCGAATAGGATAAAAAATATCAGTTTGACTATTTTCACGTGAAAATCCTTTGTTGCCAAGGTGATTTGAATTGTTGCCGGTTTCATCTATAGGGCCCCGCACACACAACGATCTGTCGACGCGACCTGTTGTCAAACCCGTTTGTCAACCGCGCGTACTTCACACACGCGACTACCTGTTTGTCGACAAGTTTTACAGACTTTATTAGCGGGAAGCGCTGGCTATGAGTAGTCGTTTTACTGTGCTGGAATATTAGGTAATATTTGTTAATCATATTACAATCGGACAAAAAAGAAAAGCAATTATAATAGTAACACTCGTCTTGTGCATGGATGAAAAGAAGAAGAGTAGCAAATGTTTGTTGTTTTCAAATGAAATTTGTTTTCCAATCAAAATTTATTCAAATACGAGAGCAAATATTTAAAAAAAGGTGGGAAAAATCAATGCAAACAAATTTGGATTAATATTTTATATAAAATATGTTCCCAAATTTTAACTGATAATAATTTATTTGAGTCTCATTAATGATAGTTACAGAACATAAGCTTATGTATTCTGAACGTTTTTGTATATGAAATTAGTTTTCCATTCAATATTTATAACATGAATAGGATTAGGTTTGGTTTGGTTTCTTCGCCTCATTTTTCTCATTTTGGAACACTTACTGTAGTAAATTTGGGTAGAAATATTGATTTCATAAATAGAAAACAAAAATTACAAAGAAAAATTCAGAGTAGAATAAGGAACCAGTTCCTAAAAACAAAAATACAATATCTATTTAAAATAATGAAACCCCTTAATATGGACTAAAATGTACAAAATAATATAAAATTAACATAAATAAATGAATGTTCCAGAAAGTAAAAAGATATTTCGTCATACAAAAGTTGTGTGGCATGATCATTGACAAATAAATTTTTGCTCTCTCGAACATTCAATTAGAGGAATTATATATAAATATATATATATATATATAACAACTTACGGAAAAGGAAAGGTAAAATGAATATATGGATGTCAACAAGGTGTTGGGATGAGGAAACCCAGTGAGCACTCACCAATCAGACGACTTCAGGTTGGCGAGGCCCCGGGGATGTCGAAGCGACACACGTAAAATAACACAAAAACACAGAAACATCACAAACGTAAAGCTTTCGGAACTACTCCTTCTTCAGCTACAGAGAGAGAACTCATCCCAACACCTTGTTGACATCCATATATATATATATATATATATATATATATATATATATATATATATATATATATATATATATATATATATATATCTCAGTTTTTAGTGAATCTAAAGGATGTTTTCATTAATTTTTATATAAATTTAATTTTGATTTAATGCTTATTTCATTTATCCCCGTAAGTTTTGACGTGCAATTACACTAGTAATCTATAACAAGATGGAAATGTATACTCCATAAATGGAATGCACAGAAATTTCAAAGGCGTCGAATTTTTATCCCCGAAACTATAAGTCGTAGTTATATGGTCTCGGGGGCTGTCTTGTAGTAAATGTTGTTCTCTATCCAAATAAATTTTTACTTTCTCCATATACGAAGTATAGAGAAAGTATTGTTTTCATGAAAAAATCGAATTCGAGTTTTCAACGGAAATACATGTTTTAAGGTCCCCTGAACACGTTTTGACTATTTTCTCGATGATGTCTGTGTGTCTGTCTGTCAGTCTGTATGTGATACATTTTTGTGGGCGCTCTAAATCAAAAACTATTAATCAGATCAATGCAAAATTTTAAATTTAACATTTTTATAAAAGTTAGAAGATTTGATTAGTTTTTGGTAAAAGACGGTAGACCGAAAGTGGGTGTTTACTCTTGTCACTTATCCGTTATTTTGAAATATTTGCTTTAATATTTGATAAATGTAAAAATGTACTGGAGTAAAAGTTGTAGGACATTTTATTTTCTACAACCTTTGTTTGATACATTTTTACCATATAATGCATTGTTTAAGAGATATTTTATATTTTTAGCTGCCACCACCACCCCACCTACCGAAGACTATTGTTAACAATTGACGCTTAGTTACGTCTTAGTAACGCTCCTTTTTCTTTTCTTAATTGTCAACCGGAAGTAAATATTGACAACGATCCCAGAGCTAACAACATGTAATTTTCCATATAAATATGGAGAAAGTCATGTGTTGCCCACATCAGTTTATTTAGTATGTATCTCACAGATCATATAATAGCATGGGAGAGAAATATATGGATTTTTAATTTTTATTTGCTGAGAGAACCGTCTTAGCGATAGATGTAAACAAAATATCCGATGTTTGCTGGGGATTTTCTAGAATTTTTATCTCCGAAACCATAACTCGTAATTATGTAGCCTTGCGGACTTTCTTGTAGTAAATGTTGTTCTCTATCCGAATAATTTTTTTTTATCTACACCTTACAGATCATATAAGAACTAGGGAGATAGAAGTTTGATATTTCATTGTTGCTTGACGGATGCTATTTAACGAGATACGAGTATAAGTTTATTCAAGTAATTATGTAAAGCGGAATTTCTAATTAACGGATTCAGTTGAAAACCACAATTGGGCGATAAATTTTAATATCGATTATTCATACTTAATTAAATTAAAATTCGTCCAGCGGTTTAGGAGATGAAAGTTACGACGGACGGACGGACCAGACGTGCTCATAAGGCGTTCCGCTATTACCGCTTCGCTGGTAAAAAACGCCTAATAATTTGTCTAACCACCGTCACGTATACGGAGTTAAATGGGAAAATAAGACACGCCTTTAGCTCAAAAACTCTCCATCCTTTTACAATCATACGTTCAGAAATTACATGACAATGCCATTTTTAAATTTTAAACTGCTTGCCGTTTACATGGAAGTTATCGATTCGAATCTAAAAGTGTTTATTTTCTCCATTTGATTAATACGAGGATTAATGTAGCACGTTAATCATTTTAGTGTTAAATTTTCTTAGAATCATCGTCTGAGCTCGAGACTTAAAACAACGAACTCCTAAAGGAACGGAATTTTGTTTCCCTTACATCGATTTTCGAATACACTACGAAATGGCCCATAAATTAGTTTTTATCGCAAAAATCTGAAGTATTTTTACGTGAAAATCTTTCGTCGTCAAGGTTATTTACATTGTTGCCGGTTTCGTGTAATTGCGTAAGATTGACTGCGATTATAAATTCGCGTCGCATCTCTCCACATATTTGTGATATTTCGACGCTGTTTTGAAGTTTAAACAATACCTTGGTTATGAGAAATAATACTACGGTAAGGAAAATAAACAAATATTCAATTATTCATTGATATTGTGCTAATGAAGATTAAAATTAATGAATTTTTCATGTTCATTGAGAACCTTTTCTGTGAAGGCTAAGTAAGTTTTTAATGTTGCCTTAAAATTAAGAAGAATAATCACACACACACACACTTGAGACATGCGTAGGTTTACGGGACGTTACTCCTCTCCAGAGACCCAACAGTCACGCACCATGCATACCTCACGTACACAATACACTCGGGTTTGCGGGAAAATGATCCTCGCCAGTGACCACCATTCACACACAAAAGTTTGCGGGACATTACTCCGCGGCAAGGACTTCACCAATCACACAACGAACACACTTGGGTTTAGGGGTGATTAAACCTCTCCAGGAAGACGGTCAAAGACGCACTCACAGACACACAGATTATTAATTGACGAATACTTATTTCGATCACCAATTGATCTTAATTTTTACGGCTCTTTTTCAATATTATCCTATTGCCGTAGTGTTCAACCCCTTTTTTAATGTCTTTAATGTTTGACTAAAACATAAAATGAAATTTATGTAAATTTATTTTGATGGAATCGTTTTTGTATACATTAAAAGGTAAAAATAAATCTAAAATTCATATATATGTTCCATAAAGTAAAATTGTTATGAACAGATAAAAGTTGTGCAGCGTAATATTTAACAAATAAACCTTCATTAATATTTCCTTGCCACGCAACTTTTATTTGCCCAAACCTTTTTACTTTCTATAACATTCAATAATATGAATGTTCTATTTATTGTTTATTTTTTATTGCATCTAAAAGTTGGTTTCATTCATTTTTTATTAAAATTTTACTTTAACTTAATACTTCATTTTTGACTGAAATTTTCTCTAGTAAATATAGATCGTTGTTATAGGGTTGCATTCAATATTGCGTAAAAAGACGTTGAGGAGACAATAAATTGAGTTGATTTTGTATCGCGTGATAACAAAGAAATTTTTTTGTTCCTCTATGTTAAGGTGTTTTAATTAGTCATTCTAGCACCTACATATTAAATCTCTTAAAATATACAGAACAATTTCCCGCATTCAGCGCCATCGCGCATAAAAATGCATTTAGAAACTCGGTTTGAAATTACTAAACTCCAACGCATTTGTCCTCACACTGATATTCTCTGTAATATATTGTTAATTTGAACTTCTGTGTAAAAGTAAAGAAACCCGTAGTCTACTGCTACAGCCAAGCATCAATCAATTTACTTTTGTCCTTCCATTTTTTCCCGTTCGTTCATTGTCCTAAATCCGTACGATTTGTATATCATCAAAAATTGCCCATTAAAAATGCTTGAGACAAATCAGAAATTAGGATGGTGAAATTAGGATGATTCTTAGCGACTTTTATCAAATGTGCTCCTACCGATTACCATGCTCACTTAATTAGCAAAGTAACGAAAGAAAAGTAATTTCTTCTTTTATCTCATTTCTATTTGAGCAAATTTTCGCGGAAGCTCGAACTTAAAACTACACTTTAACATTTTTGATGAAATTGACAATTTTTAACGCCACTGATTGTTTTTCAATGGTTCCATAAATGATGATAAATTGTTGAATAACGTAAATATAATGAAATCCGATCATCGGCTAGCTTAGGGATACATGTAGAATAAATATCCTCGTTTGATTTCTCAAAAATTACCTATATCAGTTTTGTACAACATTGAATGTGATTTCTCGAGAATTCTCTTTCTTAATTCGAACTCTTGACCTAAAAATATATTTATATTATAGGTTATTTTTTCACGTATTTTCAACCTACACTGAGGAAAAAACATTCGAAGCGTCACAATCTCGTTAAATATTAACATCCCGATTTATTCGGCGTCAATAAGCCTCTCCCATTTCGTCGATTCATCCTATTAAAGCCTTTAATACCGGAAGTTTCGAGTTTCGGTCGTAATATTAGCGCGAGATTGGCAATGCGAACTATGAAAGATTGCCGGGCATCCGACGCCGCTGCGTTTGCACCTCACGGAACGACCGGTCGCGCTCTTAATCCGCGAATGTGACGTCACCGTTTCCGTCCAGTCCGCTCGCCTCGAGCGGTTTAAACGGCGGAAGTCGTTGAGGAGGAGGTAGAGGGTTCTAAAGGGCTTAGGAAGTCAGTCAGTCGCCGTGAGTCAAGTGCGCCCTATTTCCAAGTGACCTCCACTAAACTTTCCTCTCCCTCTTCACCCTCACTCCCTCTCCTCGTCCACGCCTCTGTTGGTCTCCCTCAACCTTCTCTCGCCACTGTTTTGTCTATATAGGGCACTACAATGTCGCGACGGTGTCTCTTTATGGCTAGGTGCGCTCGGCTTATTTTTTTAAACGGGGGTACTGGTGGAAAGTGGAAAAGAGTAACGAGGAATTGAACGGTGGCAGGCGTGAATGTACGCTCTTTGAAACCATAAGGTGTCTTATGAAGTTTTCTGGAGTTGGATTTCGCGTGACGGACGTAGATAATGTAATCGGAGGAAAGAGATGATCAGAATTTCACAGTGCGTAGGTCTAATCAAAATTATTCGCCGTTAATGTGTTAAGAATCGTTCGCTTGAAAACTGTATACGATGCAAAAGTAATCCAGATATTAATTTCTATAAATTTTTATGAAAATGTTCCAATTTGGAATTGTAATTATATTTCTTTAAATTTATTGCCGACCTTACCAAATAAACTTATCGTAAAAATTGGACGATGCGACGTCTAGTCTTCTTTTTCAACATTCTGAGGTAGTTTAAAAGTCCATCAGAATTGAAAGCTTGTTGACAAATGCTAAACTTGGGATAATGAGATTTATCTTACGCCTTCTCATTTATTCATTTAAATTATTACACAGAGAGGCACGATTTCTAAAGCGGCACAAACCTTGTATTTTATTATAGGCATATCAATAGGTTGGTAAGACGAATTTTACGTAAATCAAAAATGAGAAATGCGTATAGGCAAGTGCCATTTTTGCAAGTTAAATAAATAAATTCCACGAGGTAAGAATGATACAAACAAAAAGTCATCACAGTAACGTTATGTCTCACCTTGGACTATCAGATGAGGCCTTCTTCCCAAAATGGGAGTTTAACTAATAAAGATAGTCTCCTCAAGAAGACTCATTACAAAGACTATACATAACTTAATTCACTATACATCGTAACCTACTTGGAATCAAGGTCATTCCAACTGTATAAATTTAATGAAAAAATTGTGTTAAATCATCACTTAAGATGCAGAGAATTTTACGTCTATGCATATTGAACCAGTATGAAAGGATAACGAAATTTTTTTCACAGAATTTTTTTGAGCTCACCAAGTCTGAAAATACTTTCTCCGAATAACCATGTTCAAATAATGGAGAGCTCTCAAGAATAGCCTCTGATAAGAAAATTTCTAGTGAAAGACCACATCCAACGCCAAATGACCTAATTCTCCTTATAACACAAGGAACCATTTCTCTAAAACTATAACTTTAATTAATATGGTCCATTTTACAAATTAGTTCTAAAAGTAGTATCCAAGATTTTATTATAAAATTATGGTTACTTCGGAATCTAAGAGACAGATATTTCATTGCTCATCTTCCAATGAGTGTAAGTCGTGAAAGTACACAGTCATGCAGCACGTCGTCCTTGCTGGACTTCTGTAAGATTTATCTCGGTTCAAATTGGTTTTTATGCTTTTTTATGAAGTTATATGGTCATGCGATGCATAGAAAAGACACATTCATACTTAATACTTCACTTATTATAACTGCATTTGAATTCCATCAGTAAATATAAATGCAATCCTTATTTCTTTATATGTAAAACACCCACAATTTGGCACAATGAGAATCGATCCAATTTTGTTGCAGTAAATTACATAATCATGAGTTAAAAGAATAGATGGAAATGTTTTTTCATAACTATTGATACTCTCCAATCGGATTTAAAAATTATGGCTACGCCAAAATATTATATAGAATCATTTACGTAAATATTTATGTCAGCCTATGGGTATGGTATCCTTGCAGTTTATTTTTTTCCAAACAGTAAAGATGGTTCTCGTTGTGTTTATGTTATCTCCATTTCAGAATCCTCAAATAAATGCATTTCGAAGTTCATTAAAAATAAAGTCTACGGGTCTTTCCCATCTTCTATCTCGGGTTCCTGAAGGTTAACACATCATGAAAGAGATTTATAAGCAGATGAAGACAGAATAGGTTTTTAGATACAGAGAGAGAGGAGAATGTAGTCATGGAGTCTAGAACAGGGTTAAGCAGACCTCGCTTGTCGTAATTTAAAATAAATCCCAAAGCAAAGCCGCTTCTCTTAAACCAGTCGGAGTGAGCGTACTTCGATTCGATGTCCTGCGAGGAGAATGTGGTGGGGATGGGTTTGGATGGAAATGGAGGTCCAAGTGAGGTCGTAGGTGCAGGAGAGGTGGCGGCGTCGGAGGGGTCGTCCGGAAGAAATTTACATCGACCACAAGATCTCTCCTCTCGGTGCGTCCGTGCGTAGTCGAGTCGCCGGCGGGTGTGCGTGTAGTAAGGTTCCTACTCCGAGGGTTCCATCTCACTGACCCAAGTCGGCGGCTGCGGACCGTCCGCTCTTCATCTACTGACTATCCGCCGTCGGATAACCGTTCGGAGTCCATATCAATTACTAGGGAGGTTTTTCGTCTCTTTCCCCTAATTGGGATAAGAGTTCGAACTAAGGGGGTTTTCCGCGGGTATATTCTTGTTCGCGCCAATATTATCGGGCGCCAAAACGATTCGAAGAGCGATCGATCCGCGTGACGACGCTGTTTTCCGGAAGAGGTCTGTCCGGAATCAGCAGTGTGGATAAGAACGTTTTCATCGGAAGTTATTCCTTCTGCTAAAGATTCTCGAATTGATTATTCTTGAAGACTTATAGGGTAAATTCATACCAAAGAATGCAGGAGGCTATAGCGATCCATTCAGCTCTGCCTCCGAGCGTGTCCTTTGATTACAACCACATTCTTTCTACCACCAAATACCGGAGGAGACTGAAACAGTCGTCGCTGGAAATCCTCTTCCGCCAGAGAGAGACCAAAACTAGTGAGTAATTTCGTGTTTATTTCGACTCGTTTCAGAAGTATTCTTGCTTTTCGGTAAAACATTTACGTTTACAGATGTTTCTACTTTTCTTGTGTTACTGAAAAATTCCTCCGAGATGGGTAATTCAGAAAGCTGAATGTGCATTCAATCAAATAATAATTTCTTAATGAGATATAATAATAAATATCAATAACTTTATGAGTCTTTCGTAATGTTTTGCTACTTGGAATTTTAGGAAAATATAATGAATTATTTGATATATACATATATATTATATATATTATACCGCGGTGGATACGTTCTTTGCTTGACCACGGTTGGAGAACCCCGCGGTTTGAGAGGGCCAAGGCTTATGGAAAATAAGGGGTTAGGGGGAGTGATTCTTGAAAGATACCTTAAATCTTATAATGCATACAAAACATCCTTAAAAATTCTATTTATCGTATTTTTTTATCATTATAATTCTAATATATAGTGAAATTCTTCGCGGGAGGTCGTCCTGCTCCCTTCCTCCTTTTTCGAGGTCGTCCGCAGATTACAGTCCTCTTCCGCCCATACATGGCCGTAAAGTCGGGTTCTATTCTAGCAGCTAAGCTCTCAATACTACCGTGCCAACCAGCGCGCTCACGATATTGAATATATTCATAAAAATCGCGGAAACTATTGATGATATTGGTATGCAGTCTTTTTAAAAATATCACAACCTTAATAATTATTTTAATAACTGAAGAGACTCTCTTCATTAAATAAGAAAGAAGTTTCTCGCAGATCAGCATTTTTAAGTGTCTACTGGAAATTTAAAATAACTGATACGTTTCTTATATTGGTTTATGTATTAAAGAAATTTTATCGTATTTAATGCCTTCTATACTTTGTTTGATTTTTACACGTCTATAAGGTTCAATTTAGTAATTTTAATAAAATATATTTGAGTCTTTTCGGGACAGGAATCCATGATTAACATACGTACTCGGCTTCAACTTAAAAAATATCTATAAAGGTATTAACTATATAAAACTTTGTTATGAAAATTCAGTTGTATACTTTCACTTCCTTTTTCTCCACTTCGGTGAAGATAGTGTTTTGGCAAACGATTTAATAAAAATTATATGAGAAATTGTAAAATAAAACTAATAATTTTTAGCCAGTTAAGGGGTACAGATAATGTATACACAACAAATAATGTTATAAAAGCCGTTGTGATCGGGAGCCATTACAGGAATTTTTCCAAAATGCAAAATTGAGAAAAACAAACTATTATCAGAAAATACAAACAAAATAGAAAATAGCTGTAATTAGGAGAGGAAATAGTAGCCGAGGGATGTTACTAAAATGACATGAGGATTAAATATTAATGCAAACAATTATGCAGAATAAATAACTGCAAAGAGTCAACAGAGAAATGTCAATACATAATAGTGCAATAAGAAAGGAGCACCATTCTTTGTGTGAACTAATTACACCTAGTAGAGCTTTCAACTATAACATATCTTTTAATAATGACGATATTTGGGAATAATTTTGAAACGAGAGAAAAAAAGAGAAAAAAGTCTGCTATGACCGGTCATAGCAGACTTTTCAGCTTATGCCTGTCTGCATAGGATCTTCGGATCGCTTAATTCCACCAATGACGATATTTGTTCATCATTGACGGCTGTGTGGAGAACTGTGGGTAATTAAGACTGTATGCCACTTTTGAGAAAACGTACATTTAACGTAAATTAAAAGGCAAGTGGATTCTCTCCGTTATTGCGAGTGTTCAGTTTGATCGAAACTATAGGTTTAACATAAAAGAGTTCCAACACTTAAAAAATAATTTAAACTATAAAATCTTAGCAACCACAATTTTATAATTGTATTGATTATATTTGTCCCCTTTTCTAGCAGACTGTGATATCAAAATTCACACAGCACTTATGTAGGCAATCGGACCGAATAATTTGGAACGGTTTTGCATACATTTAGGGAAAACCGCGGTTGGAGAGGGACTACTAAATATATACCCCCCATTTTAGTAGGAACGGTACGCTGTATCTTAACAAGAAGTTCCCTAACCGATGGATCGGTCGTGGCGGTGCGCAGGATTGGCCACCGAGGTTTCCGGATCTCAGTCCGTTGGATTTCCATGTGTGGGAGCAAATGAAAAACATTGCGTACGAAGCCAAAGTGAGCACGAAGGAAGAACTTATTCAGCTAATTTTTGATGCTGCGAGGCGCGTTAATAACGCTGCAGTTCTTCGTGCTGTTTCACGTTCCCTACTCAAACGAGCCAGATTGTGCATCCAAGCTGAAGACGGCCATTTTGAACAATTGTTGTAATAATGGATTAAATATCAATGTAAACGAACGATTATTTAAATAGTTCATTTTTCAACAATTAACAATGTATACGAATAATTATTTAAACAATGCATTTTTCAGCCATTAAGTTGTACAAATCAAAGTACGAGATAATTTCAATTGCCCGTAGCTCTGTAACAAATGAGAATCGGACCCATGTTCATATGACATTTTTTACTCAAAATCACTTAAGGAATAAGATCCCGAAGTTATGACATAAAGTCACCGAACACCCTGTATATTGGTTTCGTGTGAAGATTTTTATTTTTCAAAGTTTTTAAATTTATTTCAAATCTAAACTTTCAAAATGCAATAAAAATTTGGGACTAAATATAGCAAGAGTTACATCACATACTTTCTAAATTAAACCATAATAGTTTAATTAATAAGGAATTTTAGGGAATTTTTGTTAGAACGTCATTTATACTCTCATTCATGGAAAATATTCATCGCTTATTGTTATTGGTATTTTTCTTAACTAACATACGTACCTTTGCAATATAAATGCAATTGAAATATTAGGAGGTAGGTAAAACATCGCGGCTTGCCGAATATTCGTCCCTTTGACTCGTGTTCTTTTATCGACTCTCGACGGAAAATAATCGTGGTTCGCCTAGTGACGAACATCGGTATTCGTTGTTCCATCCACACTACTAGATATTTGGCGAGTGACGAATAATCGTGGCTCGGCACTCGGCGAATAACGAATGTCTGGAGCCGGCTTTACGCTGTCTCCTTTATCTGCCGAATGGCACACCCCTGCGCCTGTAAAAGGAAAGGGCAAGCTGCCAAACGTGCCACGAGTGCCACGCTTACTTTCGAGGCCGCTCACAGATGTCGTAGTTGTCATCGAATCGGGATATTAAGATTAGATGAAAGATCAGAACACTCTTCTTATCCTCCTCACCCAAGAACGAAGGTCTTAAGGATTAGGGTAGGGGAGAATTAACAAACACTCGAAGGAGTTTCTCAAAAAATAAGCGTCTGCTGTGGAAACCTCTCACGCAGCCCAAAGAGTGTAAAGATCAGACGCCCTTTCCTAGACAGGTGGCCTGATGAGAGCAAGGCGAAACTGTCGATGCCTTGTTTTCGCATGACATCAGTAAGACTCGGAGATTGAGAAGGTGAATGAAAACAAGTGAGGCGACTACCCTCGTAGTTATTCGCATTCCTTTCCCACTTCTAGGCCATATCGCTTTTCGACCCGTAAGCGTCCGAGTCATAATCTATAACAATTTTCTTTTCCCTCTCAAAATTACACATTTTACGCTTTAATTCCATTTGTATAAATAATAAGGGACAAATATAAATATTTAAAATATAATAAAAAGTTGAAGTAATTAGTGAATTACCGAGGGAAAATATGAAGATTCTCACCAACGAAAATACTCTTAGACAATTAACACAGTTTGGAGATCAGAAAACAAATGAGGAAAAAAAATAACGCCAAAAGGCTTAGGGTTCGATCTCCCATCCACTGATAGTGTTATTGATAATCCTTTAGCATTAAGTTGCATAGATGAAGTCTACGTTCTAACGTTCCCTAACCCCCCTATTTTACATTATACTTATGGGGAAAATTCCCCGTTATACGTGGTTTCGATATACGTTGCTCTTGTTTATAGTGTTTTTATTCTACACTCGGTAATTTTTCATCTGTTCTTAACTTCGTTTAAGATGAATTCCTGCCAAATTATTGCCCTTGCTTTGTATAATACATAATTATAAGTCATGTTATCCTTTTTTAGGCTCGGAGCGGATCGTTTTTTTTTACGGATACTTGCTTACCTTCCTTCCTTAATGATCTGAAATTTTCAAGGTAATAAGAACGACCGACCGACCTCAAAGGCTGGCTGCCGTGAGCTCAACAGATAAGGAACAGGGTCATTGTCCGAGGAGATTCGATAACCTAGATAAATCGCCGCCGGAAGAGTAAATTAAATTTATTCCTAAAAAGGAGGACATAGTCGTTGCAAGAGCCTAATAGAACCCCAGTGCATTTTTATAAATAGAAGTACTGCTTTAACACTATCAATTGTTTCTCGATGATAACCTACAAGTTTTTGTTTCGGTATAACTAAATATTTTATTAATAGAAGTAACACTTTTAATACGCGCTTTTCTGTATGTTACGGAATAACCTTTCGGTTACTTACCTTAAAAGAGCAACCAATTGTCAAAATGAGTAACTAACAATAAGTGTACGTATTATTATTTCAAGTTCGTAGACGCGAAAGAGTAATATTGGCTCACAGACGTTTAGTGCAAAGACGTTTTGTCCAATTGCAGTTTTGTCCAATTCATATTTCAGTCCAATTATATTTTCGTCCTTTTTTCTTACACAGAGCAGTGGTTACCAACCTTTTTTTGCTGCGGACCTAAATTTTCCACTAGCAGATCCTCCCAACCCTCAGGCTTATGATAAGACTTAAATGTGTATATAAATATACATATAATAGTATACGGTATAAATATACATTCAAATCGTGAAATTGCGTCAAAACGTCTACTTCACCGCAGCAAGCAGTACCTTCTTCATTATGAAATATGATTTATTTTTTTTTATTCTGATGTCCCTTCGACACCTTACTTACCCCTGATTTGTGCCGCGACCCGAGTTCTGGAACCAATGGCTTTGAAGCATATCTATATTTCCAATATAAATAGGCAATGATGAAAACGTTTTTAAATGCCGGAAAAAGCACTAGTAATATATTTGTTCTTATAATAATTTATTTATTAATGTTAATAAAAGCCATCCATCTGCTAATTTTGTTATGAAAATAGAAGTGTTATCTTGATGGTCATAATATTGTATACAAAATTATATCCAGTTGTTTCGGTCTTCATCTTCATGACTTTATCGGCTTATAATTTTATTAAGTAGCGCATGGCTCGCAGATGTTAGTCAGTCTGATTGTTATTGTGGTAGTTATTATAATTTTCAGCAATATTTTCTATTTACCTCTGGTTAATTACGTCGTTTTTTAATTTAGTAGTTTATATAAGAGTGACCGCCCACAAGCTGAGTCATTACTTATTTATTCTATCTTTGGTCGTTCTGAACGTACTCGAAAAGTTTCCACAACAATTATGGGTTAGACATAATCATATTTTTTTATGTAAATACCGTCCTTCAAAGGAATTCTTTATCCTTTGTGATCTATTCACGACTGGATCACATACATTCCACATATCAGACCCAACTCGTTGTGGAACTGCCTTCCTTCTTCCTCCGGCTGGTTGCCATTTTATGTAATTTGTTGTTTCCCTTTATTTAGAAAGATTTTCAACTCTCGGATCTATTGTTTCTAACAGGTCGTCGGAATTGTTCTCAATATCTTCAATCGGTTTAAATAGTAGGGCCATTAACTTTTGGACATCATTTCTTATGGTGCTGTATTCTCGGTTATTGTACCTTGAGACCTAAGTTTACTATATTTCTCCACGCAGATTGACACAAGTGAAACAAACATTTTACTATGGTATTGGGTAACTCTCCTCTTACTGCATTAATTGCGCTTAATTCACAATCCACACTTTGTGGATTTAGGTCGATATTTGTCTGTGCATTGATCTTAGGTTGGGGGATTAGTTAATATATGTAGATTCTTCCTTTCGAAGACACGATGCATACACCAATAGAAGTATGTGTTCGTTTGCCATTCCGTGCGCAGTTGTTAACAGATTCGGTGCTGTATCGAAGGTTCTATAACAATTCCGGTAAGATGTCGTAGTTCATCTTTTATGCAAAATACCAGTACAGTGCTCTCCGGTTATGACACTCGTTTATACCGCGGGTCTTGCTTAATGCCCCTACATTCTATTTAGAAGACAATCAGTTGTATTCGCTATAAATTGGTGCAAGTATTACTTTGCTGTATTTTTTGTTTATAGTCATCCGTAAAAATAAAATGTCAATTTAAAACAAAAAAATTGCATGTCCTCACTGCATTGTGGCAATCGGATCGTGGCCTCGGGCACACTGCGTAAGGTCTTATTACGCGGATCGTCGCACCTCCCTCAAAATTCGCGATATTATCGGAGAGCACTGTATCCTATTGGGTACTTCTCTTCCAGAATCATCTTGTAAAAACTGTTCACCATTAAGTTTCTTGTCGTATGGCTGTAGGATGATGCACTCTTGTAAACTGCACGGTAAATGTGGACGATTACTATTCTGTGCCCGATGTATGCATCGCATATTGGTGATTCATTCTAGTTACCTCATAATTACTTCTTCATCGTGAATCGCTATAATCTCGTTCCTTATTATATCAGTCGATGGCTCATTAGAGCGTTCCTCCGCTCGTCTCTTTATTCTCTCGACCGTTTGCCTTACTTCAACTTCTGCATGATTCGTTTCGTTTAAATGTGTACCTTCTGTTAAAAATTCCACATTTTCCTCTATAACACGACTGGTAGTACATCTTGCGTTGCAAATATCGCTTTTATCACAACGCGAATGTGTTTTACTATAGCCTCTGCAATAAGAATGAAAGTGGTACGCAACTTTTGTGAACTACGTATTTTCCGCCAGATACCGCGCACCAGCAGATAACGCGCATCTTAATAATTTTATCGAGTTGAAAATTGTATACATAACGCGCAGACGAAATTTTTCTGTTTCTGATAGAAAACTGAATCAGCGCAATTTCTTCTTTCAATTTTTTAATCCAACTTCAAATTCATCACGTGATTAGTCGTTCATTTGTTCTGGTTTTGGTGAACGGTATGAACACGTGCTCAGTTATACTAATTACTAAAAGTTTTATAATAAAGCCCATGGAAAACGAAAATAAATTATGACGAAAATCTTATACTGCAAAATTTAAATTAGAAGTAGTGAAAGTAGCCCAAGAAAAAGGAAATCGTGAAGCCGGAAGAATTTTTAGTGTAGGAGAATCCAGCGTCCGAGAATGGAGAAAAAGTGAAGCAATTCTCAATTGCTTGCATGAAAGAAAACGTTCAATGCGTTTCGGTGCGTTAACGGTGCTTGTGTGTTATCTCCATGACCCTTCTAGTCGTTCTATTCGTTTATTTTATGCTTGTTATTATTTACAATACAATCAACTCAACTGCGAGTATTTTCTGTAAAAGAGAAAAAGCGTAAATGAAATGATCGGACACGGAGTTGGGTTGTTTCGGTTGGTTGTATTGTAAATAATAACAAGCGTAAAATAAACTAGCGAGTATGTTGAATTACGTTAGAACATTTAGTGATATTGTTTCATATGTTGCTTTATAGACTGATATATTTATAGGTATTACTAATTGAAATTGTATAACATGGAAATGCTTTAATTACGTGGTAAAACGTGTATTTTTTAATTGAATAATTATTTTCGCTAGGAAATAATTTAAATTGCCATTTGATGAAAAGAACGTCTGCAAGTGTTTTTAAAATGTGACGAATTGTCGTAAATTTCCATTACTATAAGAAAAGCATAACAATTACAACGAAATAACGTTCGCTTTGAAATACAATATTTTTCCTGCGTATAACGCGCATAGTCACATTTGCTCGATTTTTATATTTTTTTGTATAGATAACGCGCGCGGTATCTGGCGGAAAATACGGTAATAGATACCTACCCTCTTTGGATTCTCGATATATATATATATATATATATATATATATATATATATATATATATATATATATATATATATATAATTGTGTAATACGATAATGAAAATATCCTCGGACATACAGCTTATGCCTAATACTTAATATGTAGAGCTAGACGACCGGTAGTTTAATTTTGCACAGGCTTCAGTCTGACTGATGGTCTAAGGGAATTTTATAACGCCAAAACTTATTTTCGATGAATATGTCAGAGATTTAGATAGACTTGAAGATAAATATATATTTTTAATAGGCGCACTTAAATATTAAAAAATAATCAAAATGAAAGAAAGAAATTTTTAGTAAACCGTGAACAGCGGCAAATGCTTTGAAACAAATCTCAGAAACGTTAAAGGTTATTTTTGTTCCTGCCTTACAAGGTAGAGGTTTCCTCCCAAACAAAGTTTTTATATGACTACACTGCTATAATATTCTCTTATCAGATGAAATGTTAAGCCCTACTTATGTAAATAATATTTCGGCAAACAAGTACGATTTCATTAAGTTTGTATGTATATTTTGGCAACTTTGTGGGTACCCTAACTCAAATTAGTAGTTTATCGTCCAGCCATTCATTTCCAGCCCAAATCCCACAGAAACATTATTTCTGCTACAACTATATTCTATCTCGTAAAGATAAATAACGTTTTCTAGCCATTTGAGGAGCATTCGCCTTGGCAAGCTACGATTATAAAGAATGGCAGAAACTCCTGTGAATTCTCTCGAGAAGTTAACTTCCCGCATCCTAAGGATTCTCACTACTCCCCTTTCCCTCATGTGCTGTGGCTTTTGAGAAAAATGGACTTCCGTTCAATATTTTTGATTGACAAATGCCTGTTCTTATGCGACAAATATTGTGCCTCACAATGAGACCGTGCGCACCCCGCCAATTGCCCTACGGTGCCTCCGCCGTCGTCCCCGTTCCCGCCCCCAATACGCCCCCGCCACCCTTTCACTTGATGATGGCGGCGGCGGTCTTACTTTTCTCCTCTAACGTCAATTGAGTTGGTCTTCTGAGCCATACTCGCAACCCTCCACGCACGCATTCATACTCTTCCTCCATGTTGTGTAGGCTATGATTTCCGCGATCCGCCTCCAGACAAAGTCTGGTTTGTAGGTGCGGCCTTGCCTCAGGTACTGAGTCTAGGAAAGGAAAGTCGCCGAGAAAAGGATTTTTTTGGTCGCCGAGTGCCGAGCAAAAAGAAACAATAGGTTCTATGGTGAAAATCTTGGATTCGTCTCCGTTGTAGAGCACGAAGTAGACCGAACCATGCGCAGTAAGACTTTGATTTCGCTCTGTTTTGTTCGTACCGATAACGAATTTGCGTTTCCCCGAATGCGTAAGTTCACATTACGAAAGTTTGTAGCGAATATGATTTTTTGCCACAAATTATGCCATGGTCATTGATTTATACCGGCTTCGGTGGAGGGATGGTTGGCGTGTTTGGCACCCAATGTCGCGAGATCGAATCCTGCCCAGGGTATGGTTGTATCTCGGGTCGGCCCGAGATACGGGTGAGTAGGCGGCTTTTGGTGGTATATGTTAACAGGGTCCCGCAGAAGCCGATTGGCCACGGACCACGCACCTGCCTAGGGGTGACCATGCTTGCAAGTGAATAAATATTGGATACCAATTTACATCGCGGGACAGGCGGGATTCTAGATGAAATGCCTTTTACTTTCCATTATCAATTATTTTACGGAGCAATGAATAAATGAACAAGTTCTTTTAAACATATCTTAACAAAAATTACCGGAGGGGCGGATGAGCGGCTCTTCGCCCGGCGCCTCATGAAACCACGGGCCTCCTCTGGTTGTGTGTGTTCGCCTTTGTTAGCGTTATTATGCTCATTATAAAATACCGGCAATGACTATTTATGAGCTAGTTAAAATAAATTGGTGCACTTAATTAGTTTAGGGTATGTGTGTACATAAAAATGGAATCGATCATGACACTTTTAAACGGATTCGAAGAACTTGCTGTACAAAATTGACTTAAAAATCAAAGGTGCCTATTTATATTATTTCTTTGTATTGGTAGACGTCGATATATATTTGAAATTGTTTAAAGCACCAATAATAGTATATATTTACAACCTTATGGTGAAAAAAATACAAAAAACACTCCTTAGCACCTTTAAACAAAATAACAATAGCGTGAAATGTAATGTTCTCAGTATTATGTTTGCAAGGCAGTTTTAAATTTTAGGAAAAAACGCCTTTGTAATTGGCGTCAATTTTCCTTTACAAAGTAACGCGAACAAAGATATTCACTAGGAAAGATATCTCCCTTATATATGGTGCTCTTTCACTTCGTTCAATGATAAAAAATAAAAACGCAATTCCCATGCAGTAGAAAACGACAAAATCACGATATTAATGAAATAAGTTGATTGGCACTTTTATATTTATTCTCGACGGAACAAAATCAAGTTGATCTGCTAGCCGTCCGGTGTGAGAATCCGAATATATGAGCGCATTTATGCTGGAAATTAGAAACCGAATCTCAATTATAGCACAACGTTGTAGTAGTTGAAACAAGCGTGAATCATAGCTAAGCTTGAACTCTTTTCCTTGGGGGAAATTTGGCGACAAAATATACGAAATGACCGCACCTTTTCCTCTCGCATCATCCGAGGTTATTTGCGTGCCATCGTCTTTTTCCGCGTTGCGCCATTGGCTCTGCGAGAACTCTTACACTTCTGGGGATTAACAAGTCAGCTGGAGCGCTCTATGTTGGAATGTGTTGTGGAACTCAGTATCGGTCGGGTGAAGAGAGAAGGAAGGCAGCAGAGAGGGGGAAGAGAGAAAGAGTCGCTAGGAAGGGGTATCTATGGGGGAAACCAGTGCCTGTGGGTGGGAAGCTGTTTGTTTTGTTTTGCGTTGGGAAGGGCTATCGTCAGTTCGGGGACGGCAGTCAACAGCGAAATACTGGGTTTGCCCACAGCACCGGAAATAATCGTACCTATCAAGAGAGGGCCGAATTTGGTTGGTCGGAAATCATTCTAGAACGAAATTCGTTCATCGCTGCGAAAATCTTCACTGTGACCATAACCCGTCGTGTTATCCTTCTGGATCTCGTCGTAGTGTATTCTCTTTTAGGAGGGCCTTTGATGGCTGACCGAGTTGTAAGCGACGTGACCGAAGAAACCGCGGTTGAATATGAATCACCGGGTAAGGCAAAAAGGAACGAAACGTTTCCGAACAAATTTGTGGCCATATGTAGTTCTAGAAACGTATATGTGATAATTGGATACGCTTTTTGAGTGAAGTGTTTTATCAAGGCTTTGGCCTAGTTTGCGGGAACAGGTTATCGATACTTGCTCCAAGCTGGGAGAATGCTAGTTCGCTTCCCGCCGAAAAGTGGCGGTGTGATATGGCGATTCTTTTTGTCTACGTTACTACTCCGAAACCATTATTTAACCAGAAACAGATATCCTTTTCCAAGAGAGAGCAGCATATGTACATTTAAATGAAGTAGGGACACCTTCGAAGACTTCGTTACGAGGTCTTAATTCTAGCGCAGTCGAGTTAATTATGTGGAAATTTGGTTTTTACGGGAAGTTTGTTTCTGATATCATTTGGGAAAATGAGTTAATACAGAATGATCTCATCCATCAGCTTATGTGGCGAATTCCTAGGACATTTACGTTATTGGCTTAAATATATTTATGCGACTAAGGCTCTCATTGTCCTATTATGTATTTATTTTACTACTCGAAAAGCATGGACTTAAACAAGTGACTGAAATTCAGATGAAATATTTACATTATAAATATTTTTATTAATATAAAACTCCTTTGATTTGCATCGGTAAATACCGTCATAATATCTATAAATTATGGTAGGTTATCACAAAGTTTCTCACAAAGATGACTTATTCCAGCCGTAAAAGAGATCCTCTCCTCTTAGAGAAAAGATGACATATGGTGAAGTCCAGTTACATTTATAGTAGGACGATGAATTAGATGCTTTTTTTACTGAGAATAATAATTTCGCTTTCGATTTTATGTACGCGTTTGGGCCCTAGAACCGCGAACAGACAGACGGCGAAAACCACTTTTACGGACTCGGGGACACCTAAAACGAGTATTTCCATCAAAACCTCGATGTCGATTTTTTTTACGATTACAGTACTTCCTCAATATATTACGTATGTATATGAGAAAGTAAAATGTTTTCACGAATACAATGCTTTCTCTATGTAATTCGTATATGAGAAAGTAAGACCTAAGACTCATTATTTCCAAGGCGTTCTGTACGCGGTTCTCGGGCCCAAACGCGTGCAAAAGATCGAGTGATATCTCGTATGTTTGCAATATATCATCTTTTGCAGACCCTTTTTTGATAAAAATGATATTGCAGAAAAATAAAGGGTAGTTTATTATTGGCGATTTTTAGAAGAATTTATTTACTCAAAAATGGCTATAAAGAATTGTAATTGTAGAGCCTGGTGTCACAAATAATACTGTGTAAACCATGTGTTTCAAAAAATCACTATATGGCATCCAGTGACATTACAATGTACGCTAAGCTACCTTACCTAAGCATGACGTCACGCCTCCACCGCGATCAACTCAAAATCTTACTCTATAGCCTAGACTAGGGTTGCCATCTGTCCCGATTTTAGCAGGACAGTCCCGACTTTTAATTGATTTTTGGCACATGTCCCGCTTCTTTCCCAAATTGTCCCGACTTTTTCGTTCGACATAGTAGTATTTGTTTTATTGAAAATTCATTTTTATATGTAGTATCGATATTTACTTTATTCACAAATATAGATTATACTTCGATTGTTTACGTCTATAATACCTATTAAGTTGTCACGAATGTAATAGGGACATCTTCATATTCAGATATAAATCCTACAGAAGTTTGTTTATAGCGTGCTAGTAAATAGCTTGAAGTTCTAAGAAATTATAAGTCAACCAGTGATGTTATTGTGAGTAACTTCAAAGAATAAAGTACTTTTAAAATATGTAAAACCAAAAAAATGTAAATTTAAGATCGGACTTTATTGTAATTGAAATCTGATTTTATGTTAATAAACAGAATATGTTAATCAGTTACTATACCTATGTGATTCCTCATCTGTGGCAATACTTTGTAGAAGGAATATTATTATTTAAAATAAATATTATTGTTATGGTTGTTTAAGACTGAAATTAATGTAATTATATTGCTAATATTCTGAAGATTAATACTTTGTAAATACTTATTAAAGAACAATTTAAATAATAAAATCTTATCAATTTTTTGTTTTTTAGTCAATAGAAATTATCTGTTCCACTAACTTGTACTGTATTGAGTTTTTGCTATTGTATGTACATAATTTTAATTAATAGATTTATTTAAAATTATTTTATATATTTTTGTCATAATAACTTTTTAAAATGAGTTATTCGGATGCGTTCAGCGACGGAAATATATACTTTTTTTTGTCCTGACTCTGCTTACTTGAAAGGTTTAAATGTCCCGACTTTGCTTGCTCGAAAGGTGGCAACCCTAGCCTAGACAGTTAAACTAGATCGAATGATATCTCATATTTGTGGATAATATCATTCATTATAGACACTCTGAAGAAATGAACAACATTGCACAACAATTAAAGGTACTTTATTCTTGGATATTTTAACAAAGTTCACTTGGGAAACTGAGTTCACTAGTGGAAATTTACAAGTTTCTTTTTCATTTACTTGGATATTTTGAAACAAAATTCGATTTACTCAAAAATTGCTACAAGGATTTTGTTTCAAATCCTTCCAATCCTACAGCCTGATGTCACAAATAATACTAAGCCATATTTCCCAAAAAAAAATACTATATATCGTCCAGTGGCATTAAAATATGCGCTAAACTACGGCAGTAGGGAAAACTGCTAGAAGAGTGTTTAAGACAAATCCTGGTCAGAAAGTGATGTTCGTCAAGCCATGGCAGTGAATTTCCTAGTACAAAGAGTTAGTTTCAGGGCAAAGAGTGTAGTGAGATCAAACATATATGAGAAAGTTTGTGCAATGTATATTGTGCCGGTTATTTGATTTAGTTCGCCTTTTTGAATTCCTCAAGTTTAATTTAAAGGTGTAAACTTATTGAAGACGAACCTTTTTTCAACTGAATTTGGCTTTCATTGTACTTATATCAATATCAACAACCCTCGAAGTTTCTTATCGAAGTTTATTCATGATAAAGTTTAACAGCTTACATTTTATATCAATCCTACACATAGACTTTCTGCAGCAGTAATCTCAAACATGCGGGTTATATTCAGCCCACCAATTTGTTTAATTGCTATAATTCTACTGGATGGAAAAGTGTGCAAGCGAGACAATCACAGGGTTACTGAGAGATAGAAACAATGTAAATATGTTTAATAATTAATATTTTAACAATATATTGTTTTTATTAAAAAGATTGAGATTTTTAATGATTGATGGTTTGTTTAAGTTTCAAGAAAATTTCATTCCTCTTTACTGCTAAAAGTGACTTCTGAACCACCACATATTTGAAAGTTATCTGTTTGACTCATGTGCGTTTGGAGTTTTAAACCATTGTGCCAAGACCATAGAAAAATTAGACTGGCTGTGTGTGCATCTCAGTCAGTTCACCTAATCTTCATTCTAAGAGCTTATTAGAAGCAAAATTTGCGTGTCGCTTAAAACGACTGCCAAATTTTCAACATCTCTTATTGCTTTCCCAAACTTATTATCAATAAAGGAGTTCATGCATATCCATAGCCTTGATGAGTCATAGACTAAAGATAGACTTAAACAAAGATGATTAGAAGTTTAAAATATAAATTTGGCATTTTATCAATTTTTGTCTTAATTTTTAACTCCCATACAAATTGTATTCTGGATCTCATCCTTCCTCAGAACATTTCTGTATCAAATGTATTATAAAAGCTACATTTTTTAGCAGAAGTCATGTTTAATAATGATATTTGTTTACAGCACTGGGTGTAGTTTTCTTTTTCATTATTATTAATTTCCTTTTGTCTGCATTGCTAAGGTCCCCCAGATCCTCCAGGTGGTCGACCAATGGTGAGGCGCAGTGGTGCAGGACGTGGTGATGTGAACAGTGCTGTGGTTACTTGGTCAAGTGCACCTTATGATGGTGGACGTATCGTCACTAGCTTCTGTGTTGAAATGAAAAGAGTGAAACCAACTGACTCTGCAAACCAAGAAGCTAGTGATGAAGAAGAAGAGGAATGGGAAGTGGTGGCTCAAAAGTGAGTTCCATTTCTTAGCTCATTATGCTTCTATGAATCTTATTAGGATGCTGCTGTAACTGTAAATACACTTATGCAGTTTAATGTTCTTATCTTCACTTAAAATGCAACATTAAGTAGGAATATGGAAAATCCCTCCCTATTAGTGAAATTACATCAAATGAAGGATTTTCCTTACTAACTCAATGGCACAATTACTCCAATATAATTTATTAGTCATGGAAACAATTATGCAGTTTTTTTATATTCTTCGAAAGTGATCCTAAGGTACTATATGTTTGAAATAATCTTTTTTGTGTTTTGTTTTACAATGTGCCTTAATTATTCAAATCTAGGATGACATGTATTCTACAATGTGTTATAAATTTACAGGTGTCACTCACTTTCATTGGTGGTTGCTGACTTAAGACCAGGTGAAGACCATTTCTTCAGAGTGCGAGCTGCCAATGTCCATGGTCTCAGTCAACCATCTGTTGTGTCACTACCTTATCGGCCTCCACTAACATCAGGTAAGCTCAAGTTCTAGGGAGTTTTGATAGAAACTGAAAATGATTTGATAAACATATCATTGCTGTAAATTACTAATTTTATGATATTTTAACCAAAGACTAGGGGCCTATTTCAATTCTGTGTTATTATTTAATTTGCAAAGTTTATTTATATGCAATTTAGTGTTCGAATTCTTGAACACCCTACATGTTTCTATGTGTAAACCTAGGTTCAGGCGCAAAAATACCAACTTTGGCTAAGGTTTGGCCTTGCCATTTATTTATTCTCATGGCATAAGATAGTTGGATTGTGAATTATCTGCAATGCAATGTGTCAATTTTTACATGTGGAATAAAGTTAATTATTCTAGCCATAAAACCAGTAATGACTTCCAATAATTAATTTGATTATTAACCATATTTAATTAACCAATCACTCATCATTCTCTCTCACATTTTCCAATCATAATCCATGCTACATTCCTCTTATTTACATTAAATAATGGTACATTCAGTTCTCGAGTTAAATCAAAATGTTCTCTTTTTTATATTCATTTTATTTAACATTATAACATAAGACTTTCATTTAAAATTACATTTAAAACTGAAATTTATATAGCATGTTGTATACATTGAAGTATTCTGTACTTTTTGATATATTAAAAGAATTCTTAGATATTAATTTCGTTTAACATTATAACATAAGACTTTCATTTAAATAATAACTAAAATCAATATAGTGTGTTGTATACATTGAAGCTTTCTGTACTTTTTGATGTATTAAAGAAATTCTGATTTTAATTCTTACCAATACGTAAGTGAAGCTTCAACTGTTAAACAAAGTGAATATGAAAGTTTATTTACTAATATTACTAACTATATACTATTGTTAGTAACCATACAAACTCTGTAGCTGAACACGACTTCTATTAGTTATAAAGTGTTCCGCCAGGTTGCAGCACTCACACTGTTACTCCACACTCTCTACAGGAGATTTTGTGAACTGCGCTAGGCAAGTGTCACCTCACCTTGTACAATATATTAGAGATAGACTATTTAATATAATGAATAATAACTGAAATTTTATTTCTAATCTTATTGAATAAATAATAGAGTACCTTAATGTTTAAAGTTGCTTTAGATAAAGGTATTTACCTAAAACAATATTCTGTTTAGTCTCATGTTTAATAGAGTTTACATTTTAGATGGTACATTTGAAAAAGGTAAGTAATTCAAATTGATGTTAAAATGATTTCTTAATGCAGGAAATGGAGTTGAATCAGACAGATCAGGAGGGCAGAAGTTGTTGAAGACGTGGGAAAATGGAGACAGAAATGGAGGGCTATCAAATGGTGCCTGGAATGAAACAAGAGAGAGCCAGTTTGATCCTGATGATGCCAAAGGAAGGAGTTTGTATTTGGAAGAAGAAGATGAAGAGGATAATGCTGACTTCAGCCCACCATTTGAACCCAGAATTGTATCCCTTGAGCCAGGAACTGAATTCCAGGAGCGATATGAGGTAACCAATTTCTTTATAGTGAAAGAGAAATATTTTATGATGCTCTTTATTAATTTTATTGAAAACTTCTGGTAATGTCATATTTATTTGTTTTGGGTGATTCATCATTTACACCTTCGATGATCTATAATATTTTATAATAAATGAATAATTGTGGAGACTATGGTGAAAATGATACCAGTGGCATATCAGGGGGGAGCAGAGGGGGGCAGTTGCCCCCAGGGCACAGGGCTGAAGGGGCACAAATGCACATTACATTTGTCTGGTAAATTTTACAGGGAGTAAAGGGAGGGGGTTGCATCTCTGTGACTTGCGCCCATGCTAAGGAGAACCTAGCTACACCACTGAATGATAGTAACGTAAAAAATGACTCTTTATACATGAAATTCAATTCATAATTGAATTTTATGGTTTAGGAGTCATTTTTTACTTTACTATAATTTTTGATTCAATAATAACATTAGTTACATCTATTTATATAAAATCTCCACATGTTTATGTATGTGTGTGGTAGTAAATTCCTTTTAGAATACTTGTCTTATTTAAAAAAATATAGCTCAATAAAAGATAAAGCTGAGATAAAAGTATGGTATTTTTTTAAGTTTGCATTTAGAGATCACAGGTTTGAGTTAAGGCACATCTATAAATGGAAATTCGTGTAGCACATTTTAAATATTTATTTTTAAACAGATTAGAATCAAGAGAGGAATTCAAGATTTGAAATAACTTAGTTTGTCTTACATGGAGAGAGAATTCAAATCTGAGCTGAATTAACATGAAAATATATTGACTATTTGAAAAAAATAACGAGATTTCAACAACAGAATTATAATTGATATGAAAAAATACTGAATTGTCGTCCCATTTATATTTCTGTGAATTTCCTCTGGCATTTTTATTATTTTTCCAAGAAATATAGGTGACATCAAGCCTTATTTATAGAGTTATTATTATTTAAAGAAAATTAAAATTAAATAAAATGTTTGTATATATTTCAAAATTGAAGGTTTTTTAAAACTGCACCTATAACATTAATACAGCTCAATTGAGTTTTATTCATTGAAATAGTTTTTATTCTTGAGAGCTGTCGAGAAATTACCTGCCTTAATATTTTCTAAATTCCAATATGTCATCACCTCCATTGATGACATTTTCCAGTGCCACCTTTCGGTATAATGGTTTTGATTTTCATTGTGCGCTGAATTTTAAGAAAGAATTGGATTAAGCTAAAATAAGAAGCGAGAAAAATAAATAGTGTATATACATGTTTATCACTGTGAAATGGTGTTGATGTGTATCACTAATGCTAACTCTGGCTTCCAAAATAGAATCACATGTGTTATTAACCCTTGAGTACTACTACTATTAACCTATGCTAGAAATGTATTTTCTCACGTTGGGTAAAAAATACCCGACTTAACTTTGGCCCTTATATAGAGGGCTAAAGGTATATATACTAGAAGGACATAACATGAATGGTTCAGACATTGAATAATACTTGAGGTAAATAATAGAATACAAAATAAATAAATAATAACTGGGTCTAAAAAATTTTATCAATTACTTCAAAAAGATTATTGTACATCAGTGTCTGAACTTTCAGTTTCTTGATATCGAATTCTTTCAGGACATTTCATGCAAATCAATGCTCTATGCTCACAACAAATGTAACGTCTACAATACATACATACACATTTAGTCTTCCGATCGGTTTTGCAAATTTGACAATATGCTCATTAATTCAGTATTAATTTTTTAGGTATACCTTTGTCTGCTTCAACTTGAATAGACACAAACTGAGTACAGGAAACTTTCAATGAAGATGATAGGGTGGAAATTTGAGCACGGCAATTGATGTGGGGTTGAATAAGACTTAGGGAAAGATCTCTTAGAAACAATTTTCAACTTTTGTATTTCAATGGTGGCTCCTTCATAAATGCATAAAAAACGAGCGGCCACCTATTAATTTCCTGAGCTGCTGTAGTATAATTGATCAGTAGTATCCACTCCACCTTTTGTGGAGTTGTAAAATGTAATAACTTCAGGTAATTGATTTTCAGTTTCAGTGATTTTGTCATCATGATGCAATGATGATAGTAGCAAGACACATTTATTTTTCTTCAGCACGTAAGACAATATAGTAATCTTCTTTTGAAAGCCAAATAACGTTGAATTGAATGGACGATTTTTTGGATTTATAAAAGGTGGAATTTCAATTTTGTTTTTTATTGTAACAACCATTATTGTATTATTTTCAAGCTAATATTGACAATGTGGATAACTTGTGAACCAATTGTCTAGTGTTATGTTATGGCCAGTGTTTTTTAAATCTGTCAAAACAAGTTGCGTCTTACCACACAGAATAACTAAGCACAACTGAAATATAGAGGGACATACAAAGTATGGTTCGAAACTCAACTACTAGGTGAATGAAGTTAGCAGCTATACATTGTAAAGCACTATTTACATTTGAAAATGCTTTGGGTATTTTGTACCCATACGTGAGTACTCAAGGGTTAAAAAATTTCTGACATAGTTGGAAAGATTTAACTGCAAGATATTTCCTGAAATTTAATTAAGAACTATTGGCATTGACAGTATAGCCTTGGCATATGTTAATTCATTTTATTGCATTGTGGCTGTTTAACTATAAAACAGTTACTACTCTTTATGAGCCATGGATTAAAACGACTATGCCAATGTTAGCATGACATACACATTGAGAAATCTATCTATATATTTGTTAGTCATGCTCTACAAAATCCATGAAGAATCGAAATGGAACATTTAAATTTGGCAAGAATTTTTTTTATTCACATATTAAAAGTGATTGATGAAAAAATATTTGGAAAAATGTCCCGGGTTCAACTCCAGGGAATTATTTTTGTTTTGCATAAGGTAACACATAAAAATAGACATTTCTATGTGCAGCATAACAAATTTTTGTGGAGTTAAATGTTAAAATATTTGAATTAGGAATGCATCTCATCACTATTACATGTATTCTTATGGAAAAGTGATTTTCGTTTAGCGTTGCATTTTTCCAGAATGTATCTACCACATTAAACGAGGGATGCCTGTAGTAAATAATTAGAGGGGGCATATAACAGAAAAGAACCAAAATTTCTATTAATAGACAAAATTGAGTAATTACTTTGACTCATTTAGTTTAATTTTTTCATTATTTCTTTAACTTTTTGAAGGTTTTGGAGGAATTAGGTAAAGGACGCTATGGTGTAGTGCATAGAGTCCAAGAATTGGCAACAGGACAAGCTCTTGCTGCAAAATTCATACGATGTGTGAAATCTAAGGATAGAGAGAAAGTTCGGGAAGAAGTTGACATAATGAACTGTTTACGGCACCCAAAGTTACTGCAATTAGCAGCTGCATTTGAACGCCTCCGAGACGTTATTATGGTCATGGAATAGTAAGTATTTCTAATAAATCTATGAGTATTTTAAAAAATATATTAGATATTTTCATTTATTGTAATTTTTTATAAATGAAGATTAATGTATCATATTTTATAAAATGTGCATAGGTTTCAATTGTTATTCAATTGGTATCATCTGGTGCATTGCAATAACCTTATTTCATAATTTAGCATATCTGGAGGTGAGCTATTTGAAAGAGTAGTTGCAGATGACTTCACACTGACTGAAAGGGATTGTATACTATTTATGAGGCAGATTTGTGAGGGTGTTGAATACATGCACAGTCAAAATATTGTACACCTTGATTTGAAGGTAATTTTCCATTCTGTTACTCCAGCTTATTTTTAATATAACCATAAACTATAACTTTAAATAGGTACTTATTTATGTTTTCTGTTAAATCTAATAATATCTTTAAAAGGAATTTTAGTTACTAATTGCCACAATCACAATAATTAATTTACTACTATCAAACTTTTACTTGTATTATCCTTGTAATATTTTAAAATTCAATAAAATTTAAAGATATGATCAGAGTGTTCAGCAATATTTTGTTTATTATATTTCAGCCAGAAAATATTATGTGCCGCACTAGAACCTCTCACCAAATTAAACTTATAGACTTTGGTTTGGCAAAAAAATTGAATCCAAATGAGCCTGTAAGAGTGCTTTTTGGAACACCTGAGTTTATCCCTCCAGAGATTATTAACTACGAACCCATTGGAGTTTCTTCTGACATGTGGTCTGTGGGTGTAGTTTGTTATGTGCTGTAAGTACAAGACTATTATTTAATTAGATTTACAGGGCATTAAGTCCAATCTTTGTGAGAATAAAGTCAAATTTTCTATGTGTATTTAACAAGTGAAAATGAACTTTCCATTGGTGTTTGCTCTATTCTTATCAATATGCTCCCAACCATAACATTTTCATATTTATTTAGAGTTTATCCATAGATGTTCCTTCTTATACTTCTTATTTGTTCTTGTAGGCTATCTGGTTTATCTCCTTTCATGGGAGATAATGATGCAGAAACTTTTGCAAACATTACTAGAGCTGACTTTGACTTTGAAGATGAAGCATTTGAAGCAATTTCAGAAGATGCAAAAGATTTCATAAGTTCATTACTAATTAAAAGGAAAGAGTGAGTTATTTTTAAATTTTATCTGTATGAATTTTGTAGAATGATCTTATGCTTTCCTGGCGAATAGATGCAGTGAATTTTCTTTGACTTTTAATCAATTTGTTTGAATGTCTTAACCAGTTACTTTACTTTTACTAGGAAAAGATTAACTGCATCTCAATGCCTTCAGCATCCTTGGATATCATCCCTTGAAAAGACAATAAAATATGTTCGTTTAAGTACGGACAAATTGAAAAAATTTATAATACGAAGAAAGTGGCAGGTAAGAATTATATGTAGTTTTTAAATGTTTAATTTCATTTCTCATTGTTAAAACATTCATGGGAGATAATGTACATACTAACATTTAATTAGATACATATTTGAAATTAATAGCATTAGTTCAGTAATTGTGTTGTTAATTGTTAGTTATTGATATAGCAGAGCTTATTTGAAATATATTTTAATTAATTCAATTAACATTATTAAAATTTAATGGAATTTAATGACTAGATCTTCTAATTTGTTGGTAAATATTGTGTTAAATACCTAAGCTAAAAGTTTTTAGCATGATGTTTTCTGCATGACTTTTGTTGTTTGCAACCTTTTGCATGTGTGTTTGCAGAAAACAGGCAATGCCATACGTGCTCTCGGACGGATGGCAACATTGTCTGCTAGAAGGAATTCCACAATGGTCTCCTCACCTGGCTCACATATGACCTCTGCTCATTCCCCTTCATCAACTGGAGGTGCAGGGCCACGACCATATTCCAATGATCCACACCCTATGCCAGGTCTGAGTGAGGTTGCTCAATCAGCAGATAGCGGAGAAAGTGCTCCTAATTTCACATATTTGGAGGGTTTTAACCGGGAAACTTGTGGTTCTGATGGGAATTGGGATGGTAGCATTCGTTCTACAGTTATTAGAGCTCCATCTTTAGGGAGATCACGATTGTGTAGCGAGCGAAGCGATAGTGGTATTAGTGACTGCTCAGTCTCTGCAGGCTGTGCTCCTACAATTTCTGGCCAGCAGTCGACTGAATGCTCTGTAATTTCGGAGGCTGAAGAGGAGGAAGCAGTGAGGAGTACAACAGAAGGAAATGTGGGAGACTCTCCCCTAGTTTCTAGTTTTCATTCCAAAGACACAAGTTCTGTCTCATCTTCAACTTCTTCTTCCCCCCATACATCCCTTAAATCTGGTCCAGTATCCACCATATGTTACTTTTCTTCAGCACCTCAGCCGGCAGTGGGAGCAGCAGCAGCTGCAGGAGGAAGAAAGTCAGATGGCCTGCGGCAACAGAGTTCTGTCGACTCCGGAGTTCATATGGATGTGGCAGTGGGGCGAGGTTCTCGCATAGGGACTCCCAGGAAGGGGATGGCCACCCCAACCTCATCCGACAAAAATAGACTATTCTCGAGGGAATCTCCAAAGAAAAATGTGTCATCTAAAGTGTTGGCCCATTGCAATACTCAGCGAAAGGTTGATTCCCCTCTAAAACAGCAGCTCTCTGCAAATGTACATAATAGCATTTCAAAGAACCCAAAGTCTGCACAACCTATATGGAAATGAATGTGGTCTCAGGCCTATGAAGACTAAATGTATTTATTCATTAATAAAGGATAAAAATTTCAACCAACCAAATTATGTATAAAACTTCATAAATGAATAGAAATTTTATTTCGTAAAATAATGATAAAATCCTTTGTTTCATTTCAACCTCCCTTTTATACTGCCTCATTTCCTTCATTTTTAGACAGTCAAATCTTTGGTACATAATTTATAATATTACACTGATTTTTTGTTAATAAATTGTTTTCAATGGGTTAGAATTTCCATTTTGGCTGGCCTATATCCAAAAAGATTTTTAATGAAGAATATTCAGAAAAAGTTTCAAGGAATTTAGCAATGCATATATCTTATCTATAGGAACAAAAAAAGTCATTCCACTTACTAAAAATAGCCAATTAACCAACTCTTATTCACCACAGAATGCCACATAGCTCCAAAATGTGCTTCAAACAAATTACTAAATTACCTATAAAACATGCTAATGTGATATCGCACTGCCAAGTATAGGGAGGCATTAGGCAGCCAATGCTAGTGCAAAGTTTATATGAGTTTCAAGCTGGAAAATTATTACTTTTTGCTTAAAATTCCTACATCAATATTAAAATCATTTTATAAAATTATAAATTTTAAGAGATTTTCCCAGAAACTAAGTACATACATCTTGTTGGCTAGCAAATAATGTGTTGGACTATACAATTTTAATATATTTTCTACTGCCTTAGGATGATTTGATTTTCACAAATCAGAAATAATAAGTTAAAACCTAGAATTTCTTGAAATAATATTTTTTCTCATGTAAAGAATATTATTGGATGTCTACATCTTTTTAGAAATTGTTTTTCATAGCATTCAGCACTACAATGAATCATGGAATTTTATATAGAAAGTTTAAATAGAAATCAAGTATTTCTAACTTTCAGAAAATATGTTATCATCTTAGCATTTGATTTACAGCTATATTATCAGTTGTCATTATAATTGTTATTTTTTATTCATTTTCACTTATTATCAAAATTCTTGGCAAAAGAATAATTTTGGAGCGCAATATGAAGCATGACGTCATTTCCTAAGAAGTAATCAACTACAGGAAGATAATATTCTTATATGTTGGTATCATTGATATAATCCTGAGACTTTAAGATAAACATTTGTTTCTATATGTGTTTCTCAATAATTTAGGAACTTGTCCAATATGTTTATGTGTCTGTTCTTTTAGGTAAATTTGTTCAAATAAGTTAGAAAACTGTGAGAAAAATTTCTATAATTGATTAAATTTTCCTTATCATCATTTTTTTAATGGCCGACTCCATGCATACTTTTAACATTTCAGGAAAGATGTCCTGTCTTAGAGACCCAGTTTTTAGAAAAGGAGTAGTTTCTAGATATAATAATTGCAATTGTTTAGCAATTAGCTTAGGACTTCTACCAGATGTTGTTTCTTGGCCTAATCTGAGAAGACTTACTTGTAATTCCTTTTTATCATAAGGATATGTAGATATATATTTTGCTAGCTATTTAAGCATAATAAGGATTTTCACGAAACTATCAAAATGTTTTAGTCATTACAGCCACTAGACAATATTGAAAATTCATCAGTAATCTACTTATTTGTTATAAATTACATGTAAGCTCACATTTGTCTCTTAGGATATATGTAAAAAATATAAAATATATCAATACCTACTCTAAAGTTGGTGCTAAAATATTAAGAGTTTTAAATAAAAACAAGAACATAATTATCAACCATAACCGTGTTTTTTCTGCATTACCCATAGCTTATACTTTATACATCTTTAAACTTTGTTTGAAATTAATACCTATTCTCTAAACCATAGGTAGTCAACCGCATATCACAAGAGTCATGTTAACCACTTAATAGTTTATAATGACAATTTCAATAATACAATAATTCTAATCTATAATAATAAAAGGGGGCCTGTGTATGTGTGGACAGCATTTCTCGAAAACCAAGAAACTTAGAGACTTAAAACTTGGTACACATACTAATGAGACCTTGAGGATGTGCACCTTGGGCCAGAATTTTAATTTTTTGGGAAGGTGGGTGCCATACAAATCATACCCTGACTAGAGGCCCATGTTAATTTTTGTAAAATTACACAACTTATTTTGAATATTCTAAGCAAAATATCAAATTTAAAGCTAAATTTTATTTTTTCATACCAAATAATGGGGAATATTGGTCACTTATCTCTAGAGTACCTGAGTTTGAATTAAAATATTAGTGAGTAAAATTAGCATGAAAAATTTGAAACTGCAAACCCAGGGCAAAGCACAGGTAGTAACTCTTCCATATAAAATTTAATAGATATATTTTTTAAGAAAAACAACTTTATTGCCTGCCAGCAACCCTAAATGTTTCTTATGTCTTCCAAATGTTGATATAAGGTTTTTCCTGTCTTTAAATATGATTAAAAATTTGCTGAAATCATTATTAATTATGATAAATAATATTTCCTACATTTCTTTCTGTGGTTAAGGTTATTAAGAGAATAAGTTTACTACATATTTCATTAATATGTAAAGGCCTAATTAGGTCATTCATTTTCATTTATTTCCTATCTTATTATTTTTATTCTCATCTTAAGTCTTTCAGGTGCAGATAATTATAGGAAAAAATACCTTTGTTGCACATATATTTTGATAAGGGTTGGATGTAATCACGGTAACAAATGTAATTGGTGCCAAAATTATATATTATAAGAATGATTTGCAATCTAGAGTAGACAGCTATAAATACTAAGTGTAGTGTGTTTATGTGGTGGTTCAGAGATTATACCGAAGTGATTACTTAATAGCACATATTAAAATAGTGGTACACATTTTGTACTAATGCACCTAAAAAAGTGAAATAGTTCATTTCTGGACATTTTTTTTTAACATTCTTGAATTGTGGTATAAAGAGCATAAATGACTTTATTAAGGTAAAGTTAGGATTGAGATAATAACACAAAAACTTGATTTCATTTCCAATTTTTAATTTCATCCAGACAACATTTATTTTGAAGTTCTGTATATTTTATACGCTCCTATAATCCATAGAAATACATGTTATGTGTTTAATATCTAACAAGTGCAAAAGTTTCACATAGAGTTTAATGTGCTTGTACATTAAAGACAGTATCAGCAGTGGTGAGGTGTCCATGGAAGCTAGAGAAGCATTGCTTCCCTTAAAAGAATAAATAAAATAAAACGAATTGAAAATAAAGAAACTGGCTGATTTCGTATGTTGCATCAGTAGCGAAACACCAAATTAGATAACTGTAATATTTGAAAAATGCACCAGCGGTAACACTAGTTGTATGATGGGATGATGGATTGTGAAAGAGAGAGACTGGAGATCAGTCTGTGCATGCATCTACTGGGAGAGTAGGGGTAGAGATTAGGGAACCTGAATCCTATGTGTTCGTGTTCTTATGGATGGGATCATTGACCGCATTGCCTCAAGTGTTACTTCATGCATATAGCCTTATTAAAATTCATTTATTGGTGTTCAGTTACTTTGTTTGCTGTTACTGAATAATATAGTGTAAGTTTCTTGTGAAGTTTCGAAGTGGTTTTGTTTTATTATTATCGATGCATTTAAAGAGACATAGGGAAGCTTCATTCCGGCAGATTCCACCATGCATTCAGGGGCTCCTGCTGATGTTGTTGTACTTGTGGGACTGCAGGAAGTGAGATTCTTCAACAGGAATGCAACTGTTCCATTAAAAAGGTACTCAATAAATTCTTCAGTGCATTTTCTTATCAAGATAAGATACCCAACTATGTATTATATATCTTATTTTTTTTAATTTGAGAAAGTTATTAAAAATAAGGAAAACTAAAAATGTGAACATGATAAGTTTTTTATGTCTTTAAACATACGTCATATCTCGGCTTCTACTGATTCAATAAGGTCAATTTCGTTTGTCGTGCCTCTTGAAGGATTGTTTATCACATTTATATAAATGATAAATATATAATATTTATCAAACGTCTTTAAAAATGTAATAACATTGTTATTTCTCCAAAATCATTTCTTGGTACATGAAAAAGTCGGTCTGCAAGAAACTTTTTTCCTAATTAATTTAGAAGATACATTGAGCGAACGAAATGTGAAAAGATGTTGAAATTTATTTTTGGAAAGACCCCAATCCAATAACATTTGTAGTTATTACGATACGGACATTTAAACAAATCTGCGGTAAAGCGCCTATAACCGACCGGAGACTGAGACGCTGCGCCAGACCGAGATGTGTATTATTATTAATGAATTGTGACTCCCTATTCAGTTAACGAATACAGTGCAGTCACGAACATAGGGTTAATATTCAGGGTCGGAGGACGCAACCGTGCGTTAGGTTAAAATCTTTTCTTACTGGGTTTTGGAATGGAGGATCTACCCGAATTTGTTCCATATATTCCTTTCCGCCATTAGAATTTTGATTATCTGTGTACTGACCGGTTTTCACTCGGCCATTTTCTGTGCTATCAAAATAAGTTTAACTGAAAGAAAATTGACGAATTTTTAAAGGCATAAAAGGACAATGTCCTGAACGTTGAAAGAGGCTCTACCTTTTATAGAGGTGTCTATTGAGAGCATCCCAGTTACAAACTTCATTATGAGTAAAAAGAAAAAATCTTATCAATCGTCGTTGAATAGTTTCTTCAAGATAGTATATTCGTCGGAATAGTAATAAATGTTTCTATCCTCGAAAATCATTGAATATAGTTTAATAACTGACTATCAGTATAACAATATGAAACATTTAATTGAAAAAATATACGAATGTATTCTAATTGGAAATATTTTTATCCTCTTACACGCGGAAAATTTATTTTTGATAATTCAGTAACACAGGAATTAATTTAACATTCTATCTTACAGAACGCATTACGTTCGTAAGTTGGAAGCCACCGCCCTGGCGCCCCTGGAAAGTAGGCCTTCCGCACTGTCTGATAGGATAGCCAGCCTGTTCTTAAGATCATCACTGTGTGTGTGTGTATGTATGTATGTGTGTATATGTGTGTGTGTGGGTATATATATATATATTGGTCATGAGTAAAGCAGTCGTTTGACAATTCAACAGCTGCAACTTTAAGACTGCCCTTGTCTAACAATAAGTCGTTGTCATCAAAGTCGAATTTGTCTTTGTTCAGAAGACTTTGCAGCTCCTGCTGTGGCTATTTTCCTATATTTTAATCTGTCGGTATCTGAAAATGATCTCCGTGATGGATTTGGCATTATGCTTGTTTTAAAACCTTTGTTTAATTTCTTTGAAAATTATTTTCTTAAAATAAATATATAAAAGTAACGTAGAGTATTAAAAATGGAAATTTTAAACAAATATTATGAATTTTTATCTAGATATAGAATTTCGGAAAAGAAAGAAGTCTACCTGAAATCAAACTTAAAAATCTTGCAAACTGGAAGGCAATCGGTAACTGGGACTTTTTTCTGCACAAACAAACAAATTTTAAAAAGATATTTATGAAGAGAAGAAGCAGAGAAGATTATTGTTTCGTTATTACTGTATAGCTTTGTAGAGCCCAGAACAGTAAATAATACGTTGTTATTTACGGTTATTGTTGTTCAACATTTGTTAAGTAATCATTTGTGATGATAAATACGTAGCCTCTGCCGCTGTTAAAGTAGTTATTTTACCCAAGCAAGGATACAGTTATAGCATATTTATAAAATACATTTAAGAAACTAAGGTTGCTTTCTGTAAAAAAGCAGAAAAAACATTAATTTTTATAGCATCTACACGTGAAATGTTTTTTTTTCATACAAACAAATTCACGAATATAAACATTCCTATCATTATATATCACAGGACAATAATCTCCAATGTCACGAAAATCCGTTTTATATAAACAGAGATGGAATTTAGTTGATAACATTTAAATGACATATATTGGTAAGATTTACTTATTTTTATATAAATGTATTTTAATATAAATGTATATAGATGAATATGAGGCCAAGAATAGAATTCAACTCTCTGGAACATACTATAACGTGAATTATATATTTTTTAATTTTCAGTCCACATATAATATTGTTTCATCAAATTAAAATTTATTACTTTTATTCGAAGTAAGTGCAATATATCCCCTCTCAAAATAGCGCCACAAACGGACATTTATTTCTTTAATTACCGTGTCAACCCTATATAAACAAATTTTGATTAGTTCATTATATAAATTTCTGGTAAATTTCAATTTTCTATCTACATCCTTGATCGAGCTATTCGCGTTTTAATAACTTTACACTCAAACCAACGAATGGATAACGTAACGTATTTCAGCTCTTTAGGTATTCCTTCTGGTAAATAACGCAACGAACTATGAAAATCATTTCCCTCTCCTTCCGTCTTTCTCTCCTTCCCGTATTAAAAGCCTTCAAAACACGCTTAAACACTTAAGGATTGGAATAACAATATGATTTCGAGGTTTAACAATGTAATTGGTAGGCATGGCAACATCTCTTTAAAATGGAAAGATTTCCCCAAAATATGTGAATTAAACGATTAACATGAAGGATTTCGAACAGTAGGCGAAAAACGATGAACAGAATAAGAAACCTTGTAATTTTTACTTTTAAATAGTCTGGGTCTAAAGGTCGTGTGTACAATTTTTCTTCTTCAAAAGAAAAAAAACCTGCACATCAAAAAGTCGATTTTTACGTGTTATCTTATGAGTAGACCGCGGATCTTTAGGTAAAAACTTATTTATTTCCTGAGTGGATATCTGAATATACAATTGTATATATACGTTTCATGAATAATAAACCCCGAAAACGTATATTTTATAGTGCCTAAAAATGCCTATTTTGACATTAATGCCTAAAAATGCCTATTTCGACGTTAATGCTTATTTTTTCCATTTTGATGCAAAAAAGCCTAAAAAGGGCTAATTTTGTAGAAAAAATCGACAATAAAAGCAGATTTTTGTACTAGTCATATTTTTTAAACTGGCTGTACAATGTTCAGTTGATGGTTGGGAATATGTCCTTCACACCACGGTCATGATCAGGTGGCGAACACCAGATCAGACCTGTCACGCATCCGGTGGTGCTATTCTGTTTCCCTGTGTCGCGCGATGCGACAATGGAACAATGGGTTTATCTGATGTTGCGTTAATTTCTCGTCGTTACATTGTCATATTGTGTGACACGGGAAAACGAGAATAACCCTGCAGTCCATCTCCAGACCGCAGAGGGTGACTGTGAGAAGTGTGAACGTAAAAATTATGAAAGTGCACTGCATAAAATAGCAGGTTCGAAAGCTTATTTAATACGTCAGTGGCTACAAGAGTTTCCGTACTTCACAACGGATGGAAAAATTATCTTCTGTCAAGCATGCAACAAGGAGGTAAGTACATTATAATGCTGGCTTGCAACGAATTATTGGCCGTGAATTGCTTGTCATCTTTGAGGCAAAAACCATCTACATTTTTTGTTTATACGAGCCATTTTGTGGTAACTATAGACGTGGTTATTCAAAATGTTCAGTAATCCAGCTGCGGACCTTCGTATCTCTAAAGTAAATTTTAAATTTTTGCCCCATTTCCATATTTATTAGATTATTTCCGTATTTTTACGGTTAATTATTTCTTCATAATTTTTCTTTATAGGTTTCGAGTTATAAAAAAGCCCACCTAACTCAGCATGTCCAAGAAGTGCTACATAAGGCAAATGTTGAACGCAAATCGAAGATGAAACAAACGCTTTTAACAAAAACTTCTGAGGGATCCAGCAAGAATAATCAGTTTTTTGCAGATTTGTGTCATGCAATTGTGGCAGCCAACATTCCATTCAGAACACTAGAAAATCCAACATTCAAGGGGTTCCTAGAACGATACTGCCATCAGTCGGTACCTTCCAAGTCAACGCTAGGCAAGAATTACGTGCAACCCACGTACGATGATGCAATGTGCAGGATACGGGAGGACATTGGAGATTCACATATTTGGATATCAGTCAACGAAACCACTGACGCTCTCAACAGACACATGGCCAACTTGGTTATTGGGAAATTTGACCCAGATGTGCCATCCAGAGCCTACCTCATCTACACGAAGCAGCTTGCCAAAACAAATCAGGAAACAATAGCACACTCTGTGAACAATGGACTGAAAGTGCTGTATCCCAACAATCTAGACGAAGAGAAAGCGCTGCTCCTATGCACAGATGCTGCGTCGTACATGGTTGCTGCCATGCAGTTGCTCAAGGTGTTCTATCTCTCCCTTGTGCATGTGACATGCCTTGCTCGTGGTTTGAACCGCGTAGCAGAGCAAATAAGACTGGAAATCTCCAAGATGAACAAATTGATCTCCACCGTGAAGAAGGTTTTCGTCAAGGTACCAACAAGAAAACAGGCTTTTTGAGAAAAACTGCCCGATGTCCCTCTGCCACCTGAGCCTGTGCTCACCCGCTGGGTGAAAGCAGCTGAATATTACAGTGAGCATACCCTTCATGTCAAGGAAGTTGTGACAAATCTAGCCGAGGATACTGCCTGTGTCACTTCGGCGAAAATGTTGCTGGATGATCCCTCCATTCCTAAGGATTTGGTGTATATTAGATCCCACTATACATCCATTGTGTGGATTATTGCTGAATTGGAGGGCTCAGGAAACCCCATCTACGAAAATACTGCTTTGCTGAATGAAGTGAAACAATAAATCGAGTAAGCGCCAGGTGAAGTGGGGGAAAAAGTATGAGCTAAACTAGAAAAAGTGCTACAAAAGAACTCAGGTCTGCAGAGCCTATGTACAGCAGCAGATATACTGGCAGGAAAATCCAGTGAAGTTGAGTGAAAAATTTCATTTCAACATGTACCTAAGTTGAAGTTCGCCCCCGCCACATCAGTTGATGTCGAACGTTTTTTTTCTGCTTACGAGATGATATTACCTGGCAAATGCCATAGTTTTGTGATAGAAAACTTAGAAAAGGTGCTCGTTATTTGCTGTGAGGCCAACTACGGGAAATTTGTGGAATAAACACAAATAGGTGACAAATTCATTACGGGAATTTCGAATGAAACAGTTTGTCAAACATTCTGCATAGTACTTAAATATATACTTGAATAGTGTTTTCAGTCAGTATTACTATATGTAATGTAGATATTATTTTCTCTGTAACGCATGGTAAATTAACCATAAGAATAAGTTTCAATGCATAGTAGTCAAACATTTTTATGTTCTTTGAAAACACAAGTCAATAATGTTTCGTTGACTGGTAATTTTTGCGTGCGTGCATGTTTCAGTCCTTTTTCGTGAATTAAAGTTGATAGTTGACAGAGATGATGTTGTTGTTTTTTACTGGACACAGTTTTTGGAAGTAGTTTTAGAGCCTATTTTACGTTTTATAAAGCCTAATTAAGCTACTTAAAGAGCCTATTTTAGTCACCTAAAACTTCATTTTTAGAACCTAAAAATCCGCGGTCTACTTATGAGGAATGTAAATCAGAGGTCCCCTCCGGCCCCATTGGGGGTCGCGGAAGAAGTTCGAGGGTCGCGAAGGAGTGAGAAATAAGACCTAAACATCATTCTTTTATCATATCGCTTGACATTGTAGTTAGTACAATGTCGAAAATGTAATTGGCGACACTCCTTCGCGACCCCATTGTAGCTCCTACAATGCTACGCGTTACGATACAATAAATAAAATTTAGTTAAACAATCTGGATAGGCCTTCTGACCGAATCATCCGCCTACGATGGCTATTATTTTAATTGTTACTGAAACTTGTTCGTCTGTTTCATGGACGGGACAATCTTGGTTAAATTCGCGGACAGTGAAGTGTGAGAGATAAAGAGTGAGCACCCGAAAGAGTCTCATCTAGTTTCCCGCATAATAAACAACCGCATAATATTGGTGAAACTCTCGTTTTGCCCGCCGCAATAAAAATGTCTTCAATTATTCATGGTGAAAAATATGGTAACAATTTAACACGCGTTCCTTTATCAAACAATACTGATTCCCGGCGTATTACAATACTTGCAGATAATGTAAAATTTCTATTGTTAAACAGGTTGAAAGATTCCTCATATTTCGCAATTCAGTTGGATGGATCTACTGACGTTGCTAAACTTGCTCAGCTTCTTGTTTATGTGAGATACTGTTACGATGGTAATATTTTGGAAGACTTTTTATTCTGCGAGCCTCTGAAAGGAAGAACGACTGGTGAGGAAATTTTCAATGTTGTAAATAAGTTTTTCCAAACAAACTCCATTTTATGGTCCAATTGTGTAGCAATTTGTACAGATGGTGCAAATGCATTAATTGGCAAAAGCATTGGATTTAAGGGTAGAGTTAAAGAGATTGCTCAACATATAGCTTTTCACCACTGCATTTTACATAAAGAATCCTTAGCTGCAAAATCACTAGAGCCAACTTTAAATAAAGTACTGTGGGAAGCTGTAATTGTGGTGAATTTCATTAAAGTGAAAGCTTTAAATAGTAGATTGTTTGCGATGCTGTGTACTGAAATGGGATCTTATTTTAAAAAGCTTCTTCTTCACACTGAAGTTAGGTGGTTGTCATGTTGAAAAATGCTTCAACGATTGCTTGATCTGAAAGACGAAGTTAGGATATTTCTTCTGGATCACAATTACAAACTATCTCAATATTTCTTAGACAAAAATGGCTAGCTAATCTTAGTTATCTTGCAGATATTTTCGGAAAACTAAATGATCTAAATGTGAGTTTGCAGGGTCGATGTACAAACATTTTCACTCTCAGCGACAAGGTAGAATCTTTCAAAAAGAAAATAGCTTAATGGATAAATGAAATTACACGAGATAATTTTGAAATGTTTTCATGTCTATCTGATTTAATTTTGAATAACAATATTGATTTACATGAAATTAAAACTACAATTTCAATTCATCTGACAAATCTGATAGAAAATTTTGATGTAAAATTCGAAAAATTTCCGGAAGAAGATTTGGGTTGGATCCGTAACCCTTTTTCTTTTGATAATTCAAGTTCAAATAATAACACCCTTAAATAAAGAGAACAATTGATTGAGTTATCATGTGACGAAAATCTACATACAAGATTTAAAGAGACGACAATAGAAGTGTTTTGGATTTCCGTCGAAAGAGAGTAGGTATCCAGAAATTTCTAAAAAAGCTCTAATGTCAATGCTTCCTTTTGGTTCAACATATCTATGAGAAACTGCTTTTTCTTGTCTCACTATAATCAAGACAATGCATCCTTCTAGACTCGAGGTAAAACCAGATTTACGATTGGCAATTTCAAATATTTTACCAAATTTCGAGGAAATTCTACCAACTATCCAGGCTCAGGTTTCACATTAAATGTATTTATTTGATTAATATGTTATATGTTTTGTCATTATTGCACTATATTATTTATACTGTACCATTTTTGTGTCAATACAAAAAATATTATTAAAAACCTATAAATGGCGTAAATTTTATACATTGTTCATAAGGCAAATATATGGGGGTCGCGTGTGAGTGTTATCTATAATTTTGGAGTCGCGAGTAGGAAAAGGTTGGGGACCCCTGATGTAAATCACCCCCTGGAGTCGAACCCTGGACGTTTTTGTAAATTTTTCTTCGTCATAGCATTTTTATATTGGTGTAGATTATCTCTGCCAAACTTCAAGTTTATATATGCTTATTTGATTGAGTTATTCGCGTTTTAATTATATTCCAGGAATCAGGAACCCAGGAATTGGACGTTTATATATATATATATATATCATCATCATCATAGGTAGTCTGTCCGTAGACAGGTCCGTGATTATTCATGGTTAAACCTGGTTCTCCATATACTCCTATTTTCCGCTGTCCTCTTCATATCTTGATAACTCTCTTTCCCTTTCAAATCGTCTATCAGCTGATACCTTTTCCTACCTCTTTCCCTTTTCCCATCTAGTTTTCCTTCTAACACATCTTTAATCATACTCTCTCTCCTCATGTAATGTCCAACCCAGTTAGCCTTCCTCTTTCTGATAGTCTGTATAATCATTCGCTTCTCTCCTATTCTTCGTAGCACTTCATCGTTTTTCATCCTATCTGTCCATTTTATCTTCAGCATTCTCCTCCAAGTCCACATTTCAAAGCTTTCCAAGTATTTGATGTCATTTTTCCTTAGCGTCCATGTTTCTGCCCCATACAATGCTATACTCCATACGTAGCATTTTATCAACTTCTTGCGGGTATCTTCCCTTATATTCCCTGTAAGTAGTTGTTTCTTTCTCCTGAAAGCCGCTTTTGCTTTTCCTATTCTAGTTTTGATCTCATCCGTACATTTTGCCTCCCGTGTTATGATACTTCCAAGGTATTTATATTCTGAAACTTGTTCTAATGGCTTTCCCCCAATAGTTATGTTCAGATTCTCTTCTTTACCCGATATTCGAATGACCTTGGATTTTTCTGTATTTATTTCCATACCGTATTTTCTACCTGTTATCACTAGTCTATTTATCATTTTACTGTTCTTATAATCCTTCCTCCAATTTTGAAATCCCCTGTACCTTCTAAAGCTTCTTGCATTAGACTTTCTCCATATATATTGAATAGGGTTGGCGATAGGCAGCAGCCTTGTCTTACTCCTCTACCGATATTTATTCCGCAGGTGTCCACATTCTCAAACCTCACCTTTACAACTTGATTCTCATATAGATTCCTAATCAGTCTCCTGTCTTTCCAGTCTACACCTATATCCTTTAATATCTTCATCAACTTTACCCAATTTACTCTATCAAAGGCCTTCTGCCAGTCTAGGAAACATGCGCAGATATCTTGACTGTATTCTATTGCCCTTTCTGATATGATTCTAACTACTCCTATAGCATCTCTAGTTCCTCGTCCTTTTCTGAAACCGAATTGATCTTCCCCTATTATTTCTTCTGCCTTTTTCTCCAGCCTTTTATTAAGAATCCTCGTGATGATCTTCGATGTGTGTGACAGAAGGCTTATAGTTCTGTAATCTTTACACTGCATTGCCTTTGGCTTCTTCTTTAGAGGGATCATTGTTACTTCTAGGAAATCCTGAGGCCACTCTCCCGTGTCGTAAATCTTATTAATTAATTTCGTGATCGCTTTTAGTCCTTCTGATCCTATGATTTTAAGTATCTCAGCCGGTATTCCATCGCTGCCCGTGGCTTTCCCCTTCTTTAGTTCCACTATCGCCTTTTCTACTTCGCTCTCCATAATACTTGGTCCTAAGTTGTCTTCTTCAATGTTTTTCTCATTTTCCAGTTATATTTTCCCCTCTCCTGCCTGTTTGCCGTATAATTTCTTAATGTATTCTTCCCATACCTGTGCTACATCCTTTGTTTCTGAGACTATCTTCCCATCCGTATTCATAATTCCTTTACCACAAATTCCATTAGACTTCTTATCTTCTAATTCCAGTGCCCTAGCGTACATCATATCGTACCGTCCTAACTTCTCCATTTGTTCTATTTCATCACATTTTCCTTTTATCCAATTTTCTCTAGATTTATCTGTTACCCTTCTCAACTCATTGTTTATACGCCTATAGTTGGCTCTACCTTCTTCACTGTTAACGTTTTTCCATTTTCGTCTCTCATCCATTTTCTCCAGCATTTCCTTCGTGATCCATGGTTTTCTGATTTTCTTCTCTTGTTTTCCAATCTCTTTATCCAAGGTATCCTTGATACTGGTTTTAATTTCATCCCATTCTATATCAACGGTCTTCGGTTTGTTTTCCAACTTTCTTAGGTTATCTTCCAACTTCATGCTGACTACCTCCTGCCTTTCTTTCAGTTTTTCTAGGTCCCAGGTCTGTCTTTCTCTTCTCGTTTTTCTTATTTGTTTGAGCTTTGTACTCACGTCAACTATTAGAAGGCTGTGATCTGAATCAATGTCCGCTCCTTGCAATGCCTTGGCGTTCTTTATGCTGTTCCTGAATCTTTGTTTTACAAGGATGTAATCTATTTGGCATCTCATTCTATCTCCTGGGCTTTTCCATGTGTATAACCTTCGTTTATGGTTTTTGAACCATGTATTAGTCACTACAAGGTCATTATTGATGCAGAATTCTACGAGTTTCTCCCCTCCTCGATTTCTCTTCCCAAGTCCGTATTGCCCGACAACATTTTCTTCCTGTCCTTCTCCGACTATGCTGTTCCAATCTCCCATTATTATGCAGTTTACCTTTCCTCTTCCATCTTCTTCGTAAATTTCATTAATTTGCTCATAGATCTCATCTATTTCTTCATCGTCATGAGCTGACGTTGGCATATATACCTGGATTATCAGCATGTCCACTGGGACTGCTTTTAGCTTTATTGCCATCAGTCTATCGTTCGTTGCTATTATCTTTGTCACGCTTTTCATCATATCATTCCTAAGTACCAGAGCTACTCCCCTTTCCCCACTATTTCCTCCAGAATAAACTACCGTGAATTCTTCCGAGTCGAACTGTCCTTCTCCCTCCCATCTAGTTTCGCTTAGCCCTATAATGTCAACTCTATTTCTTCTCATTTCTTCTTTCAAGTTCTCTAGCTTTCCTGCCTTTCTCATAGTTCTTACGTTCCAAGTCCCTATTCGTAATTTACTTTCGACAAATGTTTTCCTCAAGGCAGTCCCCGCCCGGAGATCCGATTGGGGGACTATTTTACCTCCGGATTGTTTTACCTCGAGAGAACTCATATTGTCCAACCATATAATCTTTACTAGGGATTGTAATGTGGTAGTTTCCCTCTTGCTTTCCACATCGCAGTACTGTAGCCGTTCAAATCGTCCTGATCACGCCTACAGCTGTATTGGATATAGACCCAACCAACATCATTTGTTTTCGGCTCTATACCATACTGACAGTACTGCTGCCTACTGCCAGGCACTGATGATAGTTTTTTTTTTTTTTTAAATAAAACCTCCATTCGAGGGGTTTGAACCCCCGAACTTTGCAATAGAAAGCCGACACGCTAACCACTACACCACCAGTGCATTTTATATATATATATATATATATATATATATATATATATATATATATATATATATATATATATATAGACAGTGGTGTGCTGGAGCCGGCTCGCCCGAGCCGGTTGTTAAATTTTCAAGAATTTTGCGAGCCGGTTGTTAAACACGGCAATGATTATAAACATAAGGTATGAAAATATACAATTAAATAAATTATATTATAACATAGGTATTAAAAACTCAAAACTCATCACTTCCTAATTATTTTATTTTACTACAATTTACTATTATCTACCCAGATAGCACGAAAATTTTCGTATCCAGCGACAAGTATTGACGATTTGGATACGAAGGATCCCATATTAAACGAGCGAGAGTGCGGCCTTTGATGGAATCGCATACGCAAAAAGAATTCGTTTTCTCGGCTCAACATTCTCTCCATATTTCAGGAAAACGAGACGCTGCAGCCTTGATAAAAGAAGTCACTTAAACAACTCCTCGTCGAGCTATAAAAGTTAAAAAAGCTTATAAATTATCAACATTACTACCCACACTATACACCGGAGAAGAAGCGCTGGCGCTTCTTGTTGAGAACGACCTGACAAAGTCGCAGTACATTAACATTAGGAAAGGTGCAATTTCTTTGCGTGTCTCATTATTAATTTCGTCTCTCTTCTCCCTTCCCAATACAAAGTAATGTTCTCCAGCTTTCAACGCACGAGTAAAAGTATTTCGGGACTTTGTTATCTTCTCACCTTCTAAGCTCACACATGGTCGCTGCCCGTCGCCTGAAAACCAGTAGAAATGGCAGCTTAAAGGACTCGAACAGCATTGTCCTAACCTTCTCTACGACTTCGCTTCCTACTTCCGTCTATGCTGGCTACGAGTCGATCCCCGTAAGGCCATTTATTCCTAGACCTATGAGGTGCTACCGCTGCCAGAGGTATGGCCACACATCTCCCTCATGCAAAGGAGCGGAACTCTGTGGAAGATGCTCTCTACAGAAGCATGAGGGAGAATGTGCTGAAAAAGACAAATGCGTCAATTGTAAAGGTGACCATCCTGCTTGGTCTTCCTCTTGCCCTATCTTTAGGGAAGAAAGGGCCATTCAGGAGATAAAGGTCACCAAGCGGGTTTCCTATGGTGAGGCTAGGAAGGAATACAGGATCACTCATCCAATGATGTCTGGCCCTTCCTATGCCAAAATAACCTCCAAGTCCGTCATCACCAAGGACGCCGCTGTACAAACAAACATTCCATCAGTTTGTGGCCCCTGCAAAGGCGTATTTGTATCTTTTAAGCCTCGAAATCCACCTAAGGAAAATGCAGCGCTGGCAAAGAAACCTCATAAGGCCGTCACTACAAAGGTGTATGACGATAGTGACACATCCTCCGAAAGCTGCTCTTCCCCAAGGAAAGCCAAGCACTTCCTGAAGAAGAAAAGCCCTCGCGAGCGGGAGGTAGAGGAAGGCTTGGTGTCCGATTGCATCATGGACGCCGAACCCTCAGATCTCGCCGCAGGGTATATTAAGTATACAAAGAAGCCCAAGCAGAAAGGGAAGACGAAAATTAAATTGAAGCGGTGATCCCTATGGCTGCAAAAATAATTCAGTGGAACTGTAATGGTTACCGAACGCACTCCGTCGAGCTGCAACTTTGGGGAACAATTTTTTACCTTTTACCTATTTATTAACTAATTTATGTTTTTAACATTGCAATGGAATTGCAATGGATTTTACAGGCACAAGGAGGAACTTGAGGTCCTAGTATCCAATCTTAAGCCGTCATGTATTTGCTTGCAGGAAACACATTTTAAAATCTCTGACAGGGGAAATATCAAAGGGTTCAGTATTTTTAGAAATGGCGACCTTAGTGGCAACAGGGCTAAAGGTGGTGTTGCTGTGGCAGTCCGGGAGACCTTATACACCTCCCGGGTTGACCTGCAGACACCTCTACAAGCTGTTGCGGTGACCGTGGCCACACCGGATGTCATTACCTTCTGTAATGTTTACTTACCTGAATGGACACCAGTTAACCGCAGAAGCCTTGAAGACCTACTCAAACAGCTGCCTAGGCCTTTTGTATTGTTGGGGGACTTCAACGCCCATAACACTCTTTGGGGTGCCTCGATGAATGATGGTAACAGAAGGGGTAAGCTTCTGCAAAGATTTTTTAGTGACCACAATCTAATATTGTTAAACTCTGATGAGAAGACCCGTTTTAAAAGTTTTAACGGAGATTTTTCCTCCATTGACCTGTTTTTATCCACTGCTAATATAGCCCCATGGTTTAATTTATCTGTTCATGAAGAACTCTGTGGCAGCGATCACTTTCCAATTATTATTACTAAGCGTAGTAATAATTGTAATTTTACTCGACATGGGAATTGGCTCTTGAAGAAGGCCAATTGGCCAGTTTTTAAAAATAACCTAAAATTTAACTTTCATCACACTCTTGGCGGCATACATAATATGGAACTACTCATGGAAGATATAACATCAGCAGCTATCAAAAGTATCCCCTGGTCCTCAGGTAAAATGCGGCATGCTCATGTTCCTTGGTGGAATGAGGAGTATGCCGAGGCAATCCGTAGGCGAAAGAAGGCCCTACGGATATTTCAGAGGTACCCAACAAGTACAAACTTGGCAGCCTTTTGACGGTTAAGGGCGAAGGCCCGGCAAACAATTAAGGATGCTAAAAAGGTCTCCTGGATGAAATATGTAACTTCCATAAACCACAGAACACCAATAGCACAGATCTGGTCAAAGGTGAGAAGTATCTCAGGCTTAGGACATGTATCTCCAGTCACTGCCCTGGAAATAGGTGGCCGCATAGAAACATCCATGCCAAAAATCGTTGAAGCTTTCGGCCTTTACTATGCTGATATTAGCAGCACAGCAAATTACGATCGGGCTTTCTTAACCATCAAACGCAATGCGGAGCGTTGCAGCCTTGACTTTGAGGGAGGTAGCAATGCTGATCCATACAATGATGCCTTCTCGTTATGGGAGTTAACCTCCGCTATCAAGGAAACCAAGGATTCCAGCCCAGGAGTAGACGAGATCCACAATGCTTTCCTCCGCAACCTCCCAATTTCGAGTTTAAGGAATTTATTAGACACCTTTAACCAGATTTGGAGTGAAGGAAGTTTCCCGGTGGGCTGGCGTGAATCCATTGTGATTCCAATCCCTAAACAGGGCAGGGAAAAGAAAGTTACTTCGAACTTCCGTCCTATATCCCTTACTAACTGCCTGTGCAAGCTAATGGAAAGAATGGTTAATAGACGGCTGATTTGGTTCCTTGAGTGCCGAAACCTCTTTTCAAACACACAGTGTGGCTTCCGACGTGGAAGATCCACAACGGACCATTTAGTTCGAATTGACAACTTTATCCAGGAGGCCTTCCTCCTGGGCCAGCATGTAATAGCCGTATTCTTTGATATTGAAAAGGCATATGATAAGACATGGCGGCACAAGATATTAAAGACTTTACACAACTGGGGATTTAGCGGTAATCTTCCAATTTTCATTCGCAACTTCTTAGCAAACCGTGTATTCAGGGTACGAATTGGCAAGTGTTTATCACGCCCCTTTAACTTGGAGAATGGTGTGCCTCAAGGGTCAGTCTTAAGTGTCACACTCTTCGCGATTGCCATTAATGATGTTGTCAGGTGTATTACATCCCCGGTGTTGGCAACATTATATGCCTACGATCTGGCAATATTTTGCCGATCTGTGAAACTGAGGTCTGCAGAGCGTCAAATTTAGTTGACGCTGAACCGCCTCGAACATTGGGCTCAATCTAATGGCTTCAATTTCTCCAAGGAGAAGACCAAATGCATACATTTTTACAGGGGCAGAGGCATGTATCCTCAACCTAGTTTGCGCCTTGGACCAACACCTCTAAAATTTGTTGAGACCATCCGATTTCTTGGTTTGGTGTTTGACAGGAAATTGAACTGGTGGGCTCACATCTGCAGTCTTAAGGATAAGTGTTTACGATCACTAAATATTTTAAGATTTTTAACTAATTCAAATTGGGGCACAGACCGCACATCAATGCTTCTCCTTTACAGAGCGTTAATACGGTCTAAACTTGATTACGGGTCCATTATCTATGCCTCAGGAAGAGTATCATACCTACGATCACTTTTGACCGTTCATAATTTAGGACTCCGTCTGGCTACTGGAGCATTCAGAACCAGTCCGGTACAAAGTATTTATTGTGAAGCAAGTGAACCTCCTCTGGAGACACGCCGAAAGATTTTAACCTTTAATTATGCAGCGAAAGTTTTGTCTTGGAGGACACATCCTTGTTTTGATATTATTTTTAGTCCGTGTTTTATGGATGTTTTTAATCGTCGACCCAGAGTAACTTTACCATTAGGGGTGCGCTTTCACAATTTTATTAATGAGACTGGTTTTACTCTACCGGATATGTATCCTAGTGGTTTTATAAAAATGCCACCATGGCAGGTTCCACAACCCAAGGTTTTATTTAATATGACAAGGTACTCTAAGGCCGACAGTAACCCTTCTGTTTTTATTAATATCCTGAACGAAATGCTTGCATCAAAACCGGGCATTATCCCCATCTATACAGACGGCTCTAAGACGAAGGAGGCCTGCGGATGCGCTGCTACATCTACTGCTCTGGGAACCAGAAAGGTGAAGCTGCACCCGAGGTATAGCATATTCACAGCGGAGCTTATTGCATTAAAAACTGCCTTGGAGATGATCAAGTCAAGAAACATGTCATATTTGATATGTTCTGACTCAAGAAGCGCTCTTCAATCTCTATCGCTTTTCTCTTCTCTGCACCCAGTAGTTCAAGATATTCACTCTACCCTCGCCTCTCTCGTATCTAGAGGTAATGCAGTGACATTCGTATGGGTTCCTGGACACACCGGGATTCCAGGGAATGAGAAAGCAGATGCAGCTGCAAAGGATGCCTTGGCGAAGCCAAAAGTTGACTTGGAACTCATCCCTTCTCAAGATGCAAAGCATATTTTTAAGACCATAGCAATCAAAGAATGGGCTACATCTTGGGAAGGTCTGGTCGGAAACAAACTGCGGGAAATCAAGACCAACATTGGGCCTTGGAAGTCTTCTGTGAGGAACAATAGACGGGAGGAAGTCATTTTGACACGGCTAAGGATAGGCCACTGTGCCTTGACCCACTCTTATTTATTTACCAGAGAAAATTCCGCCCAGGTGCGAAGAATGTGACTCCCTTTTATCTGTAAGACACCTCCTCACCGAATGCACAAAGCACAATGCCATCAGACGCAGGCTTGACATGGCAGCAGACTTAGGAACTATACTTGCGGACAACTATATTAATGTGCAGACCATTTTAGAGTTCTTAAGAGAGGCAAATCTGCTCCATCTCATTTAATTTTCATAAAAGACTCCAGACGTCCTGTTTTTAGTCTAATTTTATACAATTTTAATATTTTTACCTTTATTTACTTTTATAGTTATTTTGATGCTTATTTTTGTACTTGAATATTTATTTATTTATACATTTATACGTATTATTTAAGTAAGAAAGGTGCAAAATGACCTCTGCTGTCGACGCACCTCTAAAAACACACTACTACTACTAGCTCACACATTGTAACCAACTCCTAATTTTCTGTCAAGAAACAGTGCAATTGCAACAATGATACATTAAACCAAATGTTCAGAAATGCGTACGAAATATTTTTTCTGACTACATTCGGCTTTTCGCCCACAAAACGAACTGTTTTGAGAGGTATTTGAGCGATAAGCTTGTATATGGTGACTGAGTAAATCAGTGTTTTTGTAAGTGTGGTTTCATTAAGTTGCAATGCTTTTCTGGAAATGTGTTGTCATGATATCTTGATTTCTTCATATAATGGAAGTTACGGGTGTAAGCTGAAAAATAAAGTGTTTTAGCTCAAAATTTCCGATATTTTTTAAATTATACAAAGAAATCATTAACAGAAATTTTGACGTTAAAATGTTGAACAATAATAAAAATTTTGCTTATTCGTGAGAAATTATTTGTTAAAATTAACATAATTAAAATTATAAGTCGTACTTTTAATTTACAAAATGCTACTGTATCAATCGCATCAAAAAATTTAAATTAGGCATAAAATTTTTTTCAGATCCTGATCCCAAAAATGTCAAAACGACAGAGTAATCTATTAAGTTTTTTAAATGTGAAGGCGGTGAAAACAGACACAGAATATAATGATAGTAACGAAAATCATTGTTGAGCGTCGAAGCCAACGGAACCAAATTTCGAACCAGTTGAACGACCAGTCAGTGAAGAAAAACCATCATGTTTGTCAATGAAAGAAATAGATAATCTTGCCCTCCCAGATTTTTGGAACGAAAAACAAACAAGTGTAGAACAGTACAAATGGCATCAAGTAAAGGAAGGTAAATTAGGATGTAAGAATTGTTTAATAGTACAGCATTTAGGAGTGACAGCAGAAAAGACTGTCCATCTGTCGAAAGAATAGAGCGCATATTTAGTAATCCCAAATGACAGTAATAAAAGTACTAGGCAAGCTTCTCTACGAAAAAAAATAGGGAACACGATGTTTCTAAAACCCATATTAAAATTCAAGGTTTGTTAAAAGAATCGGCTAATGACTCAATTTCTAATTTAGTACACAAACAATATAATGAAAATATTGATGCTACCGTAAAAATTTTCAATACTGGTTACAGTTTGGTAAAACGCAACAGGCATTTATCCGATATTGAGGCGGCATTAGAATTACAAAACAAAAATGGTGTAGATATAGGCAATTGTTTGCATTCACGATACAGTGCAATAAGAATAATGGTACATATCGCAAAAGAAATTAAAATGAAGATATTTAAGAATATTATAGAAGAGAATGCCAAAATATGTATCCTAATTGACGAAGCATCTACAATTTCGAAAAAAATCAATCTAGTGATTTATCTCCAGTGCGCAGTTCAATTCGCTTCCGCACCAGTAATGTTATTTGTAGCTTTAAAAGAATTGGTGTCAACCACAGCAGAGCGTATTTTTAATACATTACTTTCTACTTTAAATGATTGTGGATTTAACAACGAATACTTGAAAGCTAATTTAATCGCATTTTGTTCTGATGGTGCTAATACAATGTTGGGAAGAAAGTCTTGAGTAGCTACTAAGTTGTTAGAAGATTTTCCTAAAATCGTTATTTGGCACTGTTTAAATCATCGATTGCAATTATCACTCGACAATTCAATATCCGAAATAAAACAAGTTAATCATTTAAAAATATTTTTAGATAGAATTTATAGTATTTATCACCAATCTAATAAAAATCAAACTGAGTTAGAAACTGTAGCTAAAGAACTTGAAATTGAGATTATTAAAATTGGTCGGGTACTGGGACCAAGATGGGCGGCATGTAGTTTATGAGCTGCTACTGCTGTATGGCACGCATATCCTGCGTTATATATTCATTTTTCTCGTTCTTCTTCTTATTCTGGTCTGGCAAAGAGGTTAGCTAACATTAATTTCTTGCAAGACCTTGCTTTAATGATTGACATTCTTGAAGAATTTTCATTACTTTCAATTGCACTGCAGTCAAGATCAACTAACATTCAGAAAGTGCACAGATTAATCAAATGCACCATAAGAGCTTTGGAAAATTTAAAGGTTTGTACTGGAAAGCATGAATCTCAAGTTGAAGATTTAATTAAATCAGATAATTTTAAAGATATTCCATTTAATAAAAATAATAAATTCAATGCTCTTCCTAGGAATATGTTATTAGAAAATATAATTCAACACATGACTTTCCATCTTTTATCAGACAGAAACAATGATGAAAGCTAATATCAATAATGAGGTCAGGCTCATCCCTGTGGAATTTACTCATCATGAAAAAAAGAACTTTTTCATAATGATGAAAGCATTTATAATTATTTAGATTTATTAGAACCATCTACTTGGCCTTATGAAGAACTAACTTCACCATGGATAGCTGGTGAAAAAATTGCATCATTTAAATAAAATTTTAAAATATGAAATTGATTTGAATGATTTTCGGGATTTTGTAGATAATACTCTAGAATCACGCAATGTTTCATTTCCTGCAACTATACAAAAAGCTAAAAAGATAGTGCAATGCAATGAGCAGTGCTGAAGCTGAAAGATGCTTCAGTTTAATGAACATAATTTGTACGAGGGTGAGAAATAGTTTGACAGTAGATCACATATCGGAATTAATGACGATAAATTTATTGGGAAAAGAGTTAGTGGATTGGGATGCAACTCCATTTGTCAAATCATGGTTGATTCACAACCATAGATTGGTTACAGATACAAGAGTTCGTCAAAAATCAACGAAAGCATTCTGTGAGAATCAATTGGCTATATGAAATTTACAATAAAGAATATTGAATAGTTTGACAGTAGATCACATATCGGAATTAATGACGATAAATTTATTGGGAAAAGAGTTAGTGGATTGGGATGCAACTCCATTTGTCAAATCATGGTTGATTCACAACCATAGATTGGTTACAGATACAAGAGTTCGTCAAAAATCAACGAAAGCATTCTGTGAGAATCAATTGGCTATATGGAATTTACAATAAAGAATATTGAATATTTTACTATTGTTTGAAAATTTTGTGCTCCACTTTGTTGTAAACCAGTACAATTTATAAAAACATATACCTATATGCATTCATTGCTGTTAAAAATTTACCAGCACACCACTGGTTATAAATGTATTAAATATACAATATAATAATCAGTAATGTTATTAAAATATTTAAAATAAATATTCAATTTGTATTTATGATACTGTCTTGTTTATATGGAAATATTTTCATATTCCTTCAAAGAACAGATAATGCAAACTCAGGACCATCAGAAACGTCATCATTTTTATGGCAGGTGGGATACATAACTGCCAGGGGCGGCGATACGAGCGAGCCGGTTGTTAAGTATTTGGCAGCACACCATATAGAAAGATTAATGGTTGTATCTGCATATTTGATCGAGTTATTTACATTTTAATTATATTCCAGGAACCCAGAAATCGGACGTTTATATAATATAGATATATAGAAAGATTAATGGTTGTATCTGCATATTTGAATATTTGATCGAGTTATTTGCGTTTTAAATATATTCCAGGAATCAGATGTTTATATATATATATATATATATATATATATATATATATATATATATATTTGTTACTCTATCGCTGAAGAAGGGCATAGACCCGATAAGCTTGCGTGTTTTTTTGTGTTTTTTGTGCTCGTGTGTTCAACGTGTCTCTTCGACGCCCCCTAGCAGCCTGCCATCTTGGTCCCTGACTTGGTAAGTGTCCACTGGGATTCCTTCAACACCTTTTTGCCACCCTTATCACTATCTTTTCATTTCCTTAAGTGAATATATATATATATATATATATATATATATATATATATATATATATATATATATATATGGATCAGTGGCGTCGCGTACCCATTTAGGTTGGGTGTGCTTTTATTGGGGAGGGGGTTATGCAACCCGAGCTACAAAATCACGTGTTAATTTGAACGTACGATTGCATTTTTATCGACGTGTGAGAGTTTTAAGAGAGCATAGCGCAGCAGCGCTCTTCTTAATTGGTCTAATGCAATTAATCTTAGAATAATTTTGAATACTTTAATTTACTAACTGATATGATTTTAACTATACAATCCATAATTATGGACAACACAAAGGTTCCCCGTCAAATAGACTTGAGCTATGCATCACGCGCGCCGTTTATGTGAGAATGGTTAACGCTTCGTTGTGAGAAGATACTATATGTGAGGTACGAATTATCTGTATTTTGTTACGATTTTTAAATATGTACTACCATATAATACGCACAGAAATCTGAAAAAGTAATCACTTGGGAAAATATTATTTTCCGGATTGAATCAAAGAAAGGCTTAAAAAACTCATTTTACTTACTTATTTATACACCAGTTCCAATCTCCTGTTTTGCCTTAGGAATTTTGTTAGCACATCATCATAAAATGAAGGTCTTTTCTTCAGTTCCGCCAGCAATGTCTTTTCAATGGCGAGTGAACTTAGGCCGCATAACCTTTCCTGCGTTTGTGTTCCTCTATAACACATATATATCCTCTTCATAGCCGAAAAAGAACGCTCGACTGTAGCAGTAGAACTCGGAATCGTCATGATAAGTTCCGCTAATTTATAAATCTCCTTGAATGCAACCTGAAGCTGATTTTCTTGCATGAATTTTAATAGGCGATGTACTGGTTTCCTCGCAAATTCATCAGAAGAAAAGAGCACTTTTAGTTCATTTTTTAGGCGAACGTAGTCAAAAACTGGTCCGTAGAAATCCTTTAATTTTTCTAGAATACCATCAGGAAAAGTTTTCGCATACTGATCATATCTTTCGCTACAAAGGAGTTGAAAAAACTCAAGTTTCGAAAGTGAAGAGTATCTTTCTTCCATCTCCAGGCACAAGCAGTCGACTATTCTCTGGTATAATCGAAGGCACGCGCTCTTCTCCTCTTCTATAGATCCTTTTCGTCTTTTAGGCTTCGACGACTCAACCGTATGCTTTTTCTTTGCAGAAACCCAAATATCATCAAATCCATGTTCCTTGTCATTCCTAAGCTATTTCATAGTATCATGCACTTTTTTACAACAGTACAATATGTCATAGGATGATGTTTGCAATATATTATTCAAAACATCAATATAGCCAAACAGAACAGAAAAAATTTCTAGCAAAAAAATTGTTTGAAAATCCTGCAAGAAATACAGAAAACCACGAGCTTTGATTACAGCATCCACGTCCCAATCCCCAGAACTCTCCACAATGTGTTCAAAAAATGCAATAAGTTGACTTCTGTGGTGTTTTACTGTGTTTGATAAACGGGAAGTAAAATTCCATCTGGTTGGTGCGACGGAGGGTAATTTTTTAGCAACAAAATCTTGCAAAGCATTTACTCTTTTCGATGATTTATAAAAATATGCTGCCAATCCACTGATAGTTTGGAAAAACAATCTACATTCCTTGATATTCAAGAGGCTTTGCTTCAGAACTAAGTTCAAAACGTGAGCGTAGCAATGCGTAAATATTGCTAAAGGATAGGCCTCGATAACTTTACTCTGCAACCCATTAATATGTCCACTCATTACACAGGCACCATCATAAGTTTGGCCGACCAACTTGTCCTTAATATTAAATTCCTCAACTCTGTTTACAACTTGTTTAAAAAGACCACTAGACGTTCTATCATCACTTACGTCTGTAAATCCGATAAACCTTTCGTGTGTTTGCCCAATATGGACAAAACGGAAAACAGTTGATAGCTGCGATTTCGACATTACATCAGAAGTTTCATCCAGAAGAATGGCCACAAATGTAGCGGAAGAAATTTCTTTCTTTATAGCATCTTTAACCACATCAGATATAGCGTTAATGATATCATTTTGTACTGTAGGAGAAGTTCCTCGAAATACAGTCGATGCCTTTAAATGACTGTCTAAAAGAGGATCATACTCACGGAGCACATTTAAAAATTCTATATAATTCCTTCGGTTGACTGAATCTTCAAACTCATCATGACCTCTCAAAGGAAGCTCTTGCTTAGCCAAATAACATACAGCATCAATTAATCTTTTTAAAACGTCTCTATTTTTCTTTACTTGTTCATTATGACGACTAATTTAAATTTTTCTTTGGCTGTCAATGAGAGTGTCAATTCTTTGTTTTCCATACATCTTAAGATTTAAAAATGACTGAACATGTGGCTGGGAGCGCTCATGTTTTTGCATTGCTGCAGCTAAATGATTAAGATCGGAATACCCTTGCTTATTCCAAACACCTTTCTCTTTGGAGAATAATAAACAAGGCCAACAAAAAAGTCTTGACAGCACTTCACATCCAGTTAACCATTCTACTGAATCGTATTGTGAAACAGAGAAATGTCTCATGTACTCAGTTTTTGCATCTTTGTGCTTGCACAGTAAATTTGGAAGAGGAGGACGAGGCTTACCTTCTTCGACTATGTTCATACAATCCGCAAAAGCTCTGGCAGAAAACGGGGCATTCAGTACGTCGTCAACACTGTTTACCATTGTAAATATGGGAAAAAAGTTATAAATTATATCTAACAAATTATAAATATATGTTAAAAACTTGTCTAAATTGGTGTCATAAACACGTCGGTTCACACTTTACCCCACGCACGCAAAACAGACGAAACTCAGAAAACAAAAACAGCATCTCATGACAAGTAACAACGTTGAATTGGATTGCTTCACACAATAGCCAATCACAACCGCTAACTACTTCTGGGTGCTGTTGTCTCAGCGCACACCCTGCCACGCCTTCTGGACGGTTTAAATCCACAAGGTGGCTAAGAATTTGACCTGCTGCGCCATCTGTACGTATGTTTAAAGGGCTCAAAGCTATCCGCATTTCTTACCGCACACCCGGGCTATTAACGTGAATGTGATACAATGTTTACGCGCCGAAACTTCTTCTCTTCATGAAACATTGTATATTGGATTCGATTTTAGGAATCACGCGAAGCCAGAAAACGATTAGGGGAGTCTTTAACAGGAATAAATGCAAAAATATAATATCTGTGACATTGCGAATCCGTGGGTGTGCACCGCACACCTAGCACACCCTGAATATACGCCTCTGATATGGATGTCAACAAGGTGTTGGGATGAGGAAACCTCTCTCTGTAGCTGAAGAAGGAGTAGTTCCGAAAGCTTTACGTTTCTGATGTTTCTGTGTTTTTGTGTTATTTTACGTGTGTCGCTTCGACATCCCCGGGGCCTCGCCAACCTGAAGTCGTCTGATTGGTGAGTGCTCACTGGGTTTCCTCATCCCAACACCTTGTTGACATCCATATTTTCATTTTACCTTTCCATAAGTTGTTATATATATATATATATATATATATATATATATATATATATATATATATATATATATATAGAGAGAGAGAGAGAGAGAGAGAGAGAGAGAAGATTAACGGTTGGAGATATCACTTTCTTCATATTAACTGCAAAAGTGTATTTAGTGAAGATAGGATTTTATTACATAATTTTCTCATGACAAACCCCTAAAAATTAATTTACCTTGAAGATGTACCTAAATAAATTTTCTTTAAATTAAAATTTCTGATACTTAATCATTTATATCTTTTTTAAATATTATGCTTGAGGTATTTTCTGATGAGCCAAGCAGCTGATCAAGGTATAATATTCTTTAGGGGTGCTTCCTTTATGATGTAAGAAGGGTAATCAAATTTGACATGAACTTTTTGATAAACTCCTGCTGCTGATGTAGCAATGTAATTTAACAGTCACCTCTTAACAGGGATGGAATAATGTTTCAAATCGTTACGTTATTCTGTAACATTACAAAGTATTAGTTTTCGTTACATAACAAAATATAATGCTATGTAATTTAATTGTAACATTATATAATGTTATTTTATAAAACCATTATGTAATGTTATTTAAAAAATTTTATGCTTACTTTAGCCAATAGCCAATTTTAATTTTTAAATATAAAAGTATTAAATAAAACCACAAAATAATGTCTATAATAATTTTAATTTAATTAAGGTAACACTGTACAATTATGTCTTTGGCTAAAAAGGAAGGAAAATATTCGTAAATCTCAAACATTTGTTCTGTTCTGTTTTTGTAGTGAAAAAGCCTTGTTGGCATAACTGGCATGACCCCAAAAAATTATGCCATAGGAAAGATACGAATGAATTGTGGCAAAATATAGCAATTTTAACATATCAATACTAACAATGTGAACAAGTCTATGCAACATAAATATTCCAATTGAATTTTTTTAAAGAATAGCTTCAATATGGATATTCCAGCTAAGGTCTTCATTAATAGCCAAACCAAGAAATTTAATTGACCTCTCTGTGTTGGATGCATTCATTCTAATTAGAGGACTGGAAGACGGTGATGACTTTTTTTTAAGTGAAATTGGAGATATACAGTTTTCTTAAAATTTATTGCTAGATTGTTGGACAGACACCATTGATGCATTTCTTGAGCAGAAGTATTTAATTTATTGATTAAGTCAGGTTTATCACCAGAATTAATGAGACAAGATGTATCATCCACATAATGTAAGGGTTTACTGTCAGATAATGTGTAGGGGAGGTCATTCATAAAAATAATGAATAACAAAGGGCCCAAAATTGATCCCTGTGGAACTCAACAGGTAACTTTTAAAGGCCTATAAGCAGCAGTATTATGACCATTTAGGCTAACATGGGAGAATCTGACAATTTGATGTCTGTTGGTCAGAAAATATACAATCCAGTCTAAGGCCTTGCTTATTATTCCACTTTTCTTGAGCTTCCGAGCCAATAAATTATAATTAATACTATCAAATGCTTTTTTTAAGTCATAGAAAATACCCACAGTGAAAAGATTTTCATCTAAGGCATGATAAACATTGTTAATAAATTGGAAATAGGTAGAGTTAGTGGATTTGGATTTCTGAAATCCATATAATCATGCAGCCAATGGTAAGACTCCAAGAAGTTGATTACATGGCAGTAAAAAACTTTTCCAATTATTTTGGAAAACACTGAAAGAACAGAAATTGGATGGTGATTTTTTGAACTAGAAGAAGTGCCTTTTGTGCCTTAATATTATTCCATCCCTGGTTCACAACATGATAGCTGACGTTGAGCACGTGACAAAATGCACTGCAGTTAGCTGCACTTTGTGCACTGTTGCCTGGCCAAAAATATTTGGTTTGATGATGTTATAATAACTTCATTGCAATTAACATTTTGATAATGTTATAATAACATTACATTAAACATTATTGGTTATTATAATGGTATGCATATATCATTATGTTATTGTAAAAAAAGCAATTTAATTGTTATTATTGTGTTATCGGGTATTCTTATGTTGTTTTCCATTCCTATTTCTCAATATGCTTTCCCCTCCCCCCCCCCCCCCCGCATAATACTTTTTTCCATTATTGTGGAAATTTCCTAATTCCAGTTAGAAAGAAATTTATTTTTCTTTCCAAAAGCGCTCTTTCATAGGTACAGAGAGATGAAAGTCACTGGCAAAGCAGGACTTCAGTATGTACATTAAGCCTAAAGATTTATGAAATAAGCAATTAAAAATTTTAATTGGTTTAAGGTATTAAATAAACTAGTTTTAAATATCCTATTTATTATCAGTATGGCCTTTGATCATTTTCAATGTTATATTCCTTTTCACCACACTCATTTTTTAATTCTATCTTAATCTTTATTGTCTACATGCACATGTGTGTGGTCAGCTGGCGATGCCACTCATAACTATGTGACCCCATATGAGATTGCAGCATGTTGCAGTGAGGATTTGGGCCACACTTTGCTCTACCATCTCCCTCAGTCTTGAGTTGGTCTTTGATTTTGATTGTTTGTTGCATGGTGTTGCATTTACTTGATAGTGTTTTGTGCCCTGCTGTCCTGGCAACATGTTGTTAAGACACTGAATTGTCCCGTTTTTATTGAATTGTGGAAAATTACTAATTAAAATTTTTTGTACATTTAACTCATTAGTGTTACTCTCAATCTTCATGGCATAGTGAATATCTTCTCTAGATGTCTTTTAATTCTGTTCGTCATATTCGTTATCATGTCCATCTTGTTGCCTTATCTAAGAATAATCTGCATAGTAAATTTTATAAAATATTTTACTCATATCACATTTGTTTCTTATTATTAACTTTTCCATTTTAATAGGCTGCTTAGGCTGATCTTTAAAATTCACAACCACTGAGTTATTGGTTTCACATCAGGCACAAAATGGTGATGGCCTAACTTATCAGAACCATAATCTGATTATCCTAACATACTTGCATAAAATTAAATTATCTTTGTGAAGGTATATGGCAAAAATTGTTAACATTTGAAGTAATGTTAAAAGGAGGAACTCTAATTACTGTAAAAAAACACATCATCATATTACCATAGTGCTCAAACGTTGTTTAAATTTAAAGTAATGTTAAAAATATTTAGTAACATAAGTTTACAGTATATCAAGATTTTTGGTAAAAATCTCTGGGTTTCTGGTTAATTTAGTTAAGCTTCAGATTTCTAAATTACCTCCATTCATTATGTCTGAATGATCTTTTCACTGTTGGATAAAATTTAAACAGTTGTTCACAGTCTAATAGGTATAAATTTAACAAAATCATAGCTCCTTATTGCTATAATTATTAAAGTAAATATCTCTGATTAGTCAGAATTTATATCTGAACCAGAGAAAAAAAACCCAAAACCAACAAAAATATGCATGGAAGTTTAAATAAATATATTTGATTTATCATAAATAAAAAGGATATAATTAGTTCTTCTAATTTATTTTATGGCCTTTTCTAAATTTGTTAAAGTTACCATATTAGCAAAAACATTTTTTTCACAAAAATATTTCCAAATCTCCAGGTTGGGATCTGTTTCAAGGTGATAATTCTGAAAACAACTACAGCTTGGAATAAATGATGAATTAAAATTTTTTTAATCAAGAATATATTTATAATGGATTTCCTATTTTTTAGAACTGAAGTAAAGATGAGTTTTGTTTTACTCCTAATTCACTGACATTTGAAACAGAGAGGATTTTATTTACATAGGTACACGATATTTTATGGGTAAATTAGTGCAATTTATACGTTAATTTTTAAAATCCGTTGAAAATGTAAAACAAATAAGCCAGAGACCTGAAAAATATGATTTAAAAGTTTTTATAAACTATGCTAATTTCTAAGACAATAGTTACTTTTACTTGGAGCATTTTAATTTTAACGGATATTATAATATGTTTTAATTCCGTTCGTAAGTAAACATTCATGCAAAAATTATGGAGTGAAATTTTAATATATGGATATTAATTTGTATCCATGCAAAATATCAGATGGAATTTATTGCGTAGATATTTGCAGAATATAGTAATATACATAAAAATCGAAATATTTACTGTGGAATCAAAATGGCCTTCACTCTTTGAAGTAGAAATTGTGTTTACAACTATAGGTGGAATTGGGAAGCTCTGGCAACGTCATTCAGTGTGACGTATCAAGGAAATTTTCATCTGGGCCTTTTTCTGTAAGGTAGGGTCTTTGGAAAGTTTGGCGTTGAACTCTTCTGGAATCTCTGGTCATCCTCTTCTTCTTTCATAAGTTATTGCACTATTGCAGCTGTATAAAAAACAGTGAAAAATCTTATCTGTCGTATGTCCATCCAGAATCTCAATACATTCGGTAAGTATTCCTTTAACCGTCATTTTAGAAGATCTGAATAGATTCAAAATGGCGTATATTATTGTGATGGACGATGAGTAATATTTTGTAAAATGTTGAATTTAATTGTTACCTTGCTGCTCTAATTCTATTCTGAAAATGAATTTATTGGTGTGGATTTTGAAAGAAGCAAATTTCATCAGTTATGCGCGTTGACCTAATTAAGGTGACGGTTCTCTTGGCCCGTCATTGGTTTGTCCAAGTGACGATTAAAGATTGCGTTATACTAATGTAAGCTACAGAATAATCGAAGCATATATTAAGGTTTTCTTTAATATTTGTTTTCAGACCCATTTGCAGATGCAAACAAGGGTGCAGATGAGGGTGTCCAAGATGGCCTTGTACATATAAGAATTCAGCAACGCAATGGGCGAAAAACTCTAACGACTGTGCAAGGACTATCATCAGAGTATGACTTGAAAAAAATTGTCCGAGCCTGCAAAAAGGTAGAGCGCCTGAAACTATCCATTTGTGATTATATATATCATTTTTAACCACATTATTTAAAATGATCTTAATTTGATGTGCAGGAGTTTGCTTGCAATGGGACTGTGATAGAACATCCCGAATACGGTGAGGTTCTACAGCTACAAGGAGATCAGCGTGAAAACATCTGCCAGTGGCTGACCAAAACAGGGCTGGCCAAGCCGGACCAGCTAAAGGTTCACGGCTTCTGAAGGTCCAGCCCAACATTACTACATCCAGAAAATATTATCTGTCTAGACTGTCGGTTCTTACCGTCGATCCATGATTTAAATGTATTTTGTAATGTTACAGCCCTTTGATGCAAGCTAATTTTCCCCTACATTTAAAGTATATCTTTTATTTTGAAATGAGTAATTTAACTTATGTAAGTAAACTATATAGACTGCTGAGGTGACCGTTAGTGTTACTCTGATTATAGTTAAATAATTTAAACGTTGTTGGTTTTTAATTAAGCAATAAAATGCATCATGCCTTAATCGCCGTTTTTCATATTTCAATAATAGTTTAAATCTTTGTTGTTTGCTGTTAACAAATGCCCGATCCATGTTTAATTTCATTCAATGAACGTTTTTAATAAAAGCTAGCATGTATCTTGGGGCAATAGATGTCTTTAGAGAAATTTTGTGAGCTTTAGGGGGGAAACAGGTGGGAACTTTTGTAATAATTTGGAAGGACATGTACCATATTTCTTTCCACAATTGTACAATTTTGATATTGTACAGGGATCTATTTTTGTATAGACTGATGCTTGTCAATTTTTCAAATTTACTTTTTATGAAATTAATTTCCACCTGATTATTACTCTTTTCTGTCCAGTATTATTTATGTTTTCAAAATGGATTTTTAAGACATCATTTACTTGGTTAAGTAGACATTTTAGTCATGTGTTGTCATCCCTTTGGTTATGACGTGTGCCTTTTTAAATATTTGGCGAACATTTAAAATGATATCGTTATATTGGTTTCTGTTCTGAGTATGCAATTTTTAATTTGTGAATTTCTGTACTGAGTAATCTCAAAGTTACTTTATGGTCCCCCCATTGTCCTTTTTAACTTGATGCAGAAATGTAAGATCTTAAAATTAACTTTCTTGTATCAGTTGAATTGTTCCAATAAATTATTGCAAACTGATTTTTTTCTTTTGAATTACCGAATTACCTCACTGGAAAAATCTAGAGCCTTGGCTGTAAAATACCGGAGTCAGTAGTAGCGATAACGGGGAAGTGTCGTAGGTGCGGTAATCTAAAGAGGGGTGAGGAGCGCCAAAGGGGGGAATACAACGAGAAAAGGGTTCCAAGCATTGTGAGAGTGCGCCGTAGACATCAGTGGAGCGGGGAAGGGAAGACGTAACGTCAGGGATCTAGTGGTTCAACGGAGGCGCGGACTCAACAGGTCTCCGTCCGTGCGGCATGTTGTTGACGACTGACCGTCAGTGCGACAAATGCCCCTGTCCCGTAGACCTGCTGCTTCGCAAAGCTCCACAGTTTCAACTGTTACCCCAAGTTCCTCCTCTACCAAGCGTACCTCCTCTCAGGCTACCGTATCTTCAGTGTCACAGCAATCTCGGCAACCTTCAGTCAGCAAAGATAGTCAACCTGATCCTCTTACAGCTTGTCTGGATGCCAACGGCACTTATATCTGTACTGCTTATACACCACGTTGCTACATAATTCAAAAGGTAGGTATTCATTCTTGCGTTAACCCTAGATTGCTCGGTTAAAGTGACGCGTATATTTCTCCTCAAACTTCGACAATGAATGACAAGTAATTCCTCGAAAGATAATATAGTTATAGTTTTTAATAGCAACTTAATCTTTAGGAGGAGGTAGAGATATTTTGTAGCACTGAAAAATGTTTTATAGGTGGGAGTTGGCCTTCCCATATGCCAAGTGAAAAGTCGGATATACTATCTAGAAATGGTGTTATTTTTCACTTCGGTTTCATTTTTATGATGCATTTATGGTAAATACATACAAAATCCTTGTTACATTAACATATAATTTTTGATCGGTTATTTAAATACGGTAATATATTTTCTAGTCTCGCACGGAAGCCATCTTGGATCGATATCCGTTTCATGAAAAACAGCGCCCATCGCCAAATCGAGGGGAGATTTACAGGTTAAATATTTTTTGCGTGCTAGGTAGGGGAAGACACGTGGCATGGGTGGTCATGACATGAAAAGATATTTACAGCTATAAGATATTTTGAGTGCTGTATCTTGGGTGGATATAGTAAGCCTAAGTTACGCTAAATTGAAGGGAAACTATTTCTTGTCCGTATTATCATCTAGTCTTTCTGTTGTTTTCCATGTAACGAGTCAATTCATGCACTCGTCTCATTTTCGTTGAGGTTTTTCTAAATGAAATGTAATTAATTGCGTTCAGCCGCAAACTACGATCTACCATCATTTAAAATTTATCCGTTGAACGCTAAAGAACTGAAGTGATGAGTTCCATTCGTTCTCTTTTACTGCTTTTATATCATAAAATATTAAATTTCTTTGCATGGAAATAAAAATATCCGATTTCTTTCGCCCAATGTACAGTAAGCTTTTCTTTTGTTTTTCTTACTATCGTACTTTTGGAAAGTGATTATTTATGCTTGTATTGCAATACTAAAATTGTCCCATTTCCCATTTAAGTGCTGATACCCGTAAAATAGCGGTTATGTTTTAAGGAATAGCTCAGTGAAACAAAAATTTTAACCAAAAATGATTTCATTGGACAAGAAATACACTTCTAAATAAAGGTTTTAATTGGTGATGATGTTGAATCGCATTCAGTTACGTAAATTACTCTTATAACTAATAGTGTGAAACGGCGTAGAATTACCTACAAATTTCTTTCACTTGTTTAGAAAATTATCTGCGCGCCTGCGCTCGGCCGTGGTTGGCGTGGCAGCTTCTGCTACGTAGTAAGTGTCAAGGTATCAATCAGGAGGTTTGAAATCGCTTCAGCTAGTCGGTGACTCACTCGCGGTGTTGTAGGTTTCAAAAACCATGCAATCAGATGATGTTGCTATGGATATGTTCTAGCATTTATAATGATCGTCGGATCTGTCTTTATTTCCTCAAATTCCTTTCGATAAGAATAGTTCCACATCCGTCTGTCGTTATCAATGATTGAGCTATATGAGACTGAAAACAAATTCATGGTAAGACATTTTCTATTGAGTCTATTACTTATTCGTTAATCTAATAAAATTAATTATCTTTTGAAAGAGAATCCATCATGAATCGAATTGTTAATGTTGCGCTTTTCCGTGAAACCTTGCAAATAATTTGGCAACCATCGAATTTATTTCACTGCCTGTTTTTATTGAAAAATCCTCGCTTTTTAAAAACAGTTTCCTTCCTACGTGCGTGTCTTTCTAACTCTTAAGTAGTAATACAATCGATTCTGTAGCAGTGAATATAACACCTCTTCAGGTTACTCCGAATTTATGCAGCAACTTAGGCGCAGCAGTGCATACTCCAAATCTAGATGTGTTTCGCAGTGTGAAGATCAACGAGAGTACGCCTTCCACCGATGTGGATGCATTCGCTTGGGATTTTCTGGACCCGGAGTGCTCCTCCTTTGAAAGTGGTATGTAAAATTCTCTATAACTCTCACCCAGCTATCTATTCTTTTCCTAGATTATCGTCATCCATCGGTCTTCTTGTTTTTTTGCGTTTCATTTCTCCGAAAGATATTTTTTTATTAACTTGTTACTCTTTTGCGCTTTGTTCATGGATTAGCGGTTACTGTATTGCTGTTACGTTTGCGTAATTTTTGGACCGTTTAAGCTATGTATTTATCCCTGGGACAAGTGTTTTTAGTTATATCTCGAATTAAAAGTACCTCATTCGGATTTAAAGTTTTGACTGCATATTCCTATTTATTTTATACAAAAATTGTAATTGTGTTGCGTAAAGCGTTTGGAACCAATCGCGGGAATAAAGTCGTCAGATCTCTTTCCATCGCCATAAGAGGGCAGATTTATACACAGGCGTAATCCCATGATGCAACGTTTCTGTGGCATGTGCCTTCTGTATCGGCCATTTTGCAACTACAAGTAAGAAATTGTGTCGAGTAAGAAAACTCTTAAATTCGGTAAGAATCCAAGGGATTATGCGTGCAGTGTTTTCTCTAAGTGTAAAGTTATCGACGATCACATCTAATGCCTATTTAGTGCGTTAAGCGTGTTTAATGAATGTCGAACGTCCTTTCCTTGCTAGCCACCTTGGAATTTGCTAGGTTCGATTTAGGAAGTTAAGAGATACGCATGGTTCCGAATTTTTAGGGTGCGTTTACGTATATTTAACACATGCTGTAGATGATCAAAACCTTAGGTGAAAATAATTATACCTATATTTAATCACGACTTTGGGTGTTATATTGCAGAACTCAATCTCGACGACTTGAAATGCACATGTTCTCAAGTTAGCCATTGATTTTGTGTTATTTATTTAAAATAATTTCAAATTATAAGGTTTTAAAGAATTCCATATGAGTATATTGATAGGGAAAATTGTTTTTGAAGTCGTGTTTACTGGCAGTTAATTATAAATTGTTTAAATAGTAGGCGCACGTGTAAAGTTACAAAAATGTTAAAAGAGTAACTGTATTTGTAATATTTTAGTTTAGAATCATACTTTTTAATGAAGTGGATGTGGTTGCGTCAAATTTCTTGTTGTAGTTGTACTAACAAATATCCAAAAGAAAGCCACGTTAATTTCTCGTTGACCCAGAATGGAGAGAGATTTGCATGGAGTTGTTTCAGCAATTCATCAGCTTTAAGGTTTGGGTAAAAACCCTTAACTTGCCATGATATAAATGACTCGCTTTGTTAAAGAAACTTTCAATTGGCGTTGAGAAAGTCTGATTTTGCTGATTTGTTTTGATTGTTATCAGTCTGAAATTATTAAAAATTATGTATATTTGTAAATGCTAACTTGTGTATTTTTACACGGTTTTGTTTCATATAGGTTACGTGTACATGAATGGGGACGTTGGGAAGCTGCCATCAGGGGTGGCGTTGGTTTCCACCCCTGACTCCTTGGCATTGGCCCCTTCTTCAATTAGCACCGACTACAGGTAAATTTTCCAACAACAAATATATGTATACATAAAGTGTGGTGCTATCATTTCATTTCCAATATATTTATTATCCATAAATCTTGGATGTTACTTTTTAAAACCCAGACGGTTGTTTTGAAGGTGTGCAAAAATGTGTAAATTGAATTATTGAAAGGAATGCTGAGAATAACATTTTTTCTGAATTAGTTAATTAAGGAGGTGTTATCTAGTAACTTGAATATGATGTATACTTATTAAAATACGTGCATTGGTTCAGTATATAAAACTCAAAACTTATATTAAGTTTATGAACTGCAAGTAGCATTAATTGGTTCAAATGGCGAAGTTGTGGTTCAGGTTTGATGGCACGAAAATTTTATTTCATTAATTAATTGCACAAATTAATTTACTGTGTACATTAAATTAAAAAAAATATTTTTCTATTAATGGCTTAGGTTAGTGCCATCACAAGTTAGTCTTAATCAGAAGAGCTGATATTGGCATTGTTTTCAGTTCTTGAATATACTAAGAAAATATTTTTCTTGAATTGATTTTGTGTATTAAAATAGTACAAAATGAAGTTGAATTTGGATAGACTTCACTTAGCCGAAGGTAATTTTATTTCACAGATTGTAACCGACAACATAGTTGGTATGAACATATGATGATGTTTTTAATTTTTTTTAAGCTTCTTTGTAACAAAGCTAGTTTAGTGGTCGGATTTGTTTAAAAATTATGATATAGGTCATGTTACAGTATTTTAAAGCTGACTTGGCACGATATAGTTAATAAAGCTTTGTCAATTTACCCTTATGATTTTAGCTCATTGGTTTCAGAAAAAAATTCTATCCCCCTCCTCCCAGCAGATAGATGTTTTACTGTACAAAGAGAGTCCATTCCTACTGTTTAATTTGAAGACAAAAACTTAAGTATGTTTAATATGAAACATTAGTTTTGGCTAGTTAGTTTTCCCTAATAATTTTTTATTTCCATACTTGTAGGTTTTGTTAAAGCTTACAGAATTTTGGTCTAATTAAAATGAAAAACTACCTTAGATCAGGTTCTCAGATATACCTGTTTTGGAAGTTTCACTGATTGACTGCACACAAAAAATCCTGTCTAGGCTTTGGTGTAATATAATATTCTCTGTTTTGTATTCTTTGTTACTTTTTATTAACAAAAGCATTGCTGCCTTTTCTAGCTCGTTGAATGGAGTAATTTTGGGAGAGCCTATTGAAGGAACCTATGGAGGGCGCCACAGAGCTCCAAGCTTACCCGGGGTGGCCACCACCGGCTCAAGATCAATGTCATCAGCATCAGTTAATTCAAAAATGCATTCTGAGACAGCAGGTTCTGAAGGGGGAGAAATTGCTGTTGCAGAATCTGCCCCTTCCTCATCAACCACATCATCAGGATCTGCAACATCTAATACATCATCTGATATTCCCCTGGATACATTGAAGCAGATGTTGTCTTCTCAGCTGGAATATTACTTTTCCAGGTGAATAATAGAGTTCAATTATGCGCATTTGGTAAGTTTGGGAAAAGTATCTCATCTATAAGTAGCACTTAGTATTATCTGTGAAAGGCTCAAAAAATAAATATCTTAAGATAGGTAAATCACATAATTTTTCTAAGAGATGGCTTTAGATCTCAGGTCCCCAACCTGTGCAGGCCAAATGCGGCCCCCAAGAGCACTCTATGCCGCCCACAAAGCTATGATGAATAGGTGATCAGTAAAAATTTAGTATAGACAATTTCATATTTTTTCAGTATAATTATCGTCTCAAAACATTTTCTTGCGGGAGATTTAACACTAGTAATTTATTTATACTTGATTTTCGCTAATATGAGACCACAATCCCTTGGTAACTTCTAATGTAAACACTCATCCGGCTTGCTGAAGCTCTCATGAAATTCAATGCAGCCCTTCGAAGCATTCACAATTCTTAAATGCATTCTGCCATGCGGCTCCACTGCTTTAGATCAATATAATATATGATATTCATTCACTCAAAAGCCTGGGCAACATTTGGAAATGTTAAATATAAGACTCCCTGATTTTGGTTGTCTATAGACAACTTATTTTTAGTTTGACTGAATAGTGAACTAATCTTATTTAATCTTTTTTCATATCTAATGTAACTATGAGGATGATATTAGTTTCTGAAAATTTCTGATAGGGTTCATTGTACATAGTGTAATATAGAACATTGTGTACTCTTTAATTTTTTCATTAAAATTGCTTACAGATAAGTAAATTGTGAGCATATCTCTTTCTATTTCGCCACTGTCATGCATTTTATTTCACTTGAATATTATAGTTGGATGCACAGGCAATTTTTACCTATATATTTGAACTTGTTTAAGTTTGTCCTGGGGTATATCTTTTATGAACTTGCATATTTTTCTTTAATTTTATAGTGATTTTGTTGAAGAGATTTGCCTCTGTGTTGCTATAGTTCCGAACAAAATGGAACTATAGTGTCTTATGAGGCACATATTAAAGTACCATTTCAGATGTACAACTCTCTTATTATAGATTGGTGTTTTTTGATTTGGATACAGTTCCGGTATATTGATATTAGGAAGAAATGCAAGGATATTGTATCAAACAATTGAAATATGATATATTGATATTGCAATTTATTATAAAAAATAATTTTCCATTGGCTTAGTTAAGGACAATAATGGCCTGAAAATTGTAGCTAAAAAGAATCAACCTTTCAATATTTAATAAATATATCAGCAAAACTAAGAAGGCAGATATTGACATATAAATGAAAAGCACGTAATTATGCAGCATTAATTATGCTAACTTAAACTTGGATGAATTTCTTTTGAGACTTTTCTCTAGAAAAGTCATGTTACAATGTCTTCCAAATCGAGTCTCCTTGTTATGCCCCACTTGATGCTGAGCACAGTGGTTTTTCCTCTAACAATGCTGAGCGTAGATGATAAATAATATCCCAAAAACCGTTAATCACATACAAATACAGAAAATCACTGTATGTAAATAAAACTATGTATTTTATTACACCAGTCTTGGCCATATGAATTAAACTTTTTAATTTATTATTTTGTCATTCAATAGAAAAACACGTGTGACATCCTGATCTGACACATATAATTGATGCAAAAACACTATGGGTTGCACGTACTTTCCAGCCGACAAATGCTGGAAATAAAAAAATGAGTCGGCTACGGGCGATACTCAAGAGTTGCCAAATGGCAGTTAACTTGTTCGGAAAATTCTGATCCAATGTAAATATCAAAAAAGGCAATAATATACCGTATTTAATTGATTGTAAGACAACCTTTTTTACCATTTAACCATCTCAGAAATTTCCACTCGGCTTAGAATCGGGGTAAAAAAAGAAGTAAATGAATTTATGCTTGTCTGTATTTACATTATAATGCGAGATATGTGTACTAACTAACCACTCAAAAATATGACCACTTCTTTTTAAGGCTTATTTACTTAGTTTCCGCTTATTTACTTAATGCTGTGCCACCATAGCTTCATGTCCAGACACCCTCTTTCTGTTAGTTCGCTTTTTGCTTCCATTGAGTAAGTTTAAAGTGGCAAAGCTGACCTTGAGTTGTAAAATTTACGACTGTTTAGTACTTGCACACTATCAAGGTAAGTGTATCTCAACTGGTTTTATTAATTTTTATCAATTATTTTGCATTTAGAATGCTCATCAGAATCTACACATCCAGAATAACAAAAAAAGGACGGTATGCTATATTTGTTCCCCAAAAAAACGGAGAATGACCACCAATTATTGCATAACCCATCAACCATATTGTGCTCAAAATTGATCAAATATGTGTATAAACTGCGTAAATTATTGAAAAAATCATTGTATCTTAGGGTTGACAATTTACTGATATTGTTATTTACTATTAAAATCTTTCAATTTGTATATGAAAATATAAAAATTTTAGTCATATAAATTACGTGTTTTTATGTATACTTTTAGATGATTAGTACTCGAGGATGAAAGTGGAAGTAAACTATCTACTTTAAATGTAAGCAAAAAAGAATCAAAATGACAGCATCTAAGAAGAAATAAATTACATAAATAGTACATGGCGTCTCAAAGTCATAAAAAAAGCGGCGGTAGCACTTGTATTGGTAAGAAGCTAGATATGGACATGTTTCATTTTACTCGTGGATAGAAACATTTGCCGTTTTTATTCCCCCCTCCTCTACCTATCTTGTTTTAGTGTGTTGAGTGTCTAGTATACGTATGTACATTTCCCGAGCAAACCGTCACTTCCTCGTGGCAGGCGTCAATTTGTCATTTAGTGTAGCGAGATTTTTTTTTTTAAATATCCCAATTATGGGACGAACACATTCTGCGAACTTGAAGAGGAAAGTGATAGCATACATATGCAGAAGAAATGTCTAATCTTGCAGCACAATGGCACTATGGGATTGACGAGTATATGATTTACGAGAATCGGGGCTATTTTTGTTCACAGATTCATTTCCTGGGGATAACGCAGTCAAATTACCTTTTTCTTAGAAATTGTTATGAATTAGGGAATGTGTATTTAATGTTGCCATAATATCAGTTAATACTCTTTGGTTAATTACAAACTAACAATCAGAGGCATTCATACTTGTGGAATTTTTAGATTTACTGTCTAAGCACTTTAAAATAATTTTTTTCCTTGCATGGCCTTGTGAAAAGTGGGGTCGGCTTACAATCGGTGTTGGCTTACAATTGATTAAATATGGTAGTATGATATATATAAAAAATAGTTTTGAAACTTTAAAGGAAAAAATCAGTGTACAAACAGCACTTTATAATTTTATCAATAATAGGATTTAGGATCAACTATTTAATCACACACAATCAATTATTATAATTTTCTAACTGCAGTCTCTCTTCTATAGAGCGCTGGGCTTAAGGGAATTGAGAAAGTTAAAATTAATACCAGGAATTAAAAAAAAGTTGCATCATTTCAAGTATTAATTTGATTAGTATTACATTGTAATATTTTGAATTAAATTGGATGCCTCAAACAGGTTTATTTTATCTCAAGTTTTGCTTAGTTTTAGTTTGTATATATTTTTAAGATGCAAATTGTGCAGTTGATATTCTTTCCGATTTCCTTTTATAATTATATTAAAGCTAATATATTTCAATTAATTATTTTATATCTTACTTGCAGAGAGAATTTAGCAAATGATGCCTATCTGCTGTCACAAATGGACAACGATCAATATGTCCCCATTTGGACTGTTGCCAATTTTAACCAAGTTAAGAAGTTAACAAAAGACATTAAATTAATCACAGAAGTATTGCGAGGTAAGGTCAAGCATCAAATACAATGGAATTTTTTATTAGGTTTAAATACTGTAATTTCATTTTTGTTTTGAATTTACTATCTTTTGATGTTTTTGTAATACCTTTGTATTAAATCTTAAAATATCAAAATTCTGTTTGTGCGAAAGAATTCTCGGATGAGAAAAATATTTGTTTAGTGAGATTATTGTATTTTGATTGTATGAAGTTGATTATTAAAGAAATTTTGTACATGCAACTTGAGTAATTAGATATGTTGATATGATTTTACTCAAATATTTTATCTGTAGGCACGCTTTGGAAGGTTATGTATTAAATGTGTTCTTAGTAAAATTTGTAAAATGTCAAATTTTCATTGTAATCATTATAGAATCACCAAATGTTCAAGTAGATGAAGAAGGACTCAAAGTGAGACCAAATCATAAACGCTGCATTGTTATCCTCCGAGAGATACCTGAAAGCACACCTATTGAGGAAATCAAGGTTGGATATTAAACCATACATCACATTCCTTGGTATTTATTTTATTAAAATTTTGCTTGTTTTGAAGCACGGTGTCATAATGTTATTGATTAAACAACATATTATAATGTCAACCCTTTAAATGTTAAGTTAACAATATTTTATTTTTGGTATATCATCATTACTTTCCATTTTTATAAATAATTCACGATGAGAAAGATTGCTATCTTGAAATTTTTATTGTATTTATAAATGTGGCAGGTCATATTGTTTTAACTTATTTTAGCCTTGGATTTAACATCCAACTTGTCACATTGCTTGAACCTAATTAAAAAATTGCTGCTATCCTAAATTTTATTTGAAAATTCTGGTGAGATTAATCTATTAGGAGCTGTTGGCCTTAAATTCTTTTTCTTAATGTTTTGTTGGAAGTGTTGCATCATATTTATCATATCATCGATTCATGATAAATCAGCTTTACTAATCACTTGGTTTTTATCTTCTTTCTATATCTAATCAAGTGTAAGCTTCATGGGTACATCACCTTACATTTTAACATGATGCTATACTTAGTATTCCTTATTTTAGTTACTTTTCATCATCGGTAAAAACAATATTCCAGTGTCAATGTGGATGGTTCAATATAGTGACAATTGATTTAAGATCATTTATTTCAATACTCTGTTCTTCACTTACATAACAACCATGAAGCTTTGAATGTTTTAATTATTTTTTAAAGAAGCCTTTGATAAGGTTTTATTAAATTATCATTTGCTGACATTTAATAGGTACAGGAAAATTTAAAAAAAATATGATTTTCTTGTGTTAATATTTACATTCTCATTCAGAATTATCAAATATGTGCTTTATGACTAGAATTTCCTGAAGGGTTGCTAGAGTGAGAGTTCTTATAATTTTGATTTTTCAATCTATGTTGAATTTCATTATAGACTACTGGCTTATCCTTGGCTAAATTATTTCTTTAAGCTTTGTTGTGTTGCATTATTATTTTTTGTGGTAAAGGGCATCATTTCTACTGTCCTTGCATAATTTGGTCTCATTAAAAAATTTATGTACATCAGGAAAGAAATTTCTTATAATGTTTAAGGTATAAAATTGTATAATGAATAAAAGTTTCATAAGAAATTTGAACATTGTCAATTGTGTTGCTGTGAATGTCTTATAGATACAGAAGGATATTTTAATGTTAGCATTTAAAGAGTTAATATTTATATTAAGTATAGACTCTTGCCTCTGTGTTGCTGAAGTTTTCACCAATTGAAACTTGAGTGTCTATAGAGGCATATATTGAGTTTTCATTTCTCTCATTTGCTGATCTATTCATTGGTCAGTATTTCTTGATGATTTGGTACATGGCAATATTTCTATGTAGTTATTACTCCTTAGTTTTCATAATTTAGTGTGATTTTAGCATATATGGAGTTTCAATTCAGCAATTTAAAGATTTAACAATTATGTTGAAACGGAATTTCATGGCTAGAGTGCTCTAAGAATCAATTTTCCAGAGTAAAAATGGTCTCGTGGTCAATTTCACCTTAATCTAAATTATTCTGAAATTTAAATCTAAAAAACTCGAGGAATAATTGAAACTGAAAATGAAATCGAAATTGTGTATATTCTAGAAAATAGTTTTGAAGAAGAGTTATTTCCCAGGGAAGTGTAGGGCATGTCCTTGAGTGGTTAAATGACATTAATTGATTAATATTGCTATGGCATATGATCAAATTATCTGGGGAAAATATATTGCAACATTTATTGGAGTTAAGAAATAAATGAACTCTGCCTTACATAGCCACATTTTTCAATTAATTAGAAATGTCATCAATTGGGTTGGCTTTACTTGTAAAATTGATCCATGCAGAACTTGCAATGGAAAAGGAAAGTGTTGTGGAATGTAATCTTTTAAACTGTTATAAAAATTATTCTAATTCATTTTATTATATACTGCATATCAGCACAAAAGTTGAACTTTGAATCTTTAAAAAATCTTCCATATAATTAGGATCAACTTATATGAGCCTTTAATTTTATGCACATGACATAGAAGTTAACAAAGTAGACTGATTCTTTGGGGTAAGTGATAGCGATTTTGAATGAGCTGTTTCAGTATGTACAATTTATTTAACAGGACTTATTGGTTATGTCAAAAGAAATGCAATTAAAAATTACAGTAGATACCTAATAATGCTACTCTTAAGGTCTTGTTTGCCATGTGTAAGTTTAGAATTTCTCATGTTTCACTATCATCAAATCAGCCACACATGCGATATTTGTTCATTCAACACAATTTTGATCTTTGATTTTGTCTTAGAAAAGATATCATAAAAATAATTGTTAAGTTAAAGAAATAACTCAGTTTATATGACAAAAGTGCATTTTCAATCAGATAATTTGAGGTTTACGGGAATAAACTTGATATTAATTCGATTAAAGAAAAATGAAAAGATATATTTCCGTAACTTGATTTTTCTATAACTCGAATAATTTTTGATTTCCCTTGAGATTTGAACTATAGAAGTTCCATTTTATATATATACAAATATATAAAAAATATTATTTCGTATTTTTAATTTTCTATAACTCTAATAATTTTTACTTTCCCTTGAGATTCAAATTATGGAAGTTGCCCTATAATTCGTTATGACGGCATTAATTTCCATTAAAAGCATTAAAATGGCATTAATTTCCATTAAAAGCATTAACCCTTAGAGAGCCAAGGAGCGCTATCGTGCTCTATATTCCAGATTATTGGAGGTTTGGTGCCTTCTAAATGTATAACAATTGTAAGGGATAATTATTGAAGGTCATTTAAGGTCAAACTAATGATTTAAAGGTCATCTTGTCTCAAGTTTACTTGAACTTGTTTTTATTGTCAAAATACCATTTAATTTTCATAGGTGATTAGTTACTATTATGCTACATGATGCCTGACGTCGCTTTTATGAATATAATTAGTATTATACATGCCAAAAATGACAAAAACATGTACCTTTCATACCTTTGATCTACTTGTTGTTGACTTAAGTTAGCATGTCGTCTTTGAACTTTCTCTGTCTTCTCTCTTCAGGTGTTTTTACACTTTCTTCGCTCATTTTTAATGCTAGCAAATAACTAACAATATTTAATTGTATTCACTTTTCTGCATAAATATAATTCACTTTTGCACGTAAATGTATCTTTATTTTTCACACGAATTTTGCACCGAAATGTGTAGGGATTCCCTTTATATCACATGTATGCTTTTTACTTCCACATATTGCTTTTTAAAATATTGAACACTTAACCCGTTACCTGTTTTTGACGTAATATTATGCAGCCTACTGTTGCATCCGCCGTGTTTTTGACGTAATATTACGCGCTGTTGCAGGCTTTGACTTTCTTCTTGTTTTTGACGTAATATTTCGTTCTGCAGGCAATGCCTGTACGGTGCTGCTATCTTCAGTTTCTAATTGACACTCGGTGGACTTTCTTAGAACTTTTTGTCAAGGTCATGGACTAATTTAGCATAAGAAATACTCTTTTGCGAGTTGGAAATAATGGCAGCCCCAAATAAACGTAAACTATGTGATGATTCCATTCTGATGTTATTAGGTGATGAAACTGACGAGAGTGATGAAGAATACCTAATAGATGGATCCGATAATGATTCTGTTAGTGATATTTCAGTAAGTAATTCTGAAATTTCTGAAGGAGACGCCGGTTACGAAAACATTCAGAGTCAATGTGGAAAGCCGATTTACCAGAGTGCGAGGGATTTGAAGTGGAAAGATAGGGTAATTCATCCTATAGAAAAGTGCGAGTTTTCCGGTAAATCTGTAATAAATGTACAGGTGAAGGATGCGGATGATTCCCTTGAATTGTTCGAATTGTTTTTTGATGACAAACTTATAGAAATAATTGTCATGGAAACAAACAGGTATGCTGAACAACAACTGGCCAACAAAACTTAGTTGAAATATTCTAGATTACGTAAATGGAAAGACACTTCTTCACAAGAAATTAGAATTTTGCTTGCTTTCTTTCTGATGATGGGCATTATCTGGAAACCTGAAATTAGTTCTTACTTTACAAAAAAGTCTTTGTTTGAAACCCCTGCTTTTCGTAAAATTATACCATATAATAGGTTAGTTTTGTTGCTGAAATTTTTGCATTTTGTGGATAACTTGAATGTACCTCCCAGTCTAAACAAAAAATTATTTAAAATACAACCAGTGTTTGACTATGCGAACCAAAAGTTCCGTGAAGTGTACACACCAACACAAAATTTGGCTGTAGATGAAAGTCTCATGTTGTGGAAAGGAAATTTAGGTTTTGTACAGTTTATCAAAATCAAAAGGGCTCGGTTTGGTATAAAAACGTATATTCTGATAATCTGATAGTGGTTACGTATGGAATATGATTGTATACTGTGGAAAGGGAACGGAGGTGGTAGGCAGAGAAAATTTAGGGCATGCAACAAAAGTTGTGTTGGCACTCAGTGAACAACTACTTGGGAAGGGATATTCCATATATGTAGATAACTACTATTCAAGCCCACAACTGTTCCTGTTGTTGAAAGAAAATAAGACTGACAGTTGTGGAACTGTGCGTAAAAACAGAATAGGACTTCCAAAGGATGTTCTTGGGAAAAAATTGAAGAAAGGGGAGATGGAAGTATGCTATGTTGAAGATAGTTCTCTGATGGCCATGAAATGGCAGGATAAAAGAGATGTTATGATTCTGAGTACATTCCTTAAAGGAGAAGAGAAGGTATCTGCAGTGAGGACAGGAAAAGAAGTCACTATTCCAAAGGCGGTTCATGATTACAACTGCAACATGGGGGGAGTCGACAGATGTGATCAGATGTTGACCGCCTACCCTACTGAAAGAAAAAGGATGAAGGTCTGGTATAAAAAGACATTTCGTCACCTAATTAACATTTGCACATTCAATGCACATGTTATACGTCAGAAACTAGGAGGTAAGATGGACGCGCTAGAATTCCGAGAGGATCTAATTGAAAGGATAATTATCAAGTATCACCCCGGAATTGGGAATGCCTCTACGAAACGTGGTAGGAAATCTAAAGAAGAAAACCCACTCCGGTTAGTAGAAAGGCATTTACCGGAATATGTACCTGCTACACAAAAGAAACAGAATGCAACAAGAAGATGCATAGTGTGTGCAAAGCACAAAATAAGGAAAGAATCCCGATACCATTGTATTGAGTGCGACGTAGGACTATGTGCCGCACCGTGTTTCAAGTTATATCACACCCAAAAAAATTACTAATATCATTCCATACTATGTTCATAGTACAAAAACAATCCATAAGTGTACAATTCCCATTTTGTTTCAATATATTATTTTAAAAAGTACCAATGTTATTTCGTGTTTTCAAAATTTTCCCTCCAAATTTTAAATAGCCAAGGAAATTGAAACAGGGAGAGGAGGGATCGCCGTCACTAAAAAACAGGTACTTACTTACTTTTGTTTTATTTTCACTTGACCAATATTAAAAGTAAACTGACCTCAAACGCATTAACTCAAAATTCATGTTAATAAATAAGAGAATTTAAATTTTTAACTAAATAAATTATTTTAAACAAATATAGAGGTAAGGGAGGGATGGCATTTAGCAATCAGAGCTCGAGTTTTAACAGTCATATTGTCATCAAAGCAGTTGCTAAAATGGAAATATCCAAAAATATGCGATTTAAATGTTTAAATGACCAACTTTGAGTTATAGGTGAAAAAAGAATAATAGAACAAGAAACTTTATTAATTGTTATTTAAACTAGTTAAAATTGGATGATCGTAGGTCAGTTTTTCTTATTTTAATTTCCATAAGAATAAAAGCCTGCATGTCTAAAGGTATATTTTTACATGTTACTTGATGAGAAATAGTAATATTCTTCGAGTGTATTTCCTCGTCTCAATCTATCCTTCTTTGTCTTTCACAATTGATCGATCTGCCACCTTACAGCATGACATCAAACTCAATGCATTGTCTTTTTCTCATAGTTTGACCTGCTGTCTTACAGCAGTACATTGAACTCATAGTCAACAGCATTATAGAGTAACAAAGGATATTATGATACGATTTACCTTCATCTTTATATGTTATTTAAAAATTTTTATGGTGAACCTAAGAAGTGGAATGTTGTATTACAACTGGATATAGTTCTTTGTTATGGTTTGCTTTTTATCTAAATGGGAATTTCTCTTATTTTTGAAAATGGAATTTTGAGGATTCTCTCCTTTCTTATTGAGCATATATAGTGAATTTTGTTAGAATTTAAGGGTATAGCATGTCCTGATCTCTTTTTATATTAATTTCTTTTAATATATGCTTCCTTATCATCATGCTGCGGAAGCTTTTAGTGATGCCATCATGTTTTTCTATTAGAAACAAACTCATCTGACTTTGAATTATAAAGCTATGTTAAATTATATAGTGTGCATTGTATATTGTTTACACTTGATATGGTTTTTTTTCAGGGATTGTTTTCTGGGAAAAACTGCCCGAGGTGCATATCATGTGAGTTTGCTCACAACAACTCGTGGTATGTTACTTTCGAATCAGATGAGGATGCACAGAAAGCATATGGTTTTCTTAGAGAAGAAGTCAGGGAGTTTCAGGTAATTTTTAATTACATTTTTGAATTACTTTTAAGACTTCATTAATTGCTCAATAAAATACTTCAAATAATTCATTTTACTGATTCATGATGAATTGTGAACAAAATGAATGAATAAATGGATAATTTCAGTTATATTCATTGTATCACATTTTGTTTGATATAAATATAGCTAAAGAGTTAGATTGTAGATCAGTGGTTCCTAATCTGGGGGTTGCATAAGGTTTGCATGAGGGGTCTCAAAAATGTAATTGGAACACTTAATTTTTTAAGATATGTTGTAGTATTTTAATAAAATTATTAAAACTATTCGAACTGCCTGTCAAAATGATGGTTAGGCAGAACTAAAGAATTAAATTAAAACCCATTTACCGTTTTTTTAGAATTCAAGTGCAATGCATATATTTTCGCTAAAACTCATATGTTAACTGATTGTGTTTTCAAAGCAAAGCTTTCGTTGCTATGTAAACAAATCATAATAGAAACAAAATTACAAATGTTCCTCAAGTCCTCCATTCTTCTACCTAACTCCTGTAACTTATCATCCAATCCTTCACTATATATATTTTTTACGTGCTAGGTTTGATTGTTAAAATGTTCAGCATGTTCCTCAGACTTCCATATCGTTTCTATTTCAATAATATTGGATTTAGCTCAGTATTGCAATTTTTGATTTTTCCTTCTCGTAAATAATGCAATGAATGTTGTTTACATTGGTTGCTATGAAAATCATTTACTGATCCTCCTGTCTTTTCTTCTTCTCGTATTAAAAGCCTTCAAAGTACGCTTAAACTCATAAGGATTGGAATAACAATAGGATTTTGAGGTTTAACAATGGAATTGGTAGGCAAGGCAACATCCCGTTAAAATGCCAAGATTTTTCCAAAGTAGATCAGTCAAATGATTATCATGCACAGTTTCCAGCTGAAGGCATAAAAAGGTGAATAAAATACAAACTTCAAAATGTTTTATTTAGAAGGGTCCAGATCCAACGGTCGTAGGTCAATTTTTTTATAATTTTAATTTACAGAAGAAGGAAAGCCTGTGTCAAAAATTGTATTTTTACTTTCTCCATATATGAAGTATAGAGAAAGGATTGTTTTCACGAGAAAAAATCAAATTTGAGATTTCAACAGAAATACATGTTTTAAGGTTCCCTGAACACGTTTTGACTATTTTCTCGATGTCTGTGGGTGTGTCTGTGACCGGAATTTTGTGGGCACTCTTAACTCAAAAAGTATTAATCAGGTCAACACGAAATTTTATATTGGACATTTTTGTTACAAGTGCAAGAACTGATTAGTTTTTAGTAAAAATCGGTCAACCGAAAGTGGGTTTTTACTCTTGTCACGTCCATTGTTTACTTTCTCCATATATGTAGTATAGGGGAAAGTATTGTATTCATGGAAAAAATCGACTTTGAGATTTCAATGGAAATACATGTTTTTGGGTCCCCTGAACACGTTTTGACCATTTTCTCGATTTTGTGTGTGTATGTATGTGATAGCTTTTTGTGGGTGCTCTACTCAAACTATTAATCACACCATCGCGAAATTTTAGATTTTAGTTTAGATTTTGGTAAAAATCGATTAACCGGAAGTGGGTGTTTACTCTAGTCACATCCATTATTTTGAAATATTTGATAAATGTAAAAATGTGTCGGAATAAAAGTTGTAGGAAATTTAATCTCTGGCCTCCGTTGTGCAAACATCAAGTCTCTGAGTGCTGTGTTGCCATGAGCTAATGTCAGGTCCTCCCGTCCCAGTAGCTCACCACTGGCATCTTTCTCTTGCTTCTGAGCTCTCCGCAACATTCCAATTTAGTAGATATGGCAGCGCCGAGTAGGAGGGGAAACGTCTCCTCACCTTCTAGAAGCAGAAACACACAAGCGGTCCTGAGTATGTACGAAATGTCAGTCGCAAAGATAAATGAAACAAACTGGGACATGTTAATTCTGCATATATTTTAATATTAATATTATAAAAAAATGGGCTGGTTAAGTAAATGAATAAATAGATATGCTCCTTATAAACTCAGCTCTTTAACACTGATTTTATTGATAGTCTTACTTTAACAAATGAGTGAGTTTTAAAGTAAAATCAGTTTACCTATTTTTCTTTTTCCCTCAATTTACACTTTCCCACAATTTACACTTTTTTCCCCTGGTCCAAGAAAAGTGTAAATAAGGGGTTTTACTGTATATATTACATGTGCATTGCATTTATTAGGAATTAAATTTCATCGTGCACTTAAGTATATCAGAATGCATCTTATAGCCCAAAAATACTCTAATTTGCATTTTTGAACAAGTGTCAACAGATGGTCAGTGTTTTAGCAAATACTTTGAAGAAATCTTCAGTTTACCAGATTAATGGGTTTTAGAATTTGCAATACACAGAATGATTTGTTGCACTCCTGACAAAATTGCCTCCCTTATCTGAAAATCGATAATATGCTGCTTTTTTGTTGTAAGGAATTGATGGGATGTGTAATATATTACTGAGTGCTATTTTATGCAAATTTAGTTAATCTTTGTATTAATCAATCCATTTGATTCTTGAGTATTCTGCTGTAAACTCGAACTTTCATTTAATGATTTAGCGCATTGTTGATATAGCACCATAGGCATCTTGGGACAACTTTCTATTTTTTAAATAAATACTGTACTGTAAAATTAAAATACTGCATTGCATGCATTTTTGCAGGCTTTGGTTTTGTTTACTTATGATCACCATCCAAGATCTTCAGTTTTGATATCATCAGTTCATTTGTCATGTGCCATGCTTATTTTTCTTTATTTCTGGTGCAAAATAAATATTAAACAGTAAATAGTAGGTGCATACTGGCAATACTTGGTTGCCTCAGGACATTCATTCTAACCAACCCTAGCATCTTAGCTAGTCAATCAGCCCTGAAAGCATCAGCTCACTCAGTGATAGCTCAGCCCACCTCTGGTAAATAGGGAGAAAAGAATTTAAATAAAACATGGTAGAGAGGAGACAATTGAGTGAAGACAATAAGTGTGAAAAATAAGTCTAAATTAGCAAAGAAAATCATAAATCTTAAGGATATAGTGTTTTGAAAAAAATTAACATCAACGATACTACATGCAAGTTTGACAACTAAAATTTTTACAATTTTGTTAAATATAGACAAAAAAAGTTCTATTGAATCGGCTATTGTAGTAACTGCAAAGAAACTCAAATGATCACAGTCATTTGTTAGAAAAAATGGAGAAACTGTTGTTGTGAATTGATTCTAAACATTTTATGAATGCATGCCCCTTAGTCTAGCAGTCATTTGCAATGAAGCCCTTTATGTGAGAATTTAAAGTAAAGAGAAAGTGGTGATTCTTCTGAATGTCAGTTCTGGTGGTTTTCAAAAATTTAAATGCCTCTTAAGGGTAAAGCCTACTGAGTCATAATGTGAATCTCGGACGCAAGATGCCACCGTGGTCACTCGGATTTAGTGCACTAGCAGTTCGAATTTTGGACGTAGGGATTAGTCCTGTCGCACCAATGAGGTAACCAAAAGAAGGTGGAAGGGGTGGGGCAGAACCAAGATGATACCCTCTTCCTTCCCCGACCTAATCAGCAAAGGAGGGGAAGTGCCCGGCACACTGGCACACGGGGAAAATATTTTCTGGCGATTGAATGCGCCTGTCAACCTCATCCTCCCATCTATCTCTGCCGTGAGTAGGCTGACCATATATGATAACAAAGGATTAGATTTCGGGCGGAGACATCGGCGATTGCACTCACCGCACCTTTAGGTGTGAATCCGCCACACCTTTTTTCCCCCAAGACCTAGCCTAGAATAATATATAATTTTTCACTATAAATTTACATAATTTAAATACAATGATTACATACATACATAATTTAAATACATAATGATTAATGTAAGGATAACTTTGTAGTTTCCACAACTTTTAATATAACACGACCGGTTTCACTACGATCGTAGTATCATCAGGTGAAAAAAATATAAATTGTTCCATATATATAGGGTGAAATGAGGGGGGAGAGGGAGACAGTAAGGGTTACAAAGAAAACGAATGGGAGGTAATTGGATGAGTGGTTGGGAAAAGAAGGGGTGGGAAAGGAAGGCGAAAGCAACATAGTAGCAAACTATTACAAAAATTACAAAAACTTGTTAAACACAAAGTTGAGCCTGACCTCATTAATTATATACATAATGATTACGTAATATAAATACAGAAAGTTGCGCCAGGGGCAGAAGCCCCGCTTGTCCCGCCCTAGTTACGGCACTGCTCTCAGGAAACGTGTGAAATGTACATTACTCCTGCTTATCTCCAGGTTCACGTATTTCCATTGACCTGCACACTCTGGGGTCGACAATTTCCGGAAGAAGAACTTTGTTGTAGAAGAACACTAGTTTTTTTCCATCTTCTCTTTCCAAAAAAGATCGTCTTTTAGTATTCGTCGCACGACGCAGTCTTTTGTAGTCCAAATCACAGAAGGGAAGACCTGTCACATGGAGCTGACCCTGAACTTGGTCATAGTAATTGTGCTTTTTTTTAAGTTGAAGGTCTTTGTCTAGGCAAAAGTACTTTAAATTTTCTGAGACACAATTTATTGTCATTGTTTCGGCCGATTTCGGGCACTTTATTTCCACAATGCCTCCTTCGTCAGTCAAGCCGTCTGGTGAAGCAGCAAAGAAAGAGTGCTCCAGGTTCACGAAGAGCCCTGAAGGGAATACTCATCTCCCAGTGATCGCCTCGTACTCCCTAATTGCATCTTTCTCTCAGAGCTGCCCATACCGCGTCGAGTACAATAGGCGCTTCACAAAGGGGCTCCACTTTGATGTCTTTCTCCGTTTGCAGACAAGGCCAAAGTTAGAAGAAGTCAGTCTTTTTTTCTTTCTTCAAACCACCTATCGTTGGCAGCTTGACTTTGCGTGGCTCTCTGCAAGGCATCTCTTGAGTCTTGATTCACTTTCAAGTTTTCAATAAACAAAGACGCTTTCTCGAATTCGTCGTTGTCCATGTCCAACTTTTGGAACATTTCCCCGTAATCCTTTGCGTCATCCTCGAAATTTATCCACTTCTTGGGTTTGCCCTTTTGCCTTCTGTCTAGACACTTCTTTACTGCCTGTAGATGTTTCAACTTGCGTTGGCATGTTGATCGCAGAGATTTATGGGGACTTTTTCCTGCAAGAATTTTCCATGCCACATAACTCCACATGGGCCCCAGCTGAAAATCGAGGCCAGCACCGTAAGCCCTGTGCTGGTATGATCTTTTTTTGATCTGTTAACCTGCTTTCCACCAACAAATTTTGCTACTAAAGCCATAAAATTTTCTGCGTAGTTACTTGTGTCGTTAGTCAGTAACTGGCCAGCTTTCCGAATCAAAGGCTTCAATGCCTCTTCAATTGTTTCAATGCATGCTTCTTCCTTCGAATCAAGCGCCCCCTTCTCTTTGTTGGTATTGTTGCAGAAGTAGGTTCGGCATCCTTCATGACTTCCAAAGACATGGAATGGACCATTCTTCAAATCCTCTATTAGTTCTTCAGCCGAGTTTACTTCCTAATTCAAAACACAAGCTTTCACTGACAGAATGAAAAATATTTTTAACACGTTCACGACGGCGTGAACCAACTGGTAAGTCACGCTTGTCTCTCCTCATAGGCGTCGTGACCCACCGGTGGGTCACCGGCGATCGGGCCCGCAGCCGCTGTGTTACACCGGTGGGTCACGTCCCCTAAGTTAAGAATATAGTTTTCTTGCTCGTACGACCCTCAGGAGGATTCTGATCTTTATATACGCCCACAGATGTAGCGTAGGTTACTGTGCATGGTTTTTTTGATAAAAAAATATGTAAAACTTATAATTCTAACAAGATTAAATAAATAACTCAGTGCACTTTTGGAACATGTTTTATTCCGGTTCAGTAAAACGTGATAACATCACACATTTTGTTTTTATTAGTTAGAAATATAATCAAAATAAAAAATTGTGCAAAAATGATGAAAATTCAATTGTTTATAAAACACGTAATTTAATTATACACTATAATACGCTATAAAAGCGATGTCTAAGTTGGCATTTTTTGTAGAATACAAATATAACATTCTATAAAATACTGAATTTGAAAATGTACTTTCGAATAGGATGCATAAATTCAACTTCTCTACACGTAATAAAACGATATATTTCAATAATGTCTTTTACAAAATGCGAATGTCATAGATACACTGAAGTACCGCTGTGATCAGTTGAAAATCTTCAAAAAAATTTCTAGAATACCATTTTCCGAATAGATTGGGAACTCACTCGTGCAAAAGCCAAATAAAAAATGCTTGCTATTTCAGAATTTCTATGGGTAATAAGGGAAATGGTAGAGGAGGGAATGGGGCGGCCGATGAGAAAGGAGAAGGGACGTCGGCAATTAAAAATGAAAACAATTAGAGAGTTTATAAGCTGCTTGTGCTTATGGGTAAAATACTCTAATTCACTCAAATTTCGCATGCATTTTCCCTGCCCGCCTACAAATCTGGTTGGAATGCGGTGCAACCAAAACAGAAAAACAACACGCTGCAGTTTTGTATAAGGTGGGTCACGAAAAATAGCATTCGACAGACATGGTATCGTAAACACATGCCTGGAGATGGGGAAAGCTGCCGCCCTGCAAAAGACATCGGTCAACAACTCGAACAGTTACTCAACCAGAGTGGGGAGGGTCATCCTAAGCTATCTATTGTTTCGGACGTAAGGGAGAAAAAAACATCACCGGAAAATCTGCTGGAGGATCATAATGTACGAATTTTTTGACATTTCATTATATTTCTTATTTCAGAATAAATATTTATAATTTGAATAGATATTTGTAGAATACATCTAATACATATTTCTAAAATTGCCTGTGTGTATATATATATATATATATATATATATATATATACACACACACAAACGTAAAGCAAAAAGTGTGAGCAACGATGAACGTGGACGACACCGCAAACAGAATCACCTTTCAACCGAGATCAAATTGCCACTTGCTGGCGATGCGCCTCCTTGCGAAGCTCTACTCCTCTCTCACGTTACATTCACCTCCCCTAGTTCCCCTCTCCACTCTCATCGTGAGTCATCGCGGATGGGCGCAGGACTTCACTGGCACAACTCTTCCGTTTTCTCCCTTCGCCGCCAGGATCGCTTATAGACGGGGGCGAAATTTTAATCATCGTATTTAGGAATTTGAATGGCTTTAAATTTGTTTTATTAAAAATATAAAAAGACTAGAAAAATTATAAAAGATAAAAGTTTACAATTGCGAAAACTGCATAGAGATATCTGTAACTGTATAGCTTGTGTGTTGGAAATAGTTTTTGGGGGAATAGGCTTTAGCCTTAAATATTCATAGTGAATCAGCAAGCACTTCAACGTTGTACATTTTATTTTTATTAGTAATAATTAATATTAAGGAACTGTTAATCAACTAATATTTTCAATAAAATTCTTGTATTTATATATTATTACTAGTTGAATATCCTGTTCTTTGCCCAGAGTAATTATGATTAATATCTTGTGAAGTCCCGTTGGCAGGTACCTATAATCTTCATGGTTTTGAATTAATATTTTCTATTCCTTGAACCCAATTATCTTGAATAACGTATTTAAACCTTTTATAATAATTCTTTATAGACTATGTTGAGGGTCTTTCCACTTAGTAGAAGAATATACAAATTATTTCCACTACTTCCACTTAAGCATGCTACGTAAAAATGATCATGAGAAAAGCATTGCTAACGTAAGTCCTTTGATTTCAAAAGTGAATTCCCCATCGTGTGGTCTTCTATATGTAGGATATCTATCTTCTCCAGTTTTCATTTCTTTATTAAATGCCTTAGGATATTTTGTTGGACACTTACGTACAATAGAACTCCCAGATGTCAATAGGGAAAAATCTCACTTTTAAAAATAATCCCATAATGCTTAACATTAACTTTCAATCCAGGTTAAAGGCAAAAAATGTGTAAATGCTACATCAAGAAATTCACAACTGTATGTTTTTAATAATTAAACTATTTTTCTCAATACAAAATGATTATTCATACATTAAGAATAAACAACGATACACTTCATTTTTTGAAATTTCTACACATATTGTCTGAGAAACCAAACCGAAACCATTTTGGGCGGAGTTTTTTAGCAGGAATACATTGTACAATGTCTAAAAGGTACTACATGGTTGAAGTCAATTTGTGAGCTTTTGTTCGGCTATTTTAAATTTTTTTTCATAGTGTGGGCACCGATACCTTAGGTGTGTATGAATGTTACAAAAACCTACGTGTGTAGTTAAGGGTTAAGTATTGAAAAACTGAACTAAAACCATTTTCCAAGATTAAAATCTTTTGTCCTACTTAAAACTAATAAATATGCAGTTTTCAGGTTTTTCCTTTTGATAAATTTTAGAAAGGTGCCCACATTCAAAATTTCAACCTTCTAGGTAAAGCAGAAGTGTCCTCGACTTAAGCAGACAGACATACAAACTTTCTGCTTTATTAGTATAGATTATTATCTATTACTAAAATATAAATGAACTGTCTGCTGTCATGAACTGATCCCTATTAGGTACTACGTTATAAACTACAGTCAAACTCGTTTATAACGAGCACGGTTGTAACGAGTTCACGGCTATAGTGAGCAAATGCTACCTCCAAGATAAGTTTACGAGTATTTACATACAAATATTTCACGTATATAACGAGCACGCTTCACGGATATATCGAGCAAACTTCGACCACGTCTCACTGTCTCAAACGCGGTGGCGGTCAGCCCCTTCAATCCTCATAGTGACCCAAGATATGTAACCTTGTGTTCTCGAGTCCAGCCTCTACACCCTATCCCTCGGGGAGGTTAAAGACCGCGGCGTTGTTGTTAAAAAATAATCCCTTCGTCCAAACCAAGAATTCCTAACTTGCAGGTACAGAGGCACCCGCGGAGGTCCTTTGTCCTCTCCTCCCCACCCACAGCTCTTTTACAGCCAGGAGGTTGTGTTTGGAAGGGGGGTAAGGGGCTAAGGGCATGTACAATGGCGCCCGCCCCCGTCGCTCAGCCGAATGCACCCAACACCCTTTCCCACGTAAAGATGGGAAATCCCAGATTTAATCCGTCTCCTCATTAACTCTTCCTGGAATTGGTATGCTCGCAGTTTGCAAAGAAAGTTCGTAGCGTTGATCACAAAAATCAGTTGAGATTTTGCCCTTGAACGAGTAACATGTCCGTACATAAAAGGAAGTGTCTGTCTATTCGCGAAAAGGTTGATATTATTCGAGAGTTAGAACGTGGTGAAAAAAATGTTGAAGTGTGCAAAAAATTTAATTTATCGTCGTCTACGGTTTCAACCTTATGGAAAAACAAAGAAGCGATTTTATCTGCACTAGAGAACAACCTAACAACAAACAAGAAAATGAGGAAGTGTGACTTGGGTACTGTTGATCAAGTACTGCTGGAGTGGTTTAAGACGCAGAGAAATGCTGGTTTCCCCATCAACGGTCCCATTTTAAAGGTACAGGCAGATAAATTTGCAAAACAGTTAGGACATGAAAACTTCACATGCAATAATGGGTGGCTCGATCGCTTTAAAAATCGGCATAACATTGTTTATGCGAAAGTCAGTGGAGAGGCCCTGTCAGCAGATTCAAAAACGGCAAGTGAATGGGTGAAAAGTGTTTGGGAGGAGAGTCGAAAAGGTTACAGAGAAGAAAACATCTACAATGCCGATGAAACTGGACTGTTTTACAACATGATGCCTGATGCAACGTTTAAATTCAAACGTGACAAATGTGTTGGTGGCAAAAGACCTAAGAATCGTTTAACAGTTTTAATGTGCGCAAACATGAATGGGAGTGACAAAAAAAACTTTTTGTTATTGGTAAGTCACAAAAGCCGCGTTGCTTCAATAATGTAAAGAAGCTTCCCGTTGAATATGCAGCTAATAAAAAGGCATGGATGACTTCCAATATTTTTCAGCAATATGTAAGTAAGTGGAACAACGAGTTACGGAGGAAAAATAGAAACATTTTACTCCTTGTCGATAACTGTCCTGCGCACCCACATATGCAGGAGTTATCCAATGTAAAACTGGTGTTTTTCCTACAAATGCGACTTCTATTTTGCAGCCAATGGACATGGGGATAATTAAAAGTTTTAAAGGCCATTTCAAGCGATTTTTTGTTCTACAGTTGATTGAAAGGAGGGAAAGAGGTTTAGATGGCAACGTCTCTGTATTGGATGCAATTCATTTGATGACAGATGCATGGGACAATGTTTCACCTACAACGATCATTAACTGTTTTCGGAAGTCTGGTTTAATATCGGGAGAATTTTCGATTGATAACCATAACGTTGATGAAGATGATCTACCTTGGTCAGAATGGCTTAAAGAAAATGGAATTGCGAATTTTGACCATGTAAATGACATTGACAATTTTGTTCATGTTGATGATGATTTGATTACCAGTGGAATTCCTACGGAGAGCGAAATAATAGAGACAGTACAAAAAACAGCAGACAGTGATGAAGACATTGTTGAATGTGTCGAAGACACAATCCCGACGAAAGCCGTGCCAACTTACTCTCAAGCTCAGGATGCTGTGGAAACATTAAATGATTTTTTTGAAAACATTGACATTTCCGATGGTGTTTTTAGTGCAATAAGTGTAATAAGAGGAAACTTAAGAGGCTTCAAAGTGAAATCTATGAAACAGGCTACCATTCAAAGTTATTTTTCTAAAAAGGGGAGTGATTAAGGATGCAGCTGTGAGTAAATTTTATATGTACAAATGTTTATTTTAAATTTTCTAGTTTATTCTCATTTTTGTTTTTCCATACATTTACTAAACAAACTTTCTGTTTATATATTCACTTTTACTTCTTATGTCTTATTTCACCATACGCATGCATGCTTTTGCCTTCACGGATATTAAGTTTAACGGCTATAACGAGCAAAACTAGACGGTCCCGTGGCGCTCGTTATATCCGAGTTTGACTGTATTTGTTTAGCACAAAGACCTTTTGGAATGCACCCTTTGTACTAAATGACTTAGGACTATATGAACTCAATAAATTATGTAAAATTTTGCTGGAATGTTCATATCCATGTTTTATTTGTAGGGTAAGCCAATAATGGCTCGAATTAAGGCCAAACCAATGAACCGCTTGCCTATTCCTCCTGTTGTGCCATCACTTGGAATCATGAAAAATGGATATCGGACTGGAGCAGCAGGGGCAGTGGGAGGTGGGGGTGGTCCCACTGCCCAAGCTTCATCTACCACCCCTGTGGGCCCCTCTATGTTGGTGTATGATCACCACCATCATCACCATCATCATCCAGTGCAGACCGGGCAGGTTTCATCTTCCCCATCACCATCATCTGCTGCCTCGACGTCTGTTGCCTCTCCATCAGTGGCTGCTGGGCCCCCATTACCCTCTGCTCCTTCCCCTTCCACATCTACTTCCTCTGCCTCCAACTTTCAAGCTCCTCAGCATCAGCAGAGATTCTTATATGCTGCAGCAGCGGCTGCTGCTGCAGCTGCCGCTGCCAATGGAGGACCATCACTCCCTCATCCCCCCAATGTCAACTATGGAAATCAAGTTCATGTATATGTGAGTTGTTTTACAGTTTTATTAGTGCCGTAACAATTAAATTCTAATAAAATTAGGCAAGCATGTTATAATTTTGTGTAAGATTTGAATTTGGTATTGAACTGTGATTTTTCAGAAAACTGAAAACCTGTGTTTGCGGTTAGTTTTTGCCGTTTATTTTGCCTGCATCCTGTCGAGTCCTTAACATCTGAATACTAACCGGAATATTTTTCTGAAATATGATGCTAAAAAAATTGATCTGCCTAAATTTGCACCTAAGCATAAAATATATCATGGTATTTACAATAACTTACAGGGCAGTGATAATAACATTCTTTTGGGCCAGGCTTTAACCCTTTCGCTGCTATGGACTTTTAGCTTCTGCGTCAGCCGTGTGTGCCGAGTTCAGTGACCTTGAAGCACGCCTGTGCTGAATACTTTGTGGGAGCTCCGCATCTATGTTATTTTGTTCGTCTTTTAGTCTCTTTATATTTTAAAAGTTATTTTGTCAATCATTCATATTGATTATTAACTATCTCGAAAAAATATTTTCATCTTTTTTGAGCATATATGCGTCGTTAGCAGTCAAGGCACCGCTCTGCCCACCCGCATATATGCGTGAATAGCAGTGAAAGGGTTAAGTAAAGGAGGCTGATTTATATTAGACTGTTAGTGGATATGTGCAAACTAAACTAAGTAAATTAAAATTTTAATTTTTATGCACCAATAGAAGTACTGTATCTGCCTGAATACATGCTGATGTTTTTCATCAAAATCTATCATGAAAAAATCACCCCTCAGCTTAAATGTGAGTCCGAGAAAAAATTTGGGGTTAGGGTTGTCTCGTAGTCACCCATAGCTGGTAGCATGATTCTCATTGCTGTTTCGTTCAAATGGTAGTACTATATTTTTCGTAGAGTAAATATTTTACCTATGATGAATATTAATGAATAAATAATAAAGCTAAAATATTGAATATAGCAGTAACTGTTTTGTTACCTGTTCTTTCATTTCTAAATGCTATTGGATATTTTCTTTTGTTTCTCAGGCCTATGCATATGTATCATATAGAATGATTCACAATTTATATTATTTTTCATTAGTCATTAAAAGAAGTTCATATTAGTTTTACTTGGCCATTGTAGTTATTGCTACAGCCATTGTAATGTTTGTATGCATGTTAAAACTTCATTCATGGAATCTATTAAAATTGCATACATTGACTACGCAGATGATTATGCAAAGTGCGATGATGGCTTTTGATGCTACCCTGTTTGGAATTTTGGTAAAACTTTACATGAATGTGTATAATTATAATAATGCAATGTAAATTCTAATTTCATTGGAAATAGACTAGGATTAAAAATTGAGTTGGTGAGGTCGTTATTGCTTGATTTGACCTTTTGTGAAAATGAAGATGAATGAAATTCTCGTTACTGAACGTGGAACATTATTCAACAATACGAAATTATTAATTGGAGCAATATTTCAAAATGTCAACAGCTAAACCATTTGTGTAATGTATTTTAGGCCATGCATGCATGTCTGGCACACTTCAGCATAAAATTTACTTTTTTGTCAAAAAATGGTGGAATTTTTGGGGGGGTCGGCTTCTATTTGGGCAGATACGGTATTCATTTGTGGGTTTTCTATTAATAATCAAAAACTTGTCCATTAGTTTTACTTGATTATTTATTCCCACCGAATTTAATAACATTAGTGTGTTTTTCAATTTACAATGAATGTATGCATGGTGAAACTCATACCATTTATAAAATATCTTAATTTGACCTTTTTATTAAAATAAAGGAAATTATTGTGGGTGTGTGATTTCATAAGTGGCTCATTCAGGAATTTACATTATATGCATATTATGAACTGATGATCACACAAAGCATCAATCTAGATCAAATCTCTTTAATAAAAGTATTGTAGAAATTTTATGAAGTTATTTTATTTCTGAATCAACGGCCGAAACAGTTGACGATATTGTACATTTTAACTCATATCATTCACAATGTATCAGATCGTATGCATGGTGATGCATCATGATAACTTCAAAATTCTTAAGATTATTTTTGGAAAATACATGTTTTCATTGCTATTCAGGAAGTCCAGTTAGTGTTATAACAGAAAATTTATTCCTAAGGCATATCTGTCATTATTAGAAGTTGCATCTTAATGCAGACCAAATTTCAAGAAGAATAATTCTTCCATAATTATCAGGCTAAAAATGTTACTTGAATGATGATCAAGACAACTGCTGTAACTATAATTATAAAGTGAACCAACTAAAATACAGTAAAACCATTATATAGCAAAATGGAAGGGACCTGATTTTTGGAAATTTTTATAAATAGAGGTTCACTAGAAAGAGGTTTACCGTAAGACCCCTATATTATCATTTATGAATGCCCAAACAATAAAAAACTATTGTCTTGTCCAATTACTATATCTGTATAATAAAATAGATTTAATACATTAATAATGTAATTATAAAACAATGAACAATAAATGTACATCTATTTTTGCTCAGTGGAAAAAATCTGATAGATAATTCAGTGTCATCTTTTTCTTAAACTTATTGGATACAATGTTTTTTATTCTATTTAATAGCAAGAGATTATCATCATCATAATCCTCCAAATTTATAAAAAATCTTTCAGGCACACTCAAAGCTGCATATACTTCACGCTTTATTGGTGGTATAATTACTTCTGTCATAATTTTCTTCTTCTTCTTCTTTGTTATCTGTAATATTCTTCCCTTCATTTTCAATGCCCAATTCTACCATTTCTCCCTCTGTTGGTCCACGAGTTACTAGGGAAGTGTCAACAAAATCATGAAATTATGTTTGAAGATGAATTCTGTTGTTGATTTCAGCTCATTCCAAAGATTCATCATCTGATACTTCATTTTCCTTGTATGTTGCCCTCATAAATCCTGCCTTTATAAAGCATTTATTAATAGAGGCTGATTTGACAGAATTCCATGATAGGAAAAGCTATTCCATTTGCGTCTGGTAATATCATTTGCTTCATCCGCATTTCTTAAAATATAGAGCACCAACTGTCTCTGTAATTTCTCATAACGCTAGAAATTATACCTTGATCTAATGGTTGTAGTTTACTTGTGGTATTTGGATGCAAGTATACTATTTTAATATTTTGCAATTTAATCTCCTCACATTTATGTGCAGTGCACCAGTCCAGAAAAAGGATTATTTTTCTATTTTTCATGCCCACCTATGAATTGAGCATGGTTAACCACTCATTGAATAAAGCTGAAGTTATTGATGACTTTCTTGAATTTCTGTATAAACACGGAAATTTCTTTATATTCTTAAAACATTAGTTTTTTTATATTTCCCAATCACAAGTGGCTCCAGTTTTTCAGTACCATTGGCATTCGTACAGGAAAGGACTGTAAATCTTTCCTTGCTTTCTTCATGTCAGGGTTCTCCTTTAACTGCAAGAGTTCTATCAGGCAGTAAATTATAAAAAACCAGCTCATCTGCATGTAAAATGTCTTTAGAATCATAACCCATTAGAATTGTATGCAAAGTCTCTTTCCACTCTTCTTCCACAATTGTACTTAAAGAAGCTTCTCTCCCACACATTTTTAAAGTTCTTAAGTTTCAGCGCACATTAAACTTTTCTAGCCATCCATTAGAACCTTGAAAGCTATCTAATCCCATTTTGAATGCCATTTCTCTAGCCTTCTGTTGCAAAATAGGCCCAGATATAAGTATATTTCTAGCTCTGGCTTCCATTAACCAATCAAAAACACACTTATCCCAGTCCTCATTTTTGACTGTACAAGATCTTTTCATGGTGAAGTCTTGATGTTTTTTAATGTGGATGTTAGACTTGAAGATGATATGCCAAAGGTTTCTGCCACATCTATTTTTCTCTTCCTCTCATCAATGGCTTGGAAAATAGCTAACATATTTTTTATTGTTAGCAGCTATCTTTTTTCATGGATCACCATTGTGTCGAAAACATAATTTTTTCACAAATGTAATTATTAATTATTTTGTATTATTTACAAAACTTGTATTTAATGGGGTACAAGGGATAACAAAGGTTTTTATAATACACACAATACACTTTCAATCATCATCAGAATTAATGCATTAATAATTAAATTAAGGAATATACCTATACGCATGTGATGTACGACGAAAATAAAGTTGAAAATAATATATGTAGATCATGTATCTAGGATGAATTTAAACGATCAATCTAATGAATCAAGCTGGTATACCACTTATTAAACCAAGCTCTTCGTAGTTTGTAAGCGTTCATAGGAGCGGTATATAAACAGTGACGTGTGCCTGAGGGGATTTACCCAGTGAGAAATCTGTGTCAAATTAGTAAATAGTAAAAGATCTTTAAATGATACATCTTTGCAACATTGTTGTCATATTTTCATGGTTTTTTTCTGAGGTGGTGAAAACTGATACGTATGTAGCAGTGGTGTTTAAATCGCGAAAGAATTATTGATGGTTGCTACTTCACCTATTTCTTTATAGAGGCGAAACGTAAGCGTAAGGGTGTTGACCCGAAAGGCCCTGACTTAGGGAATAAACTACGCAAACTAATATAAAATTAAAACATTTAAATGATGTATCCTTGTAGCAATTTAGCCATATTTTGATGACTGGATAATTCACTAGTTAAAAAAACAAAAGAAGACCGAAAATCACATCGGGAAGTTGGCCGGTTAAATTTCATGCTTAGCCATTTTTCTATATGGAGGTTTTTCATCAGAGGTACATTTTCCCATTACGATATACGAAGAATTACGATAATATGGAGGTACGATATAAAGACATTTGCCTATACTGTTAACATACAGTTTTGGTGGGACCAAAAAGATATTACGACATACAGAGGTTTACGATTAACGGAGATTCACTACATAGAGGTTTTACTGTAGCTCTCTTTGATGGTAATTTGCTGATATTCGATATTAAAGGGACTGTCCTTATCTCTTATCAAAATTTTTCTTGGAAATGAAGTACGGTATCTGCATCTAGAATACAAGCAGATAATGTTGAATACAAGCAGATAATGTTGAAACATTTTATTTTGTTACTGATTTATGAACATTTTTTTCTTTATTATAAGATAAAGTAGTTCAACTTGCAATTTCATGTATTTAAAGAAACTTTTTAATATTGTATTCAGTTATCATTTTTTCTTGTTAATTTTTTCAGAATACAGATTAGAGAATTGAATTCCAAAGAATTTATTGCCTATGATAAAATCTTTTGTATATAATGTAACTAAAGTTTGTAGTGTACCTTTGAAATACAGTAAAACACCTTTTTTACACTTTTCTAGGGACCTAGGAAAAATTATAAATTGCCAGAAAAGGAAAAATAGCTAAACTGATTTTGCTTTTAAACTTGCTCATTTGTTACAGTAAGACTAAGAATAAAATCAGTGTAAAAAGAGCTAGGTTTATAAAGAGTATATCTATTTATTCATTTACTTAACCAGCACACTTTTTAATAATAGTAATATTAAAATATATGCCGAATTAAAATGCTTGTATAGTATGTTTAGGTTTCCATTACATTCCCCACATTACATTTGTCTGGAAAATTGTACATAGATGTAGGTACAGTAAAACCTCTACCTTACGAACCCCTTTATAGCGAAAACCTCCGGATAGCGAACTATTGACGGCGGTCCCGCCAAACTTGTATACAAAATCCCTAATTACAACCTCTTTACTACGAACTTCCGTACTACGAAAACTTCCGAACAACGAAAGAAAAAGTTGTCACTTCCGTTTATATTTACCTCTTTAGAATGAAATTTTGCTCGCTAAATATTTTTTTCACTTACATACGTATGGAAAATGATTGAAAACAGTCGCCATCACGCCAATTAGCATCAAGCTTACAACAAGCCAATCATAGCACGTTTTCTATCATGATGACGTATTTCCTGTTTTTCCGGCATTCTCGCGCCATTGACAATCTCGTCCGAGAGTTGTAGTGATGCCGCTATGCATGCTTTTAGGGAAGTGGAGACTGCCGTTTCCCGAGAATTCACAAAGAATTTGAAACAGAAAAAAATAGATTCGTTTTTTAAAAAACGATATATTTTAAATAATAATTTTTAAAAAGTGTTATATTTTAAATCATTCCCCATTAAATTCGTACCCTAATCCATTTAAAGGGAATTTCAACATAAGATTGCAGCAATGAGGTATGTATCGTGGTGAGGTGGTTCCTATGCACTTTTTTGTGATAGGTAATTTATTCGTCCGAGACGGAGCTGGAGTGTTGTTAAGAAGGTTAGTGAAAAATATTGATTGGAGTCTTGATTTGGAGTGCCAACGACAGTTAGTGCTTTATTATGAGGAAAATGCTGCTTTCATTCATTTCGTTTTGAAGTATTTGCAACCCGCGCCGTGGTGGTCAAATAGTAGTTTATTAATTGGTGTTAATAAGTGGCGTTGCTGTCAATATTTTTTTATAAACTTAGCGACTCAACAGATGCTTTAGGATAGGCTCAGCGAGTTTCATGCATTGCCACCTTGAAAAAAGTCGCATAATAAAAAATTGCCGAGGATGTTTTTGTGCAAAAACCTGCCAATCAATGCTAGGAAAAATAACATTGCATTTTAGTTATTTGGTGCTTGCCACTGTCAAACATTGCAAAACAAGATGAATGAAAGTGGCCCTTTTGCCCATAAGAAAGCATTATGTCGTCGGAGCTTCAAATCAATATGGCTGGTTATTAAGCATTGAGGGCGCATTTTGAATATCGTCCACTTATGTGATGCTTTTACGTGAAAATGGGCATATTTTAGTAGTTAGGCCGTATCTTCGCATACGCCTTCATTTGGATAACCCCGCTGCTCCTGTATAATCTAACAGGCAATGCACCCCTGAAGTTATGCAACACCCAATAATTTCCGATCAACTAATTTCCGAATAACGAATCGAAGAAAAATTGGATCACTTGAATTTTGTTAATCGGAGGTTTTACTGTATATTTAATTCAGGAACATCATACTTTTTCGAAGCTTGAATATTGTTTGTTTTTTTCTATCTCATGAGCTATGACTATTTTAAAATTCATGTCATAACTTCGTCGGATTCCTCGGTTAACCTAGGATTTGGCAGAATCATTTTTCTCAACATGATCCTTTTTGTCACCAATTGTTAAAATAACAGATGGGTAAAAACTCTCTAAAGTAGGCACATAGGATACGCTGATGCACTGATAGCTTCAATTCAATGATTAATGAGGAGTTCAACCGCTGACTGAATTTGATCTATTCTCGCCTCAGATGCTTTTCAGGTACATTGTAACACATATGCCTAATGCATCTACAATGTAAAAGATCTTGTATCACTTAACAGACACGGAATGTATGGTGATTTTTGGAAACATGATTTTACGATCTTTTAAAATCACTAGTACTCGAATATAACGCAAGGGCTACTTTTAAAATTTAATTTTTTGGAAAAACAACCGCGTTATATTCGGGACAATACGGTAATTTAAATTATAACAAATTAAAAATTAACTTAAATTTAATTACAAACTGTGGGAACCAAGGGGCAGAATTTGAGTGAAAAGGGTAAAAACATGAAAGCACCCAACTTTAACATCTTTTCATTAGCATTCATACTTGGTTCAAAGAGTAAATAACATATATAGTATTTCCATATCTAGATCTGTTTATGCTCTGCTAGTGTGATTTATGTATGAGGTTTTGAAGTTTTCACCCAATAGAGTTTATATGGATTTTCATCTATAAGTATGCTGTTCCCGGGTAGCATCTGTTAAAGTGAGTGCTGCATTAAAAAGAAAGTTCATATTTCTGCCTCTAGGGGCACTGTTCCTACTCTGCCGCAGTTTTCGATATATTTGCTCAAAAGAATTAGGATTTTTTTACAAAGCTAAGTTGAAAAATGTTAAAAACTGTGGGGAATCGCATGCTCAATACTTTTTAAAAATTGGAAATTCTAGCAAAATGACGCGAATAGTGGGAATAATTAAAATGAAATAATGTAAATACAGGGTTTTACTTACATTGGAATCATAGGTTGACAGGACCTAAAAATCATTGTAAATAGCGTGAAAACGTACATTCCGATAACGTAAATACAGGGATTTATATATATTTATATATTGAAATAATAACAGTAAAATACGAACTTATCATAAACAACTGGAACTTTTTGACAGGAATGTCAAATTATTGTTTTTAGGATAGTTACCAAAGGAAACAATCTTATGAAATGGTCATGTGTCTCTCCCACTAACAACTTTTGCATCATTAGACCGATTTTCTTGAATTTCTACCAAAACAAACGATTCGAACTTACTGATCCCCCTTCTAGGCTTCATCCTACCTATATACTACCCCAACACCAGCGAGCCAATCGCTGGCCGTTGGAGCAATGATAGGCAAGATGGTCCGGGATGGACGATCGGTCAGATTGGCGGTGATTAGAATGTACCTCCAGGTCACCCTGTGCGACATATCCTTTATTATTGTAACATACAACTATATACATGGCAAAATTAAACAATATACCTGTGCCCTTAGTAAGGGCAAAATATACAGACATTATCAATGTTAACAACAATATCGGTATGCTCTGGTGTCTCCTGTCAACAATCAATGGCTGCACACATTGCAGCAAGAGCTTCAGAAAAATAAATTGCTACTTAATCCACCAGCAGAAACATTTCACACATTCTTAAATCGTTGGATATCCAAGCAATTTGCCATGGCGTTGCGTCACTGTAACACTGCACAATACGATGCCAGTTGGCAAATCTTCATTTCTTGGAAAACATATCGGCGTCCCAGAAAACTTGCAACCAAAACACACTGCGTTTAAAGATGCACTTTACCAAAAAGTATGGAAGTTGTAAGGAAAAACAAACCCATGATATAAACCCGGCAATTTTTGGCAAGTCTAATAAATGCACATGTGGAAGAATAGCAATATGATAGTGGACATGTACTTTTGACATATTTGTCAACCAAAGTTCTTGCTGCTCAGTATTAACAAAAACTCCCAAATATTTTAATTGTTTGGTAGAATTCTATACACATTTATTGCAGTTTAACGATATTCCTAACTCAGCTGTAATCGCTGCCATAGCAGCGCAGCTCAGTCTCAAGGTCAGGTCTTAACAAGTTGTGGTGGGATAGTAGGTGGGGAAGGATGTGCTGACATGAGTAGCGGGGAATAAGAGGGGAACTGGTGATCGTTAACTAAAATTATCTCAAGATTCAAGATTAATTTTGTTATGTATAATTTCCATTTTCTCAAGGACATTTAATCTGGGACCTTTTTCTGCTATATGTAAGATTTTGGGATTCAAGGAGGAAGAATGATTGCAGGTGAGTAAATGTTTTGCAAAATGGAAATTGAATGAACCGGATCTGAAGCACCTGAGGTAATCATTAACTCGGATTTGAAAATTTCTGTTTCTCCAATGTAAATACTGCTGCAATCATTACGCTTCAAAAGGTACACACCGGATTTATTCATAATGTCAACTTTGTCCTTACTGTTGCCGTGATATAATCTGAGGTTCACTTTGTTGTAAGATAAATGGCCCATGAAAAACAATGTGTTGACAAGATTTGTTGATGGTTAAAAAGGCTGGGAAGAATACAAAGAGCTGATGGCCATGTTTCTTTGTTTTTGACAGAGCAATTTTGAAATTATAAGTAAAGAATAATTTTTTCTGCAATATATGAGATAGTCTTTAATTCTAAGGATAAATTTTCTGGGGATAGAGGGATATTTAAGTGCCTGTTGAGTAAAGAATGGAGAGTGAGAGTTGATGGTGATTGGAGGAAGCAGGTGTAGTTGGGTTTATGATAGATGGAGAAATTTATTTTGTTATGAAAAATTTTTTAAGGAAAGGTCACGGAAATTGAGCTTATGATTGGTTTCTAGTTCATAAGTAAATTTGATGGAAGGATGAAGTAAATTCAGGATGTTTAAAAACATCCAATTGCTTTGTAGTGCCTGTCCAAAAAATATCATCTCCATATCTAAACCACAGAAAAACAATTTACAAAAGGTATATTCAATTTTAAAAGTTTATGCTCTAAACCAGTGGTCACCAACATTTTTATAGTGGGTCAATTTTGGTCAATTTAATCCTGGGTCATCAACTAATGGGTCAGTGTTCAAAATTAAAATTCAAACCAACTTTCATTGGTACATTTAACAACCTTTATGTTATGACATTATATATTTTGTATAATGTACATACAGTGGAAACCACTTAACACGAAAATGGATAACGCGAAATATCGGTTAACACGAAATGCAGGCTCGGTCCCTACCGGTGCCTATACATTTCAACGTATATTAGTTTGTTTTACGCGAAATGGTTAACAAGAAATTTCGGTTAACACGAAAAAAAATTTCGGTCCCCTGAAAATAAATCCCCGTCAAATTCTTTGGATAACACGAAACGACCCACTCGTTTCTTAACATAGAAGTATGAATAATCTCACAACCACAGCTGTACCGCCTCCTTCCCTCTCTCTTTCAATAGGCATGATATTAGTAGACCTCAGAGAAACTCACGTGCCCCCGTTGAGAGGGCTGCTACAGAGATTTCCTTGGCAGCAATAAACTAAATTCTGGGAACTACCATCTTTGAATGAAAGGAAGGATTTGGAGGTGCAGATTGTTATCTGTACTGTACCTTCCCTTTCCCCGTCTTTCAATACGCTAAACTCCTCCCTTGCTCTCGTCTCTAGACCCCTATGCAGAACAGTTCTACTCAGTTTATTCTGAATTTCGGGGTGGAACGGTTAGCGAATGTGAAACGAATCTGTGAGCTTATTCTTTCTTTTTCGGGATCGTTTTCAGTTGTGATTTTATATTTTTATAAAAGATAAAAGACATAAAAATGGCTAGTAAAGTGCGTAAACAAAAAGCAATACCACTGAAAGTGAAAATGCAGCTCCTACAAGCGGTTGATAACGGTGATAGAACCAAAACGAACATCTGCAAAGAGTTCGAAATTCCCTTTTCAACTTTGTCAACAATTATAAAAAATTGTGATAAAATAACATCCGTGTTTGAGAGAAGCAAGTTTGAACTGGAACGGAAGCGTCTACGCACAGCAAAGCACCAGGATTTGGAAGCGGCGCTGATAATCTGATTTAAGCAAGCAAGAGCCCAGAATGCTCCAATTTCTGGTCCTGTTTTGATGGCGAAGGCTGATGCTTTGGGATCAGAGTTGGGAATTGAATTCAAGTCTAGTCCTGGACGGTTGGAGCGGTTCAAGGTGAGGAATGGGATAATTTTTAAGTGTTTCCGGCGAGTCGGGAGACGTCTCCCTTGATATGACGTCAGAGTGTGTAACTTCTACCTTGCCTAAATTATTAACAGACTTTGCGCCTAAGGACATTTTTAATGCTGACGAAACCGGAATTTTTTTTCGCTGCCTCCCAGAAAAAACTTGAGCTTTTAAAAATGAGCAGTGCTCTGGTGGAAAAAAATCTAAAGAGCGCATTACGGTAATGGTGGCTTGCAATTCAGACGGTTCTGAAAAAATCCCGATGTTTGTTGTGGGTAAATTTCTGAATCCTCGCTGCTTCAAGAATGTAAAGAAGCTTCCCGTGGAATACACTGCAAATAAAAAAGCTTGGATGACGGGAAACATTTTTACAGACTGGGTTAGGGCATTGGACAAGTGCTTTTCACGCCAGAAGCGCAAAGTAGCTTTAATTATCGACAACAGCCCTGCTCATCCAGAAGTGGAAAAGCTGAAATCAATTAAACTGACCTTTCTGCCGCTTAATACAACAAGCGTATTGCATCCATGTGACCAGGGTATTATAAAAAATCTAAAATGCCACTATCGGAAGTTAATACCCCAGAAATATTTATCTAGTATTGAATCAAATGAGGAAATTAAGCCTGTGAATCTTTTGAATTCCTTGCATTTGTTGTATGCCACTTGGAGATCAGTTACAGCGAAAACAATCAAAAATTGTTTTCGCCACGCTGGATTTTCTTCTTCGCCATCAGCAGATAGGTTTTCTGGACAGGATGAAACTGAATTGACTACGAAAATTAGGGTAAATACATATACTGAAAGTGAATTGTGTTATATCTTCGGTCGCGTGTCGTCTGTAATGAGATTGACAACTGCAATCACGCTGATTTGGAACAATATGTGGAAAAAACATCATTATGAATGCTAGGCAGAAAAAAATATACGGAATTTTTTGTTAAGAAGTAGACAATTGAACTACTTGAGCGACCTTGATACTTAATATTTGTACATTGTTTTTAAGAAATTATTGAAATAAAATACTTTTTTATGTGTATATGTAATGAATAAATTATAAGGTTTTCATTATTATAACTAATTACTGTGCTGTTTCCATCGTATATTTGTTGTCAAGATTTATTTACGAGCTTATATCAATATCTCAAATCAGTCTCAAAAAAGGTTATCATGAAATTCGTTTAGCACGAAATTCGGTTAAGACGAAATGTTTGCGATGGTCCCCCACATTTCGTGTTAAGCGGTTTCCACTGTACATATATGTACTGGAATAATTTTATATCTATAAAATAAAAAACCATAAACCTTTTAATAAATAAACTTTTTATCTTTTTGTTAAAACAATTAGTGGCTTCATTGGTGCTGTTTCATTTCCTTTGAAAGCTTGAAGTATTTGGTGAATAATTAGTTGTTTTTAAAAGAACACAATAATTTGAATTTTCTATAGTTAGCCTGTTCCGTGAAGAATTCAAAATAAAATTCATCTGAAAATACTTGCTCACATTTGTAGCTGGATCCAAACAGTCTATAGGGCAAAACCTATTGATAGAAGAAAACTTGGAAGTGATGCCCAGGATATAGATAACATTTTTAGGTGATTTTCTTCCATTTTCTCAAGGTTCACTCTTAATTCTTTAAATTTATCTGTCCATAAAGTTGAACTTCTCAAGTCAATTAACTCCATATCCAGATTTTCAATTCCAAGGAAGTTAAAATACTGAAGTTCCAACACATTCTCATGGATTTCATCTGGCTTTATTATAAATGCAAACATTGGACCGTATGCCTTAAAATTTTCAAATCTGAATTCAAATTCTATTTTAATGGCATCAATGTAGCTTATGAGTAGGTCTAAATTTGCATCATTAATTTCTTCGTGTGTTTTCACTGATGGAAAATATTTAAATGTTCTTTTTTTAATGTCATCCTGAAATATAGCTAATTTAGAACAAAAACTTTTCCATTTTTCATAAAGATTAAGAATGGTATGTTCTTTACCCTGGAAGTGTAAATTTAAATCATTAAAATGATTTTTAATATCTGTTAAGAACTTCAATTTCAAAATCCAATTTTTTTCTTTCAGCTGAGGGAAGCTTTTGCCAATTTCACTTAAAAATATGTCGATAGCATCAATACACGCCAAAAGTCTATTCAAAACTTTACCTCTGCTCAACCAGCGAACTTCAGCGTGCATTAATAAGTTCCTATATTCATACTCTATTTCCTGAAAAAAAATGTCTTAAAATGTCTGTGATACAAGGACGAATGCCGTCCAGTTGTGTTACTGATTTTAATCACCACACTCATAACCTCATTTAACTGTTTCAAGGATGCTTTTGCACAAATTTTCCTGATGAATTATGCAGTGAAACGGAAGTATTGTTCTTCCAAGTTCCTTCTCTAATAGCTTCACAAGCCAATTTTTTCCCATAACATGGCTTGAGCACTATCTGTTGTCACAAAATATATTTTTCTTCAAATCTAAAATGTTTCCATTTTCAAATTAAAGAAATCTTGTACTTGAATCAAGATGTAATTACCTTTTGTAGTACCTAACATTGGTGCCAGTACACATAATTCATCATGAATAGTTTATTTATTTATTTTGGCCCAAAAACAGCACATTGGCCTTTACATTGAATACACCCAAAACAATATATAAATAAATATATATATATATATATATATATATATATATATATATATATATATATATATATATATATATATATATATATAACAAAATACCTATACATATCAAAATACATATAAAAACAGAAATTAAAACACATAAGATGGACGTAATGAGAATTAAAATTGCCGGAACAAGACAGCATTTTCAGAGATATTCGCCACCCGTGGAGGCACGGAGGAGTGAGGACCTACGTGAAATATCCAGCGAGGGTGCTACCTTTCGTAAAGTATTAAATGAGGTAGGAATGCGGTATAAATGCGACCTTTGGGATATAGATAGCCAGAAAATGAAAGAGAGCACAAACGAGTGGAACGTGATGGGACACGTAGAGAAAAAATGAGCAAATGTCAGTGGACCTGTAGAGACCATTCACCGCAGTGTGAAGGAAATGGAAATCAAAATATTGCCGCCTGAGATGCAGAGGACGCAGTTGAAGAGCGGCGAGAACACCTTGTTTACTTAGCGAACAGAAGGCAGGAACACAGTTCCTCGCGATTGCAAGGAAGAAATTCAACGAACGATCAAGACACTTGAGTGTAGTCGGAGATGCTGTGGCCCACACGGGACAGCAGTAGTCCAGGATTGGGAGAAGGAAGGCTGAGAAGAATGATTTAAGTGCTAAAGGATCATTTATCTCCTTAAATCGGTATAGAAGACTAAGAATAGACATGGCCTTAGATGTGGTTTTATCAATGTGGAGAGAGAAAGATAATTTTGTATCAAAGATTACACCAAGATCTTTTTGAGAGAAGACCTTCCGGATTGGAGTGTCACTAAGGGAATAGAAAGTAGTGATAGGCTTTTTTCGTAGAGTGAAAGAGAAAACCGTACATTTATTAGGATTTGGTGTTAATTTCCATGTTTGACACATCGGAAATCTTCGAAAGACAATTTTGTAGACTCGCTATCGTATGAATTATTAATTTGCTTAAAAACCTTACAGTCATCAGCATAAAGAAGGATGTTACACTTTTGACCTTTGATAGTATTAACTATATCATCAATGTAAAGTGTGAATAGAGGTCCGAGAACACTTCCTAGTGGTACACCTGATGTTACGGGGGAAAGAGATGAATAAAAACAATCTATTAAAACTCTTTGCATGTGGGAGTGTAAGAAACTAGTGATTAGGGAAAGAAAAGATCCATGAATGTTGAAACGATGAAAGAGTTTATGCAGAAGAAGATCATGATCCACAGTATTGAAAGCCTTTGCTAAATCTATGTAACAAACATCCAGTTGGGATGATTTTTCAAAAGTTTCAGTAATATTATAATGTAAGACATAAATTTGTTGAGCAGGAACTCCCAGGTTCAGAGGAGATGTATGAAAGAGAGAAGACGTTTGTGGATGATATTTTCAAAAATCATGGAAATTACAGGAAGGATGGATATAGGGCGATAATTTTCCACTTCCAACTTACTACTGCATTTCAGTATGGGTGTTATATTGGTGGATTTCCATTGATCGGGGAAAATTCCATCGAGGTAACACTGATTGAAAAGATGTGCTATTGGATGGCATAAAACATTACAGGTTCGCTTTAAAAAGAGTGCACTCACATTGTCACATCCTGTAGCCTTATTGGTCTTCAAGGAAGCGGGGATACTATAGACTTCTTCACTGGTAGTCAAGATTGATGAAAGGGAGTATGAGGACACTTCTACAAGATAAGGGTAATTGATATGCTGAGATGGGGGTGTGAAATTAGATGTAAAGTAATTGTTAAAGGCGGAAGGCCTTGCCTTGGATGAAAACATTTGAACATTATAAGTCACACTGTTCGGAATCCTTTGAGACTGGCATCTAGTGTTTAAAAGCATCCAGAAACGTTTACTATTTGTAGAAATGTCACTTATAATTGAATTAACATATTTATTATAATCCCGCCGGAGCTAAAACCGAGAGTGGCGCCTGATATTTCTGAAATTATTTAAGGTGTGGGGGTTTGGGTGCACTTTATATAACTTCCAGCAGGCAAGTTTGTTTCTGAGGGCTAGAGAGGATTCAGCGGACATCCAAGGAGGCTTATTCTTGATGAGATGGTGGGTAGGGACACGATCGTCAATGGCACTGAGAACAAAGTCGTAAAACAATGACATAGCGTCAGCAAGGGAATCAACCTCGAGAAGACTCCAGGGCAAGAGGGAAAGAACGCAGTTAATTGCCTCCCAATCTGCCTTCTTCCACACTTTCATTGACCGGTTCGGGAGTGGGGAGGGTGAGCCAACGGGAGTACCGAGGGTAAAGGTCGCCTCAAGGGAACGATGGTCGGTTTCGATAAAATCCCTTCCCAGGATGACCTTGCAGGACTCAAACGACGTCATGACAAAATCCAGTGTTGCCTGATTTCTAGTTTCATACATGTTACACTGAAAAAGTCCAAGGCCAATGACAAAGTGTTCCTTGAAATATTTATCCATTGGTTCAAAAGCTTCACATTCTTGAGGGGACGACCATGTTAGGGATAAATTGAAGTCTCCCAACAGAATAACATCACCATATGATCGAGCGTGAAAAATCGAATCAAAGCAGTTTTCTAAAACACCACTACTAGGCGGACGATAAAAACAACCGACCAACACTTTTTTATACTTAGAGAGATTTCTGTCCAGAGAATTTCACAATTGGTTTCTAGGTCCATTCGCCTAACGGCCCTCAAATTAGATTTTACTGCAATCAAAACACCACCACGAGAATTCCTGTCTCTCCGAAATATGCTAAAATGGTCACAGAAAGGTAATTCCGAATCGAACACACTCTCACTTAGCCAAGTCTCGGTGAGTGCAAGTAAATCAATCTGATTGATTTCCTGGAGGGAAAGGGTCAAATCACTGATTTTGTTCTTAATGCTATGTACATTTTGATAATATAGCGCAATCTGGGATGAACAAGGCCCCAGGTTTAGCTCAATGTCCCCGCAAAGCAGAAAGCGGAGGAGACAGCATGCCGGCGAGCAAGGCGATCATAGCCGGGGAGAATTGGAGAATTTATTGCTCCATAACGAGCAACTATTGCAAGCCTTGCAATATCATTTATGACAGTACTTGCGTCAACAGATAAACTTACATCGCTCAAAAACAAATCAGTCGTAATCTGCTCATTAACATTCTTGGACATATAGACACGACGCTGAACAGTGCTAGCAGATAAAGGCATTTTTTATTCTACGTAAGATTCCTTTTTTATTTTGAAAATTGGAAAATAACTCTTCAGAACAATCTAGGAATATGTTCTTTAAGAACTCACCATTGGTAAAAGGTTGACTGTGCCTGGCTATGCCAAGCAATGCAACAAAACTAGCTCGTGTTAAGGTTTCGTCTGGACTCACAAACTTAAGGATAGTTCCTTTCTGCTTGGTGTAATTTTGTATACATTTTTTAACATGTTCCAGTCTTTCTTCCGATCTCATTTTAGAAAGAGATGCATTGTGTCTTGATAAATAATGGTGCTCTATCTTGTAAGTGCGAGTAGTTAAACTTTCATCACAGAGTGCATTGAACACTTTCATCAAGTTGAACGATTTCACCAAGTTGAACGCATCCATAATTTTATTCCCAGACAGATTGAAACTGTCTTATCTTTTTTGATTTTGGCTCATACATGGACTATAATCGAAAATTTATTTTATGTTAATCGTTTGAATGGTATATTTTGGAAAAATCTTAGCATTTTAACAGAATGTTGTCTTGCCTACCAATTACATTGTTAAACCTCGAAATCCTATTGTTACTTCATTCCATATAGGTTTAAGTGTGATTTGAAGGCTTTTATTAAGAGGAGAGAAAGATAGGAGAGAGAAATTATTTTCATAGCAATCAATGTAAAGAATATTCATTGCGTTATTTATGAGAAGGAATACCTAAAAATCTGCAATACTATTCAAAGAGATTAAAAATCGTAATAATGAGCTAAAATCAACATTATTGAAAGAGAAATGGTACGACAATCTGAGGAACATGCTTTACGTTTTAATAAACAAACCGAGCATGTAAAAATTTTATGGGGTGAAGGATTGTGTGATAAGTTGCGGGAGGACTTGAGGACGGTTTTGGAAATTCGGAGAAACGAGAGGTTTAAAAGAATCTAAGAATCATGAAAATAACAATAAAAAGCTATCATCCATCCATTGGTCTGTGTCATGCTATTAAAACATGATAACTCAATGAAGGGTGTAGATAGATAATTGAAAATTGGCACAAATAATCTATCCAAATATAAAAATGTTTTGCAGAAAGAAAATTCGCGAAAAAATTCCCAAGTTCGACTCCCGGGTAATATTTCCATTCTTCATGAGATAACACTCAAAAATACCGTATTAGCCCGAATATAATGCGACCCCGAATATAGTGCGACCCCAAGTATTTTGAAAGGAATTTTAGAAAAAGACGAAAAACATTTAATTTTCTCTATTTTGCACATTTAAATTACCTGTAAACTCGTAAATTATTTACTAAAGGGGGGTAATGTGACGCCACGTAGCATTGTAACATGAACGTCCAATTCACTTACAATGTAGCAATTATAAAAATATGCGCTGAAACACGCGTCATGAAACGCGCCGATACGCAGTTATTTTTTAAAGATACAAGTATTCGAATATAGTACGAATGATCTCCTCAGACCCATACCGAGTATATTTGTACAATGTAGCATCGTAACATGAACGACCAATTCACTAACAATGTAGCAATTATAAAAATATGCGCTGAAACACGTGTCATGAAACGCTGATACGCAGTTATTTTTTAAAGATAAAAGTATTCGAATATAGTATGAATGCAACAAGTACTCGAATATAGTACGAATGCGACTTTCAAAGGTACATATTGAGGAAAAAAACATCGCACTATATTCGGGTCAATACGGTACTTTTTGTGCAGACTTTTCTTCTTTTGTAAATTAAAATTGGAAAAACCTGGCCTACGATCATTTGATTGGAACTATTTTAAAGAAATTAATTAAGTCACTTATTCTATTTTTCTTTTCCAAAATCGCTCATTTGTTTATATTGACAACCAACTGCTGTGAGGAAAAAAATAAATATAAATAATGGTTGTTAAAATAATTGATTTAAAGTTAAAAATTTTCATTGTTTTTTATTAATTTGAACCCGTCATTTTTATGGGCAATTGTGTTAGTATTTTATATTTCCAATAGACAAGTGTAAATTGTCAGTGGAGGAATAGTGTAATTGTACAATATGAGTAATGTCATTGCATTACAAATAACTTGATTTCATTTGTTGTAAGTTATGCATATTACAGTAAAATCCTGTATTTATGTTATCAGAATGTATGTTTTCCCGCTATTTACAACATTTTATATGGGCCCCATCAATTTTTCTATGATTCCAATGCAAGTAAACCCCTGTATTTACATTATTTCATTTTAAGTCTTCCCGCTATTCGTGTCAGTTTACATTAGAACCGTTTTTAACATTCTTAGGCTTAGCTTTGCAAAAAATCCGAACTCCTTTGGGCATAGATTTTGAAAACGGCAGCAGAGTAGGAACAGTGCCCCTAGAGGCAGATATATGAACTTTCTTTTTGAAACCACTTGCGTTAAAGGATGCTACTATTAATTATTCGTCGAATAATTCTGAAAAAATTACATATTAATAATGATTCCATAAATTATCCAATAAAAAAATAAATACGTTTATTTAGTCCCGGTTGATAAATGTGGTGTTGAATTTTCAGATTCAGTAGTTTGCTTGAGTGTGATATCACTCAAAACATGGTGCTAAGCACAATGAAGGCAATCCAGGGCAATTTTTACACCTATATTTTGTGTCTTTTCTTTTTCCGTTCTTAGTACACACTACACACTTCCTTCTTCCTATTTTATTTACACCGGTTTTTGGATTTTTTTCAATGAAATGATGTCCTGTCAACTGCATACTTTTGGAGTTTAGAATCCGGGGGTCATCCTTTCCATTCTATATTATGGCCTAAATATTTACACACAATTCTATCTATAAGGTTAATTCTAAATGATAAATGGTCTCTTTTGTTTCCTGCGGAATCATAAAGAATATAAACATTCATAACATATATTTACAAGGTGCTTAAACAACTTTTCATACCAAACTGTTGTTCTTTTTCTTTCAAGCAAAACATTTACAAAAGTTGGTCTTTCAAGTCCACACCTCTCATATATTTGTTGTAATCCATTATACAAGTTGTCTTTTTCACAGTTTCTATATCACCTTTTCAAGTAACACTTTTCACTGTGTCCGAATGTTTTGTGGTTAGCATAGATTGTTTGTCCCTCCACTTCAACGCTACGACCTTTCCACAGTGCACTTTGCCTTTTTTTCAATTTATTTGAGAGTTTGTAGGCATTCCCTTCCATTTTTTTTACAGTCCCCTCAGCATCTATTGATCTCTCAACTAATCTTGGAAAAAGATTGGGGCTGCTGTAGAAATTATCCATATATCTACCGGAATCTAACAACTTCTCACACAAACTAAGAACAACTTTTGTCGACAAAGGATCTTTCTCTGTTGTTATTTCACAGCCTCACTGTAAATAATAAAATCTCACAGATATCCTGATGCGTCACACAACTCGAACACTTTTATCCCAAATCAGGAAGCTTTCAATGGAATATATTGCTTCCAAGACAGCCTACCTTTCCACAACAGCAATGACTTGTCAACACTTACTTCATTACTGGGAATGTACATTTGTTGGAATTAAGTCTTGAGATATTCACTAATTGGTAATATTTTGTACAATTTAGGGACTATTTACAACATCTTTATCACTGTTATTCACAAAATGTAAAAATTTATTCATTAAAGAAATTCTTTCCTCACTCATAATATTAGGAAAATAAGGTGTTTCTATTATATGTTTTCTGCTAAAATACATTTTATACATAGGTTTCTGAACCACAACCATCAACACAATTACAGCTATTAACACTCTTACTTCATTTGCATTAGTTGCAACCCATTTCTGATACCTAGATTTGTTGAGCGCCGCAATTGCATTCTTCTCGGGAGTTGAAAATTGTTCTGCATAACAATTCGTTTCGAGCACAATTAGGGAAATGAGAGTTTCATCAAAAAACAACTCGAAGTACTCTAACAGATCATTTATATCAGACAACTCGAAGTACTCTAATGGATCATTTATACCAGACACTGACACTTATTGTTTTCCAATCAAATCACACAGAAAAGGCTGAGGAGCATTAGCACTTTCGACATCGTCCCAAACGTTGGACACCAACTTTTTTTTTGCGGAAAACTCGCATTACTCTCGTATAATTCCTCTGATTCTAATTTTTCGTCACTTGTATCAACAGAATATCCTTTAGATTCTTCAGAGTCGATGTGAGTGCTACTTTCACTAATTTCATCCAAAATATCGAGAATTTCATCGAATGCACGAGAGGTAGAGACCATCTTGGACTGACTGAGCGCCAAGTAAGGCAAGGGACATGAGGAAGGAAAAAATAAAAGAAAACATCGTAGGCGTAAATAGACAAGAAGGGGCCTAAGAACGAACGTCAGCAGAAGATATGAGCTCATAAGATATCTGTTGGAGAGGTCATAAATTAGAGCTGGAAAGGCAACACCGCTTATGAAAAGTGTGGACGCAAATGGTACGTCGCACATGCTGGAGGCATGAAGTAGACGCATATGGTACCGGTCTCCATATGATACCGTTGCACACGCTGGAGGGGTTAAAAGGTTTACGTAAATATTTTATACAACTTGTATCTAAATACATGTAGTTTTAATTTTTCTATATTAAGAAATAATATGTAAGTAATATGAGCTTCTACTAGAGATATAATTTTATCTTAAAGCTTTCGTGGTCTTTTTCTTGGAAGAGGTGACCTACAGTCATTTTGGTTGTCTTAGAAGTGTTGAGTAAAAGCAGTCATTTACTATTTTCTCCTTTACAAATATGGTTTAATTTATACAATGTATTTTTCATTTTATCATTTTTCAGTGCAACTTAAAAAAAATAGCAGAGGATACCCAAAAATGCTTTAAAAAAGCATCAGCCGTACGATTTGAGTACTGATGCACAGAGCTTGCTCATTGTTCAGCCTTCTGTTGTAATTATTCTGTACTTATATGTATGATGGTTCTGGCGTAGTTATCTGCCAGTTTTATTTATGCAGGCATATCTTGCTATAATGTACAGATGTGGTTCAGGGTTTTGGTACGTAATGCAAAAGTACATTAAGCAAGTATAGGAATTACATGTTAAAGGGGGAGGGGGTTAGGTTCCAGACTCAAGCCTAAACATAAGGTTTTTTGCCAATAAAATCCCAAAAGTTGTATATTAAGTACTAAGATACTAATACATACACAATTAAAAAATAGTTTAAAATGCAAAGAAAGTCACGGAGTTGTTTCATGGTTGGCTGGTTTCTCAAGTCACTAAAAATTTGAGTGTTTGGAAATCCTTGGTCGAAAATTCTTGATGAAAAGTTTATATCGGGGGAGGAATGGAAATAAAATAAAATTTCAACAATAGCATTATCTGCAGTGGATGAGGACTCCAAAAAACAAGCACGGTCCAGCAGGCGTATTCTCACATAAAAGCTGTGTACTGTGTATTCTATTACCAAGTGAGCCTGGCGCAGCAAGGACAGATTTCCACGTTTTGCACATTTAGTTTGATATTATCTCTCGATCAGTGTAAAATCATGTAAAATATTGATTTATATCGCAGTAAAAGCATAATGGAACCCCTAGGCCTGATGCGTTTTGACATCATTGGTGCCAATCCTTGAATATTTTCCAAAATAATGTCTTTCTGTTTCAGTATTGTGTTCACAGTTGATTTTAAAAGTTCATAGATCTTCCAATTTCATTTATCGAATTGCCACTCATATTTTCTAATAATACTTAGTTTATCCTCGAAAGGAAGGTGATACCATATCAGAGCTGGTGGCTGTAACATAGCATGCAAGCATTTTTTTGTTACCATATTAAAAATACTTATAATCAACGTACAATCTTGGGACTTGAACCAATGAATGCATAAATGGACAAAATTTTATTTTCCTGCCATTGTTTTTTGAGTACAAGTCAAATCTGTCCACGAATCAGATAATGGGAAAATTCGATGCATTTTTATGTGAAAATGAAATTTCCTTCTTTTGGGCGTTCTTTGGTTCAAGTCCCAAGTTTGTACATTGATTATTAGGAATTTTAAAATGGTAACGAAAAAAGGCTTGCACGCTACGTTTCAGCTACTCCATGGTGGAATAACTTTTATTAATTAGATATTATGAAACCATCGATCTCAACCAAATATGTAATATTTTTTGTTACTCATCCTGGATTTGATTCGAAGATTAAATAGATTTACAATCCTATAATTTAGTAATAGTTGAACATATATCTGTTGGCAGATAAAAAGAGCAATGTAATGGTCTGTGCCTTCACACAAATGCTCTTGATTCTGTGAAGTAGGGTATGGAGATAGGAGTGACAGAAAATGCAACTCATTCTTCAGGAAACAAGTTGGGAAAGTGTATAGTACAGAGGTCTCAAACTTACATCGATGTGTGGGCTGCATTAAGGCACCATATTACATCTGCATACTTTCCCAGTCTTCACACCATTTTATATTCTTTCACTCTCCCCTTCCACAAGAAAGAAATCGTCCCAACCCTATGATGTGGCCTTAAACCCATTCATTTCAAAAATAGTAATAGAATCTCCGTCGAGGGTTAGGTTCTTCAGACATGCAAGGAACATGCAGTGATAAGAACATACTTAGTACCCCACTTGTGCAGAATAAATCGAATGAGAAATAAAGTACGTATATTTTTAAAGTGCTGATTTAACATCTTAAATTTGTGTGAAATATTTTATAAGAAATACGTTGAGTTATGGCTGTTTAGTGTACACTAGCTTACTTTGCGGGCCACAGTTATTCACCAAGGACGCCACGAGTTTGAGACCCCTGCTCTAAAGTAATTGCTTTCTGCATTTTTTCTCACAATTAGAGGCATCACCAAAACTTTTCAGTTTATTAGAAGACATTTTTAGTTATTTAATGACTTAAATATGTAAAATATATTCAGAAATCTCAACTCAACCTGCACCAAACTGAAAACTAAGAGAATGCTTTGTAAACAGAATCTTCTAGAGCAGAGGTGTGCAACCTTTTTGCATGGTGGGCTGCATTTGTAGATGTTAGTGATTTGACAGGCTGTATTATAAGTTGCGAGCATCTTAGCGGGCCAGATGAGAGTTTATATGGGATCTTACTCAGGAGATCATATGTGATTTTAAAAATGAAAATAGTATAAAAAAATTTAAAGCGTTAAATATTTACTAGGCAAGGTTTTATGACTGCAATTTTAATTAAAGTTTATGAAATTGTCTGGGATTAAATATCACGGAATGCATCGTAATGAAAGCATCGCAGGCCATATAAAATGCTCTCATGTGCTGTAGGTTGCATGCCCCTGAGATTGCACTGTATGCAGCTTCTGGTTGGTCGAAATTTGACTCTGCATTGGTGTAGACTTGAGCGAAGTTGTTGTCTTGTACGTACATTGTACAGGGATCTAGGCATCAATGTTATAAGTACATTATAGCACAAGTATGTTGAGCAACCATATGTAAAGTGGGGTATACCTGCATATATTACCAATAAAATAAGTAATTAGTATGAAAATCTCATTTTGATTGTGGAATGTATGTCTAATTTAAAAATCTTGTATTTCAGACCTTTCAGCAACATCAGCCCTTTTATGCCCCTGGTATGATTCAGCCTTGGCCTACAGCTGGACCAGCAGCTGCATATTTTGACATAGGTGGTGTTTTTTCTGTGAATGGCCTTACACCACAGACATTCAATAAGCCTCAGGGATCACGCTATACTCCCAAGAACAGGTAACATTATTCTGATGTTTGCATTATACATATTCATGTTTTGTCTAACCAGTTTCATTTTTAACTTCATTAATTGAAATCAACTGAATTTTTTCTGATTTGCTTGCCAGGAATAAGCGCAGCCAAGGTGGAAGTGACCGTGGTAGTGTATCATCATCAGATGGTTCATCTGCCTTTAGGCACCACCATCATCATCACCAGCAGCAACAGCAATTACAAGCCCAACAAAATGTGCCTGCACCTGCTGCTAGTTCTCACTCTCATCATCAAGCTAGTCCAGTGACAACGGCCATGAACACAAAAGCCCCACCAACCCCTTCTACAACCACAGCTGCTCCAAAGCAAACTGTGGCTGTAGTGTCAACGCCTGCCATTGTCAACTCCATTTCATCTTCTTCGTCTTCTTCCTCATCATCATCCTCAACACCACCTCACCACTCCCATATCCATCAGCATCATTCCAAATTGCAGGAAGGTGGAGGTGGGAGTTCATTGGCTGTCACATCAGAAGCCTCGCAAGGTTGCGGCAGTTGTACAGCCCCAAACTCTACCCCTAGTCTTCCCTCAGGAGAGGAAGAGCGTGGGAATATTGCCGTTAGTAAAGATCCTCTTCCACAAAGGTAATGTGTGTAATATTTTTCTCCATAATTATTCAAAATTTATTTTTGAAATAAATGAATTGCCTTTGACATGTTTATTTGAATGGTTGTTTTCATGCTGTTATACAAAAATAGTGGCATATTTCTTTGAAGATTTAACTGCCCAAACATGTTGACTTAATTAAATTTTTATTTTAAATTAAACTTCTGGTTGATGTTAAAATCTTTTTTGAATAAATTAATTTCTGCTCTACAATTATTATCTGATGTACATGTGTGAGTACTCATTTAATATTATTAATTCAATTGTTTTAACATACTACTATTTACTTTATTAACCATTTATTGACTTTCTCATTCTAAAAGATCGAGAATGAGTGTTAATTGGAAAAGATAAAAGTTTATACTTGGACAGATAACTACCTTTTATGCATCACTGACTATAAAATGACCAATAACTAATGTGTCCATGCATCTTTTCCCTTGGTAAGTTAAGAAGTAATTAAGCATTAAATGTAAGTTTGCAGAGCTAAGTGGAATATGAACAAAATCTTATAATCTGCAACACATTGTTTACAGTTGCAGATGATGTTTTGTGGAATCTCTCCATATTCTAAAATAAGAAAGTATTGTTGAAGATGTGGAAATGTGTGGATTTATAAGATATCTTACTGTTAAAAATTAATAATTTGTTGAGTTTGATAAGCCTCATATTTTCTGGAAAAAAGTGAAGAATCAAGACTTTATGGTTTTTGTCCTTTTAAAAGTACCTTGTGCAGATCTTTCTCACGAATAGGTAATTTAAAAAATTATTTTACCTACCAACCAGACTTGGTATTCATTGAATGCCCTAGTTTGGCATTTATTTTAACTGAAGTACTTTATGGGAACTTACATTCCATTTTCATAAGTATGTTTACATTTATTTAGAATTCCATATTGAATTTGTTACTTGTGTTATAGTGACTGAAGTTGAGCATCATGAAATTAATTCAAAATATTGAAACAATATAGTAGCCTGAGGCTGGCTAAACACCAGCAGTATCACATTTGAGTCCAGTCGGACTAAGCAGATTCATCCAGTGCTGCCTGCACTATTTTACATAGACATCAACTAGTTCTGTTCATACGGCTGACTCTAGTCGAGCCAAGTCAAGATCAGTCATGCTGAGACAGTCTTTGATTCTCCTTGCCATGATTTTCTGACAGTGACAAACGTATATGGTGTAGGCTGTAGAGCATCCAGAGCAGTGATTGTCTGCCAAATAGCCTAGGATTTGTGATAAAAGTTGTAATGTGTAGCAGTTGACTAGTTTTTTATAGCATATAAATATGTTTAAAAAGCAAATCCAAAATCTTTAAAATGGCGATATTTTTTCAGAATATATGATATAAATGTTAAATTTAAGCTACTGTAATTTTCTGATTATAATACACATCCATGTTTTTATGAATGAAATGTGAAAATTGTTTAATCACCATATACCGTATTTACCTGAAAGGAATACAAGGAATTTTTTCACAAAAATGCCATTAAACATATTAGGTATTGTCTTAGAATGGAGTGTGAGGATTTAAGGTGAGAATACACCCTTATTTTAAATGCACCATGAAACACCCAGATGTCAAGTATATGTCCGTTAAAATATATATTATTGCATAAAGTAATACATCATATTTAATTAATTACTACAATAGTTTAAAAATTCAAGGTCAAATTTCTTCAAATTGCTCCCACAGACCAACAGTTCCACTTCGGTGGTAGGGAAGTGTTTAGAGCTGGGTAGGTAATCGTGTGACAAGTTGAAAAAAAATGACTACAGCTGGGCGTTTCCGTGCGTAATATGAAACACAAAGTCATTTAGGCACCAATTAAGGTGTCTAGTCATACAATGTAAACAAGACTGATACAATTTTAACGTACCTACTACAATTTAAACATGATGCTTTGCATTTGGTATGCAGACGTAAAATGGACGTTAGTTTCAGAGTAGAAAATTTACGAGAGCACTTGAGTAATACACGCTTTGCTGAGTTTTAAAGTGAAATAGTGGCAGGTTATTATTTATAACTTTTAAATAAGATACCTCAAACAAATGACAGATCGTGTAGAGAAAAAGGAACTGTGGCAAGAGGGAATGTATCGAAAGGAATTAGAAGTAGTTACAACAGAAATTTTAAGTTAATGGTGGTGCACTATGCTGAAGAAACAAATCATCGTGCGGCAGGGAGGTAATACAATGTGACTGAAACAAATGTGCAAAGGTGGAAGCAATCAAAAGAGAAACTTGAAGGTGCTAACTCAACACGGAGGTCATTTAGTGGACCAAAACGAGGCTGATTTCATGCATTAGAAGGGGAAATTGCAAACTTTGTGTGCATTCAAAGAATGGACGATAAACCGGTGATGCAGGATATCATTAAATTGAAAGCCCAAGAATTAACATCATTGCAGAACATTCCAAACCAAGAATTTTAAGGATAGTAATGGATGGTGTGTGCGCATGATGCGTCGTAATGGTTTTAGCCTGTGATGAAGAACTTCACTTTGCCAGCGTCTACCTTCCAACTTCACAGACAAACATAACTTTCCAGAGGCATGTAATTCGGTCGCGGAAAAGTCACAATTACCTTCTGAGCCAAATGGGTAATGCAGATGAGACACCCATTTACTTCGACATGCCTTCCAATTACACAGTCAATGAAAAAGGTACAAAAAATTCCATCATAAAATCTTACGGGAATGAAAAACTGAGCATTACTGTAATTCGGGCTGTATTAGCAGACAATATTCTCGGCAATGCCATTTACTCAGATGATGAGAGTGAACACAAAAACAAAACAAATTATTCAAGGACAGTGATTGTGACTTAGAGATTTTAGTGATTAGAACAGCTATAAATGATTATTCTCATTTTTGTTTTGAAAAATATTTTTAAATAAATGCTATCAAAATGCATTGAAAAGTACAATTTATTGGCCAAGATATATCCGAAAATATATAGATGTACCTTGATTAACGACAATTTGTTTAACATCAATTTGTTTTAATGACACTTGAAAATCACTATTGATATTTGTTTTATGACATTCCTTGTTTTGGTATAACGACAAATTAAAAACAAGATGATCCGGTAAAAATTTAATGACACGACACAATTCGGTGTCCACTGTTGAAATTTTTTCGTCAACTCATAGTATTATTCACAGTGCAACGTTTTTTTAACTGGTACAAAAATTAAACTGTGCTTGTCTAAAATGCTACGTTTTTAGCGGCGTAAATACAAGATAATATGCCTTTGTCTTTATATGAGTCATTAAAGCGGAGACTGCGCTGTAATGTAGATTGTTACATTGCTTCATGTTCGAAGCATAATTGCATGGTGATTGTGTTTTTGTTACCTCGGAGCTCTGGCAATATGTATATTGTACGACAGGAGTTGTGAGAAAAATCCTCAACTCAAATGACCTCTGGCAACTTCAAATGGGTGACCTAACAACGGGTAGTAGACAGAGGAGGGGAGATAGAAGCTCTCCCCTCAAGTCACTCCTTATGACAACATGATACAAAGGCGCTGGGGAATGATTTACGTCATGCACCCTTAAGGCCTTCTCAAACTGAGGCAGTATGCGGTAGCGGGACGGTATAGGGTAGCAAAACCGCATCAGTGAACGCACCAAATTCATGTGACATTTCACCGCAGGATTACATTATGGGAGGAATTGGATTGCAATTAGTGAATCTGTATTGGCCATCTGACAAAGAAGAAATTTTATTATTAACAGCCCTAATAGAGGATGAGGACTGTAACAGGCAGGACCGGCCCGAGCTGCGGGTGAGCCGGGTGCCTGCCTGGGGTGCCGAAGTTTTGGTGGTGCTATCCTGATCATTTATCTATGCATTACTTGCAAGTGAATAAATATTGGATATTAATTTATATCGAGGAACAGGGTAGAATCTTGACAGCATTCCTTTTAATTTTTCAATATAGAATAGTTAGGGAATAGTATACCATCAAATGCTTTCTATTTGAACATTTTATGACCAATAGTGCATGAGATATGCAATTTTTCCAGGTTCATACAAAAATTATTTAAATACTCCAAAATAAATCCAGCACCTGAACCTCACCTGTGGGCATTTAAATTTGTCATGTTGTGGTTAAATTATTTTCATTTATTCTTTGTAATTCCTAAATTTGGTGTTTCGTCACCAATTTGAAACTACATAAAGATGACAACATTTTGATTTAATCTAACTGTATGAATGAGATGCCATAACGTACATGCTGCATTTTAGGTGTAAATCTATATTTACTTGCTCCATATATGAAGTATAGTGTGTGTTGTTTTCATGAAAAAATCGAATTTGAGATGTCAATGGAAATACATGTTTTAAGGTCCCCTGAACATATTTTGTCTATTTTCTCGATGTCTGTGGGTGTCTCTCTGTGTGTGTATCTCTGTGTGTGTGTATCTCTGTGACCTGGATTTTGTGGGTGCTCAACTAAAACTATTAATCAGATCAGCTTGAAATTTTATATTTGACATTTTTGTTAAAGGAAAACGTGCTGGTTAGTTTTTGGTAATAATCAGTCAACCAAAAGTGGGTGTTGACTCTTGTCACTTACCGGTCTTTTGAATTATTTGCTTTAATATTCGATAAATGTCAAAACATGCTGGAATAAAAGTTGTAGGTAATTTAATTTTCTACAACTTTTGTTTGAAACAATTTTCCATATAATACATTGTTAGAGAGACTTTTTTAAACTAAATTTTTTAGCTGCCACCACCACACCACTTACTTACCTGCGACTTTTGTAAACATATTACACTCCTTTTTATTATTTTCTTAATTGTTGGAGCTTCAGGGCTATATCCAATATCAGAAGGCTACAGGCTGAGTTTATTTCTGTTTTTTGTCAAGTCTAAATTTTTCTCACAGTTCCTTAAAATATTTAACCTATTTGGAATTATTAGAAATATTACAGGTATGGAGAAGGTCATGTGGTGGCCACATCAGGTTTTTTGTTTGTGGCTTATGGAAAAGTTTACCTAAGTTTGAGTTTACGTCAAGTATAGGAGAAAGTATTGTTTTCATGAAAAAATCGATTTCGAGATTTCAGTGGAAATACACGTTTTGAGGTCCCCTGAACACGTTTTAACCATTTTCTCAATGATGCCCATGTGTGTTTTTTTTGGGTCCTTGAACGCAAAAACTATTAATCAGGTCAATGCGAAATTTTATATTTAACATTTTTATGAGTCTCAAGAACTGATTAGTTTTTGGGAAAGATTGGTCAACCGGATGTAGGTGTTGACTCGTCGCGTTTTTTTTTTAATATTTGCTTTAATATTTGATTAATATAAAAATGTATTGGAATAAATGTTGTAGGAAGTTTAATTTTCCACAACCTTTGTTTGAATCATTTCCCCATATAATGCATTGTTTAAGAGATATTTTAAAAACTAATTTTTTGCTGCCACCACCTACCGGCGACTAGTTATGTCTTAGTAATGCTCCTTTTTATTTTCTTAACCCTGAAGAGATCGCATGGTAGTTTGTGACATGAGAGGTCGCACACGGTCTTTCTGACCGTGCTGGAAAAAGATGCAAAAATACAAATAGATATATATTTTTATTCAACATTTTCTTTATTTTTAAATGCATTTAGGTTCATACAATTGTTTTTCATCAATAAATACGCTTTGAATTAGTTAAAATATTAATTAACTGAAATCTATTTTTAGACATATGTACAGGATGTAAAGTATTTCAAAGGACATATATCCGATTACACTACTTAAAAAAACGTTTACGTTAAAATGAAAATTGAACTCGAGACAGTGCGGTAAAACAAGTTTTTTTTTATAAAACATTTAATAATCGTCATCTTGAACTCGGGAACAATCGACGTGTAAAGTAACAGTGTCCTCTCTACAAATATATTTTGAGCATGTTACACAGGACCTATGGGTCTTCCTGTTTTTTCCAGGAGTAAAAGGTACATCTTCCTGATCCTCTGTGCTTCACCTTCTCCTTCAGAAATTCCTACCAACTTCCTGATTTTTACTTTTAGGCTCCGAGGCATATTTTCGGAGGTAGCACGTATTTTCAAATACATAGTTCTTTTGGAAGTGTTTTCAAACAATCCCTGCAATTCATTCTATTTTCTGTGTTACTTTCAAGTATAATAAATCCATTGATTCCAGCTATATTCATTAGTACATAAAATACAGTAAGTGGCCAAAGACAACTTTTCCTAGCTACAGAATATGTTCCTTTTAGCTGATCAACTGTGTCAACTCCTCCTTTGGTTGCATTATAAAATGTAAGAATTTCGCTGCGATACCATTATCTTCATCGATTTATCATCCAAGTGCATTGAAGACAACATCATGACTACTTTATTTTTCTTTGGAACGTAAGACAAAAGTGTACATGAGCTTCCAAACCCAAATAGGCTGCTATGAGGTTCACGGTATTTAGTATTTACGAATATCGGTGGTATTTCCCGTTAATTTTTTTATGCCCCAACAAGTGTTAACATATTGTTATTTAGGAGATGGATGGCAAGTGGAATAGAGCAGAACCAGTTATCTACAGTTACACTGCGACCAGATCCTGAAATTGGATGTATCAATCTTTGCATAACCTTCTGTGGGCTGTTATCTACTTCGAAAGGACCGTCAGGCTGTTTACTACATAAACTTCCATATTGGGAGTATAAAATATTCGCGCATTAGATTATTGATAGAGAACCTGGTCTTTTAAACCGTGCGCGACCTATTTAGTATTCGATCAGAAAAATCCGATGCGCAGTAGTGGAAAACCACAATGTAAATAAATAAAGCTTAATCTGCGAGCCCTTCAAATTCGTCATATGATACATAATGGACAAGAAATAAGGTACTTAGAAGGCCAGAGATAAAGTGATGCTGAGAGGTTTAAAAATTTTAATAATGTAACCCACCCGGCCTTTTCGACCGTGCGCGACCTCTTAAGGGTTAATTGTTGGAGATTCCTGGCTATATCCAATATCAGAAGGCTACGGTATGAGTCTATTTCTGTTCTTTGTAAAGTCTTGAAATTTTCCTTGCAGTTCCTTAAAATATTCATTATCATTTAACCTATTTGAAATTTTTAGAAATATTATAGATATGGAGAAAGTCATGTGGTGACAACATCAGATTTTTTAAATATTGATTTTATAATTTCTAAGCATTTATTTTTTAATGACTACAAAATTAATTCATCAAAAACATAATGACCTTCTTTCAAAATGTTAATTGCATGCTAATCTGGTTTTTAAGGAGTAGGAGGAGAAGAAAAGAAGAGGAATCTGGTGGAGGCAATTCATCCCTGGCTGGGTCTAGCATTGGAAAGCCTCCTTCAAGCCCTCAACCTACTTCTGGGACGAGGGAAGCTACATCTTTGCCTTCAGGAGTTTCTTCCAGTTCCTCTGTGACCCCTCCCTCTTCAGGTGCCAGGTTGCCTGTTATTCCTGGTGCTCAATTTGACCTAGAAGCCACTGCCTTTCCACCATTGCCAGGATCTGATGGTGGCAATGTGACCAGTGCTCCAAGTGGTAACCAACCCAATGTTAATGGTCATGTTGAGCCTACAGCTGAATCAGGGCCACCATGGGAAAATAGGTAATAACAACCAACTGCCTTCTTGTCCAAGATCTTGCAGGCATCATTAACCCCTCAAGCCAGTCAAGGTTTTCGCCCTATTCGCTGTAATTAATGTTGCGAAAATCACTGATGCGGTCTTATAAAATGTTTTTTTATCTCAGTCAAATACCATTGAAATCCTATAAGAATTTAACAGATTATAGTAATATGTTCTGCACATGCAATAAAATTTTTGTTTACTTTTTATCAACATGTAATCCAATTTATGTGCCCTTCTAATTATGTTTTTTTCTAGAACATTAGCAATAGGATCAGTAGGACCATGTTCACCAATGAAAGGAAATTTTTTTGGAATATTATCTTCATCAATATCTGACTAAATCCAAGAAGTTTGAAAAACTTCAGCCTTGGTTGACTCTTGGGCTATGAGTTAGGTCAAAAGAAGCAAAGTCAACCTTGATTTCACTTGCTTTATCACTGCCTGAATCATTTGGTAATTCACTTTCGTCATGTTCAACAAGAAATTGAATTTCTTCTGCACTTACTAAACATTCACTCCTACCAGATGCCATTGCATTCGAAATAGGGATAGTCAAGTGAAGACTTTTCTGAATTTTACTCACGAAAGAATTCTTTCGACTGAGAACTAGATGGCTCTAAGCTACAAAACTGCATACATGCTGACTCAGGATTTCATCAAGAGGAACATAAATCAGATGCCAACCAAAGATACACAGAAGGGAAATGAAACTCCAACCTAAACATCCTGAACCCAAGGAGAGAGAAGAAAAAAATTCAAATTATTTTTTTCAATGCTCTGAGTGGAAAATGTACCTTTCTAGAAGACAATAGCATCCTATGTTGCTCAGAAAACCAAATGAAACTGGCAAAAGTTAATAAGACACATCACTGGAAGGTAACATACTGACAGCCACAAATAGGGGCACACTCCTGCCGTGGTGACACATACAGCTGCGCCAAGGGGTTGATAGCCTTCCGAGTTGAGGTGTCATGTGGATTATTATGGCTTAGTCTACATTGGTTGCTGTTTATCAGTCGAAAAATCTATTTGGAAAGAATTTGGTTGTCACTGGAGTAAAAAACATGAGTATATTATCCTTTATGTGCGGGCTTTTAAAAGTTGAAACTATTATTTTAGGAATATATTGGGTTAAATGTTTGTATATTGCATATTTTTAAAGACATTTAGATTGTTCTCTTGTATGTACAATGCAGTAACTTTGTCCAGTGTTGCCCAAGTTCTGATGTTTTAGGAACTTTAGTGTCAACTGAGACATAAATAATATTCCAAGTTTTCTGAATGGCTTACAGTAATTATTCTGTAAGCTCAATTAGCTTTGGAAACAATTTGTACCCATTTGTTATGGTAAAACAAAGTACCGTTTTTACCCGAATCCAAGACGACCTCGAATCTAAGATGCCCCCCCCCCCTTTCTGGACTGTCAAAACAGAAAAAAAGGTTTTATGATCTAATACATATGATTACTTCAAAAATTAAAAATTCCACAAAACTAACAGAAATTTTATCGGGTCCCATAATTTTCTTGAATGTCATAGGTCTTTATATTACATCAGTCAATGTCCTCACTCACACTATCTTTTTCACTCTGAACTTTGTAGACTCTTGCAAAACATCATCTTCACTTCCATCAATGGTATTGGATAAGCAGCACTTCTTATATGCACTCACAATTACTTCTGTATTTATCTGTAACCATGATGCCTTGACCCATTGGCAGAGCATTGAAATAATAGGTTTCTTTAGATTTCCTTTTGGTATTAGAGGGTGATCTCCACTAAATAACGAGTCATTTTAAACCCTTTAAATTATCTTTAAATGCATTGTTAATAGCAACATCAAGAATTTGAAGCTGTGATGTCATAACTTCAGGTATTATTACAAAGTCAATATTTGTTGCATTAATTGAATCTTGAACTTCAAGCATTGTGTCCTTGGAATGCATCTAGTACAAGCATCTCTCGTTTTCTTAATAGTGCTCCTGGTCTTCTATTCCAGACAATGTGTCACCAAACTCTCATAAGTTCTTTTGACATCCATCCGTTATCATGACATCTAACTATAATTCCTGTAGGCATTGTTCTTGTTTTAGGATAACGTATGGTTGTAATTTTAACCCATCTGCTAAACCAACATTAATGTAACTCACGTTTTTCTGTTACCTGTTTTTATTATTGCAGATTTTGCACCTTCATTGATAGCATAATTAGATGTTAATTATGGAAATTCCGGTGAATTACGCAGTCATTTGTTTAGATATCTGCGAAATGATATTTGCCAGTAGACAAGAAAAGTTTAGTTCACTTTTGGGAATCGTTCACGTAATAATTATTCACTTGACATCATTGTTCAAAACTAAAATTCAGTAGTTCTCTAATTCGTTAAATAACATGTCATTTGTACATATTCGACATATATTTTGAACACATTCAGGCATAGGTATAGTTCATTCATTGAAAAGGTTTGTTATTTGAAAGGAATGTAAGACAAAATCACAATTAGAGAATTGATGGCATAAAACCGTTGAATGGTTAAATTCTGGCACACGCTGTCATTTGTTTTGACATATGCGAAATGATATTTGCCAGTAGGCTAGGAAAGTTTTTCTTTGCTTTGGGAATCATTCTCGTAATAATTGTTCACTGAGCATCATCGCTCAAAAGTAAAATGCAGTAAATCTCTACTTCGTTAAATAACATGTCATTTGTTCATATATGGCGTATATTTCGTACTCACGTGTTCAGTATAGGTATAGTATGTTCAATCATTTAAAAGGTTTGTTACAAATTTTTGTTTGAGAAAAAATAATTTTAAAAAATGTACCGTATTTTCTGGTATATAATGCGCACCTTATAGATAACGAACAAGAGAAATTCTTCAAACCTGGTACAAATGTATAGGTAACACGCAGTAAAAAAAATCTATTTGAAACAAGCGCTTCCTGAAAAAATGAATCAATTAAAATTTGCTGTGGCTTTCCGTTATTCAGTTGTTTTCACTGTCCACCACATGTTCTTATTGAGTCTTGAATTAACTTGGCGTCAGTATTGAAAAAGTTTTTTAATTTACCATGGAAAACGAAAATATGCAAAAGCGAAAATCATACACTTCGCAATTTAAACTAGAGGAAGAACTATGAGTGGGAGATACGAGAAAGGGCAAAAGACATTAGGATTTTAACAACGAGAGTCTTATTGCAAGTGAAATGCATTGCTCAAGAGATGGACATAGTGGGCTTCAAAGCGTATCCTTCCTGGGGATTCCGTTTCATAAGGAGGAACAATTTGTGTGTTCGTACATCAACAAGCATCGGCCAAAAATTACAGATGGACTGGGAGGTGAAAATGATTAAGTTTAGACAATATATGAAAGAAAACATGTTGATGCAATGCACGTCGGCAATATGGACGAGGTTCCGGTGAGTTTTGATCTTCCTTGTGCTAGAACTGTGAACCTTAAAGGGGTGAAAGATGTTTCCGTAGCAACTACTGGGCATGAGAAGTTGAATTTTACAGTTGTTTTATGTGCAATGTCTGATGGTTCTAAACTTTTTCCCATGGTGATTTTTAAATGAAAGACTGTGCTGAAAGAAAGCTTTCCTATGGATATTGTAGTAACCCCGAATGAGGAAGGTTGGATGAACCATGAAATGATGAGGGTTTGGTTGGACAGTGTGTGGAGAAAGCAAAAATCTGCCTTTTTTAATCCGAGGTCACTGTTATAGGTCGACCGGACTCAAAAGAACCTGCGCCGTAGCTTACCCCTCCAGTTAGCGCAGCCCCGCTTTCTTCCCCTTTCCACACTACAGCGGCAGCTTCAGTTAGTTTCAGCGCACACATTTGAACGTTTCGATCTCCCCGGTCTTTGAAGTTTTTGTTGATTGCTGATAGTATTTGTTATTTTTATTGTTATTGTTATTCGGCATTTTGTTGTTTCTTTAGTTTTTCTTTATTTGTTATTTTTGTGGTTATTGTTGTTTTTAAATTAAATGACATCTTCATCAAGAAGTACGCCCGATTCCAGGAGACCATCGAGAGGACAAGCACGGGAGATTGTATACAAAGTGGCTACTTTCTTACGGGAAAACAAATGTCTCGGTCTCAAATACAACGTTCTACAAAGGTTCTAAATATGAGAACATTCACTCAGAGCACAATGTAACCTCTAGCTCATGGCAAATATTTTTCACTATTTTAACTCATCATGGCTCCTGTGCCTACGCTTTACGCCAGGGTTTCTTTCGTTTATTTGTTTATGGCCCCTCCTTTTCAATAACTAGAATGGCACATGTTTTCAGCCTTTTTGAATAATTCGCAGTTTATTGGTTTTTCTTTCTGGGTTCAGAGGACATCTGGGAAGCAGCGTTGGAAAGTGTTTCGGAAAGTCTTTTTCATTTTATACGCATTTCTCCTGGTAATGGTAAATGAATTCTTTATTAATTGTGGCATTAATTTTATTACTAATGTAATTAAAAATACTTAACCGATATTTCATGGAATAATATCTGCGTACATTCGCAAAAGTATACTCGTCTGCTTGGACTTAAGAAATTAAAATATGCATATTTATTATAAAAAATGAATTGATACTTGTGACAGTCCATCAGTCAGCAATCAAAAATACTTTATAAACACAACAGATAAATAATTTATCAGAAATCATGAAATATTAAACAAAATTCATTGATTATCCCGCGTGAGAATTTCGTCAGTTAGGCGTGAGCATCCGTATGGTGTGAAGTTATCCGAAGCCGAAAGAGTGGGGGTACCCAGTGAGCTCCTGCCATCCTCCTTTGCTCCGCCCACTTTTGCTAGAAGGGTCTTTTGAGTCTGGTCGACCTATAGTGATGGATTCCTGTCGTTGTCATGTGATGCCTGAAATTAAAAATGTGGTCAGTAAATATTCAAAGCTAGCTATCATTCCTGGTGGTTTAACCAAAAAACTTCAACCACTAGATCTGTCCATGAACAAGTCATTCAAATCAAAATTGCGAACTAAGTGGGAGGATTGGATGTTAGCGGGTGTGCATCAATATACTAACTTCGGGAAAGTGAAAAGACCACTATGCAGAAATGTGTAAATGGATTGTTGAGAGTTGGGAATCTGTGGCGGCTAGTTGTGTAAAAAAGGGGTTTGAAAAGGCTCTTAGTGATACACTTATGACAGACACGGAAGAATATGAAGATGATTCTTGTGAAAATGAAGTTTCAAATGTGCCTGACCAAATTATGAGTGCTATTGAATCATTTGACATTGACTCAGACGATGATTTTTATGGTTTCAAATGAATTGTAAAAGTTAATATGCATTAATTTCAATAAAATTTTATTTTCCTTTGTATAACGCGCACGATGTTTTTTTCCGATTTATATATTTTTTGTATAGATAACATGCACGTTATAGACCAGAAAATACGGTATTTAAAAAAATAATACTGCATTAATTTTAATCTGGATAGTAAGTTTTCATTGAAAATTTTCAGTAGATATAATTATTTTATCTTATGCTTCATATGTACATCAATAAATGTCAACTAACTTTATACCCGAATCTAAGATGATCCCCGATTTTTGCAAGCTGAAATTTGAAAAAAAAAAACCTTGTCTTGGATTCGGGGAAATACAGTATTTGAAATAATTATAGATGCATATGAAATATTAAGTTAAAATTCACACCATAATTATAGTATATCATTTTGAGAAAATTTTTGGGGAAAAAAGTATTTTGGTTCTCCAAAACATTTAGAAAGGGCCATGTCATGTATCGTTTCTAGGCATGATTAACATTTTCAATGCGGCACTGAAATTCATAATTTCTTGCTGGTGGCTGAATCTAGTTTTCAATGTTTTCCATTAGATTTTGGTACAAAAAACGTTGGTTTACAAGATTTTGGTGAAAAATACCAGAAATGGATTTTAAAAAAATATTTTTAAATAATGACGAATTCCAGTCATCCGCCACCGGATATTGGCTCTGCTGTGCGGGTTTTCCTATCTATCGCTGCGAATTGAAAATTTTTAAACCTGTTTAGCTTTGTTTTGTTTACATATACTATATACTCGATAACTTTTTCAACACTTAAACATTTTTAGTTCCAGGAATAGATGGAAACACATCAACGAGCAGTCACACACTTTGGAATTTTCCCTAAAAGAGTTACATAGTGAGAAAAAAGAAACACTCGATACATTGGAAGCCATGGTAAATTGGTTGGATTCTACAGCTGTTTTATTGTACATACATACAACGTATGTTTCTTTCCTTCCCACTAACGTTTAGTTCTGAAAAACTGGGAAGAAGATATACCCGCTTTTGTTCCTTCCCTTCGTCTGTCCTTGGTCTGCTCATTCCATGCCCGACCTGGTCATTCACAATAGATATTTATCCCCAACGGGAAACTCCGCAGTGATCCTCACTCCCCTCTCCCCTGTTCTTACCCGAACTCTCGGTGATGCCTCCGGCCTTTGACCCTTGCATTCACTGCAAAAATCCACCGCTCCTTCTCTCCATCCTCTCCTCTTTCAACTACCTGCTTTTATCCTCTATCTAAAACCTTTTTGAAGGCTTAGTGGCCATACCTGAATACAACGATTTCATACCGAAACCAATCATGTAAATAAATAATATAGATTGAAATTTTGTATAAATAATTCAATACCCATTTTGGATTTCTGGTAACTGCCTCCTGAGTGGTACAAAACGTGAAAAGGCTTTTAATGTTGTGTTTTGTAGTTTTACGAGAAATTTTAACTCTTTTCAATTATTAAATATAATGGTATCATTTGAGTTGAATCATACCTATTTCGCGATTATTTTGATCCAAATGCGTGCTAAAGGCATGAATGATGATGCCATAATCTTAACACAAAATATCCTAATTTTTCCATAAATTTAATGTATAGGGTATTGTCTTAATGATGATTATTCTTATTGCTCATGCAGGGCAATCTGAGTGACAAAACTTGAAATACGAACACTTGGACCTGAGCCGATTGCCAGAGAAACACGGACACAAGCCGATTGCCAGAGAATATGGAAATTTCTCTGTTACCTTAATTTCATGGAAAATAATAATATACTGTCATTACTCATGGAATTTATTATCTGATACACATATGCTCCATGTGGCTGAGGAGCTGTTGCCCTGGAGATCGCGTTTTGTTTATTTGTTTGATCTTGGTATATAGTGATTTTTAGCGACAACTCGTGTGTGCGTATATATATTTTTTTTCTGCCATATTTTAAAGTTATAGCACACCTAGAAGTGAAATAATATTTATGTAATTGTTTAAATTTTAACAAGTTTTAACTGCCTCAATAAGAACTTAATGGAGATATTCAAATATGTATTTGTGCATTTGCACTAAGCTCTAAATTAAAAAGTTCAGTTTCCTAGCTCTCCCCATGGTGCCTAAATACAGTAAAACCTCTCATTAACGAAAATCAAGTGATCCAATTTTTCATAGATTCGTTATTCGGAAATTCGTTGATCGGAAGTTATTGGGTGTTGCATAACTTCAGGGGCGCATTGCCTGTTAGATTATACAGGAGCAGCAGTGTTATCCAAATGAAGGCATATGCACAGATATGGCGTAACTCTACTCCCAGGTCACTAGAAAATTGTAAATAAGGGATTGTACTAATTGCTTTGAAACTTGTATAGCTAAATGTGCCCTGCATGTACTCGGCAGTCCTATTAATTAGGCAGAGTGCACCACACATCGCACATATTGCACACCCTTACCGATAATACTTCCTTAAATATAGGTGCAAGATGAGATTTTAATTCCTAATAAATGGAATGCGTATGTAATAAAGAATAGACTCAACCAGTACTTTTTCTTCTGCAACTCTTTTTGCCTTGAACTTAACCATTTTGATCAATACAGCAATAACATTGTCACTGGATCGTCTTGGAGCAAAAACAGCGTTGCTGCATGAATCACCATCCCTAGTTGGGAACAGTCGAATGAGAGAATGCATTGGATTATTATCATACTTAAAATACTCATCCAAATCTATCACCATCACTTAGTGTCAAGTTCCTCCCAGCTGTTGTTACTTAAGTGAATAACAATTGTATTAAAGGCCTGTTTACACAATGCAAGTTGACTCGCTTTGGTGCACGTGTAGCACTTGAATCATGTAAACACCATGTGCAAATAAAAAGTCAGTTCAGTACAACTTGTGTGTCAACTTGAGTGTGCCTCAACTTTTCGTTCGAGTTGGTCGTGCAAGTAGCGAGATGTCTAAGAGGAAATGAACTGCCTCCGATACCTGTGCTTTCGTTCAATCGTATGGAAGACATTAGTGTTTGTCGAATTTCAAGTCTATGTAACCTTTAAATCAGACATGGCCAGTGTGGCTCAAGGAGGAATGTTATCCATCTTTCCCTGAATCAATATTATCTCAACCTTCCGAAGGCATGTTTAAATATGCAGTGAATCTATGCAACTTATTTTTCGGAGTTGTTAAAGAATAAACAAGTTTATTTTCTAATTTCTTTCCTTAGTTTTTCTTGTGTTGCATTTTCAACCCATTATCACAGTTCTCGCTTGATTGCGGCTCTTAATATTTTTGAGGATGCTATGTGCGGCTTGCAGACTCAAATGTCTGGCCACCCCTGCTATAGATATTAATAAAAGGCAATGTGTATGTGTGTGTGGACGGAATATATTGAAAACCAAGAATCTTAGCAACTTTAACTTGGTACACTTATTAATGGGACCATGAAGATGTGCACCTTGGGGTCAGAATTTCGAGTTTTGGTGGAAAGGGTAGGGTGCCATTTCCCATAAGATAACATGTAAAAATTGATTTTTAGACTTACAGGCTTTGACTCTTTTGCAAATTAAAATTAGAAATAATTGACCTATGACCTTCGGACCTGTACCATTTTAAAGAAAAATAAATAACGGTTGTTATTCTTATTGTTGCATTTTGCCTATGATACAAAATTGCTCAAGTTCTACGTTTAAATCATATTTATTGGAAAAATTGAAGCGATGTTGAACGATGTTGCCTTGCTGACGGTGTCATTGTTAAAAATCGAGATTGTCTTGTTGTTTTACTCCTTATACTATATGCATAAGGAATGTGTGCCTCGAATGCTTGAATACAAGAGGAGGAGAGAGAGAGGAAGAAAGACAGGAGAGAGAGAATTAAATGTTCCATAAATTAAAAATAATTTTGGGCATATAAGAATTGTATAACGTAATTTATTTCTTTGTCATACAGTTTCTATTCACCCAAAACTATTTTTACTCTCTGGAACATTCAATTATGTTCATTTTATATTTATTGCATACTTTTTAGTGAATTTAAAAGTGGTTTCATTAATTTTTATTTCAATTTTAACCTCTGCTTTAAGCGATGTCCAAAATGTTCAATGCAACTGCCCTTGACTACAGAAGATTTTTAACCCAAAAAATGCGAAAAGTTCATGTTCAAAATGAGTATATGGTCCGATTCAATGCGTAATTCAAAATTAACAGTAGGAAAATTAATTTTTAATCTTCATAGGCATTGTTTGGTTCAAGTACCATATTCGTATGATGATTCTAAGTAATTTCAAAATGCAAATGAAAATTATGCTGCATTGCTTCTTGTAAACGTAACTCGCATATAAAATACGGAGATATGGAGAGAGATTCAGAGGGAGATATAAATCCGAGATTCTATTCTATTAGCAATAAATTATTTAACCTTATGCTAATAATTACCAAACATCTGCCACAGGCTCGCAGATGTGGTGAAAGGAACTGCCAAGCCAAAAACAACTACTACATCTATGGCAACTTCTACATTAATCCCCTCACCTCCCCAGCCGACTGCGCCTTGTTCAACCACCCTTAAGGAGAAGGATGGGGGTGGAGAGCCTGTATATGTTCCCACACCTAATAACAGGATTCCTACTGTTCCCTCTCCGCCTCCACCACCTTCGAACTCTCCTTCTCCATCCCAACCTTCTGGATATCCTCCATCGAGCCCTCTCTTGCATGGCCCCTCAAGGATGAGGAGCACAGAAGTAGGACTCGGTTCATTGCAAGTAGTGACTGGAAAAAAGGATGCAAAGGAAGCCAGTGTTGGTACTGATTCATTACTGACACCTCCTCCTTCACCAGATAAGTGAGTATCATTTACGTACCATATGTGGTAATGCATTAAACTGCTTGTTTAACCCATATTTAAGACTTGTGTCTCATCCTGCTCCCTTAATCTCTCTCAAGTTTCTTTATGTAATAGATATTTATTTCAGCTTAATGAACTTTTGTTGTATGAATTCCCGCTTTTTAAATACTTCTATATTACCTTTTATTTGATAATGTGTGTGTGTGTGTGTGTATATATATATATATATATGAATTTATTTAAACCATTCTGTCACCTAAAAAGACATGGTTAATCAGTGTAATATAACAGCCTGAGTTCGATGTCAATACTGTTTAATTCCACCATTTGTATATCATGGGAATTGGCGCAGCATATTTTTTATTTTCATTTTACTGAAAATAAATCGTGCAACCTTGGAACATGAACAGATGAATGCCTAAAAGAATGAAAATTTCTTTTCCATCTGTTGATTTTGGATACGTGTTGATTTGATGCACAGATTTATATCACACATGGAAATTTTACATTTTTACTTGCTCCATGCACAAATTTGGGATTTCAACAGAAATACATGTTTTAACCCCTCAAGCGAGACTTTAATCTATGGCATTTAAATCGCTCAGCGTGACTTTTTTTCCCAAGCACAAAATACTAAAATGCATGCATTCACTTTAATATTTTTGTACTTTAATTATCATTTCCAAAAAATTGTCGTTTTTAAAATTGTTCATTTTATATAATAAAAAATAAATACATACATTTATTTCAATCCAATTTCTACTATGTGCTGCTCCTCCGACGTTTAGTAGTTCAGCTGCGTCTGGTACACATACTTCTTTACCCGGTATATAAATTTTATGGAATTTATTTTTCAAATAATCACTGATAGGTAGAATTTTATACAATAGGATCTCTATTTACAATGTCTTTATCGGTATTATCTACAAAATGCAAAAATTTGCTCAACAAATAAAATCTTTCTTCACTCATTGCATTTGGAATAAATGACATTTCTAATATATGTTTCCTACTAAAATACATTCTGAGAGTTGGTTTTTTAATTATTCCCATCAACATTAGCAAAGCAAACCACTTTTGATAGCGCGATTTTTTAAAGACGTGATCTTATTTTTCTCGCGGGCAAGGAATTGTTCCACGTAACGATTAGTTTCAACCACTATGAGGGCAATTAGATCATCAAAAAATAACTCAAAATATCTAAAGGGATAATCTGTTGATAAAACCTGCACTATTTGTTTTCTAACTAAATCACACGCAAAAGGCCGAGGAGGGTTAGCACTGTCGACATCTCCCCAAATATTCTCTTGAATATTCACAGTTGAGTGAGTTATTTCTTCCAATTCCTCTTCGGAACTGGAATCAATAGAGTATCCGTTCGAATCTTCAGAATATATATCTACACTACTTTCACTATATTTCTCCAAAACACTTCCCAAACCGCCAACTCACGAGAGCTACAAGCCATAGTGAACTAAATAGGGGTTCGGCTAAAGGACAGACCCAAGATGAAAAAAAAAATGAAAAAAATGCCCGACGCAAACGCAGGCACTAAGAAACCTCGACCATCAGCTCGAAGCATCGTAAACAAGAGCCAGGAAGATGAGAGCTCTTTTGAAAGTCTGAGACGCAACGACGTCCCCTGAACACGTTTTAACTATTTACTTAATGTCTGTGGCTCGAATTTTGTGGGTGCTTGAACTCAAAAACTATTAATTAGGTCAACGCAAAATTTTATATTTTACATTTTCGTTAAAGAGACAAGAACCGATTAGTTTTTGGTAAAAATCAGTCAACCGGAAGTGGGTGTTTACTCGTCATTTGTCCGTTTTTAGTGATTTTCATCAATGCTGAAAAGCACTTACCTTCGTGATGTCCATCCATGCACATATATCAGGAAAGAATTTGCTTAACCGATTTAAACCAAATTTGGCACGTAGAATCTTCACAAATTCAGGACCAAATGACATTTTGACCGGATCGACTTAGCAGGGGTGCCACCATTGCAAAATTAACCTTTTCGTTAATAATGAATTTGGAGGGAAAGTATTTGTGTTGAACTGTCCCCATCGATTTTAACCAAATATTATATTTATAATGTACACATATATACAAAACCATAATAGCATATTTGGACCGGATCTACCAAATGGGTGCCACACTTACAAATTAAACTCTTTCAGGAATTATGAATTTGGAAGGAATTGGCTGATCGGATTTCAACTAAATTTTGGATTAAAGATTTGTACAACATATCATAATGAAATCACGATGTTTAAAGTAGAGCTAAAGAGCAGTTCTACCACGATATAAAGTAAAATAATAATTCTTTTAGACATTTCTAGAGAAATGATGGCAATGATAATCCAATATGATATACCTATATAATTTTCATAAAAATAAATAAGCAAAATAGCATATTTCCACCAGATCGAATGAACAGGGTTACCACAATATCAAGGTTAGAATTTTTCTGCATCTATGAATTTCGAAGGTATTGGCTGAACCGATTTCAAAAATAAATTGTTTGTAGGGCAAGTATAGAATTGTAAAACAAAATGAACATGTGTAGAACGAATCTAATATGCAGGGCTACCACAATACAAAGAAAAATAATTTTTCATCATACATGTATTTGCATAGAACTTTCTGCACCGATATTTAGACGAAAAGCACTTCTGTACCATGCAATACCAGTGTACATCCCTGCTTGTTTTGAAATATTTGCTTTAATATTTGATGAATGTAAAACAGTATGTTCTGGAATAAGAGTTATAGGAAATTAAATTTCCTACATCGTTTGTTGGAAACATTTTTCCATATAATTCATTAAGACATATTTTTAAAACTAAATTTTTTAGCTACCACAACCACACCACCTACCGCCGACTATTGTAAACACTTTACGCTCCTTTTTATTTTCTTAATTGCTGGAGCTTCAGGGCTATATCCAATATCAGAAGGCTATGGTATGAGTTTATTTCTTTGTAAAGTCTGAATTTTTTTAACGGTTCCTTAATATATTTATTATCATTTAACCTACCGTATTTACCCAAGAGGAAGACAAGGGTTTTTCACAAAAATGCTATTAAACATATTAGGTATTGTCTTAGAATGGAACATGAGGATTTAAGGTGAGAATACACCCTTATTTTAAATGCACCATGAAACACCCAGATGTCAAGTATATGTCCGTTAAAATATATATTATTGCATAAAGTAATGCATCATATTTAATTAATTACTATAATACTTTAAAAATTGATGGTCAAATTTCTTCAAATTGCTCCCATAGATCAGTGGTTCTACTTCGGTGGTAGGGAAGTGTTCAGAGCTGGGTAGGTAATCGCGTGACAAGTTGAAAAAAATGACTACAGCTGGGCGTTTCCGTGTGTAATATGAAACACAAAGTCATGTAGGCACCAATTAAGGTGTCTAGTCATACAATGTAAACAAGACTGATACAATTTAAATGTATCTACTACAATTTAAACATGATGCTTTGCATTTGGTATGCAGACGTAAAATGGACGTTAGTTTCAGAGTAGAAAATTTACGAGAGCACTTGAGTAATACACGCTTTGCTGAGTTTTAAAGTGAAATAGTGGCAGGTTATTATTTATAACTTTTAAATAAGATACCTCAAACAAATGGCAGATCGCGTAGAGAAAAAGGAACTGTGGCAAGAGGGAATGTATCGAAAGGAATTAGAAGAAGTTACAACAGAAATTTTAAGTTAATGGTGGTACACTATGCTGAAGAAACAAATAATCGTGCGGCAGGGAGGAAATACAATGTGACTGAAACAAATGTGCAAAGGTGGATGTAAGCAAAAGAGAAACTTGAAGGTGCTAACTCATTACGGAGATCATTTAGTGGCCGATTATATCCATTAGACGGGGAAATTGCAAACTTTGTGTGCATTCAAAGAATGGATGATAAACCAGTGATGCAGGATATCATTAAATTGAAAGCCCAAGAATTAACATCATTGCAGAACATTCCAAACCAAGAATTTTAAGGATAGTAATGGATGGTGTGTGCGCATGATGCATCGTAATGGTTTTAGCCTGCGATGAAGAACTTCACTTTGCCAGGATCTACCTTCCGACTTCACGGACAAACTAATAACTTTCCAGAGGCATGTAATTCGGTTGCGGAAAAGTCATAATTACCTTCTGAGCCAAATGGGTAATGCAGATGAGACACCCATTTAGTTCGACTTGCCTTCCAATTACACAGTCAATGAAAAGGGTACAAAAAATTCCATCATAAAGACTTCCAGGAATGAAAAACTGAGCATTACTGTTATTCTGGCTGTATTAGCAGACGGAAGAAAGTTGCCGCCGTATGTATGTATTTTAAAATGCAAAACATTGCCTAAGGAAGTACTACCAAATAGAATAATTGTTAAATGTCAAGGCCAAGGATGGATGTCAGCTGATTTAATGAAGGACTGGCTAAGCATACTGTGGAATAGATTACCTGGGGCACTTTTAAGGCAGAGAGCAATGCTCGTCTTAGATTCGTTCAAAGGCCACCTTATTCGAGCTTCACCATAGTTGATTGTAACTTAAGTTAATGAAAATAAAATTAAGTTAATGGATATAAAGGCATTATCTATATAAAAGATAATTATAAACATTCATTTTTGTATCATCACTTGTTTTATCCTTAGCTTCTCAAGTAACAGCTATAAGCAGTTAGATAATGGTTTACTTCCTTTTGTCTTGAGTTTTTTTGTTTCTAATTGGGTTGATATTGCTTTTATTTTAGGCCTGTTCCTGTTGTCAAGTGTATGGCTGACAAATCTACTAAGACTGAAGAAATTTTTATGAATGGCAGTATGGGGACCAGCCTTTCAGTGGGTGGCGTTCCCTCAAAGCGATCAGCAGAAGGCCTGGGAAGTGGTTCGACTGGTAGCGTTGGTGTACATGGAAGAGGGACCTCACGACCCCTTCCAACCACAACTAATGCTGCCACTATGACCACATCCATTGTGACTGAAACCGCCCCCTCCAAGATTGCTGCTGGTACTAATACTTCAGTGGCTGTTGCACCTATGGCAGGCTCTTCTGTGGCTTCTGTTGGAACTTCCACGGTAGCTAATTCTGCTCCAATTGTAAGTTATTCAAAGATGAACAAATTACTTAATTATAGTTTCATTTATTTTTATATTTAGGTTGACAGAATTGTGCAACTGATACATTAAAACCTCTACCTTATATAGCGAAGACCTCCAGATAGTGAACAATTGACTGTGGTCCCGCCAAACTTGTATACAAAATGTCTAGTTACAACCTCTGCTACAAACTTACATACTATGGAAACTTCCCAACCACAAAGAGAAAAAACGGTCACTTCCACTAATATTACCTCTTTAGAACAAAATTTTGTTCGCTAAACAATTTTTAAAAAAGTTATGCATTGATAAGGATTGAAAATACAGTGGGCCAATTAGAGTTGGGCTTTCAATACTCTAATCCGAGCTGTTCTTCTATCGTAATGATATATTTACGGTGTTTTTGAAAAAGCGTAGGCCCTGTGGTTTTGCATGTCAAAGGCGAAATAACTTTTCCATGCAAGGTCTTCTTGTGTGAGGAGTTCCTTTGCAAGAAAAATATTCAAATTCATTTGCTCGTGATATTTAGTGGTGGGCGGTGCATCACAACACTATATTTAGCTGCTGTTATGCAGGAGTTCAAAAACAATTTAAAGCAAAGAAAGATTGATTCTTTTTTAAAAAGTGTTAAGTTTTTTGAAAAATAAATATGATTAAAAAAATATTGTTTCAAATTAAATTTATTCCAGTTAACAGGATGTTGACTGCTGAGTCACCAAATTTAATGGGAGGCTTGACAATAGATTGAAGCAATGATGTAAGAGGTGGTTCATGTGCATTTTTTTGTGCAAGGGAGTTTTTTTGTCTGATAGAGTTGGAGTGTTGGTTACAATTTCAGTGAAAAGATTAGTAATGTAATGAAATAAGAGTAGATTGAAATTCCTGCCAATGGGGTAGTGTGTCAATTCTAAGTACCGTGTTTACTTGTGTATCACGAAAATCTTTTTCCCCTAAATATCGTCAAGAAAAAGGGACTGCGCATCTTACATAAGGATTTCAGAACAGGTTACATAAATTGTGAGTATCGATAGTAAATTCACTACAACACACTTGCATCTATGTTTATACTCAGAAGACGAAGAATTCCAGCAAGTATTTTGGCGATTAAGATGATGGTATATGTTTATAATATTAAAACTGGACCTTTTAAATGAATTTTAAGTTTATTATTGTTACTCAAAATATGCAGTTCTATCATTAAAAGTTTAATATCAATTTCTACCTATACTTTTGCCAGAATTAGTTGGCATCTGGTATCTGTGTTCGCCAAATTCATCGTGAGCCCTTGATGCTCCTTTAACCTCTCAACATCGTCATACTTGCAGGGCACCGACCCTATAAACATCACATGCCGTCGTCATATGTGCACTGCACAGACACTACGTTTGGCTTAATTTTGCTTTTACCTGATCAAATATTAGTGTTTCTTGTTTATATATTCTAATAGAGTAAGGTTTGGCATTTATTTTTGTTAAATTCTGAATTTTTAATGCCTTAAAGATAAAGATATTGCATTATTATTTTGGTGCATTTTCTTGCTGCTGCATGAAATTTTGAATTTTTAGCCTTCCATATCAGGAACTTCATTTCGACTCAAGAGTATCATCTATAAGTGATTTAGAAGTGAGCAAGATTTTTGAGGATTTCACATCACTTTTGTTTACCTCTTAGAATCTCTTGGCCATGCGTTCTACCCATGAATTTTTTTTAGAGCAAAGCAGTGAGACAATTTGGGTCTTCCAAACAGCCTCACTTATCTCGAAAGGATAAGGACCAGCATAAGCCATTATAGAAAAGGATGAGCAAGTAAGCTAGAAGCCTGTGTGGAAATGTGCCGACTGATCGCATGAGCATTTTTACGCCAAACGTTTCTCACATCTCTACAGACAGACCGAAAGAAGTCTTTGCTCTGAACAGTGCTTCTTGTAATTTTATATATTCTGTTGTTTGCAATTGTGTATTACATTTGTGCATTTTTAATTATGTATTATGTGTGTTTAATTGTGTATTACGCATGTTTATCTGCTCTGTGACGTCTCTCACTCTTGAGATGAATATTTTTCTTATGCATCAACACTTGAGAGCTATATAGAAAGGGAGGAAGAAGGGTCTTCGGGTCTTGGCTAGTGCTTGGTTCAGCATCTCTTGAGGACAATATAATGAGATTGAGAGAGAGAAACACTTATCTGACATTACTGCACAAAAAATCCATCCTGACCGAAAGCGTGATCAGAGTGCATGGGAAGCGCTTGGATCGCACAACAAATATTCTCTTGCTGCTCTGAAGAAGTTAGTCTGAGAGAAGCATTTACACTTTACAGAGGCAGCTATTGTTCGTTATTTTCTGTGATTACTTCTGTTTAATTTCTAAGGGATTAAAAGAGTCGAAGTTATCATGGCGTCAACCAGTAAAAAAATCGAGCAATACCTGGTGATAAAAATGAGACGGAATTCTTACTTGAAAGTGATTCGGAAGAAAGTGTCAGTTCAGACATTGATAGTGTGAATCATGTTGAAGATTGTGCTCAAATTACTTAAGTAAAAACCTATATTTTTGGCATTTTTTGTTTAGTGTACAAATACAAAACTTCCTCTCTCCTGTCCCTGCGTACTTCTAGCATCTTTGTTAATCCTTATTTGAATGTTTTTTCTGACAAACTTACAAGGAAGATGCAGAAATCTACGATAAAGCCGTATACATGAAGTAATCCATAAACCTGGAATTAAAACATGCGATATAGTGGTTCTGTGAATGCTTAAAATACTTCATCAAACCATTTCACCCAAAAAAATACATAAATGTAAAAAATATAGTATAAATACTGATAGTTTTATGGAAATTCTCAAATTTCAGATGGATCAAATCAATAGGTAAAAAGTTAAGTTTTTTAGAAGTTTACTCCCGAATAGCTAATTCATTTAAATCTCCTCCGACCTCCCATATGACTTTGATTTAAATGCCCTCCACAATTGAAGGGTTAACATAAGAGGGACAACTACCAAGGAGGAGATTTCTGCTAGCATCGTCATAAAGAGATCACCCAATAAATTGCATCACGCAGGTAAAAGGGAGAAAATGCTTAACTTGGGGGAACCTTGTTTCAGGAAAGTGAAGAGGAGGCAGACTTTAAAAAATCCCAGATGTCAACTTATTCCTGCACAAATTTATTTATTTTTACTTCTGAACTGGCCCAAAAATAGAGATGTGTATGGTACATCAGTAAATACGGTAATATTTTTTTAAGAAAAGGTATAATTGGTGCATTTCAGTAGAGGATTTGGTTTGGTTAGATTATGCAATTTCAGCGTAATCATTGTATGTGCCTTCATTCAGATAACCCTGTTGCTTCTGTATAATTGATCAATCATCCCTGAATTTATGCAACACCCAGTAACTTCCGATCAATGAACTTCCGAATAATGAATAGATGAAAAAATTGGTTCCTTGAATTTCATTAATGAGAGGTTTTACTGTATTACAAAATGTGAAATTTTGCAATCTCAAGAATTGCAGAAATTTGTATCCATTGATATTAATTTGCTTTTATTTCCAACTATCAATTTTAGCAAAAGCATCATGAAATTGCTTCTGGGCCTTCAACGGGTGCATCTCCCGCTACATCCTCGGCAGGGACCACAGCTGGTGTAACTGTGGCTCGGTTAAGCTATGCTCAAGTTGCTCAGAGCCATCGTGAAAAGGTGGAGAAAATGTGTGAACAAAAGGAAAAGAGTGCTGGTGTAGAAGAAATGGATAAAAGTGTTGATGTGCCTAGGAAAGAAGGAAGTTTAGCTAATAATTCTCAGTCTGGATCAAGGCCTCATGAGAAAGCCAATAATGCCTCTTTTTCTCGTCATGGTGAATACAGGGGTAAGTATCAGGAACAAAATGTCAATTTTTATAATAATTCCAAAATTATTAGATTTTTATATGCAAAAATATAATTTTAACCACTCATCTGGGTATATATATATATGGCACACTGTTGTGGTTGTATTTGTTCGTCTTTGTTAATGTTATTACGCTCATTGTAAAAGGCCGTTCACGGCTGTTTATGAGCTAGTGTAAAATAAAATAAAATAAATAAAATTTATTTGGAAAAAGCTACGCTTCTCGCATCTAGACCCTGACTTTGCTTTGTGGGTTGCATTTGTTACTCTAATTTTAAAATTAACAACATTTATCTCATTTATAATATTATAATTTTTTAATCACTGATTAATTGTGTAAATTTTGAATGTCTTTATACCATATTTTAGGATTTTGTGTTCATAAAATATTATTAACAAATTAATTTTTTATTGTAATAATGAATATATATTAACATTTTAATTCATGTCTTCTGGTAAAAATAGTTTGACAAATTTTAAGAATAAACATTTCAGATACTGAATAATTAATATATTTTTTAAATTGATTTGCAAAAGAAAAATGAAATTCACCTCAATTGCAATGTGAATGCCCACCACTGGTTTCAAAAAATTAAATGCCCAGATATGTGGTTAACCCTTGAAATGCCATATTTACCCAAATCCGAGACAATTCCCCTTTTGGTAGACTCTCAAAACAAAACAGATTTCATGACCTAATTACATAAGATTCCTGCAAAAACTTAAAACAAGCAGAAATTTTTATAGGGTCCCATAATATCATTGGTCATTGTATTATATCAGTCATCATCACTCTCTGTCCTCACTCGTACCATCTTTATCAATCTGAACTTTGTCCAGAGACTCCCATGAAACATCCTGTTCACTTCCATCCTTGGCATTGGATAACAGCACTTCTTAAAAGCTTTCACTATTACTTCTGGCTTTACCTGTGTTCATGCCTTGCAACATTAGGTTTTAGTGTGATAGGATGGTCTCCACTCAGAATATAAACCCTTAAACTTGTCTTTAAAAAGCTTGGCAGCAACATCGAGATCTTGAAGCTGGGATATCATTCCTCAGGGTATTATTAGAAGATTCATTGCATTAATTGAATCTTTAACTTGACGAGATATTGTCTCTTTTGAATAGATCTAGCACAAGCGTCCCTCTTTTTCTTAATCCTGGTCCTGGTCTTCTACTCCAGATGATATGTAACCAATCTCTTGTAAGTTCTTTTGACATCCATCCATTTTCATGACATCTAAATATTATGTATTCCACTAGGCATTGTTCATTGGGCCTTGATTTTCTTTTTAGAGAACATATGGCGGTAATTTTGTACTTGCTGATAAAACAGCCAACATTACTTTAAATTGCATTTTGTCGTTACCAAGTTTTTATTATCACAGATTTTTGTGCCTTTTTCCTTGACAGGATAATTAGATGGCATGTCAAAGCGAAACTTGGAGTATTGCCTATTTGACTCAAAAAATAATTGTTGGGTTTTTTTAAAAGCAATGGCATGTTTTTGATTTTTATAAAGTACTCACTGAAGTCTGCAGACAAAATTTGGCACAGTGAAGTTCTTCAACGTAAAGGAAAATAATTTTGTCGCCATTTGCACGTACCAACCACAACTGGCCTTAAATTTGTCATGGGATTTATAGTTCTCATACAATTTCTTCTGCTTGGATTTTAATCGTTTCACATGAAACTGTCATTCTGCACTATCTCTAAATATATACAGTGGAACTTGGTTAGTACGTTCCTCAGCATGTTTTCCTCTTTAGTATGTCTATTTCTCAAGGTCACGGTTCCATTCCATTCATACCTGTTAAAAATATATGGTTAGTACATCTTAAAATAATGATGTTTCCTGGTTAGTACATTCGATGAATCGTCGCAAAAAAGTGCCACTCCATAACTTTCCTCTTAAGTAAAGGCGAAACAATAAAAATACAGATGCAAGTTATAAATCATTACAAATGGAATATGTCTCTCAGTTTTATGATCATATAACAAATATGTTGATCCTCATCAGCTTCATCCAGACACAATCAGCATTTTCGTAACGTCACATAGGACAAATTATGGCTAATTAGCCATAGCGCTGCAAAAACATACCAACCAGGTTTTACTGTATAACTAGTGTACCCTCAATCTAATGGACTATATGGGGGGATGGGTAGTCCATTATACAGTAAAACCTCATTATTTCGAAATTCAAGGGACCACAAAAATACGACTTTGAATTATCCAGGTTCAAAATAAACGAACTTTAAAAAAACCGAAATTTCTTACGATCCGCTACTTCAGCAATAAAATCGCAAGTCTTATCTATCCATTCTGCTACAAAACCTATTGACCTTACAAGTTCATACACATGGTGAATTCATAAACAGAGCTGAAGTGAACACTTAATTCATGATTCACGAACATCACCGCGTGTGAAAAATATGCTCAAGTGACATCCCAATTTTCCGAGTATTTCAAGTTGCTGTTTTATGCCATGTTTTGGAAGAAAAGTCTTTCAACCATGCGAACTCAGCCAAAAGATTACGAAAATGCATTCCAAAAAGACTGGGAAAAACACTTATGTGAAATAGTGTATAGATAATAGATAGGAACCATCACGTAATAATTCTCTCCAATTTCGTTTAAACGTTCCATGCCATCAGTATGGTCAAAAATAATTAATTAATTTTTGATTAGCTCTAGGCAATTTCATACATTGCAATTTTACTTCTGTCCATATTACACAGCTGTAATAAAATATACATGCTCTCAAAATAATGTGGTCCTGCATACTGGATACGCTGCGGAGATCGCTAGATTTATTTATTTTTTTTAAGCAATAAATTTTCTTAAATCTGAAAAACCTTTATAAACAGGCACTCCCTGGGTTGTGCAACCCTCGACTTACCATAAATTACTAAAAAAATTCGTTGTTTACGTCAGCGGTTTTCATAAACGAGCAGGAACTAAATATGTGTGGAGGAAGAATGCAGGGCGTGAGTTGTAATACGGTAGCCCCACTATGCTACCCAGGCACTGTTGCTAATCTAGAAAATTTTTAGCTAGATCTAGCGACTTGGGGTTCGAATTAGCGCCTAAAAGAGGATATGTTATATCATCCTCCTCCTCATCCTCGGTAAGGAACGTCTATATATAATAGGAGGATACAAATGTTTAGGCACCCAGATGAGCTGGAGATTCAAAATATTTTTCTTAGGTAGGATTTTGTGCAAAACCGACTAGATAAAACGAAAATCTTGAAAAAGTGCAACAATGCGGCCGCTAAAAATTTGCAATTGTCGAAACAAATTTTCAAGGTTTATATATTTCCGAATGTGCTACGGAGCTGAAATTTTTTATATTTGTAAAAAACTGAAATTGGGATTATAGAAATTTTGATATTTTAATTTGTGTTGCCGTTAAAAATTCTTCAAGTTTAAACAAATAGAAGCTGTTTAGGTACTACGGGATGAGCTAGGAAGCTAAAATTTTCAAGTTATTTACAGAGTAGTTCATTTGCACAAATAAACATTTGAATCACTCCATAAATAATTGCGGAGGCTCTTAAAAATGTTTAAAATTTAAACAATTAGAAAAATATTATTTCACTTCTAGAAGTGCTACAACTTTAACATTTTGCAGAAATGTGTAGCATTAGTACCCCATAATGGAGAAAGTATAAAATTCTTAAAATTGCAAAGTTTGGGGATTGTTTTAATCTATTATTTTTACATAAGGGAAAAACGAAAATCGCTGCGGAGGTGAAATCTTGAGAATTAAAAAAATATTTGTAATGATGAAATGTCTAAAAAATGAATGTTTTTTCAAGGTGAGATGATATGCTTGCAGAATGCAAGCACCTTCTACTAGTATGTGTATATATATATATATATATATATATATATATATATATATATATATATATATATATATATATATATACACACACACACACACAGTAAAAAACTGTATGTTATTGGAATGTACGTTTTCCTGCTATTTGCAACATTTTTTTAGGTCCTGTTAATTTTCCTATAATTCCAATGTAAGTAAAACCCTGTATTTACACTTTCATTCTAAGTTTTCCCGCTGTTCGTGTCATTTTACATTAGAATTTCCTATTTTTTAAAAGAATTTGGCATGCAATTCCCAACAGTTTTAAACATTTTTCGACTTAGCTTTGCAAAAAAATCAGAACACTTTTGGACGAAGATTTTGAAAACGGTGGAAGAGTAGAAACAGCGCCCTTTCGCTTTAACAGGTGCTACGATGCGACAATGCTAATCATGAGCAGGGTACTTATAGATGAAAATACGTACATATGAACTCTTTTTAAACTTCAAAACCTCATACGTAAATCACACTAACACAGCATAAACAGTGTACCTAGATATGGAAATACAATTTAGGTAGGCTATTTATCCTTTGAACCAAGTATGAATGCTATTGAAAAGATGTTCAAGTTTGGCACTATCATGTTTTTACCCTTTTCAATCAAACTCTGCCCCTTGGATCCCACATTTTGTAATTAAATATAAGTTAATTTCGAGTTATTTAAATTACTGGATTGTCCTGAATATAACAGTTTTTCCAAAAAATGAATTTTTTTAAAGAAGCGCCCACGTTATATTTGAGTAATAGTAATTTTAAAAGACCGTAAAATCGTGTTTCAAAAAATCACCCTACATTCCGCACGTCTGTTAAGTGATACAAGATACTTATTACATTGGAAACACATTAGGCATACATGTTACAATGTACTTAAAAAGCATGAGGCGAAAATAGATCGAGTTCAGTCGGGGCTGAACTCCTCATTGCATAAAGAAAATAGTCACTGAATTGAAGCTATCAGTACGTCGGCATATTCTTTGGGCCTACCTTAGCAAGTTTTTACCCATCCATTATTTTAACAATGGGTGACAAAAAGGCTGTTGATCATGTTGAGAAAAAAGTTTCTTCCAAATCCCAGGTTAACAGAGGAATCCGGTGAAGTTATAACATGAATTTTAAAATAGTTGTAGCTCAAGAAAAACGAACACAATTCAAGCTTCGAAAAAGTATGATGTTCCTGAATAAATATACCTGTCTCTGTACAATTTTCCAGACAAATGTAATATGGAGAATGTAATGGAAACCCAAGCATACTATAGTTACTAGCATTTTAATTCATCACATATTCTAATATTATTATTATTAAAAAAGGGTATTGTTTAAATAAATGAATAAATAGATGTATACTTTTTAAAAACATAGCTCTTTTAGCACTGATTTTATTGTTAGTCTTAATGTAAAACATGAGAAAGTTTAAAAGTAAAATCAGTTTCCTTTTCCTTCAATTTGCACTTTCCCACAATTTAAACTTTTTCCCAGTTCCCTAGAAAAGTAAATAAGGGATTAATTGAAATCCAGATTTTAAGTATGCAATGAAAAATTTCAGTAGATACAATCATTTTATTCATTCATTGTAAAAACATTGAGTGAATATATGCTTTAATTTAAGATGACCCTCGATTTTTGCAAGTTGAAATTTAGACAAAAACTCATTTTGGATTCAAGTAAATATGGTATTTTGGAAACGGTGACTAAACATCTCCAGGATATGGTGGGAAAATCCACTATCACTTACATTTCGGTTGTTTGTCATCAGTTCTTCTTTCTCTTCCTAATCTAGCATTATTTTGTCTCCAGATCCACCTATAGAATGTTTACATTGTAAATCAGTGGTTCCCAATCTTTTTGTGTATAAGGCCCCCTTCTTAACTTCCAAAAAATTTCCGGCCCCCACATGATGTAGGCTTCGGTAATTATGAAAATACATAATAACAAAAAATAAACTTTGATAAATTCAGTAGCCGTTGTATATAAATTCACATTTTTTCATCAAAACAATGCATAAATTTAAAAAATAATTCTTAATAACGTCATACTATATATATATACACATATATATATATATATATATATATTTATTTATTTAAAAAAACTTAGTGCTACAAGTTGGCGATCTACCAGGTGGTAACATAAAGAAACCTTGGTAGGTCTCTCACACATCCAACAACGAGATCTAAAGACAAACAATAAGACAGCAATAAAAAGATCTATAGTAATGACATAACAAAAATATTACTCATAAGAAATATCACTGCAAACAAAAAAATTCAAAAGTTTCAAAAAGGAAGGGGAATTAATAAAAAAATCACAAAAGAATCACAAAATCACAGAAAAATCACAAAACAGCTTTACATCTATTCCTAAAAACATTTACACTCTTTGGGAAGGGCTCAAATAGTTCAGCAGGCAACTCATTCCAGTCAACAATAGTTGTTTAAATATGAATATTTGTTTTTTGTTTTCTACACTTAAATTTGTAATATATATATATATACATACATACATATACATAATACATATATATGTATATACTAGTAGAAGGTGCTTGCATACTGCAAGCATTTCATCTCACCTTGAAAAAACAATTTTTCCGAGAGATATTTCATCATGGGAAATGTTTCTTTAATTCTAAATATTTCTCCTCTGGACGGGTTTTCGTTTTTTCATTATGGAACAATAATGGAGTAAAACATTCACTAATTTTTGCAATTTTCGAAATATTATACATTTACCACATTGAGTTAATAATACCACACATTTCTGCCAAATTTTAAATTTATAGTACAGTTAGAAGTGAAATAACATTTGTCTAATTGTTTAAATTTAAATAATTTTTAATTACCAAAATAACAAATTTACGGACAAATTGAAATGTTTATTCGTTTTTATCCTCAGACCTCTAAACAATTTAAAATTTTCAGCTCCCTAATCTGCTGCGTAGTGTCCAAGCATCTAACTATTTGTTTAAACTTGAAGAATTTTTTACTGCCAAACAAATAAAAATATCAAAATTTCTATAATCCCTATTTCGTATTTTACAAATCCTACCTTAAAAAAAAAAATTAGCTCGGTAGCATATTTGGAAATACATAAACCTTGAAAATTTGTTTTAACGATTGCGAATTTTTAGCGGCCGCATTGTGGAACTTTTTCAAGATTTGCTTTTTTTCTAGTCGGTTTTGCACAAAATGCCACCTATGAAAAAAATATATGTTATTATATATCGACGTTTCTTATAGAGAAGGAGGAGGATACTAATGTTTAGGCACTTCCAGATGAGCTGGAGATTTGAAATTTTTTTCTTAGGTAGGATTTGTTGCAAAACCGTCTAGAAAAACGAAAATCTTCAAAAAGTACAACAATGCGGCCGTTAAAAATTCGCAATTGTTTAAACGAATTTTCAAGGTTTATGTATTTCCGCATGTGCTACGGAGTTGAAATTTTTTTAATGAGTATAATTCGTAAAAAACGAAATAGGGATTATAGAAATTTTGATATTTTTATTTGTTTGGCAGTAAAAAATTCTTAAAATTTAAACAAATAGATAACTGTTTAGACATTGCGGGATGAGTTAGGAAGCTGAAAATTTCAAGTTATGTACAGAGTAGTGCATTTGCACAAATAAACATTTGAATCTCTCCATAAACATATTGCAGCGGCCGTTAAAAATGTTTAAAATTTAAACAATTGGAAAAATATTATTTCACTTCTAGAAGTGCTACAACTTTAAAATTCGGCAGAAATGTGTAGCATTAGTACCCCATAATGAAGAAAGTATAATATTCTTAAAATTGCAAAGTTTTGGGATTGTTTTTATCTATTATTTTTACATAAGGGAAAAACAAAATCGCTCCGGAGGTGAAATATTTAGAATTAAAAAAATATTTGTAATGATGAGATATGAAAAATCAATGTTTTTTGAAGGTGAGATGATATGCTATATATTTCACCTTGAAAAAACGTTCATTTTTCAGACAGACATTACATAATTACAAATAGTCTTTTAATTCTAAAGATTTCACCTCCGCGGCGTTTTTCGTTTTTCCCACATGTAAAAATAATAGTTTAAAACAATCCCCAAATGTTGCAATTATAAATATTTTACACTTTCTTCATTATGAGGTACTAATGCTACACATTTCAGCCAATTTTTAAAGGTTGTTTAAACAATTGCGAATTTTTAGCGGCCGCATTGTTGCACCTTTTCAAGATTTTCGGTTTTTCTAGTCGGTTTTGCACTAAATCTTACCTAAGAAAAAAATTTCGAATCTCCAGCTCATCTGGAAGTGCCTAAACATTAGTATCCTCCTGTTATATGTATGTTATATCCTCTGTAAGGAACGTCTATATATAATGATAAAACCATAGATATTCCACAGAGCTGAAATTTGGAGGGAACCTTGGTGTTGGTCCAAGACTTTCAGGAAAAATCGAACCCACCCCACCCCAAAACGTTCATTTTCAAGTCCCATTAGAAAACCATTTAAATCCGTACAAGCCTTTTTATAGTTGCATTTTTAAATTACTTTTAATAAAGGTACAAACTCCGGACCTGAATTTGAAGACGGGAAAAAGAACGAAGATTATTTTTCCTGAATGTAGAACACGAATCCATGCCGAATTAGTCCAATTATTCCATTTTTACTGCATAAAAACGGGATTTTATACAATTTATAACAATGGCCCAATATTTCTGACATGACCACGAGACAATGCTTTTCTTTGGGAATTTATTTTACGTGTTAATAAAACAACGAGGGCTTAGCGCCACAAACTGAAAAGTTCTTAGTGTCATTATGTCACTCTCAGACCGTGACATTTAAAAGCAAAGGGAAAACATATTTTGGTGCTCTGACAATTTATTTATATGTAAACGGCATCAAAGAAAGTAAAGTTATGGACTTATTAGTTGATAATTCTAGTGTTTGTGAACTATCTTTATATGATAGTGATATTGAAAGCAATTTTGGTGATTTTCAGTCTCTGACCCTCATTATGTAGGATATTGACATTAATGCTTATAAAATGCGTTGTGCTATACCAGAGAACTGAATTTTGTTTATGCTGCTATTCTGAAAAAAATATTTAGGTGTGCATGTACTAAGCTGGTCGACTATCACCAAAAACAACTTATTCCACAAAAATTAAATTTAGATCGTTTTAGAAATGTGCTCCATAGAAACTGGTGGAATAATATGTAACTATGCAGAATGGCATAAGCTGTAATTTGGGAATAACTTTGAAACAGAATTTTTTCTGTTTCAAAGTTATTTCCATTGAAACTGTTTGAGATTTTCGACCCACATTACTTTTAATCGCTTTGAGAGTGTATGGATTAAGAATGTAAAGATAATTTCTTTGCTTCACGGCATTGCTTGAAATTGTACTATCATTCCTCTTAATTTTCCAGACTACCGTGATGGAGGTGGCTCTTCTGTCAGACTGAGTAGTGGTGGCCGTGGTGGAGGAAGTGGTCCACGGCCAGTATTTGGCAGGGATCAGCGGCAACATCATGGTGGTGGAGGTTATCACCACCACAGGGGTCAGGGGGGCTCAGCTACCGAAGGGAGTAACAACACAGGTCGTGCATCACGCTTTAGGGAGCATGCTCCTCAGCCTAGGTCTCCTAAGTAGGTGACTGAGAATGCTTGTCTGCATTGGCTGATTGTACCGAGCGTGGGAACTATGATGTTGTGAGTCTGGGAACTATCACATTGAAGCGGTGCAACGTAGATGAGGAGATTAAGTTATTGCTGGAGAAGAGGATGGGCAGGATAGAAAGTTGGTTTGATTTGCTGTGTAAAAGTTGTTTGAGCTTCTCCACTGTCTCTAAGAAGATGCAGTGGAATGCTGGAGATGCTTGGGAGTCTGCCAGTTTTAAAACATCCTCTTCTTTGCCTTGCTTCCCATCGTTATTACCCAAGTTGCCATCTTCACCCTCGCTACTGCAGTGTGAGCAAATACATTGGTAGCTTGTGTTTTGAGGGGGCAATAAAACTTCATGGGGCAGAATAGCCACTTGAATCCAATGCCAATGAAATGTGCTGCCTCAGCGTCTCTGCAAGGAAGATTTAGAAGTCTCTTGCATGCGTTTGTGATATAAGCTACATGCGCATGAAATATTTTCTTTTTTAATGTGCCTATATGCACATATACCCATTTATGCAATTTTATCAAGCTGGTTGCCTCTTGACAAGAATGAGGGTTATTTGCAGTTGGGCCATGCTATACGAATTAATGATTATTTTGTGAAGGACTGTTTCAATCGTGATACATAAAATATATAAATATATATATTTTTCCGGTGGGGTTGGAGGAGGAATAGATGTATTTAATGGCTAAATGTCAGTTTGCAATTTAGGTATCATTTGATCGATCATTGGTGAAATGAGGTGTTTCCTTATTAGGTAGGAAATGTTTTTAATCCCCCCCTCAGTCCTCCGCCAACCTCGGTGACTTAGTTTGTGTTTATCTTCCCAGGTTTTTGTTGTGTATAGGCATTTTGATGGCTTATTATTAGCCATCAGTTTGTTGGGCTAACCTGTTTGGATTGAAGCCAGACAGTAGTTATTCTGGCAGTTCTTGGGGTTCAAAACACCACTGCTGCCTTGGTCTGACACATGTTGAGATCAAGATGCAAAAAATGTATATAACACTATATATTAAGTGCAGCTGGTGCGGAGGTTGTGTATGTGATAAAGGCAGCAACATGCTGGCTATACATAAATTGGCCATAAGTTTCTTGTAAAAAAAATAATAAAAATAGGCTTTTGTAATGATTATATCATGAGGGAAAACAGCAAATTATATTGTTATTGGAGTTTCCTTCCAAATATAGTGGTAATATCTTGGGATATATGATTGCCAAAAGCACCTTGCTGAAAAGATTTGTTTCATATTTGTAGGCTGAAACCATGAGATTGTAAGATAAATATAAAGGAAGCAAGTCATTAGATTAAATGATGTGATGCTTGGCATTAGTGTCCTTCAAGGATGCTAAAGGATAAAGATTGACGTGGGAGGGATGCACTCCCATTATGTGGTGCTTTTTAATCACATTAGACGTATCAAAAAATTCATTCTCTCTCCACATATGTATCCTTTACTGATCGTTTGCTCCCATTCACTTAGGTCATGTCATGGTGTTTAAAAAATGGTTAAAGATATGTTATAAAAGATGGTTAATTTAAAGACAAATTTGTTAATTTCATTTGGCTCACAGTGCCTCATATAGAAAATATTTTAAATGTTGTCCGAAGCATTTCTGTTGATTTGTGCCTGACTTAGATTGATGCTTGGTGGATCTGCTATCTCTACTTGGAAAGGAGCTTATCAATCATAAAATTATGCACATTCGACCTATTTAATCAAATATAAAATATACATATATATATACACACTCATAGTATTTGCCACTGTGAGGTCCACACAGTAGGAGAAAATATTTTGATTCCTTGAGGTTAGAGGCAGTTAGGTTTCTCTGAAGACAACTTAACTGCCCTAAGTATGTTAGGAAGTTGAGAAGGTTCGTTAGCCTTCATGGTATCAGACATAAAACATATTTTTTTGTGATGTGTAGGAAAAATTTTTTTGCATTATAGCCAAGACCTTTGTGCTTTTGAGGTTCCTTGATTTCTTCCTATTGTTGACGTGATGGTGGTCAGTCTTGTAGTGCTAATTTGTTACTCTTTTGATTGTGAGAATAATCAGATGGAAGAATGCAGTAATACATCATAGCAGAAACAAATTTGTGGTGAGGATATATGAAACAAATTTGGTGTGATTTTAAAAGTGTGATAAGAAGACTAATAAGGTCGTGTGAAACGTCCTAGGATTGTCTGGAGGGGTATCTTGTGTTTTTTTTTTAATTTTGAGAACAACAATAATACATTGGCTGTTATCGTGTTTGGGAAATGGAAGATAATAGGGCCTGTCTTGATAGAGGTAAGGTAATCGCAGTGAAAAGTTAATCATGGATATATTACAACTTCTCTGAAAAATCTGTATGCATGTGTGTGGATGCAGTAACTGTGATAGCACAACTGAAATTAAACTATTGGTGTGTAATATCAGGGATAGTATTTGCATAAATATTATGTAGGCAATGTTGGAAAGTTTTGAGTTAATTGTGATCTTGTACTGATGTCCATTAAAAGTTAAAAAAAAAATATTTTGCCTAAAAGAGAGGTTTTGGTTGTTGGTTAGTAAGTCCCAAGGGTACCTCTTCAACTCCTTGCCCTGCTAGTTTTGAATTATGTAGATAAATAAACCCAATTGTATGAATATGGAGGCAGCCAGTGAGGTGCTGTTTTGATCGCAGGGGGCTTTAGAGGTACAAGAATGTTGTTTAACTCAATTCATTGTTATTTTTGTTTTCTCTAAATATTTCTTTTATCCTTGTGCTAATCTCCTATCTTTGTGCAGAGGCAGCAATATATGCTTGAAGCTAGCCAACACCATAGTTGGCTCTTGGATTTTTGTGTGCGTCCTAGTGGAAATGGGATTTATTACATGTAAAATATTCTTTTGTTCTTTGTTTTGGCCAGGATGGCTGTCTGGAAGAAATGAAGTAATATCCAAGTACCTCATTGCACCCTGTGGTAACTGGCTATCTCCTGCATGTTAGGTTGCAGTAAGGCTATTTGCATGGTGGATTTGCATTGAATCCATTTAATTGTCATGATAGAAAGGGTTTAAAAAACGGTACAGTGTTTGACGATCTCCGAGAGTTTGCTAAGTTTTTGTGGTTTCCTGGTAGATTGGTGCTGGCATCACCACATATGAGGGTTTTGTAAATTTTTTGTGTTATAGAATGAGTGCTTGGAGTGCATGGAATTAAGTGTGAGGAATTGTGCGAATGCTAATATGCATATGTCTGGATATTGCAGCAGTCTCCTTTTTCATTGTACAAATTATCTAACAAGAATTATTTTTGAAAAATTGTACAGGTTGCAAATGTTATTATTTCAGTTTGTAAAGTCTTTGTATTGCTTTTGAAATTAAGAAAAAGGTATGTGTCCTGCTGTTTCATTTGAGTGTTAACAGAAGTTGGTTCTTGATATGCATTAGGGATCAGACAGAAGTTTTATAAATTTAATGATTATAAGAAAGTTACATGCTCCTATTAATAGAATGCTAAGTTATCTCTGCTTGAGTAAAATTTAGTCAACATATTGACTGAAATAATGAAAAAACATATGTTGTTGCATAATTAACTTTGCTTAATTTACAATGTTGTGTGCAGGGAGATATAATATTCATATCAATGAAAGAGTTTTATTCAAGTTCTAAATTGGATTTATCCAACAGGGTGGCATTGAAATAGCTTGCTTTTCCTCATTACTATTTTTGTTGAACTCTTTATGTATATATGGTTGAATTAATTTAAAACTTATTGCAAGTGCTCAACAGTATGTTTCTGGCTGATCACAGTTTGTAAGGTGGACATTTTAAAGACTGCGAGTGTTAAGGGCTTGGTCTATTGCATATTTCAGTGGTTGGGCTGCCTTTTTACAAAGGCCCTTTATTCCATGTCAACATATTTGTTATGCCTTCATAAATATTACCAGAGTTATGTACTCTGTAAGCATACTGAAATAAATTGTCATTTGTATGGTTCTTTTAAGATTGATAACCCTCTTGGGTAACTGTGATTGGTGAGTAAGAGGCAGATTAGGGATTACCACTTATGTTCTGAATGCCAGGGAACCTTTCAGTCGTCGTGTAATCCTATTCTGTCCCTTGGTCATTTGAATTTGATCTAAGAAAGCATACATTGTCTTAAGTCTGTGAAACTGCTGGGAACTTGCCTTTTTAATTGTTTAATTTATATAAAATTGCTATTCACTTGTTACTATTGGCAAATTATTTGTTGATCACTCTTAGATTTCAATTTAAATCTTAGCTTTAAAAAAAGCTTACTAAATTTGAGGAGAATAATTATTGTGCTTCCATTTGCAGTCAGTGCTTCAAATAGTTCTGCTGTGGGGGCTTATGCTCTTTATCCTACAGGAACAATTTCATTTGAGTGAATGTATTTGGTGAGATTACTGAAGTCATGTTCCCAGCATTTCTGTGAACATAACCAACAGCGTCTGTGAAAAAAAAACATTTTATGAGTGGATGTTATTGTATGACATGGTCCAAATGAAATCAAGTTGTTCCTAGTTTTTCACCTGCATTCAATTCCAAGGAACTGAATCAGTTTTGGAATGGTGATTAATCTTTCATTTTGCTGTACTTCTCCAGATTTGGCGCAGTCATAGTTAACCAAATGAAGTGCTCAGTGTGTATTGTAACACAATGTGGTGTGCAAATATTTTAAAAACGTTTTTTTCCCTCTGCGTTGTCTTACAAAAGGGCAAGCCTCACTCCGTGTTGTAGCCGTTGCTGTAGGTGGGTTTTTAAAGACAGGCACAATTGATGTCTGCCTACCATGTTATTATTAAAAGATAAAAAATTGTGATTTATGTGTATGCCTGCGTAAAAGAGTACTGAGGGAATATTCACCTTGTCTCACTTGTGCTGAATTGTTCATCGGAATGGCAGGAGTATTATTTATACTATTTAATCTTATTTTTACACACTATTTCAGAAAAGTCTCAGTAGTGATGACTTAAGAGGGGAATTTGTGTTCAATAAAAATATGGTAAATCTGCTTATAAAGAGGAAAATGGATAAGCTTTTTCTCTACTGGTGTTCTTTATGGAGGGGTGGGCCAACTCTGTACAGCTGAATGACCACAAAATACAATGCAAGTATTAAAAGACGTTAAAATTCTCATTTTTCTCGTTCCTATGTTATTTTCGGCAAGAGGTTATTTTAAACTGTTTATAATGATACCCTTTTGGTCTCCTGAAATTGAACCAAGAGTTGCACAAAAAGGACAGCATTGCTACAATTTTAATGATGAAATATTGTTTAATGTCATAATTGACTTCTGATTTCAATGAACTAATATTGTTTGGTAGCTTCTGTCAGTTTTCCTGGTGTGGCAAATACAACCATTCAAGTCAGATGCACGCATGGGGGTTGTATCGTAAAGAAATGGACTTGTTTAAAGAAAGTAAAAACCAGTGGACCCATGACATTTTTCATTCACCGATTTCGGCAATTAGTAGTTAAATCTTAAATGGATTTTTTTTATTTGGGACAATGAGAAAATGCATTGTGTTGATGGTATGATTTGCAGATTGCTCTGTAATATTCAAGTTTAGTAGAGGCGGCTAGGTATAACAGGAAGTGACTTGTTCATTGGCGATATATTTGCTCTGGTGTATAAATAATGGCTAGCATAGCTCTTGCCTATCCATTGGGAGTTTATTTTGTAACCATGGAACGAATGGGAATGTTTGTCAAATGTTTATATCGCATCAAAAGGAATATATTTGACAGCCGTCGTTTGATTATTGCCGAATCTAAATATTTAGAAAATTTATTCTCTTCAAACAAAAAATTTGTCGATAAGTGCGCGGCAATGCCATAAATTGAAGTGGGCGGCTCTCGATCTGATTGACAGCCCCACCGCGTAAAGGGAACGCAACTCGTTCACTTCATCCATAATCGTTTTTGGGAGTAGGTCACGTTTTAGACCAGCGAAAGGGTCGTTATGAGATAATTTTGATTTTGGAGGGAAAACTTATTTCAAGGAATTCAATATTAAAGTGGCGAGGGACGCCAAGGCTGTCGGGACAGTTGAGATGTAGAGGCGGCAGCTTCCGGTCTGCGAAATAGGGATCCTTGTTATAGTTGCAGGGGCGGTGCAACAAATTAAGCGCAAACATTTTCTGATGCCCCTACCCTAATCCAGATTATTTTTTTGAGACCCCCTCCGCCGCGGTGCCGCCTGGCAGTTTCCTGTTTTGCTACCGCTTCGCGCAGCCCCTGGTCAGTGATACATAGAGAGGAATTGTTATATTTGGATCACTATTCCGGAGTCGTAACTAGTTTAGCAGGCGGAGACTTCAATAGGATCTTATTTGTATGAATTGAACCGCCGAGCAATTGGCTCTGATGGTGGGTCTTGCCCCACAAATGTTTAGTAGCCAATTGAACTAGTTTTACTAAGATATTTTCAATGCTGATTTGTTACCCGTAATGTAGTAAATAAGGTTTAGTCGAAGTTATAGGGTCTCCTACAACCTTACTCCTGCGCTGGATATGTTGCCCGCATACAAGTAGACCATGATCTCGCCAGATTTGTGGCGAATTTGGTGTAATACTTGTTGCAATCCTCGGGGAAACGTTAAGAAATCGCCGTTATTAAGCCCGCGAGACAACGTTTTATAAATGAATCCGTTTACTCGACAAAATTAAGCCTAACCTGACAGGAGTAACAATACTAAAATAAAAAAATGGTCCAAACAACTTACGATGCCTACTTTCCGTTTAATCATTTATTTAACGATTTGTCGGTGCTTGCATAATGCAAGCGTTCAAAAAATCTCCACACACCAAGATATAAACTCATGAATAAACCAACGCGACAGCATTTGAACTACACAGAGCCCATTTATAATAGTTTTCAATTTCTGCGAAATTAAGACATCCGGAATTTCTAAATTCTCAGGCAATGGCTTCGCGTCAAAATTTTCAAGTTTCATGGCTCAGATCGCCCTTTTTAATCAATAACTATAATCATCATTAAGACAATAGCTTATATGTTACACTAAAATTTATGTAAAATTTGGGATATTTTGTGTTAGGATTATGGTTTCATCAGTCGTGCCTTTTAGTACGTATCTCGTTAAAAAATTAATTTAAAATTGTCACGTCATATTTATACGTCGTTGACTGAAATCTAATGGATTATAATGCAGTATAAGCAGTAAATCAATGCTCTTGTAGTATGGAAAATCAATTTCCATTGAAATGCATTGGAGTCGTTGCAATTGTAGTTTAAATTAAAATTTAAAACTCCTGAACAGTAAGTTAACTCAGAGAGCACTCACACGTCGGTAAGAATAAAAGGAAAATTAAAATTATCACGTTTGCAGGACGATGATGGCCTACAGGGACCTGTTGTCAAAAACTAGCCTAAAATGAAGAAAAGGAACACACGCGCAGTCACTCTAGAAATGTCTGGGAAACTCGCTAGATACGTATTTCGAGAGCTATGCTAGCGAGTTTTCCAGAGTGATTGTGCGTGTGTGTGTTCCTTTTCTTCATTTTAGGCTAGTTTTTGACAACAGGTCCCTGTAGGCCATCATCGTCCTGCAAACTTGTAAGCATAATTTTAATTTTCCTTTTTTCTTATTGACGTGTGAGTGCTCTCTGTGTTAATTTACGGTTCAAGAGTTTTAAATTTTAATTCCATTCTGTACACCAAAGTCTCCAATTCCATTTTCAATGGTAGTTTAGATTTTTCATTGTTGAAGACCGAAAAACATTTTATGATTAAAATCAAATTTTTACGCAAATTCAGCAAGGATTTTAATTATGTCTTCAAGAAAAATAAACTTCATTCTTTTTTCTCCAGTATGGTGCATGTTCCGACTTTGTTTCCTAATTATAAATAATTTTAAAAAGCAATTTTATATAGCCCTGCACAGTTTTCAATACTTTTCTTATGGGTTGGAACAATTTTTGAAACGAGAACATCTGTCGGGGCAGTTTGATATTAGCTTGGCTAGTTCCCGTCCCACAAAGGAAAAAATCCGTGTTCAGAAACGAGAGAAAATGTTCTGCTACGATAGTTCAGGGGTAGAATATCCGCCCGGCAAGTGGAAGACCCGGGTTCAATTCCCGGTCATAGCAGACTTTTTTCTCGTTTCAAAAATTGTTCCAACTTTCACAGCTTATGCTTGTCTGCATAGGATCTTCGGATCATATCATTCCATCAATTTCTTATGGGTGTTTAAAATTGGACTTGGGGGTCAAAAACACCCCTTAATTATAACTTTTTCTGGAATTTTCCAAAGGTTGTAGTCAATGCTCTATATTCATGCCAAATTACAGCTCTGTAGCAATTCTAGAAGTACCTAAGGCTTTATATGATTGATATATATCATTTACGTTCCTTACAGAGGAGGAGGAGGATATAACATACTAGTAGTTGGTGCTTGCATACTGCAAGCATTTTCTCTCTCCTTGAAAAAACATTCATTTTTCAGACAGACATTTCATCATTACAAATATTCTTTTAATTCTCAAGATTTCAATTTCGAATCCCCAGCTCATCTGAAAGTGCCTAAACATTAGTATCCTCCTGTTATCATTATATATCGACGATTCTTACAGAGGAGGATAGATATAACATACTAGTAGTTGGTGCTTGCATACTGCAAGCATTTCATTTCGCTTTGAAAAAACATTCATTTTTCAGACAGATATTTCATCATTACAAATAGTCTTTTAATTCAAAATATTTCACCTCCGCAGCGATTTCCGTTTTTCCCACATGTAAAAATAATAGTTTAAAACAATCCCCAAATGTTGCAATTTTAAACATTTTACACTTTCTCCATTATGGGGTACTAATGCTACACATTTTAGCCAAATTTTAAAGTTGTAGCACTTCTAGAAGTAAAATAATATTTTTCTAATTGTTTAAATTTAAATAATTTTTAACGGCCGCCGCAATTCATATATGGTAAAATTAAAATGTTTATTTGTGCAAATACACAACTCGGTAAATAATATAAAAATTTCAGCTTCCTAGCTCATCCCGTAGTACCTAAGCAGTTATCTATTTGTTTAAACTTGAAGAATTTTTAACTGCCAAACAAATTAAATATCAAAATGTGTATAACCCCTATTTCGTTTTTTTAAGAATTCTACTTATAAAAAAAATTTCAACTCCGTGGCACATTCGGAAATATATAAACCTTGAAAATTTGTTTAAACAATTGCGAATTTTTAGCGGCCGCATTGTTGCACTTTTTCATGATTTTCGTTTTTTCTAGTCGGTTTTGCACATACTCCTACCTAAGAAAAAAAATTCGAATCTCCAGCACATCTTGAATTGCCTAAATATTAGTATCCTCCTATCATTATATATAGACGTTCCTTACAGAGGAGGAGGAGGATATAACATACTAGTAGAAGGTGCTTGCATACTGCAAGCATTTCATCTCACCTTGAAAAGCTCATCTCGTAGTACCTAAAATAATATTAAACTTTAATGTTCAAATGGGGTTAAAACAACCCCTAAATATTACAATTTTAAAATTTTCGATTTTCATAGTTGGTTATGAGAAAAGTTCTATAATCTTGCAAAATTTCAGCTTCCTAAACTTATTAGATTGGTCTACACACTGGATTGCGTTTTCCCCTGCTAACTTATGGGAGATATTACGGGGTCTCTGGAGTCGAACCCAAGACACTGCAAGCAAAAGTGACAATAATTCCTAATAGATATTGCGGCCATCTAGCAACACTGAAAATTTCATTTTTCTAGCTTACCGGCAAGTGCCCATAATTAATTTACAAAAATGGCGCTATGCTTTTCTTATGGGAAAAAACGCAACTTTCGGAATTTCTGGAGTCGAACTCATGTCACTTAGATGAGAAGTCTCATTTTATCTGAAGGTTTCTACATCATATCTACAAAACCTAAAACTTTCAGATATCTAGCTTTTGTAGTTTGGGCTGGACATTAGTATCCTCCTATATGTTATCATTATATATCGACGACTCTTACAGAGGAGGATATAACATACTAGTAGTTGGTGCTTGCATACTGCAAGCATTTCATTTCACTTTTTAAAAAAATTCATTTTTCAGACAGACATTTCATCATTACAAATAGTCTTTTAATTCTAAAGATTTCACCTCCGCAGCGATTTTCGTTTTTACCACATGTAAAAATAATAGTTTAAAACTCCCCAAATGTTGCAATTTTAAATATTTTACACTTTCTTCATTATGGGGTACTAATGCTACACATTTTAGCCAAATTTTAAGGTTGTAGCACATCTAGAAGTAAAATAATATATAATATAATATAATATAAGTGTTGATAAAGGAAGTAATATATCAATTTGAGTTGAAGGCTTTCGCAGCGTTGCTGAATGCTGGTGGAGGTTTTCGGGTTTCGCTGCGTTGGCGGCATTTCTGGCTCTCGACGTTTCGCAGTAATATATCGCATGTGGTAATGCGCCGGGTAATTCAGTGAATATCTTTGACGGGAAAACAGAAGATCGCAATTTGCTAGTTAACTCGGTTACCGGGTACGACCGAATCAGAGCCAACCTAACTAGTCTTTGTCGTACCCGACAGGTCCGGACATAGAGACCCAGGGCCCCTAGGCAGTTAACAGAGTCGGGGCCCCCTTTTTGGTAATTTAGCAAAAAACAAACTTTACTTTGATTTTTTATTTATTTAACGTACTTTGACTTTAGAAAATAGACAAGCTGACTTAGAAATGAAATAGACAAGTACCAACTATACTTTTTTGCACATTATAATTTTACATTTACATATAATTACAAGATTACATTGCCACGCGACGAACTTTCTTCTCTGCAAAGGAACGGATGACCTCACTATAGTCCACAGACTGCGTTATTTCTGACTCTATGCACAGCACAGAGAGTGAATTAAGCCTGTTCTCTTCTGTGGTAGATCTTAAATAAGTCTTTACTCTCTTTAGCGCTGAAAACGACCGTTCTGCCGAACAGTTTGCATGGTGTACACAACAGCATCCGGAGCGCTATTTCCACGTTTGGATAAATGTCCAAAAAGCCTTTTTCCAGGATGTATTTGTATAGCTCCAGTGACGATAACCCTTTTTCCCCTGTAGCCTCAGCGGACAACAAATGAGCTCGCAGGTGCAGACACTCGTTTTCCAAAGTACCGTCCAAATACCCCGGATAGAAGGCTTCCAGGTTCCGTGCTCCATCACGGACGTCTTGAGATTCCAAACTATGTAGCTTCGTGAGAAAGTCAAACTTTTTACTTAACTTAACTTAGCTCTTTTTCCTTCTGCAATTTCTCCTTATTCCTTTCTCTTTTCTGGAACCCGCTCAGTTTTTTGTTGACGTCAGACATCGGTAATTTCTAAAAAATAAGAGGATAATGATTAATAGTCAGGTGATCATTTAGCTTAAATAGTAACTCACACACAACTCTTTAACACTCTACGAGAATCAACTTTCACTATCGCAGGTCGCTGTGATTTCTTTTCGCTTGATCTCTTCTCTTGATCTTACTTTAAACTGTCCTTGCGGGCTGAGCCCTCTGCTTATATAATCCCAGGATAGTGGAAGTTGGTGGGGGTTCGACCAATCAGAATACATGGTAGTATCTACAATATTCCAGAACGTTCCCTAATCGAACATTCTAGAATACAGATCCATGACATTCTAGAACATTCTTGAATGTTCCATAGTCTTCCACAGAGTTTTAGAACATTCGACACTTTTCCAGAGTTTTCCAGGACTTTCGAGAACTTTATATACGCATACGATATCGAAATATCTAGAACCTTCGAGAATGTTCCTGTACTACCATTCACTAATCATTTCCGGAATATTCTATCTTACGGGATTATTCTATAAAATCTTAAGACACTATACACTAGAAAATTCTATCACATTCTTTAGCTTTCGTCGCCAACACTACTCGTATCGTAACGTTAACTAACCTCAGCAAATTCGCGTGGAAGATAAAACCTTTGAGCCGCAAAATTGAAATTGATACAACTTTCTAACACACTTTCAACGCGAACTGACAAGTAGTGACAAGTTATAGAATGAAGTCAGGTGCGATGCAAAACAAACAAAGAACACAAACACAGTGTTGCCACTTGACTTGTCAAAAAATTAACAATGGTAAATTATTTTCTATTTCGTTCGGAAAAATTGACATATTATTTTCCGTGTCCTGTGTCCTCAATGTGTACCATTTCGGCCCCTGGTCGGGGTCCCCGCCGAGGTTGGGGCCCTAGGCAGCTGCCTAGTTTGCCTAGGCAGAATTTCGCCGCTGGTACCCGAGAATCTCTAGCCCGGTGCTTCCCAACGTGGTGCCTGCGGGCGCCCGTCAACGTTCGCTGTGGTGCTCGCCGAGGTTTTTTCAGATGCCCTTAAAAATTTCAGCTCTTGCAACTAATAGTGTTGAGTGGTCACATAATACTGGAAAGTGCTAATATAAAAAGGCTTTGACTGTCATATAGAATTTACATACAAATTCATACAAGGATCCTACAATTTTTTCACCGGCCTCTCGGAAGTGGCTCATTGTATCATTTTACCTTTAATCTTTATCGTAATGTATCTCATTGTAGTGAATGGTGAAAGGTTTAATAAATGAATTAATATTATATTAGATGATATAATGAATTTTGTAATACCAATGGAAAATGGTGGAGAGGGGCACTCAAACAAATTTGGTGCTCGGTGCGCCAATACATCTTGAGCCAGTCCTGTATGTACTCGAGTCAGTTACCAAGTTAGTCAATGCAGCTCCACCCCGAAATATATGGAAAATAAATTTTCCGGAAAAAGTATTACAAAGAAGTAGGCTAAATGATTTTATTCTTCCTTGTAAAATCCAAGACAGCCGTATACAAAATAGTTAGCATGCGCTACACGATTTTGACCGGTAATGGAATTCAGGAATAAACATGTTTACTTCGCATGAGGAAGGAAACTCGTCAAAAGCCGCGAATAGCTGAGGGGAAGACCATGATGTCTTTCGGCATACTGAAAATGAAATGGTGGAAGGCTTGTGATACACCCGTCGATTTAAGATTTCAAGGCCCGGTAAGTAATAGGTATTATTTTTCCGGCAGGTTAACAATGTCAAAGAGCATGCAATTTTAATTTTCAGAAATTAGTTCATTCAGTTTTAAGAAATTTGTTTCCCGGACTTTTTATGGATTTTGGAAAATTGCCTTTTAAATTTTTTCAGTTTTGAGAAAAAAATTATTGGACAAAATATATTCTATGAGTATGATAATGGAAAAATGTAGATCTTGTGTAAAGTTTGTTTAGTTAAACCGCACTATTCCGTACAGTGGCTCGAGTATGTCGAAGGTAGCATTTGCGGTAGGCGCCTAGCGTTCCCACAAAAATTTATTTTCCCGTATTTTCGATCGTTAAAGTCGGTTACACGGCGGTAACTACTGTGAGGAAGGCTCAAAGGCAAAGATTAGTGGGGTCGACGCAATTGTCTGTGCTGTTTGAAGCAGTTGTAAATTATTTTAAAAGCGATCATCTTTAAATATATGATAGCATTCAGCAGGCCCGACGAGAGTGGGGGCCCAAGGACCCTCATGGGGCCCGGACCCGAGGTTTGGGTACTACTATCCTAAGGTTCCTTTATTAAAAAATGTGAAGTGGCCACCTCATGACTTGCTCCTTATTTGTAATATTTCTAAAATTTCCAAATAGGTTACATAATAATAAATATTTTAAGAAACTGTGAGAAAATTTTAGACTTTGCAAAGAACAAATTAACTCAAACCATGGCCTTCTGATATTGGATAGAGCCACAAAGCTCCAACAATTAAGAAAAGAAAAAGGAGAGTTACTAAGACGTAGCTAAGCGTCAATTTTTAACAATAGTTGTCGGTAGATGGCGTGGTTGTGGTAGCTAAAAGTATACATTTATCAAATATTAAAGCAAATATTTTAAAATAACGGGTGTGGCAAGAGTAAACACCCACTTCCGGTTGACCGATTTTTACCAAAAACTAATCAACTTCTCTGACTATTATAAAAATGTAAAATATAAAATTTCGCTTTGACCTGATTAATGGTTTTTGAGTTAGAGCACCCACAAAAAGCTATCACATAAACACACACACACCATCGAGAAAATGGTCAAAACGTATTCAGGGGACCTCAAAACGTGTATTTCCATTGAAATCTCGAAGTCGATTTTCTTCATAAGTACAATACTTTCCCCTATACTACGTATCTACCTATAATTAATTATGAATTTTAACACATATGTTGTGCCTAGATTTACGTATTATGAGATTAATGCTGTTGCAGAAAAAATTTTGTCACTCTACCAACCCGCGGACCAAATGCAGTCCGCGAAGCAATGATGCAAAGGTGATCGGTAAAATTTTATATAGACAATTTCATATTATTTCAGTAAAATTATCATCTCAAAACCTTTTCTGATGGAGCGTTAACACTAGTAATTTATTTACTGTCCTTGCAAAAAGTCTAGATACCCGAGTTTGAGGCGGTGTATCCAGTGGTGAACTATGAATATTTTAACAATGGGCTCGCATTTTTTTCGACGCCCCCTTTTTTAGACGCGTTTCGCTTTCAGCATAAGCACCTATTAGCGTCGGTTTGTCCGTCCGTCCGTCCGCATGTTCGTTCTCGGCTTCTAAATTTGTGGTCAAATTAAAATAGTTTTAAATAAACTTGTAGAACTAGTAATGAAGAGTATTTTATTTCCTCTACTATTTTAATTTGACGAAACATTTACAAGATATAACAGAGTTCATTTTAGTGATATCCCTGATTGGCTTACGTGATTTATTTTTGTGATTTTCTTATTGTCTTTGACTGTCAGTCCTTAATATCAAATTTCATAAAAACCTGTTCGGTAGAAGCCGAGAACGAACATGCGGACCGACGATAATAGGCGCTTATGCTGAAAGCGAAACGCGCCTAGCATGATGGAAAAGAATACTCCATGAATGGAATACACAGAGATTTCAAAGGCGTTCTTAATTGAAAATACGTATGAAACGGTATCGAAAAATTGGGCGATTCTCGAATTTTTATCCCCGAATTCGTAACTATCTGGTCTCGGGGATTATCTTGTAGTAAATGTTGTTCTCTATCCAAATAAATTTTTAAATCTATACCTCCCAGATCATATAAGAGCATGGGAGAGAAATATATGGATTTTTAATTGTTGTTTGCTGAGAGAACCGTCTTCGCGATCGATGTAAACAAAATATGCGATATCATTAATAAAATCAAACTCAACCTTGTGGAATTTGCTCATTTTGAGATATAATAAAACAACTTTGACACTTCCACACAATTTAATAGCTATAAAGAAAATATGCGATGTTTTGCGCGGGATTTTCTAGAATTTCTGTCTCCGGAACTATAACTCGTAAATGTGTGGTCTCGCGAACTTTCCTGTAGTAAATGTTGTTCTCTATCCGAATAAATTTTTTAATCTATACCTTACAGATCATATAAGAGCTAGGGAGAGAAATGTTTGGTATTTAATTGTTGCTTGACGGATGCCATTTAACGAGAAACGAGTATAAGTCTATTAAAGTAATTATGTAAAGTGGAAGTTCTAAATTCATTGGAAAATCACAATTGGGCGATAAATTTTAATAAAAGTTACGAGGACGGACCAGACGTGCCCATAAGGCGTTCTGCTATTACCGGTTCGCTGGTAAAGAACGCCTAATAAACGATAATTTTAACAATCGGCTTGCAAATTTAAAAAAATTTTAACAATAGGTTCTTGAGAGGTTCTTTGCAGATTTTTTGCTACTGCGATAGTAAAGCAGAAAATGAGCGTTGTTTACGGAACGACCGGTCAAATTAGACTTTATTGACGGTTAGGAGAAATAATTCATACAGTTTTTAAACTTGGCACATATGTTCGTTTGGAAAACCTAACTGACATATCAAAAGTTGGCATGCCTGGCGTGTACGCGTCGGCCGCTATGGCGCCAAAATGGCCGCCGGAGCAGGACCCGCGACTGGCCTTTGGCGAATAACTCGCAAACGGTCAAATCTACGGCGAAACTGTACATAGACAAACCTGTAGAGAATAACATTTCCTACAAGAAAAGTTGTTTTTAGTTTTTTGCTACTGCGATATTATAGCAGAAAATGAGCGTTTTTTGCGGAACGCAGGCCGCGCGCAGTCGTAAAATCAAGTGTTGTGAGCTCTTTATTACTTACGTAAAGTAATTGAAATAAACAGTGGATTAGTGCCTAAAGGGGATACCACTATTAAAAAATGCGTCTGGAGCTCTACCACAACTGGTGGTGTGGACCAGAGGGGAAATTGAAAAAATCCTGAAAAGGACAGAGAGAGAGAGAGGGGGAGGGAGAAAGACAATGTGCGCAAGGTTGTGAGCATGCCGCTTCTACTCTGCTACAGTTCTGCTGTGGGGTGAAGAGGAAGAGTGAAAGGCAGTGTGAAGAATGATTGTTTCTATCAGGAGTCATTAGGGTGTCGCAAAAAAACCGAATTTTGAAAGTTTGAGATCCCACCCCCTATATTGGTGCCAATGATGGAAAAACATTCCCCCTTAAAATTTGGGCTCTGGCAAAAAATATTTAGGGGTCGCGCAGAGGCGTTAAATATTTAACATTTGGACCATTTTTTAAGAAAATGCTAAACTTACCGAAAACAGTGTTTTGGAGCGCGACAAATGATGCGAGGGGCGCGATTATAGCCATGATTTAATTTTAACTGTAAGGAAATTTAGTTCTTTTTACATATTTCATATATCTTTTTTGTTTACAATGTTATATTTCTGTAATCTTTCGTATTTACGAGAGTAACATGCTGGGAATCCCCTCACTCTATTCAGCGTGACCGCTACTTTGTTTACAGTGCGCGTTATCGCATTACACTGAAGTACGTTGTCGAACGAAGGCCGTCATGTGAATACGTCTATCGAAATCTGCAATGTTTAGTTCTGAACCGGTGGATTTATTCTTTATTGTTTTACAAATAAATTTAATAAAATAATTGTCAGTAAGAACGCCATGGATCAGAATTGAGAGTGGCGATTTCATCAATTAAGCCGAGACTGGACGAAATTGCCAGTAAAAGACAAGCCCACAGATCCCATTGAATTAAATCTATTCATACTAAATCAAGTGATATTTTTCTTTTTTTGTGCTTTTCTTATTGTTATTTTAAAATGTGATATTTACTTTTGTATTCATATTGCTGTATAATTTCATTAATTTAGTGATATTTGATTTTATTCCTATTAGAATGTTCATTTTGCGTATTTATCTTGAATTATTTTGTTATTTTCAGTTTTAATAAAATATACCATTTTCTGTAACATACTATTTCTCAAAATTATCGTCGACATAAAACCTCTCCCAAATACCAAATCTTGATAAAAATCTTGCCATCCATGGTAGGGGGCCCAAGTTTGTATTTTGAGCAAAAATTGGGGCGCGGCATGAAAAGTTTGCGCAGCCCTGAAATAGAGGACTGCATACCCGCAGTTTACCCGACCGGCGGGTACCCACAGCGAAAGTTGCGGGTCGGGTCTGGTATAGAGTGCTTCCTTACGAGTCGGGTTCGGACACAAAAGGCACCGGTGCGGGTAATGAGCGGTTATGAAGAAGTTCGCCGTAAGATAGCAAATTGTGAAATCTTACCAGAGCAGTTGTACTACTTGTTTGTCTGGGAAAGGATACGTTGGCCCAGACGGTTACACGAGTCTCACCTTCCCTTCTTTTTGGAGCGACACCACGAGACCTCTTCCCCATGGGGAAAACTACTGCAGGGCGAGAGGGGACGACGGGAAAGCCCAAGAATAGCTCCTACCTTTCCACTGGCGCAGGAACGACCAGCGGGACTCCGACTTCTTCCATCTCGCCGGAAAACGCCTCCTCGGAGGACAAAAACGGCCCTTTTCAGGGCAAAGTACCATCAGCACCATCGGTTTGCTCTGGCTCTTCTCAGAGCCAGCAACCCGCTCCAACACCTGCCGAGCACTCCGATGCTCCCTCTACTCCTTCCACGTCCACCGTCCAACCAGTGGAATCCAAGAGGCGTCCAGCTGCCTTCCTAACAGCGGAAGAAGCTCTACTGAAGCGGCAGAAGACCTCCGAGCTGGAAACCGCCAGCCCGATTACGACTTCCAACCGCTACGCACCGTTACTGCAGGCTGATCCGCAAGGTGCTAGCGAGACACAACAACCAGCAGCAGACTCCGCGGAGGACATGGATACCTCGGCTGCGGCACCCAGCCGCAAGCCTGCCAAGCGACCATCACTCATGGTCTATGACATCTGCTCAATGAGAACCCTTCGGGACCTACTCCACTCCGGCGTGAGTGATCAGGGCTTTCTCCTTTCCCAGACGAGGGAAAAAGGAGCGGTCCGCATCACCTTCCGCAATCTTGAAGCCTACAGGGAGGCCAGGAATCTCCTAATCCCGCACCAAGCGCAGATTTCTTCCCGCAACGAAGAGGATGCCAAGATTACCAGCTTCGTTATCCATGGGCTCGATCCAGAGGACGACCCGGTAGAAATTCTGGCGGACCTTGACGGGATGGGAATCCTGGTCAAGACTTTTCGAAACCTACATGGGTCGACTACGTCATCTGCCACTCAGCAGGAGCTCCAGAGGAAACCTTCAGCACTCTTTGTCGCCGCGGTTATCCTGACTCCCGAGTGGCCTATGAAGCGGATCACTCGCATCCGCTATATCGGCAACGTAAAGACGAGAGTCTGCCTCTACCATCACCAACGCCTGCAGGTCTGCTATAACTGCAGCCGAGTAGGCCACTCATCCCTACGTTGCACCGCCGCTCCGCGTTGCTACAAATGTGCTGAACCTCATCCTGGGCTTACCTGCACCAAACCACGGGAGCAGCCATGTAGGTGCTGCAAATGTGGTACGGAACACACCGCCTTCTCCTCCACCTGCCCGGTAATGCAGAAGGAGCAGCACCTCATACAGGAGAGACAGCAACAGTCGGCTTCCAGGACGATGCCAGCTCGTCGTCAACGAACAGCTCCTCCAGCCTTACTTCCAGCAGCCCACTTGTCCGCCCCCACCCCAACCCCTGGGACGCAGAATGCTTGGGGCTAGGGAAATGCCAAGAGACCGCAGCCGAGGCAGAAACCTATGCCAAGGACGAGAATTTCTATTCCGTCTGCCTCTCCAGTGGATGCCGGCTCTTTTCCAGCGCTTCCACGACTCCAACCGACTCGCCAAGAGACCCCAGAGGAGCTGATAATTCCTCTTCTCAAACTACGACAGCGCCGTCAAGAGATTCGCTCCTCAGCGACTCCCACGGCTCTACTGGTCGCCAACCCCGGCCAGTCGACACCAGTAGGACTTCTGGAGGCCATCCAGTCCCTCACAGCAGCAACCCTGGCAATGCAGCAGCAATCCGCATTGCTCCAGGGTCTCCTAATCCACCTTACCTCTTTGCTTCACATTCAACCGTAGGAAGCGGAAGCCATCAACAGCAATCGTCTCCTGGAACGCAGGAGGGGACATTCGAGGGAAATCTTCCGAGTTGCTGGGCATTCTAAAGAGACATGGCATTGCTGCTGCCCTCCTTTAGGAAACCCACCTCCACCAAATGGACCATCCCGGACTGTAAAATCTTCCGCCAGGATAGGGTAGTTCCACCGAACACTCGAGCATCCGGAGGAACTGCAATCATCGTCCGGGACTCTTTCGAGGCGGCCGAAATTTCAATCCCGAACCTCAAGTCTGCTGAAGCTACGGCGGTGCTACTTAAGACTGCCAAAGGCTTTCTAACGTTGGTCTCCTGCTACATCTCTCCGTCACGCCCCTTCCACTCGGAGGACCTGGATGACCTAATCAAATTAGGCCACCCGGTTCTGCTTGGCGGTGACTTCAATGCGAAGCATCCCTCCTGGAACTCGAGGGATGAGGACGACCGTGGGAGGCAAATCCGGAACTGGGCGTATCTCTCCGGACACACCATCGTCTGCCCATTGCAGCCAACCCACTTCTCCCGAAACTGTGAGGAGAATGTTCTTGACTTCTACATCTCCAGCGGGCTTCGTACCTCCATTCACGTGTCATCGCTGGCAGCCCTCCGCAGGGACCAGAACCCTGTGGTTGCCTATCTTGGCATCAGACCACTCACCCTACCAGAGGGGACCTTCCAAGACTTTCGCGGAGCTGAATGGGGTGTTTTTCGCCGCATCCTAACGGACAGCCTGCCGGGACAACTCACTGACATCACCACGGCTGAGGAGGCGGATGACTGCGCCCAACTCCTTACCATCAAGATCACCGCAGCCGCTGAGGAAACCATCCCACGCCGGACGCGCAAAGCCCCGTCCTATCTCGAGCGGCCCGCCCACATCCTGCAGATGATCACAGCCAAAAACCGGATCCGCCGCCGTTTTCAAGCAACTGGAGCCCCAGAGTTTTGCTGCCAACTCCGCCGCATGGAGATAGAAATCCGGAGTGTCATCAGACAACACCGCTCCACTGCATGGGACAGGAAGCTGGCCTCATTATCCCTTGAGGACGGCTCCATTTGGAAAATGGTGAAGGCCCTGCGGAATGATCAGCCCTACGACCCTCCACTTCAGCTGAATGGTTATACAGCCATCACGTCTTCTGCCAAAGCGGAGCTTATGGCCTCCTACCTGGGGACCATCTTCAGGAACCCTGCAGCCGGGGACGCCGCCACCACACCTGCCGCTGCTCCTGCTGATGACGTCTCCACCCCGGTCATATCCACCGCGGAAGTTTGGAGCAGCCCTAAAGTCGCTGCGGCCTAAGAAAGCTCCCGGACTGGACGGCCTTAAGAACGAAGTCCTCCTTCAGATGCCGCAATTCTTTGGAACCTGGCTGGCCCTGCTGTTTACCTCCTGCCTTCGCCTTGGTCATTTTCCAACCATCTGGAAGAATGCAGTGGTTGTCTGCATACCAAAGGGCAAGGCCTCCAGAGATCCAGTCAAGTATCGCCCCATCTCCTTGTTGGATGGACTGGGAAAGCTCTTCGAGCGTCTACTGCTCCCTCACCTCCATCAATTTCTGTGGGAAAACAACACCCTTCCTGCACAACAGTTTGGCTTCCGCGAAGAGCACGCCACCACTCATCAGCTGGTAAGGGTCTGTAATTTCATTACAGACGCCTTTAACAACAGGCAACATGTATCGGCAGCCCTTTTTGACATCACCAAGGCTTTTGACAGGATGTGGCACGGAGGACTTAGTGCGAAGCTACGCCTGTTTGGCTTTCCGGTATGGCAGCAGAAAATCCTTGGAAGCTACTTGAGCGGCAGAACCTTTTCCGTAAAGTGGCATGGGTCTGAATCTGCACCACACCCTATCACCTCCGGAGTACCGCAGGGCTCGGTTTTGGGCCCAACGCTCTACAACATCTATACCGCAGACTTGGCAGTGGACTTCGGATGGAATACGATTGTGGCTCTGTACGCAGACGATGCTGTGATCCTCTGCCGATCCTGGAGCAATACCAAGGCAGCCGACTGCTTACAGCGTTCAACGGATGTCCTCCTTGACTGGTTCGCGGCCGCCAAACTGGAGGTCAACCCGTAGAAAACGCAGACGATTATTTTCTCCGTTTCACCCCTGCCAGATCCTGAAGGCATCCTTGTGGGAGACCAACAGGTGGAGTGGAAGGAGGACGTCACCTACCTAGGAGTGACACTCGACAGAAGTCTTTCCTTCGAGAAACACGCCAGACGAGCAGCCCACAGGGCCCTGGGTTCCAGAATTGGACTTGCCCCGCTTCTCCGTAACTCCAACATCTCTCTACGGAGGAGACTTCTCATCTACCGGGCCATTATTTTACCAGCCCTGATGTATGCCTCTCCAGCCTGGAGTGGACGCCTTACCACCGCTGGCCACTACCACCTCAACTGTGCAGAGCATGCTTGCCTGCGAGTTATCACCAGAAGAAAGCGGACACTTAAGAACATCTACGATTGGCTGTCCCTCCCAACCATACGGGAAACCATGACACTCCAGGCTACCACCTTTTGGGAAAAAACAGCCGGCAAGAAAGCAGAAGTTCTACGCCAAATCGCAGCCGCTGTTCCACAACCCTGGGACAGACACAAACGCCCGCGTTCCTCAACGTGCGCAGACGAGGATCTCCCCCCGAAGAAGAGGAGGACTTAGGGCCAACGTTGCCCAAACGCTCAACTTGAGCATTTGACAACCAACTCCAGCCATCGCTTATGTGCCACGTCTAGTGCGCAGTAGTGCGATCTGCTCCCCTGGCCCCAATGAGCCAGGGCACGCGAACTCAACATGCCATAGCGGTTATGAAAACTAGTTTTAATTCCAATTCAATTTGCCTCGCCAATGTAGGCACAGGAACGTTTTACACGCCTTTTACTGCTTGTAAAGCCCACCCTCGGCGTCAGAAGTAGCGTTATATAGGCAGATACAAATTTGCAATTTATGCAGGTCGGCAGATTGCAGGCTTTGTGTATCATGTGTGAAGAAAAGTGTCTGACGAAAAAACGATTCCTTTTATTATATAAATAGATACAAATTTGAAATTGACAAACGATTGTCGATTACGTTTAGTAGAAGAGAATGTAGGGAGGGGAGGGGGTGAGAAAGAGTCAAGAGGGGAATTATGTAGTACAATGTAATTATGACAGATTGGTTTGTGCGAGAACTCTCCCTTTTAACCAGTTGTTTTGCCCATTCATGCAAGTAACATCTATCTTTGTGAATTCGCTTTTGAGGAGACGTGGTTACATATAAGAGTGCTTATCAGCATTCTTTATATGCTATTTAACGCTCAAATATATAGTATTTTTTCGTCAAATAATCGCGTGTGAGTTGTATTATTTTATACTTTGTTTGCGAGAGAAAGAAACGGCAGTTATTTTATAAAATTACATTGGTGAGTTATATGTGATCTCGGCTTTTGTGACAGAATATCAATATACCACATCCTTAAAAGGAACCAATACCAGCTGATTGAACAGTAAAATTTTCAGTTATAAGTTAATGCATCATTCAATTATAAATCAAAATTTCAATCGAAATATTACTTATATCTGCCCTTCAGATTTGAACAAGGAATACTGATCAGATAAGAAGGAAGCTTTAGAGGTTAGAGTACACTCGAAGAAGAAAAGAAAATACCTAATCAAAATTTTGGGAAACGTTCTGTGAAATTTTAGATGAAAAGGGAGATTTCGAAGATAATCGCTTACAGTAGTTATAAAATGTTTACCGTTATGATAATAAGAAGCTGGGAACATCAAGATTATTGTGACACAAGTGTGAAAATAACAAAGAAGATGTGCCGAAAAAATGCGATTTACCAAAATTATCAGCTGAAAAGAAAAAAAGGTATGTCGAACTTGTAGTTAGAGATTTGAGACCTTTTGAGATAGCATCAGGAGATGGGTTTAAAAATTTATAAAATTTCTGTTTTTCTTCACCCCCTTCTAAAGAGTGTGAAAATGTTAAAAACTGAAGAAAAGTATGAAATCTATGAGAAAGTTAAAGTAACTATTGATGACATTATAATGAAGAAGGGAAATGAAATCTAATCCGTGTACGCTTGCAGAGCACCGATGAAAAGATATAAAATGTCAGACACCTTAGTTCAGTTTATGGATACAGACACAATAAATGATCATATTTCTCCAGACAAATTGACTGCATATATTGACTTAAAACTATCAGACGACATTACTAATAATTTTGATTTGATGAAGTGGTGGGATAAGCAAAAGAATTGTTTTCCAAATTTAAGTATTTTAGCGAATCGTATTTTTGCAATACCAGCGACCAGTGCTCCATCAGAGAGGTGTTTTAGATTGGCGAGACATGTTGTTAGTGAAAGAAGAAACAGTTTAGGTTCTGCAAATGTGGATGATGTCCTATGATTTTTCGTTAACCCGGAATCCATGTATCGATGAACCGAGGAAAAGAAATAGGATCTCGTAACTTTAACTCTCCGTCAGGCATTTAGAATGAAACGAAAGCAGATAATATAAATAAATAAGATATTTTGTAAAAAATGGAAATCTTACACCACAACCAAAATCCCGATATCTTTTAGCTAACAAACGCCTGTTCCTTTCCCATTCTCAACTCGCATTTTGTTATAACACTTGCAACGAAGTCTCAAGTCGCCTCATGCGAATGCGAGTAAAAAAATCTTTATGTACGACAGATTAAAACTCTAACGTTAACTTATAGTAAATTTTATGCTAAATCTGATTATGCATTTATAAATAATCTAAAAAATCGGCCAATGCCATAAAGGTTTTTAAAAATTTTAAATGTCTATTTTTTGTATTCTGCGTATATCTTCCTTATACTTACGTCATATTTCGGCTTCTATCGAATAAAATGGGACAATTTTTACGCGACTTCTATGATTCCGAATAACGACAAAGTAACGCAAGACTAAATAAAAAATTATGAACTCCCTTTAAAAAAATAACAGTCGTAACATTTACCTAAAATTATCAGTCGAGATATATAAAAGTTGACCTGCGGGTTTAGAGGGATAGTTGCAGGAAATGAAATGTTTAGAATAGTTTATATTTATATTTGAAGAAGGTTGCATGTCAATAACTTCAATCTTTTTCACGATATTGATTATTATATGAAAGCGCGGGCACGAGCTGGATTCTATCCAAATCTCAATCTTCTACAGAGACGGGAAGTTTGTTTAAAACACGTATAAAAAGCGTCATACAAAAAGTGACAAGAATAATGAGCCTTTTATTATTATCCTGGTCGGATAAGATAGGAATATTTCATCAATTATTTTTCCGAAATTTTTATTAGGATAATTGTTGTGTTATAGCCTGCACAGGAGTTATACAATTTCTGAAATTGAGGCATCGTCAACCCTTCCCATACACTAAATATGGTGTATCGCAGGATTAAGGAAGAAAAGTATGGGCCATTACCATCAAATTAGCTAAAACAGCAGAAAATATGTCTGAAAAAGTTTTAATACAAATATTAATAGGTACGTAAAGCGGAATCCGATGCCCTCAATGGTTAATGAAAATAACAGAAAAATGTTTTTTCGGAAAAATAATCACCACCTGCCATACACCGACCATCACGGCTCGCAATTTTAATACAGAAAGTGTACCTAATAAAATTCCCTTGACGACTTCTGAAAATATAAATATTTCCTATTTCCTCAACGATTCCTGAATTTGCGACGAATTTGTCTTGCGATTAATTTGTCTAGCGAAGAATGTCTTGTGACGAATTCGCCATGCGACGAATTTGTCTTGTGACGAATTTGCTTTGCGACAAATTTGTCTTGCGACGAATTGGTAGGCGATGAATTGACGGTACACCCTTTCCTCTCGGATATCTGTGATATAGCATAAGAGAAGGTATTTCATTAAAATGCGCATGACCCACTAAAGTGATGATTCGTAGTGCGCACTCTTCAGAGCATGATTAATGTCTGGATCAACAGAGGCTATCACTCCGGTCATCGTGAGTATATAACATAAAAATAGCTAGGATTGATGGGTAGGTGGGTTTTAAAGAGTGACGAGAGAAGGAGCATGCTTTTTATCTCGGGTTCCTTCCCAATTCAAGTCGAGTGACCCTGGCCAGGGGTGGGTGTGTGTGACCAAGAAACAAAGATTATTATCATTGGCAGAATGAGAGAATGGACTGAAGACGACGAAGAACATGGTAATGTACGGTCTCCTTTTTTGTATGCCCGCAGACTCAACATCTCACTACATATTTGGCGCATCAATGTGCCATGCCTGATTCACGACGTTCATTGTCAATTAATTGGTGACAGTAATAGTAGTAATTCTCATTTTCAAGGATTCATTTTTAGTAATTCTCACTTTTAGGATTAATGTTTTGTGGAGAAAAGTGTGGTATTGGAACCCTGCTTGTAATTTGGAACCATTGCATAAATTACTGATTAGTGCAGCTATTTAGTGGCTAGTGTGTGAACATTTTTCTTCACTTCTCCTTAGAGTCGCAGCAGCACTGGCAGCTCAGTAGATGAGTTCATCGTCTGTTTCAGGTTGCTCACAGAGAAAATTTTACTGGTGAGTATTGGTCTTTTTGTTGCATTTTTAGCTTAATTTGACTGGGGCAAAACCCATATGAGGCTAAAATTTAATCTTTTTGTTTCATAATTTAGCAGAATTTGATCCTCTTACAGCAATTCACTTAAATTCCAAGTCATCCCCAAGTTTCTCTTTTTGGTTATCACTATTTTTTAAGTGTTTTTCATATAAATCATCATTTTTATTCTTGTTTTCATCTTGCAATTAATCACAAATATGCCGGTGCTCACTGATTGTTCCATTTGTGGGAAGAACGTCTCTTCTGATCGAGATATATGTTGTGATTCGTGTCAGCATCCTGTCCACGTTGCTTGCTCCGGTCTTTCCCGTACTGAAGTTCAGAATCTCAAAGCTGCTTCACGATGGATTTTATTCCATTGCCAGGAGAGACAGCCTCAATGAGTTACGTGAGTTGGTGCTTTCCCTAAAAAACGATATTCAGTCATTAATACGCTCTGCTCCGCCATCAGTCCCGGAATTCACTGAGGACATTATCAGTGAAATCGCTGATCGGCAAGCGAGAGCTTGTAATGTGATTTTGTATAACTGTGCTGAAGAATCTCCAGATTCCACGTCAGACGAAAGAAACACGGTGTCTGTTATTATCAAGAAGGTTGATCCCAGTGTTCCTACCGAAAACATCAAAACTATTCGTCTCGGAAAATACGTGCAAGGAAAATCCCGTCCTATTAAAGTGATATTAGATACTCCTCTTTCGGCCACTAAGTTATATACATCCAGATCATTGAAAGATTTCGATTATCGCATCAAACCTGATAGGACGAAGTTGCAACGCGATTACCTTGTTGAAATGCATAAGACATTGGAACTTAGGAAAAGAAATGGTGAGGATAACTTAACAATTAAATTCAGAAATGGTAAGCCTTATATTACGCCTCTTCGTATTAAAAAAAAACAAGCTAGGTCTTTTAATAACTATGTATTATTCTATCAAAATGTGCGAGGATTACGGTCAAAATTACGAGAGTTAAGAATTGCAGCCACGAGTTTGGTTTGTGATTTTATTTTCTTAAGTGAAACCTGGTTGACTAGTGATATTGTGGACTCTGAATTAGGTCTTACCGAATTCAGTGTTTATAGGTGTAACCGTAATAGAGAGACTACCCAGAAATCAAGAGGTGGCGGTGTGCTTGTGGATGTTTCTAACAGACTCTCTTCCTATCAACTCAGTGTCTTAAATAATAATATTGAGCATGTCTTTGCGATGGTTTCTTCATTAAAGTTAATCATTGGCTGTGTCTACTTACCACCAAAGTGCATTCCATTACTTTATCAAAAGCACAGCGATGAGGTTGAACGTATAGTACAATTATATCATAATTCACGAATTCTCATGATGGGTGATTATAATTTATCTGACACCACTTGGTCTTCTGTAGACTCATCTTCCATCACCCATGCTTCTTCTGCTTCACACATTATTATTGATAGCTTTAACTTCCTGAACCTTAGTCAGTTTAATTTTACTCATAGGTAATTCTAATAATAAAGTTCTGGATTTATGTTTTTCTAACATTACACATGTCTCATTTGAGAATACTGATGCCCTTCTTCCTCCAGATAAGTTCCATCCTCCTCTTATGGGTAGTTTCCAGATTACTGCAAATATGGATACCCTCAAAACTTTTGAGGAAGTCCTGGATATTAAAAACTGCAATATGACAAGAATACAGACTGATCTCTTAAATATTCCATGGGATTCCACTCTCTCAAATAATAATGTACATGATGCCCTTTTCACCTTTGGCTCTATCTTGAGTTTTATAATTCAGTCACACACTCTCAGAAAAGCAATTTATAGTTCATCATTTCCAAAATGGTTTTCACCTGAGTTAAAAGTTATGATCAAAGCTAAACAGCACCTGCATAACATATATAAAATCTCTAACTCCCCAGAGGACTATGAAGCCTTCTCTGAAATTCATAGGAAGTGTAAGAACTTGAGTAAAACCTGTTACCAACAATATATTTCGAATGTACAGAGCTCCATATCCATTAACATTAAACACTTCTTTAATTACATAAATTCAATGAGAAAGTCTAATTCATTTCCTCAAGTACTGAAGTATCAAAACATGCTTGGTAGTGATTACACAGAGATAGTTAATTTATTTGCCACCTACTTTCAAAATGTTTATCCTGCTTATCCTCAGTCTTTTAACTCATCACATATCAGTTTAGACTCACATATTTTGGTAAGTTCCATTGGTTTCTCCATACGAGAAGTATTAAAAAAGCTTGATTCTGTTGATTCTAATAAGGGACCTGGACCTGATGGTATTCCTCCTCTTGTACTCAAGCAGTGTAAGTGTGCTTTAGCATATCCCCTACAGGTATTGTTTAATCTCTCACTAACAAAAGGTGAATTTCCAGATATTTTTAAACTTAGCTATATAGTACCCATTCATAAATCTGGTGATAAATCCAAAGCAGAAAATCATAGACCTATTACTATACAATACTCTATAGCAAAGGTGTTTGAAAGTCTTGTCTTGGACAGTATAACACCCCTACTTAGAATTGTTATAGTCCCTGAACAGCATGGGTTCTGTAAAGGTAGGTCCACTACCACCAACCTCCTAACCTTCCAACAGTACACCATACAAGCTCTTGAATATCACTCCCAGGTGGATGTTATCTATACAGATTTTTCTAAGGCCTTTGACCGTGTTAATATGCCTCTTCTCATCGCAAAGCTTGATTGTTATGGTTTCAAGGGTGGCATCCTTAACTGGTTCAAAAGTTATTTAACTAATCGTACTCAGAAGGTAAAAATAAAATCCTCATTGTCTTATGAATACAATGTCACCTCAGGTGTTCCACAAGGGTTTCATTTAGGACCTATATTGTTTAATATTTTTATTAATGATCTTCCTTTAGTCCTGGGGCCAGTTCAATTTCTGCTCTTTGCTGATGATCTGAAAATATTTCTGCAAATCTCCTCCTTAGTGGACTGTGACACATTACAATCTGCCTTAATTAATCTCTACAGTTGGTGCAATGCTAATGATCTATCATTGAATCTTGATAAATGTATGTCGGTTACATTTCATAGAACTGCTGACTCCATAAAATTTCAGTATGCCATTAACGGTATTCCACTAAACAAGAATAATAATGTCTGTGACCTTGGCATAGTATTTAGCGATAGGTTATCATTCGATGATCACATTGATTTTACAGTGAAGAAAGCACTCAAGAATCTTGGTTTTTTGTTTAGGTTCTCTAAGGATTTTTCTAATGTTAACATCATGAAAATACTGTACTGTTGTGTTGTTCGATCACAGCTGGAGTATGCATCCTGTATATGGTCTCCTTATCAGGTTACCTACATAGAGAAAATTGCTACTATCCAAAATAAATTCCTAAAATATATTGGGTACAAAATGGGCTTTACTTCTGGAAATATCCCTTACAAAGCAATTCTAAACCAATTAAATCTTAATACTCTTTTATCCAGATGCCAGCACAATGATTTGGTTTTCCTATTCGGTTTAGTTAACTCCTCAATTGATTGTTCAGATCTTTTGAGTAACGTTAAATTTCACGTCCCTTCTTTCAATTCCAGAGTCTAACCTTTGTTTGCTACTGATTTTTTCAGTAAAAATTATGCATAATTCTCTCCACTTGCCAGAATGTTCAGACTATCAAACAGCCTACCACCTAATATTGACTTTTCCAATTGCTCTAGAGAGGCATTAAAAAACAAACTTAAGCATGTTCTAATTTAGATTAAATTTACAAAAATGATGATTTTTTGTTTTTTTTTTTTCTTCTTTTTTTTTAACTATTTTAACGAGTTGATTTTATGTAAAGGAATCTGTCATTATATGTACCAATGGGCTCTGCCCGTAATATGTGAAATAAATAAATAAAAGAGTGTTGATTAAACTTCAAATCATTTTGTATAAAACTTCATTATTTTATGTACAAGTTTGCTGTATTTACTAAAAAAGCAGAGTTCCAAATTATCACTCCTTCCTCTAATTCCCATATCTCACTGCACATAAGTGACAATGAGTGAAGAATCCATATGTCGGAATCGAGGAAGTATCTGTCAGGTGCAGCAGGAAGGAAGAAGTTTTACAGTGAACAGTCTTTGCAAAAGATGTCCGGGTCATTGTCAAAAATTGTAAATACATACTCCAGAAAATAAAGGTTCAGCCCAAGTGTAGATCTAAATCCAACAAGCTTGATGAAAGTGAAACACTGTCCCAGAGTTGTTGTTCTAGATAAAAGCATCATCAACAACACTCAGGAGCGTAATACCAAGTCTCACACTTCTGTACAAATGCCTCCATCACACATCAAAACTGAAACATTCTTGAAATGGCCAGAACATTGTACAATCATTTGGGTTGGACCAGGACATGCATGCACCCAGAAATTTACTTTAGGGATGGGGGGAGAGAGAGGTCTGAGACCAAAAACCAATTTCTAGCAATTGATTAAATAAAAATTCTATTCAAATAACAAACTTTTATAATGTTTTTTGTTCTCATAAAACAATGCAGCATAGCAAGAGGAAATGTAGCAAGTTTATAGCATGGTTATAGCTGATTCCACAAATGTCTGTAAACTGGGGGGGAGGGGGAGGTCCAGACAACTACTCCCCCGGGTACATCCTTGATCTAAGGGAATGGAAAATGCCTTTAAATCCGAGTATTTTTGACTGAATAATAGAGAAAGACCTAACGAGGGATGATGAATTTCCAATGGATGATGATAATCACCATTATAGTACGTTTAATGCAACGGTGAAAGTATGACAGGTGTTGGCTCGTTTATTTGAAGTGCAGGAGTTATGTCATTTGCTTTGCATATAAGCTATTTCCATTATCATTGCTTTCAAAGATTGTCTCTGAAGGTGTCTCAGATTGGAAGAATAGAAGCGCAATTATATGTAAACACGAAAGCAGCAACGATCACAAAGTTGCGATTTCAAAGTGGCTCGACACATCACACCAAATAAGAAGTGAAAACACGGTAGACAGGCTAACCTAAAAGCACCTTCATGAAAGAATGCACTGGTGCAATGTATTACAAAGACTATCAATGATGCAATACCTAGCATCTCACAACATAGCTTTCCGTGGACACAGTGATAAACTGTACACCGGAAACAATGGCAATTTCCTCGAACTAGTTGAGCTTCTGGGGAAATTTGACCCTGCCATTCAGGAACATATCAGATGCTCCTGTTCGCATGACCTCTCAGATCACTATTTGGGAAAAAACACCCAAACAAACTCATTCAATTAATGGCTACAAACAGTGGCATAGCGGAAACCCCTGCAACCCCCATGCCCCAGGGAGAGGCCCATGGCCCATGAGGCCCTTAAATATTTTTCTGAGACTTCAGTTTTGTTTTGGCAGGGATGGGGGGGCACACATTTCCCAGTATGCCACTGGCTACAAGGTTTAAAAAAGAAATCATGGATCAACTGAGGCATGCCAAATATTACCCAATTATTCTAGAATGTACTCATCACATAAGTCAAGTAGAACAGATGACATTGTTTGTAAGCAATGTAAAACTAAAAGTGGGATAGGCAGTGGTGAATTTATACCTCCTGGGGCTCCTGGTGCTAAACATTTGGGGGCTTCTGGTGCTAAGCAGTCATGGGCCCTACCATCTAAATATATAGTGAAACCTCTCCTAATGGCTATCCTCTTTTATGACAAATTTTAATGATCGTTTTTCTGTGGAATTATAGAGAGTTCCACTGGTTCTTAAAATGAGACATTTAATATTTCTGAAGTTATATACATGAACATTTTTTTGAGGACTCTTACTTCAAGGGACCCCTGTCATGCACAGGGCCAGTGGAACAGGGTGACAAAACAGGAAACTGCCTAGGGCACCATGAAGAGCCTATGTTTTGATTTCATGGCACTGTATATGTGTGTCTGTATTATTTTTTTAAGTAATATATATTTATCTTTCATCTTTTATTGATTCATGTTGTTATATTTTTCATGTGCAAATTTGTTGTATAAACCTTTATAAGTTCCATAAGATGATGATGTACCAACTAACTTATGAGCCTAAAGTTATGATTTGCTTAATATTGTGCTAAAAATATTCTTCTTAATGCCAGATTTTACTGCTATAATTAACCATGAAGCTTTTTTAATGGAAAAACATTGTTTTTAGTACTAATGAAAAAATTATTTAATATTAAAAAACAATCTTTTATTAATATTATATTTAAGTAATGCTGGTGCTTATAGATGTCATTCTGTAATTACTATTAAAAATAATTTTCATATAAGTTTATGATGCTTGCTTCGACTTGCATCAAAGCTTTTTTTAATTTGTTGTTTTTCCCAACCACCTTTTCTCTTCCGTGACATTGTGTCTTAGAAGGACATATAATAATAAAAATAATAATCTACTTGTCTAGACAAATAATCTTTTTTAAACACATTTATTAATTAAAAAATGAAAATTATTGTAAAATTAAATTTATATAAATTACTTACAGGTATTTATAAAAGAAACTCATTTTACAATAACCTCCTGTTACAATTGAAAAATGAAATTTATTGTTCCAAAATAACCTCAAGAGCATTGTGAATGCCATTGCCGTGAAAAGGAACCAAAAGTTCATTTTTATCTCCTTAGGCTTCTCAGCACAAGCTGCAAACAAATTATATACAAAGTCACGTCTGTGTCTGTCGTTGTGTCATTTTGTAATAAACATGCTGATATGCGGCTGATATAAATAACACTTTGAATTTAGTAATTCTTATAATGCATGAAGAATATCTCCGTCTTCTATCTACAAAATCAATCTTCTTAGCAGCCAATATAAATTAGATCCTCTACTATTACATAAATACATTTCATTTACAATGGTTAACACAAAGTAAAATATTCACAATTTTAAATTTAAGTATTACATCCTTCAGTTGACGTGAAATGATTATACTACATCTCAGCATTGGAGTAAATCTACTGTTGTCAAAAACTGCCAATATTAAAAGTATATAAAAATGAGACTTACTTTTCCTCTGGATGACTTTTGTTTCCCTCAAATCGGATAAAAATTTCTTACTAACTCCGATGAGCTATATACTTGATTGGAATAAATATAAACCTATAAGTATTACTTCTTCAGTTTCAAGACACGATTTCTATCTCTTAAAATATGGAAAAGTTGTAAATATTTTTACTACCTTAATACATGCTGATGACTAGTGGAGTTGAAGGAATACACAGCGAAACTGGAGCAGAAACAAAAAGTGAGCTGCATTCACAAAGATTGCTTCTCAACTAGCTTGCTTTGGAGAGGTGAGAAATGTTCCCACCAAATCTAACAGTAAGCCCATCCTCTAGGCATCGAATATGTTTTTACATCCCATGTGCATTTGAAGTGGCTGGTTTATAAATCATCTCGTAAGCGGACCTCGAGTTTTCATTACGTTCTTTTATTTCAAGCGGAAGAAGATGCTTCAGTATCTCGCTATGCATCTTTCAATAAACATGGGCATATTTATGTAATATTTTGGATGGGAAAGCTGGACAACAATCAGTGGAAGAGAGGAAATAAGGAACGCCTTTTCAGATCACTTTTCTTTCATTTCAATTTGTGTCCATTAACAGATTGCTTGATAAGAGTGAGGGTTTTCCGGGGATAGTTTGCCATTCAAATGTGGTGCCCTAGGCATGCGCCTAGTATGCCTAATGCTAAATCCACCCCTATATAGAAGTGTAAGATGAATCTTCGAAATTTTAGAGTTTATTTCTAGCTATTCACTATTAAAATATGCAGTAGCAAGTATTAGTGTCTTGAGGGCCACATCGATGGTAACTGCGGGCTACATGCAGCCTGAGGGCTGCCAGTTTGAGACCCCTGATCTAGATTGACGGCCCATGGCCCACCGGGAAAGTCCTGGTATCCCGGTGGGCCAGTCCGGGACTGGTGGGAGGGTTTACCATGACAATGAATTTTTTAGTAAGGTTTTCATTCACAGATAGGTACATTCATTTGGACTTACTTCAGCTTTTGCATTCCCCACACTTCTTGGCTTAGCACTGCTACGTAAGTCATTAATAATTTAAAAAACTTGTTTAACATTTGCATTAGCAAACACAGAGCATCTTCAAATATAATTTTTAAATTGTTGTAAGTAATATATTCTTTCTTTAAAAAAGTTAAATAAATCTACTCAACTTATATTCTGTTACAATGTTACCTCCTGGCCATTCTTAAAATCTTACATTAACTCTTTAAAAGACACATACATATAAATTAATCAATATATGGGTCAGTTTACCAACATATTAATATTTCAAAAATCATATTCAAACATGATAAGTGTGTGTGATTCCATTCCACTGCTTTTGCCCTCAAATGGTGAGTTAAAATTTACTTTTTTATGCTGCTTCCATAGTTATTGTTAGATAATTTTTTATGAATATTTAGATGAAGTATGGTGAAGTAATGATATGGGTAGCAGAGAGAGAATCACATTGGGCAATGCTAGAAAAAGGCATGAGACAGGGCTTCCCACTCTCACCAGCATTGTTTAATATTTGTGCCAGAGAAATGATAACAGAGGCATGGAAAGATGTTGAGACATGGGCACATGTAGGAGGGAGGCTGATAAAATCAGTTCTATATGCAGACAACAAAGCATTGGTAAGTTATTCTGAGAAGGATCTGCAGATATTAGTTATCATAGTTCCGTAAATGAAAAGGCAATCAGGATGAAAATTAATGAAAGGAAAATGGAAGTCATGAAACATTCCAAGACTGAGAATTCCCAGGTGAATGTTATAGTAGATAGAGAAAGGCTAGAACAGGTGGAATATTTTAAATTATTTATGTAGCATTCTATGACAAGATGGAAGAAGTATGAAAGAGATAAGGACAATAACAGCAAGAGAAAAGGGAACATTTAAAAGTCTATAGGTGTTGATAGAGTCAATAACTTTCTCTACAAAAATACATTGAAAAAATGATCTGAAAATTTTCAAATGAGATTCAAAATTTGAAAAAGAAAATGTCGAAATACTAAAATGATTTTTTTTAATTTTCACTAATAAAATTTTTTAAATCAGATAATATGTATTAAAATATTTTTTCCAAAAAAAATCTAAAAAATTCAATCTCTTGTGCTCTTTCTTTGGATGTAAAATTCTGCTAAACCCAAAAGACTGGCTCTTTCATTATACAGTCAACCTTGGTTATAATGGATCATAAGGGGAGGGGGGGGGTGTGCTTGTGACAAAAGGCAAACATAAGTATGCATTTAATTTTAATTAGCTTCAGGTATTTTCATTTTACATTTATATTTTTTTGCTCTTTCGCAGCACTCAATGAAGTGTTGCTGTCTAAAATACTGTCATAAAATTCAGAGTAAGAACTTCCATTTTTTATATAAATTACCAATTCACCTCTTAAGAAATCAACAGTAGAGCAATTTATTTCTGCTCTCCATTTTATTCCCATTGCAGAAAATATTCTTTCTGTAAAATCAGACAATGCTGGAATGCTTAATATATACAACTAGCTGAAAGTACCCGACAATGCCAGAGCTATGCCAGACGTCTTTGGCAAATAAAATTATGTGTGTCATATGGTAACACAATCATTTCAACTTTTGCGCATTTTTTCATAATCATATTCATAAAAACTTTCCCCTATACTACATATGGAGAAAGTAAAAAATAATTCTGAGATATCTCTGATATCTATGAATTGGGCCGGGAGGGTCCATGGAGGTCTGGAGGGAATGGGAGCATATGAGAGTATGTAATAGTATTTTGAGTTCAACAATGCAATCAGTTGGCAAGGCAACTTCTCCTTAAAAATGCAAAATTTTGTCAAAATATGATATTCAAATGTTAAATTCAAGAGATTTCGATTCAAAGGTGATAAAAGATGATAAGAATAAGTAACTATTGTCATTTTTCTTTAACCCTGCAGTGGTAACGTTGGGTCTGACAGACCCAACGCTGTCTGTTTTTGTATTTTTGAACTAGATCGGTTTGAGTTGCAACATTCTCCATTAGAGTACCTTCCTATCAAATACTCATGAGATGGTCATGGGACGGCATGTGCCCCAGCTTTTAGTTTATCAACAGTTGTCATAGGGTGAAATGTTATTTGAGTCTGACAGACCCTATGTTACCACTCATGAAAGTTTTTTCTTGTGATGACTTCTACGTCTTTCAAGAAATTCTTTGATTTGAGTAAAGAGGAAGAAATGAGAGATGTAGACTGGACAATAAGGTACCTATAGGACAATTATTTGAAGCGTTAGTTGCAAAATGTTTGAAGTCGTACTCTGTTGGAGAGTACCTAATTCTTGACGAAATTCTTCCAGCATTCTGCGATATGTGTCCCTTTAAAGTATACATGCCGAATAAACCAAGCCAATATGGAATAAAAATGTATGCCTTGGTTGATGCTAGAATGAATTATACTTTGAATTTGGAAATATATGCTGGAAACCAGCCGTCGGAAGTTTTAAAAGTAAGCCACAAACCGGACGATGTTGTAGAACGAATGTGCAGGTGTGTGTACAATACAGGAAGAAACATCACTATGGACAACTGGTTTACCAGTTATTCAATAGTGAAAAAATGATGAAAGACTATAATTTAACTGTTATAGGAACTGTAAAGAGTAATAAGGCCGAGTTGCCTACTGAATTCACAAATCCTAAAAATCATAATATTTGCACAGGTTTGTTTGGGTTTCAAGAGGACATGACGCTAGTTTCCTACATTCCAAAAAATAATAAGGTTTGACCAAAATTAGTCACAAAAATGGGAGACAACAATAAACCTGAGATTATCACATTCTACAATGATACCAAAGGAGGCGTAGATGTGGTGGATGCCAAGTGCACTGACTACAATGTGTCAAGAAATTCAAGAAGGTGGCCTTTGACTATTTTTTTCACTTTGTTGAATATTGGTGCCATAAATGCACACCTAATATTCAAAGCAAATAACAATTCAGTTGAAGAGCGAAGAATTTTTATAAAAAAATCTTGGTAAGAATTCATTTTTATTTTTTGAATTGATATTTTGGATATATTGGTTAATGTGTGTGTCAAGGAATTAGGTAGAATTTTTTTAAAGAAAAAGGTTTAATTGAAGAATACTTAAAGAATAGATCGACGAACATGTATTTATCTAAAGATGTAAGGCTGCTTGCTCAAAAGTATTCAGGCTACCAAGTTCAGCAACATCCACCAGTGCAGCCAAATAAGAGAGCAAGATGCATTCATTGTAAAGACTCTAAATCAAAGTATTACTGCCAAAAGTGTTTGAAGTATATATGCCTTAAACATGCATCAATGATGTGCAGTGATTGCATTGATAACAACTAAATTTCTGTGCCATCTTTTTTTAATTCATATCGCAAATTTTTGGAATTTTTAATTAAGATCTGTTTTGAAAGCATATTTTTTGTTTTTTTTAGAGAAAATTTTATATTAGATATAAAGTATGTATTGAAGTATAACAAAGAGCAAATTTCATGCTGTATTCTCTAATGCTTCATTTTTTACAAGCTATTTTGTTACCTGGGTCCCTTGGACCCAGCGTTACCACTGGCGGGATTAAATCTCACGTTACCACTGATGGGTTAATGCAGTCCTAGTCCGGAGATCAAAGGTCAAATATGTGAATTTTAATAAACAAAATAACTTGGTTACTTCCACAAATTTGTGGAAGTAACTAAGTTCGTTTTTTCATAATGAGTAAATTCCACAGGGTTGAGTCTGACTTCATTATTGATAAAAGAAAATAAGCTTGCAGGTTGAAATATTGATTTCTCCATGTTATCTTATGGGGAATGGAAATCATTCTCAGGAATCGAACCTGTGTCGATTTTGGAAATTTTTTTTCATAAATGGCTTTTACTTTAAGAATCCAACATTCCCACCAAATTTCAATTTGCTAGCTACTCGGAAAGTTTGTTAAAAATAGCATTACAGTTCCACTTTCCCACTGATGATGAAGTCTTTTTTATATATTAGATACTATCTGGAATAGATTTTCAGAATTCCCACTTTTTAATATGTATTGCCACGTTTCTCCAGAATTATCACATTCTTTCCAATAGTCACTGTCAGCAATGAGATGAAAATTCTTTCTAATTGATACAAGTACTTCAAATAATATCTCCATATTAAGCCCTAAAATATTATCTAAATTTAGGGTATCAGTGCAAAAATCTCGATACTTTGGCAATATATCAGAAGAAAAGAAAAAGGAGCTCAAGTTGATAATCCATTTTTGTTGTATTCAATTTTATTCATAAAATAGCTCAGACAAGCAGAGTAAAAAGGCAAACATCATTTTTTCAACTTTTGTATGATAGGAATTAGCTTTTCCATTCTATGTCTAACTTCAAAACCAAAATACTACTCCTTTATGCAAGCTGTTTTTTTCGATTTAAATTTCCAAATTATATTCCACAATTCTATGAATGTAGTATTATTTCTCTCTAATTTTTTGATAATATGAAACAATGTGCATCACACCCATTAGGTCCTGTTAGCCATGTGATCAATTAGGGGCGATGTCACTGGTATATCTTACAAACAGAAATATGCCAAAAAGTAGGCCATTTTGCATCCTACTTGACATTAGAATAGGACAAAGGGCATTTTATCTCAAAGTAGGACTATTCTACTGACAGTAAGACAGTTGCTGAATGCCTTCCTCTTAATGCTGGTGAAAATTATTTTCCCTCTGAATGACTAGGGTGTTTTGGAATAAACAGAAATTTTATTAAACTTTGATTAACCTTCATATTCAGGAAACGATAACTGTCCACTATTAATGTAAATGTCTATAATAGATATGAAAAACTACTAACTTCTAACAAAGAACAAATGATACGTCTGGAGTGCAGAAGCAGATCGATCTTTCTCCAACAACTTGCAAAGTAAGACTGAAAATGATGCGTACTATTGGAGATTGAAGGGATAGATGGGATCTTATGGAGCATCGACCCTTAGGGTAGTAGGGGTTTTCACATAGCATTGAGAAAAACCCCTTTTTCAGAATCAAGAAAAATAACATTTTCCAAGGATAAACATCCTAGGATGCACAGAGGAGCATATGTGAGAGAATTGCTTAATGACAAGTGGCACATTTGTTGAAGCTTCCATCCTCATCCTTCACACTCCCCCTCCTCCTATGCTTCATGAAGAAAGATGGTAGATATACAACATGGCTACTTTCCCAACAACCCAAAGATAAATCAGAGGTGGTTAGGGTAGCACGGTTTTGTTTTGTAGCAATGCCCTAGGACTAGCTTACGAAGAATATGTTTCTCTTTTCTTTTTCGTTTGTTTTTCCTCCTTTTCTCCATTCATGGATCATTTTTTCTGTGGGAGGTGGGCCAAAATGATGTGCTGCTGCTTGGTTTCCATGTGTTTTTGCATATTGAATCACCTGAAACTTATAGGTAATAGTGTGGCTATATCTTTCCATCCTTGCAGTCATTGCAATCTCAACATACGTAACATTATTTATCATAGATATGTATAAAATATTGTTGACATCTACAGGAATTCTACTGTTCCAGGGCGTTAATCATGCTATTCAATGGGCACATTAGGAACTAAAACATCGCTAACGTGCCGAAATTGTAATCACTGTGAGCAAACATGTATTAAAGCACAATAATGAAAATTTGTCCTCCAAATTCACGTTGCATAAGGTATTGCTGCATATATTAACAAAATTTTCACTATTAATTATAAATAATGTGTATTTTAATATTTTTGCTACATATGACTGCCAATGACGGCATATGCAATACTAGTGAATCCTCAGCGATAGCAGTGCTACGGGAGAGTATGGCTATTTTGGAGAAAAGAGTGGCCAGTATTGAAAAACAGAAAGTGGCTGGAGCAGAGGAAAATAAAAATTACACCCAGGTAGTGCGTGATAAGTGTGAAGTCATCCCAAAAAGTGAACGAGTACATCTTCCCTCAAAACCTGTTAAGGCTGCAAACACCATTGCTGCTGTAGTGATGAAAGAGCACATCCCCGATTCCAAGGAAGAAGAGGAAAAGGAACCTCATACTGACGATGAGGGTTTCACCACTGTCCGACCAAAAAGGAAGCCACGAAATATTGCCAAAAACGAAAGTAAATCAGAAAATGTAACACGAGGTAAGAGACGAGATAGCGCTGTTTTTGGCACAAACAGTGAAATTGATAATTTTGCTATTAAAAAACGAGCGTGGATATTTTTGGGAAGAATTAAGGTGGATGTGACCTCTGAAAAACTTTTGCTTTTTCTCTCAAAGAAGTTCAATAATGAAAATTTCACCTGTGAAAAACTTGAAACGTATAATAAATACAGTGCTTCATTTAAAATTGGTGCAGACTACAGCTTATTAAAGGAATTAAACAATAGTGTAAATTGGCCTTCAGGTGCATGTGTTAAAAGATTTTCCTTTATTAGGTGGAATCAACAAAGAAATCCCAAGCAAACAAATCCTGATGTGGACAGTGTCGGTGAATCTATTCAAAACCCAGCCCCCTTAGCCAGTGAAATTAAAGCACTTACAGTACAACCTGAAAAAAGAGTAACACGATTGCAGTCGGGAATAACCATGCCTAAATCTCTGTCATGACTAGATAACGAAGGTACTATGACAAATGTAAAATGTAATAAACACAGTGGTAAACCTTCAAAAATATGCCTTCAAACGAAACAAAGCCAGTCAATTAAAATAATGCATGCAAATGTTCAGTCAATAAGAAATAAAGTAAATGAGGTTAGTGTTCTTCTGTCAAGTGAAAAGTACCCTGAGATAGTATGTTTCTCTGAAACTTGGTTGAAAATAAATGAAGAACAATATTATAACATCCCAGATTACAGTATTGCAGGTTTTTACAGCAGAACTAAAAAGACGCATGGCGGTGTTATAATTTATGCAAAGAACAGTATAAAATGGAAACCAATTGGTGCACTAAACAGTCTAGCTCATGAAGGTCATTTTGAATTGGCTGGTATAAAATTAGAAAATTTCTATATTGTGTGTGTTTATAGACCTCCAAATGGCGAATTAGATATTTTTATGGATAACATGTACAAAGTCCTTGAATTTTTTGTGAAAACGGGTGACAAGTATTGTGTAATAGGTGATTTTAATATTGATTTTTTGGATGAGAAAAATGGTTACACTAGGGATCTTTTGTTACTCTTAAGTATGTTTGGTTGCAAATTTCTCATCAAGAAAATCACAAGGCCAAGTAGTAACAGCTGTATAGACAATGTTATGACAAATATTGTAAATTCTACTGCTCATGTAATAATCTCGGAACTGTCTGACCATTACCCCATTATTTTCAACTATACAAAGGAAACTTGGGAAGTAAAAACCCCCATCAGGATGTGTAGGGACTTAAATATAAGTAACATAAATAAGTTTTGTAAGCACTTGAGTACGTTAAATTGGAATGAAATCCATGAGGATGGTGAGGATTCTGAACGTTATTTCATGAAATTTTGGAATATTTTTATGGGTAGCTTTGAGTTCTTTTTTCCCTATAAGACTACTAAAAAAATATTAAACAAAAAGAAAAGGCTACCCTGGTATACAGACGATTTAAAATTAAAGAAAGAAAATATTTTAGAAATTTTGAGGCAAATATCTGAACATAACTGTCAAAGCACACACGAATCATTACGGAAACTTACGAAAGAATATAAATTAGCAATAAATAAAGCAAAGCTAGATTTTAATGACAGGTTGATACTTACAGCCAATAATAAATCTAAGCAAAGTTGGTCTATTATAAACTCTATAAAAAGTATAAAATCCAAGCAAAATTCCTTGTCACCACAGGTTTTTGCTAAGCATTGGGAATTATCTGCTACAAATATACATAAAAATCTTACTCAAAATACAAATGATGTTGCCTCCTATCTTAAAAATGATAAACTAAGCTACATAAATCGCAAAAATGCTAGAAATTGTGGCAAATCATTTTTTCTCCATCCAGTAACGGAAGAAGAAGTAAATACCATTATTCAAAAGCTAAGTAATTCGAATACCTGTGATATTTATGGGATAAACTCTAAAGTTGTAAAGCATGCTAGGGAATTTCTAAATAAACCCTTAACTAAACTAATCAATAACTCTTTTATGACAGGTATCTATCCATCTGCTTTGAAAAAAACAAAAGTGCTGCCTATCTATAAAAAGGGTCCAATAAATGATCCTGCAAATTACCGACCAATAGCAATAAGCCCTATTTTGTCCAAAGTGTATGAAATGGCTATAATAAGCAGATTGAATAAATTTATTGAAATACAGGGCATACTAAATGACAGGCAGTTTGGTTTCAGAAAAGGTAGAAATACTATAGATCTTGTAGCTAAAGCCATGTCATTTATAGTAAATGGCTTTGAGGAGAAGCATCATATTGAAGGTATTCTGTGTGACCTCACAAAATCTTTTGACTGCTTATCGCATGAGATTCTTCTTGCCAAATTAAATCATTATGGTTTCAGAGGCAAAATTCATGATTTAATCAAATCTTTCCTAAGCAATAGACTTCATGTTGTGGTAACTAAAAATGGTAAATCCGAAAACTTTAACCATATCCATGGCGTGCCTCAGGGCTCAATACTCGGTCCGCTTCTTTTTATATTATATGTTAATGACTGCCCAGGAAATATTATGTCATATACCCTCCAATTTGCCGATGATACTAGTTTTTTTGTTAAAAACTCAAATCTTGAGGAAAACAAAAGGGAAATCAAAAAATCTATGGAGAAATTGGAGGCATGGTTTGCCTGCAATAAATTAAGCCTCAATGCTACCAAAAACCAACATATACATTTTAATCCATCTAAAAGCTTCTCAAACAGAAATGAAACAGGCAAACTGTTAGGCATAGTTTTGGACCCTGGACTAACTTGGAAGAAGCACATTGAATATTTAGAAAATAAATTGGCAAAATTAATATATCTTTTAATAAGACTAAGGACTGAGGTATCCTATGATACCCTCAGATGTGCCTATTTAACTCTATTTCATAGTGTTATGTCATACGGTATTCTATTATGGGGAGCATCAAGTGCTAGTAAAAAGATATTTATTATGCAGAAAAAGGCAATAAGAATCATACATAATCTCAAACCAAGAGAACATTGTAGAGATGTTTTTAGATGTAGCAATATCTTAACATTACCCTCTGTCTATATCTTGGAAGCTACCTGTTATGTTCACTCGGGCTTCAAAAATATTTTACGTGTTGATATTCACAAATATGAAACTAGGTATTGTACTAATATTGATATGAAATACTGTGGGCTTGCTACAAGCCAAAAAAATTATGAATATTCTAGTAAAAAATTGTACAATTCACTCCCTATTAATTTTAAATCTATGCCTGCAATTATATTTAAAAGAAATGTCAGGGATATGATGTTAAAGGGGGCTTACTATAGCATCAATGAGTTTATCTCTGAAAAATTGTAAAAATCTACACAAATGGTGTCTTTTGTACTGTATTGTCATGTTTGTGCACTTTTCTATATATTGTATTCTACTGTTCTTTTATTTTTACTATGACCTTGACAATGTAATGCCCCATACAGGGGTCACTGCAGTAAATAAATTATTATTATTATTATTATTATTAATTGTTTCATTTTGGAGATGGGTGTGCTTGTCAGTGTCAGTATTAACAGTAATAACCTTACCTTTGGCGTATAGGACCCAGGCTGATTTTGGGAGTCATTTTTCTGAAAAAAGTGTATCTTATATGCCTGAAAATATGGTAATTTCACTGAACCTTGGATATTACGGACTTCATTTACAACGGATTTTTGCCACCCCATGGCGATCCGTTATAATTGAGCTGTGTACAAAAAGAAAACTCAATTGCAGTGTAATGGGTCACAATTTAAAATTATAAAGTAATGGACCCATTTATATGGGTTGCAAGATGATTAACAGCCTACCATCATGTATTAAAATGAAAAGACAATATTTGTGTTCAAGAGAAAACTAAAAAATTTCCTCTTAGAAAATTGCTTCTACTCAATTGATGAGTATTTTAATGTTAATGTAACCTAGGTGTATTTGTATTGTTTTTTTATGTTATTAATCTTAGGTTTTAATGATGGGTCTTATGTTTGTACTTGCAAATCCTCTGCACCAATAAAAAATTATTATTATGGCTTTTTTTTAAGGCCAGCACCAGTCCAGCATGACAGGATAAGCTAGCTCCTTATATTATAAAATCTATTTAAAATTCTTACCATTGCTACCAAATTTCAATCTTATACCTGCTCGTAAAGTTTGTTAAAAATAGCATTACAGGCAGTCATAAATAGTTCTTGATTCTTCTGCTTTTACAATTGCTTTTTAAGGGCAGCGCCAAAGCTGAACATGACATGATGAGCTATCTGATTATATTTTAAAATTTTTGAAATGTCACATGGCCTATGGCAATCCCGAGGAAAAATGAGGAGCCTATACAAAATTTGGTTGACCTGGCTGAAGAAATGGCTGAGATATTGAGCATTATGGACAAAGTGACCAAATAGTAACCATGAGACAGTGCCGTAACTAGGGCGGGGCAAGCGGGGCATCTGCCCTGGGTGCAAAAATTGTTAATGGTATAGTTGTGTGAGGTTGCACGGCACAAGGACATGGGCGATTTCACTAATATACTTGTTCCAGACATACGCATAGCAGAAACTATAAATTTTGATAATGTTACTGATGAGTTTGTTGCATTAAAATCACGTAGAATAACTTTAATATTAAAATATTTATACTTTCTGTATTTTAATTATGTATAATTATGTATGTACGTAATTATATTATAATTATGTATTTGAATTATGTACATTTAGAGCAAGAAATTACATCATTAACAGTTTATTTTTATTTATTAATTGTTCGCCCAAAATCCATATAGTAAAAAATATAGGTATTAGAGAGTTTTTTATGGAGGGGTAGTTTGGTTTGGTAGTTTGCCCCGGGTGCTAATATAGCTAGTTACGGCGCTGCCAAGAGAATAAAGGTTTTATAGTGTTTGATTTGAAGGACCTATTTCCATTGATGTGCTGTTTTCAAAATGGACACAAACTCAGAGATTGTGTATTTTGCTTACAGCTGTAATTTCAATAGATCTGCCATAAATTCTACCACTTTTAATATGAGTAGCACACTCAAAATTCCTATCACACACATACTGACATGCAGGTATCATTAAGAAAATAATCGAAACATACTCAGGGGAGCTTAAAACATGCATTTTCGTTGAAATCTTGAATTTGATTTTTTCACAAAAACAATACTTTCTCCTGCACTGCATATGGAGAAAGTAAAAATAATACTTCATTGAGCAATTTTTAGAATTTTTAATAACCAAATGAAAGTAATCCATGATAAATATGCATATTCTTTGTAATTATTTCATTATTAGTTAATTTCTTAGTGATTGATTATTATCATGTTCTGTTGGGTTTTGTGCCAGAATTTTCACCTGCTAGTTCCACTGCAAGTTGACTCAGCAACAGAGGTTGGCTCACCTCTCCTTCAAATATTTTGTTTACATTTTCTATTAGTAAATCATTTTCTGCATCCAGAGACTTACCTACTTACAATAAAAACAAAAGAGTGAGTAAACTGTATTTAAAAGGGATACAGCACAATTAACAATGGCAAACACTGTTTATATGAATACAGGAGGTCCCGGACTTACGATCGTCCACATTTGTGAACATCTGTAATTTTGAAAAAGCTCCATATGATATTAATATTTTTATGATTTGGGCATACAAATACCAATCCGTATCTGCAAACCAGTCATTGCTCTCAGTAACTACTGGTGGCAGTGAAAGGTAGCATTCATTGGGCTGCCAGACTTTCCTTTTCCAAAAACAGGACAGGAATTTTGTCTCAGAGTACTGTCAACATTTTTAGAACATCCTGAAACTGAAGATACACTTTGCTTGTCTTTGCACATGCCAATATCCTGCAGAATATCTGATCTTCCACCATTTCCAATGCTAAAAGTAACATTGCATAGCTTGCATTCTGCCTCATCATTCAATTTTCCCTCTTTAATGTACTCCCATTGTTTGAAATAATCTTCATTGAATGTATATTTTTGTTTTGGCATGATTTGAACTATTACTTATAATCTTAAAGGGGTTGAATCTACTAATTTATTCAATTCAATTAAATACAATTTTCCCACCTTTTAGATCGAAGATTATTATAATTATTATTACCAGCTTAGTATATTGTTGATAAATGGACAGATGATGCTTATTTAAATAAAACACTTGCGTTATTCGAAAGCAACAGAAAAATAATTATACTATTTTTCTAATCATGTGAATGACAGTGTGATGTGCAAGAGACTGAATTGTATGACTGTCTTGAGCAAATGTGGTTCCCCTTGGATGTGACAGAGTGTGGTGTGTCTGTGTGCATGAAGGAGAAAGGGAGGTATCATGATGGCACATAGCAATATGAACAGGGCTGTCCACTTTGCCAGTTTGTGCCGGGGGTGCCAAGAATTATAATAATTATATGAACAAAATCTCTAACTGAACATAAATGCAAAAATTTTTAATTTCCTTTTTCACAACAACATTTTTGAATAATCAAATTATGATTAGTAAAATTAGGATTTTATAAATTCATAAATGTTGCTGAAATACAGGACAATCTTGCATTCTGACAGACCTTTTACAGGATGCTAAAAAAAGGGCTGAAATACAGGACAATCCTATATATACAGGACGTCTGGCATCCCTAAGCATCCAGCTTCCATGTAGGGTTGCCAGATGTCCTGATTTCCATGGGATTGTCCCGACTTGATAACATGTTTCCTACATCCCGACTTATCTTTCAAATGTCTCACTTTTTAAAACTGTTCAACACTCAAAGTTGTAATTGGAATATTGGCTGGGATACATTGTTTACTATTGGAACATCATTTTTAAAATTACTTTGTAAACTACAATAAAGTTCGTAATATCCTGAACTTTGTTTGTGTGGGGATGCATTGTGGCCTTCGAATGGAGTTTGGTATTATATTATAGCATGTTTATATTGTTGCATTCGATACTGGCATTATATTGTTGCATGAGAGACATTTGGTGCCATATAGGTTAGTAAGAATTTGGTAGAAGAGGGATGTGAGGTGTGTAGTTCGGAGAGTGTCACACAGGCATCTGAATGTTTTGGCCACAGTATCAACTGCGCAACAATTAAGAGTGGTCTAGCAATACTGCAGTATGTAATTGTATAGTGCTATTGGCTAATAATAATATTCTTGTGGATAACTTTTGGTGAGTGATATTATTAAAATTTTTATACATTATATTACTTTCTGTTGTGGGAATGAGGGAATAAAAATTGGCTTGCTTTCATTTTATTCTCTTGAGGGCGAGTCAACAAAATATATTTCTAAATTAGTAAAGAACAAAATGGAATTCAGTGGCATTCCATTAAAGAATGTATCATCTAATTGTGCTGATAATGCTGCTGTAAATTTTAGCTAAAACCAAACTGTCAGTTACTAAAAGATAATAAACATATAGTTGCTGTAGGATGCAATGGTCAAATTTTGAGTAATGTGGTAAAAAGTCTGTGAAATGATAGAAATATGATTTAGAGATAATCTTCATAAAAGTTTTTAATGAATTTGGCTCATCCACAAGAAAAGTGTTGAATTAAAAGAGTTTTTCGAATGGTCAGAAACTGGTCTGAAATGCCTTGACATGTTCAAACTCGTTGGCTTAGTATTTTGCCTGCAATTGAAAGGCTCATTAAGAATTTTGAGCCAGTGAAAAGTTATTTCCTATCAAGAAATTCAATCTCTCCGATAATCCAAGAGTTTTAGCTTACTTTCCATAATGGAATTAGGATTATATTTTCTTTGTTTTCTGTCTGTCCCTCCTATTAACTTTTGAACCAATAGACCGATTTTCATCAAAATTGGTAGAAATCTCTTGCTACTGGGGCCGAGCTACTGAGGATAGTTTTTGTTGCATAGATTGAAAGTCCCGGGTTCGATTCTTGGAATTATCCTTCCCATTTGGTTTACATGGGAAATCTGAAATCCATCATGCAGGGAAATTTTCCCTTGCACATTAAAATATCTTAGAATTTTAATATCGGAGCAGGATTTGTACTATTCTCTGAGGAAAGGAATGGAAATTCTAATTTCTATCATTTCTATCTTTAAGGGCAAAGTCTACATCATAGCCATGCGTAGGAGCACATTTTGGGTTTGGACTAATAGTTCGGAGAATAGATCGCGCAGCTTTTGCCCACGGCTAAACATGGCCTCCCCTATAGGCGATCCCGCCTCAAGGATGGACTCGTCCTTCCGTGAGAGTGCCTTCTGCACAGCGCCACCACTAAACGAACATAATATACATTGTTGTCGTATTGAGATGAAGAAGATTACATATCCTTCAGGTCAATACTATATTACCTATCTTCTTTATAAAGAGACCTTTTGAAACAATACAGATTGGTATTAGCACACATGTGTGTAGTTCGTTCGTGAGTGATTCTTCCAAGAAGCTTGCTCACCTCCGTCTGTCCTCAGTATCACTAGCATAACCGCAGTGAACCATACTTCCAGTGTGAACTTAGTGGTAGTGAACTATACTAGTAGTGTGAATTTATATTTAATTTACCAGAAATAATATCGATTCTCGGTTGAAATGCCACCTCTCACTCCACGGACAAAGAATCAGGTGGTGGGCTTATTATAAGCCAACCTATCCTGTTGAGAGATAGCTCGGCGCATAGGTGTTGCGCCTTCAACAATTACCAGAATGAAAACTAGGTGGGAGACAGAACATTCCGTTGAATGAAGAGAAAGTCAGGGGAGGCCGAGGTCAATCACCGCTGAAGAAGACATTAGACTCCCAGAGTATGTCAGGGAAAATCCCTTCACATCCTCAGCCCAAGCCCGAATTAAAACAAATTTTCAGGCAAGTACGAGGACGGTCCGTCGGTGGATCTTGGCAACTCAAATTCAAATTCAAATTCAAATTTATTGGTCCGGGGATCATACATTCAGATGATATAGGACAATATACAGTAAAATAACGCTAAAAGTAAAAAAAGTAAAAAAATGCAATAAAAAAAGATAATATAAGATAATATAAAGTTAGCTGTCATACATAATTACAATGTCCTATCATTTAAATATTCATTAACAGAATAGTACATATTACCTTGTAAAAACCTTTTCACCTTTATCTTAAAGGAATCATAGTTTTGGATAAGTTTAAGTTGTGGAGGAAGTTTATTAAAAAGTCTGATTCCTATTTCTCTAGGTCCTAATTTTATGGTTTTGGTCCTTATTAAATTAAGACGCAAATCAGATTGACCTCTAGTGAGGTAGTGATGATGGTCCGAATTAACTGTGAAATCATTTAAGTTATTTTTCACAAACAGTACTACTGACAGAATATAAATACATGGGAGGGGAAGAAGCTTCAAAGTCATAAAAATGGGCCTTGAAGGAGAGTCATATGGTTTCCAAGAGATGATTCTAACTGCTCTTTTCTGGATCTTGAAAATTTTGATGGAATGAGATGAAGAACCCCAGAAGATAATATTGTGTGTGATATGGGAATAGAATGTGCCATAATATAGATTCAAGAGGACGTCTCTACTAACTTTCTCTCAGTTGCCTAATCAGGTAACATGTAGAGCTTAGCTTATGGGATAAAATGTCAATGTGTGATTCCCAAGAAATATTAGCATTTAGGTGAACACCAAGAAATTTGCTAGTAGAGACTTGTTGGATAGATTTTTGATCAATTTTTATTAACAGACTTTCTGTTGACTTTTTGCTATGTGAGAAATGGATCATTTGGGATTTTTGTACATTAAGATTTAGGAGGTTATCTTGACACTGACACTGATCTGTGGTCAATAAGAGCAGCAATAAAAGAAATTTTAACTCCTGCTCACATTGCTGCACGCCTAGAATTTTCCAATGCACACATAAGGAAAGGAGAAGAATTCTGGGGCAGAGTGATTTTTTCCGACGAGAAAACATTTTTGTCGGCGTCTTCTGGGCCAGTGCTGGTATATCGGCCCCAAAATACTCGATTTGATCCGAGGTACATTCACAAGCGGGCAAGGAGTGGGCGCTTTTCGGTTCACGCCTGGGCATGGGTATGTGCAGACGGACCAGGGGTATGCTGGAGGGTGGAAGGAACTTTGAACGGGTAGAAATACGTTCAAATTTTAGATGATGTTATGCTTCCCTCAGTGACGTCATTATTCGCGGATGATTTCATTTATCAACAGGTAAGTGACCTTTGAAACTACCTTAATTTCGGGAATGATGTCTTCTATTCCACGGAATTTAAACATTGACGTGCAAAGCTACGATTTTTCCTTTGATTACTTTTTTATTCGGCTGTGTCCTACGTGAACGGCATACGGGTGTGTGGGTTGCGCTGCCTGCCCACCTGCATTAATGTCAACGCGTTGTGTCCGAAGTAGACGCGGGTAGTTTGGGCTGTCGGGATTTTCATTATTGTGGCAGATGGCTTCACCTGTTTTTCCATACTTCCTTTGAAGCCATGCGAGGGGATGCAAGGTAACACAAAGAACTTAGATTTTTACATTCTCCATGCATAAGACGTATATAGAGAAAATGTTGTATTCATAGAAATTAATCGATTTCCTGGTTTTGACGAAGATACACGTTTTGAGGTCCCATGAAAACGTTTTGATAAATTTAGCGATAATGTGATGATGCCTTTGTGACAAACGTTTGAGGACACGGCAACTCAAATAGTTACAATCCTATCACCACGATTCACGAAATTTAACATCCACAACTTATTTAACCGAACAATGAACTGATAACTTTTTAACAACAGTCTGCATACCTGAAGTGGGGTATTGTAATGTCATATTCTCATTTTACTCGAACATGTCCTTTAATATTTCAGTAAGAAAGTCATTCATAACATTATATTTAGATGATACAATTATCTACAACTTATGTTTTTATTATTTTCCATAGAAGGCACAATTTAGTTGTTTTTTTAAATATTTTTCTCGGTTTTTCAGTTATCCCCATGAAAACGTTGGTAATGAAGATTTTGTATGCAAATAAACGTAAAGAATATGTTATCTTTTACAAGTATTGTTGGAAACGATTTCCTATAAAATGCATCGCTTAACAGATACATATTTAATTTAATTTGAATATAATAAAGTTCAAAACTTTCAACGAAAATTCCAATCGGAGAATCGTATGTAATCTGACGAAAGCCACGAGTTGGCCACATCAAATATTTAATCAAGCGCGGGTGGGTGGTTAGCATCTCCGCGCCGTCCGCAAATCCTCACTACGGAAGACACTCGCATTATAGTTGATATGTTAGTTCTCCCCCGCTCTATACTCGCCGCAATGCCCGCCCTCCTAGAACAGCCTATAATAGAAGAAAGTGTTCGTGAATGATGTAGCAATAATTATTTAACTATTATAACTTTATTTTTTATTAAAAGCAGGATAACTCTCGAGTGCACATCTGCATGAAGAACAACAAATCACACAGCTAGGAGCCCCAATCTCAACCTTATTGAAAACATTTGGGCGTGCATGGCAAGGGAGATTAAAAATAAAAATGTGAGAGCCCAGCACGCAGCACAATTGTGGCAACAAATAGAAGAAGAATGAGAGAGCATAAGCGCTGGATTATGCAGGAACGTTGTTAAATCCATGTCAAAGAGATTGGAACTAGTTATCCAGAACAGAGGAGGAGGAGGATTGATTATTAAATAAAGATATAATACTAGATAAATACCAGTTGTTAGTTTTTATTTATCATTGTATTTGTATTTCATTCGCATTATAGGGGCAAAGATTTCGGTGATGATTATAAATTGCATTTAGCGTTTTTTCTCCCTCGACTTAATCCCTTTCCATGCTTTCTAAATTGTAAGATCGCTTTCTGAGTTCCGGCAGTAGGAAGCTCGGATGCAATGACAAAACTTCGCTTCACAACCGAGAAATCTTAAACCATACCCCGAATTTATCACATACACTGTCGGCGCTTCCTCACACCCTCAGCACTCGGAACCTCCCCTACTCCTGCACCTGTTCAGGGTTGCCATTCTGTCGAAAGAGACTTTGCTCGTTTAAATTTGCGCGGATGCTGCCATAGCACGCCACTAGGTGTTGCGTTAATTTTGGTCAGAACTGTACATACAAGCGTTATTTTTGCCACACAAATACATGTTATCAATTTAGATTTCCATTCGAATGTACTGTGTATGCTGGTATATAAGTCGACCTTTGAAGCTCAAAAAAAATTACGAAAACTTAAGGTCGACTTATATGCCGAATATAAATGTGACCCTTAAATAACAGATTATAAACATTGATATTTACGAAAACGTTTGATCTTGCGGTGTAGGTGATAGCCATTTTGAATCAGCTGCTCCATTGATTACATATTGTCATTTATTTTAGAATATATAAGATAATTATTTTTAATAGTTAATAAAAATTAAAATTTTAACTTTTGTTTTTATAACTGAATCTCAAAAATATAAATCAGGAACGAAGGATAAGTAGAAACACATTCTGCCAATAGATGGCAATACGGTACATGACTGATCTTTCTTAAATTAAACAAATGATTTATTAACTTAAAAATTGACACTGCATTTTTTGGAAAAGGTTACATTTAGGTTTTAAAAACCACAAAATTCCTCTTATTCTTCATTCAAAGTTTTTTAGCGAAAAAGTGGGGGGTCAACTTAGGGCAAATATATGTCTAGACGTATATTTACAATCCGAAAAATCGAGGTCTACTTATATGCCAGGGTGACTTATGTGCCGGCATATACAGTATTTGTAATATTTTATAATGCTAAATTATGAAATTTGGGAACACAAAGAGCAACTCATCCACGATGATTTTAAAGCTATTAATGCCAAAATAAGTAATCTCTACAATACATTTAATTTGAAATTATTATATGGAAAGTAGGTATCATAGGTCCTGTTTAGATTATTTTGTTTTATGGATGAATTAGCCTTAGCTTATTTGAGCTTTGTTATGAACATTTCTTCAGTTTTTTTAACCCCTTATAATTAAAATGGAAGAGAATGAAGGACTTGCATGCAAAATTTATGAATTGATGCAAAAAATAAGAAGCAATTTTAAAATAAAAAAATTAAAATTTGTAGTTCGATGGTGCATTTTATTTTAAAGAAAAATGTTAATAGTGATGTGATGAAATTTTTAAAAATTGATGCTGACCATTTCTTGGATGAAAGCATTAAGTATATTGAAAATAGTTTAACTTTTAAAATAATATTTTCAAAATCTTAAAATCCATTGCATTAAAAATGAAACTAAACTTTAAGAATTTTGCAGAAGTAATTGAAAAATTTCATATGAGGACTTGGACATTTTGTTTGAAAATATTTTAAGATTAAAAGTTTTTCTCCAAATCATGTTTAAATAAAATCATAATCACAGAGAATGAGCTGAATTTTTAAAATTAAATTTAGATGCTAATGAATTGTTAAAAGTCATCAGTTTTTTTATCATTACCACATAGGAATGCAGCGAGTGAAAGAATATGTAGTTTGATGGATGTTGCATAGAGAAAAGACAACAAACTATTGCTATCCAATTTAGAAGCTGAACTTAGATTAAGCAAAACTTTCAAATGAATTGTAGAGAATTTCAATTATATGTTGATACAGAAGCTGGTAAGGAAACACTAGATGAAGCCAAATTAAGCCTACAATATTTAAAATTAATTTAATTTCAAAAGCATTTCTTTAATGTTTGTTTGAACTTCAATGTTTGTAAAAATATTTATGAATAAATCAATCCTTTTTCATTTATTTTTTATATAATTATGCCTTGAATTTTATTTCATAGAATTGTTCCAACTTGTCCTGACTTAATATTTCAAAAATGCTTGATTTAATGTAAATGCCCTAATTTGTGATTTAAAAAATCTGGCAACCCTACTTCCATGGGATGTTCTGTGACTACACTTGTAGTGTATCCAATATAATGCCTGTCTGCACTCAACCATGTCTGCACAACCACTTATAAGCTTTTAGTTGTTTCATACAATAAACAGCAATGAACCACCACCTGTGCCAGTTGTGTTCTGGAGCTCACAGAAGTAGTTTTGATTAGTGGTGATATCCCATTGGCGACGAGGATGCCGAGTTTCTTGGAGAAATTCTTGGTGAGAGAGGACGATTGGGAATCACAAAAAGAAAGGCTGTTGCAGTTCTTTATTGTGAATGATCTGGGCACTGATGCAACTCACAAAACCAAGAAAAAGACCATCTTGCTTTTGTCAATCAACAAAGAAATGTACGAAGTGCTGCATGATATCTCTGAGCCTCAGAAGCTAGTGGACTTAAATTTTGACAAAATAACAGCCGCACTCTGTGTGCATTATTCTCCAAAACAATTGGTCATCACAGAGAGGCACAAACTCAATCAGCATGTCCAAAAACTAGAGGAGTCCATATTAGACTTTGTTGCTAGTCTGAGGAAGAGCTTGCGATTTTTCAAATTTGGTACTATTTGGACCAGGTGCTTCGAGATCAATTAGTATTAGGCCTTCTGGATAAAGCAACAGTACATGCACTGTATTTGGAGAGAGATATACTGGCATTCAAGAAAGCAGTGGAGATTGCTACAGCTAGAGATGTGGAGATGTTTAACAGGATGGCGAAACACGAAGAGACCAAAAACTTAAGCGGTGGAAGTGACATTCATTTTGTTAGCAGAGAAGAAGCACATGAGCACATAGGAGAAGAAGTTATTGATGGTGAACCAGAAGTCTACAAGGTGAAGGCGAAGAAGAACTGGAGAGATAGACAACAGAATTCAGAATCATCAAGGGGCCACAACTCGGATGAAAGGTGTTACTGCTGCAGGCATAAAGGGCATAGGAGCAGTGGTTACAGATTCAGGCCCTATAAGTGTGGCATCTGCAGTCATACTGGTCATCTTAAGGCAATGTTCAAAAGGAGAGGTAACAACACTGGTAAGAATGTTTTTCATCAAGTCATTTCCGAAAGAATTCCCATTGAATGTGCAAGATTGGGCCGGCTAGGAGTAACTAAAAATCTTGGATTAGCTGAGGAGGATTTCCAGCATCTATTTTGTGTAAAAAGCTCATGGATCAATAACAAAGGTCTATGGTTTTCAAACGTTATGGTCAAGGATAAGAGCATAAAAATGGAAATTTATGCAGGGTCAGCTATTTCAGTAGTGTCGGATGACTTTTACTGAAAAGAATTTAGGCATATTCCCATTCATAGTACCCATGTCATGTTAAGATCATACACCAACACAATGATTCCCCAAATGGGGGTAGCATGGGTAAAAGTGGATTACAATAAAGACAGCCTTAAGTTACCACTTTTCATTGTTAAAAATGGGGTCTACTACTGCTAGGAAGGACTGGTTCAGGAAGTTAAATTTTACCCAACCAGTAAATAATATTCAGTTGTCAACAATTTCGGATATCAACAAGTTGTGAAAAAGTTTCCAAGATGGAGGGCATGGATCTTTCAACAAGGGAGATGTCAAATTAATTTAAGGGATGATGAAAGACTATTATTCTGTCATCCTAGAGCCTTGGCATTTGCAGTAAAAAGTAAGGAAGACAGAGAATTGGACAGGCTGGTGCAATTGGAAATACTCGATCCAGTAGAATTTAGTGACTGGGCAACTCCCATTGTTCCTGTGGCTAAGAGAAATGGTAGTGTCAGAATATGTGGGGATTTTAAAATTATAGTCAATCCTCAGAAATAGAGTGTTATCCACTACCTAGGGCAGAAAAACTTTTCTCCAAATCATAAGGTGTAGAGAAATACTCAATAATTGATGTATCCCAAGCTTACCAGCAATTGGCTGTAGAACCAGAATCCCAAAACTACTGCATCATAAATACCCATGAAGGACTTTTCAGATACAGTAGACTCATTTGGAATAGCATCTGCCCCAGCTATCTTTCAGAGAGAAGTGGACCAAGTAGAAAGGGGTGCCTGCTTCCAGGATGACATAATTATCACAGGCAAAAATGACAGATAACATCTGATAAAACTGGAGGAACTCTTGGACAGGTTACACAGATCAGGTTAAAGGTTAATAGGAGTAAATGCTGATTAATGCTAGGGACTGAAGAGTTTCTAGGGCATACTATCCACAAAGATGGACTTAATGCTTCTAAAAGCAAAGTAGAGGCCATAGTCAATTCACCTTTATCACAGAATGTGTCTCAGCTAATAGGATTTCTTGAATTGATTGAATATTATTCAAAGTTTTTGCCAGGTTTAGCTACTAAGTTGTCACCTTTGCATGGATTGCTCAGAAAGGAATCTAAGTGGCACTGGATGAATGAACGTAATGTCACATTTCAGATGATCAAGGATTCTATCACCTCTACCCAAGTCTTAGCTCATTATAACCCATCCCGCCCAGTCACACTAGTGTGTGATGCATCCCCTTATGGGTTCAGAGCAGTTATATTTCACAAGTTCCCAAACAGGGAAGAGCAACCTATTGCTTTTGCCTTTAGGTCATTAGTTAAAGCTGGTAGAAATTATGCTCAGAATATCTAGAGAGGCCGTGGCTATTATTTTTGGAGTCAAGAAGTTCCATCAATATTTATATGGCAGGCACTTTGCTTTAAGGACCGTCCACAAACCCCTGATTTATATTTTTTGGAGAAAAGAAGGACATTCCTCAAATGGCAGCTAACAGGTTGGAGCAATGGGCAGTTACTTTGCAGACTTACAATTATAGGACAGAGTACATCGAAACAGCTGAGGATAGGGTAGCTGATGGGTTGTCAAGGATACCATTGTCAGTAGAAAACACAGGAAGGGTTTGTGTGACACAGGCACATAAACCAAATTAGGAGGAGAGGTGATGCAAACAGAGAGAGAGATTGAATCTGTAATGCTTGCTTGTTTTGGACCCATACGGATATATGTTAATGTATTTTGTATAAATGAATCTGTAATTTCTGCCTCTCTTGGACCCATATGGATATGTGTTAATGTATTTTGTGTATAGTAATTTTTGTGTTTGAGTTTTTTTTTGTAATGGCATATTTTATTCATTTATTTCCTTGTATTATTTTTTTCTTTCCAAGTTTTTTTGTGGGAAGGGATTGTAGTGTATCCAATATGGTGCATGCGCTTATAAGCTTTCACTTGTTTTATACAATAAACAGCAATGAAGCACCACCTGCACCAGTTGCATTCTGGAGCTCACAGAAGTAGTTTTGATTACTGGGGATATCACAACACTCATACTCAGTTACATTTTCATTGCCTTCTGAGAGAGAGGGCAGTATGGATTAATTCAAATTGTAAGCCAAAAATAGACCTAATAATGACTGTAAAGTGCAAGAGTACTCTTAGTGACTTACCTGTATCAAAGAAAAGAAAATCCATGACTTTTGAAATGAAACAGGACAAAACATTCAGTGAAAGGAGAAATGCCATCACAAATTGGCCATTTGCTTGGTTGGAATTGTTTGATGATCAAGTCAATAATCAAAGATATCTAGTATTTACATTGTTTTCTACTATTATTCATTGTAAATGTACAATATTTCAGCTTAATTATGGACTAAATAGGCTTTTGTTGGCTTGCTTAGAAACTTAACATAATTAATAACATTATGTGACTGGGAAATTGAGTTCCAAGTTACAAACAAAAAAGTTACAAATGAATTTTTGGAACACAATCCATTCATAACTCTGGGACCTCCTGTGCATAAAAACACAAAAATGACCAGTATCATAAGATAATATAGCCTCAGAAAAATCACAGCATTGGCAGGAGAAATGCTAACTGATATCCTCTTTTTAAATAAAATATGTTCTAAGATTCAGAAACCTGATCTATTCATTTTATACCATGTTTACATTAAAAGAAACTGCTCTTTTAATTTTATTTTCTTCTAAATGAATAAGCAGAACAATAATCAACACTGACTGACCAAATAGCATAGTGGGTATCTCCTCTTCATAGATGCAGTGTACAAACTCAACTAATTCAAATTCTTTCAGCAATATAAGGGCATCTTCTCTTAGCTTCAAAAAAGCAATTGGCTGCCTGCGATTTTTGAATTCTTTTAAAATTTGGCCCATTCCCTTGAAAAAATTTAAAATAAATTTCATGATAAAATAAAAACTAGCTTATAAAATTTTTCTTATGTTCTAGCCATTCAGAAAATCAGTATGCAAAAAATTAAGTAAGTTTCTCAGACTAAACAAAAAGAAAAGATATTTAATTGGAAAAACTTAAGTCATAAGCTGTTTTATGAATATGTAATTCCACATATTGCAATTTTACTTTTAAGAGACATATTTTGCATAGTATATATAAAATTTCTAGCAAAAAATTATAATTTTTCAATGTTTAATTTTGGCCTTTTTTATTGTGAAAGAAATTTTACTGAATTCTATAGGTTATTTTAAGAGTAAATAAAGTATGATAATTTTTTATGCTCTAGAATGGGTTTACATCCAAGTTGTCTCAATAGTGCAATAAAACCACCAAATAAAGTTAATTATCTACCTTGGCAGCAGAGTAGTCTAGACCTTTGAAATGCCCACAATTTAATACAATTGGAAGGACTCCACCACCTTCATTCATTCCAATTCTACCTAATTCTGATCGCAGAAACTCAATGGATGGAAAATAAAGACCAGTGTCTGGTGTAACTAATAGATACTCATGGCTGGAAGGCAACTGCAATATAAGATTATTAAATGTAAATTTATTATGAAAGCATAGCATTCCAGAATGTATGTGGTCAAAGAATCAAGTTTGCTAGATAAATCTGAACATGACAAATTGTCACCCGAAACAAAATAATGATATTAGTAAAATTATTCTTAACCACCTTAATTACCTTTTTGTGCTCCACATGAATCCCTGGTCGAGCCCAAAGATATAATAAAAATGAGCAATTTATTGCTACTCCTAAAAGAAGTCCTATTTCAATGCCTAAACCAAGGCAAATAGCAAATGTAGTTATGGTGGCAAAAAACTCACGTTCTGTAAGAAAAAACAATTCTTGAAGACTAAAAACCACATTTAATACAGTCGAAACAAATGTAAATCTAGATTAATAAAAAATATTATTTATTTCTAATCACATTATCAATTAAATTGTGCCTAATGTGATCACATTAAGCAGCATCTAATGTACCAGCATTTCTTGCACAATAATATAAGAAATAAATTTATTCATTTAAACTGAACTTGGTTGTTACATTTGTCATTTTATTTTAGGTAATGCTTTTAACTTCTGAAGAAATTTTATCAGGTGTACTTTTCCATTTAGTCCCACATACTTGCAGCATGCAAAGTAATGGAGTAAGAGTACTTACTACTAGTTTGCCATAATTTCTTGAATATTTTGAAATCAGCCATAAATATCACAGCACATATTAGGACAGCAGAAAGCGTACAACGTGGAATGTAATAGAAGTATGGAGTGAGAAATCCAAGAGCCAAGAGAATCAATGTTCCTGAAATTAAATTTTTTTTACAATTGAAGCCCAACTTTACTAACATAATACAACAAAATAGCAGTGCATCAATTTAAGGACAAAATAGAAAATATAGTTCTTACAAAATCATAAAGTATAAAAACAATAGATACAAGAGATTTAATGCATCAATGAAGAAGCACAAGGAAGAAAATATTGAAAATGTGTCAGGGTAATAAAAGCAAATTTATGTATTTAACTAACTCATAAACAGCCATCAACAACATTATGCAATTAGCGCAATAATGAAAACAAATACGAGCACGTACGGCTACTCCATCAGCGGGATTCAAACCTGTAACACTTGCATTGGAAGCCAGATATGCAAACCAAGGCTGGAAATTGTTGTTTATTGAAAGTGTGTTCTCTCTACTCTAAAAATGGATGTTGAATGAGTAATTGCTTAGACAGAGCTAGTTTTAGCGGTTTATGAATATTTGGGCTAAAACTCAAATATTATTATATAGAGTAAAACCTCGTTATTTTGAAGTTCAATGGACTACAAAAATACAACTTAGAATTATCTGGGATCGAAATAAACGAACTTTAAAAAAATCAAAACTTCTTACGATCCGTTAGGCGGTTCTCACACTGAGCAAACTGTAGTTTGAAACAAACCAGTTTTATGAAACCAGTTGGAAGAAACTATGGTTTCATAAAACCAGCATAATGTAAAGCAATGAGGAAGGCAGGAAAGATCCCACACTAAGTTTCATAAAACTATAGTTTCAAGTGATAAACAAACTATAGTTTCATAAAACTGACCATGTCGGTTTTAGTAAACTTTAGTTTGCTGCGGACCTGTGCCCTGTGCAGACATGACCCTGAGTGATTTGGCTTGTTTATTTCAGTTTAGGAGTGCCAAGTGTAGGATATGCCAAAAAAACGATAATCCTGTGTTCAATACAAAGTTGGTAGAAGCAGTTGAAAAACATCATTGCAATTATGTAGCTAGTATTTCCCATGAAATTTCAGTGGATGAATCCAATAATGATGTTTTCCCTTCCTGTTTTTCAGCCACAGCCACAAAGCAAGCACTTCCTCCACCTCTGACATCTTGACTCCTACTGAATAGTTTTTATCAACTTCTAGAAAAATAGTTTCACCAATGTGAGAGAAGAGATAAAACTGGTTTTATAAAATTGGTTTCATAAAACCAGTTTTATGAAATCAGTTTTTCTAGTGTGAGAGCCGCCTTACTTGACCAGTAACATCGCAATATAGTCTTATCTATCCATTCTTCTACAAAACATATTGACATTGCAAGTTCGTACATATGGCGAATTCGTGAATAGAGATGAAGTGACCACTTAATTCATGATTCACGAACACCACCGCATGTGAAAAATAGGATGGAGTGAACATCCCAATTTTCCCAGTGTGTATTTAAAGTTACTCTTTTATGCCACATTTCGGAAGAAAAGACTTTCAACTGCGTGTACTCAGCCAAAAGATTACGAAAATGTACGCTAAAAAAATTGGGAAAACGTTTGCATGAAATATTGTATAGATAATATATAGGAACCATCAGAGCGATTATCTTCAATTTCGTTCAAACTTTCCATGCCATCATTATGGTCAAAAATAATTACTTCATTCATTATTAGCTATAGGCAATTTCATACATTGCATTGTAATTTTATTTCCATCATATTACTCAGCTGTAATAAAATATACATGCTCTCAAAATAACGTGATGGTATTTGTTATGACAGGTGATGATTTTACTGTACTTACGGATTCTTTTCTGCAATACGTACTCAATGCATTCTCCCTTTGGGACTGCTGGTGAGAGGATTTAAATCCATGCATTGCAGGCAGGAGGGAGGGATATGGGTAAAGGTTTCAAATTAAACGAAATGTTCTCGAGTCACCAGACCAGATCATGACTTTGAATTTAATTGTAGATGTATTTAGAATAATCCGTACCAAACAGTATACAAAATCCTATGATGTTGGCCGGGGACTGCTCTTAGCTTCGAATTACATGCTATTTCAAATTATCCAGGATCTAAATAATGAAGTTTTACTATAATCAAAAAAATATTTGTGATTTTATTTTTAATCTGTCATTAATACCATGCATACTACTGCATATGCAGAATAGCAGTGCTAAAATAAGTAAGAATATAAGCATAATTCCCACCTGTGTACAATCCGGCTAAGGGTGAACGGACTCCGCTAGCACTACTAACAGCACTCCGTGAGAAACCACCACACATTGGCATTGAGCTTAGAAATGACCCAACTACATTACACAGTCCAAGAGTCACCATCTCTTGAGTGGCAAACATATTCCTGCCAGTTGCTTTTAGCAATAAAATATAAAATCACACATTATAAAAGAGAGATTGCACATAAAAGGAATTTAAAAGTGGATGAAAATCATCATTCATTGATTTCTTAAGTCTATAACTATTCATATTTGGCTACAAATCCTAAATTAGGCTTTGGCCATCCTTTACAAAAAAGATGATAAAAAAGCACTAGACAGCTTTTTTCAGCCTGATTTCCGCACAGAAAATTCTTCAAAAAGCAATGTTTTGAAAAACAAATTTTTAGAAAAGCAATTCTTCAAAAACAGTCCTTCAAAAAATTGGACCTTATACCTATATAAATGACAGGACACAAAATTTAATTCCTACCTATCTCTCTCTTTCTACCTCTTCCTAGATCTCTATATCCATCTCTTCCCTTTTTTCATTTCATCCCTCTCTCTTCCCCTTCTCTTTCTCTCCAGCCCCCTCTCTTCCCGTTTTCCTCCCTCCATCTCTCTCCCCCTTCCTCTCTAACTATGTACTTATGCAGTTATGAAACAAGATATAAAAAAGTTTCATTTTTACATAATGCATTTTATTGTTTGTGTGTATGTGTATTTATTCAACTGTTAAGGATAAATGCAATATTCCTTTTTGACTTTGAACATTAGAAACAGATGAGTTTGTTTAAAATATTGAGAGTTAATACTGGTGGCAGTGGTGGAATTATAATATCACAGAGTCTGTGACTGCAGGAGACCAATAGATTTTGAGAATCTTGCAGGTGCAACTATATACTGTATTAAACAATGAATTGTGAAGGGGTCTAAAAATTTATTTTGCAGGGTACGCAAGAGTTTGTAGTTACGCTACCGACTGGAGGCTCTATTTTTCACATTCTGCCATCAATATTTCCTTGGTAAAAGAATAATTACTGTATGTTACATGATGCTTTTAAAATTAGTTTAATTTCATTGATAAAAATTTAAAGAAACATTTCGAAATATACTTTGAAAAAAATTAAATTTAATCAACAGAAATGACAAAAATCATTGCATTTTTATTTTCCCCTGAACCTTAAAATACGGAAGCAAACTTAACAAGCAAGAAATAACAGTTTTAACTATTTCCCTAAAAGAAATGATATATTAATGAAAGCAGTTCTTCATCAATTTGGTCTATAGATTTCAAAACCTTAGTGCAGTGATTCCCAACCTGGTGGTAATTACCCCAAGGGGTAAATCGGCTTATTTCAGCGGGTAATGAGCTGGTTTTCATTGTTAGAATGTTGTTAGATGAATGCATGGATTGTGAGACCTTTTTCAGTGGAGAAAAGGATCCTCAAAGACGAGCATGTCATGGTGAAAGTAGAACTCCTCAGTCTACAAGAAGATGACACATTGAAAGTAGATTTTCAGGATTATAATCTGGCAACCTTTTGGCGAATGGCTGTTGATGAATACCCAATTCTCACAGACAGAGCTATCAAAGTTCTCATTCCATTTGCTGCAACGTATTGCTATGAGGCTGGCTTTTCTACAACCATCAACATTAAAACCAGGGCAAGGAAAAGATTGGATCTTAGTCATGATTTGTGATGGGCAACAGCTGTAACAAAGCCTCACATCTCTAAGTTTGTCAAGCAGAAGCAGTATCAACCATCACACAGATAATTTCATCTCCAAAATGTCACTTTTCATGTGTTTAATTTTTTTAATGTCATATATATATATATATATATATATATAATATAATAAGGATTATTCAACTTCATTCAAAGTATTACATGCAAACTACGAGAAATAAAAAATATAATAAATTTTATTATTTATGATTTTCCTTTTTTCATATTTACCATTTAAAAGGGACGAGGGGTAATTCCAGTAATATTGGTTAGCTCAAGTGGTAACAATGCCAAATAGGTTGGGAACCACTGCCTAAGTGCCATACAATAATATGATATTGGTGTTTACATATGAAGTCATGTGAATAAATGATCTTAATATATAAAGAGCAATCCGTTTATTTGTGCATCTGACAACTCAATGTAAATCCCCATAAGAGAGCACTTACAAATCCCTTTTTTTCACTTGCAGGCTTTTTTTCGTTTGCAAAATTAAATTATAAGTAATTGACCTACAATTTTTGGATAGAGACCATTTTAAAGAAAAATAAACAAAGATTTTTATTTTTGACATTGAATTTTGCCTTCAACTCAAAATCATTCGAATTTTGCTTAAGAATTCAAAATTTCATCAAAATATTGCATTTTTAGTGAAAGGTTCCCTTGGCAACAGAATAGATTGTTGAACTCGAGATCATCATTTTTATATGGCTTTTTATATGCATATGCATGTATATATGGGCTTAATAGGAAGTAATTTATCATTCCTCATGCAGATGTAATGTTTAAGTGGAAATTAGATGAATCGTTATAATTTTAACCTGAAAGACATAATTCATTCATGAACTCAGCTATATGTTGCCATTAAAAAAATGAACCTCTATCAAACATAGTACTGAGATGGTTTACCTTTATGTTTAAATTTATTTTGCATTTAACAATTGATGTATTAAACTTGCAATAACTTAACTTCAAACCACATGAAGATATTATACAAAAAGATTTTTGAATGACATTCCATGAACATTGATGGACATTTTCTGAAAGAGGTTGTTTTTAAATTTTCCGCTTTATTTAGAATTTTGAACTAATTTTTGTTGAGGTTTAATGAATATTAACGAATCATTCAGAAATAGATATATTGAAGAATAAATCTAATTACTACATTGCTTACAGTGATTTTAAAGGTATTTATGCTAAGAAGTGATTGTATTACTCAATTTTGTGGCTTAATTATCAAAATTGGAAATAGAATGTTGACATATTAGAGATCAAAATAGATGTTTTAAGTATGTAAACATACGAGAGCCCCGTTTTACTAAAATGATGTACAAAGAAAAATTCATGGGCATACGCTGAGGGAGCAATGGGGGGGGGGGGGGTGCACTTTCCCCTCCCTGGAAATATTGAAATTTTTTTGTAATTTTGAAATATGAGGGTTTTTACTTAAGAGAGCTCTAAACCTATTTAATATCACATTAAAGTTATATAAATTACATCCAAGGGAGATGAAAATGATGAACATGCCAGAATTTATTTTTTTCTTTATCAAAGAAAATCGCAATGCAAAAATATCAATTATGTCCCATGTTCACTGTGTGAAATATTACATAAATATACATTTTTACCAGGCTTTAAAATCAGCAATGTAAATTTTGCTACTTTTACCTGCCACAACGTGTATCATCAAATAATCATTTAAATACTTCCTCAGAGTGAAAACTAGACTTTAAAATGCCTGAAGTTAGGCTTAGTGGACTGTGAATGTTAAGTGCTCACAGAAAAAAATTTTGAAGAAATATTTTATCGAAAGAGTAATAGATGTTTATGGGGAAAAACAAGGAGGCCTTTGTTGATCTTTACAAATGAATAAATATTCTTCTATCTCATATTTTTTAATATAAAGATGTAATCAATAATGCTGGCACAATAATTAATTTTTGTTTGAATATTTTGCACGGGTTTCACTAGTTTAACAATAAAAGATATTTTAAATAATCCATTTTACCTGCCAAAAATTGTCCTGTTTCTGCAGCATCAAAAGGCAGGAAAAAAAGGAAAAACAATATCTCTATCAAAGTCTTCTACATAAATATACTTAGCTAGTTTGTTCTCCATAAACAAAAGGTATTTTTTTGGATGGGGACCAGAAGGGGACCATTGGCCAGTGCAGAAACAACACCTACAGGAACAATACAATCAATCTCCCTCCAACGATGTTGTCAAAGCATTGCTTTTCAAGGAATTGTTTTGTGAAGGAATGCTTTTCAAAGAACTGTTTTTCAAACAATTATTTTTAGAAGAATTCCTTTTCAAAGAATGGTTTTGAAGAACTTTCAGCAAATCCATGACTTATAAGGAGAAATATTGCTAAGTTAGATTTTGTCTGAATAGCCTTCTAAGTCAGCAAACACCTAGGAAGAGAAATAAGGTTGTCTATCTCTTTAAATTAGTAATTAAAAAAGTATATAATGTTAAATGATAATATATAATTATAATATTCATAATTATACTTAAATAAAATTTTAGAATATTCTGATTAAGACAATATTCCAAATATTAAGTGGACTGCTATATTAAATTTTGTTAATGGATATCTTGAGATAGTAAAACATTGGAATTTTTAGAATTGGTGAAATGGATTGATTTTTTGGCATACACTTGCCCACCAGGAGTATAATTAGTCTATTTTTGGTGCAAGTTTTTGAGTAAAGCAGAAGAAGCTGCTACAAGACATTTTTACATTTTCTTACCATGAACAGCTTAAAGGATAACTGGTAAATATATTGCCATTTAAAATTCTAACAAGAAAATTTTCCAATTGGTACCAATGTGATAAAAATGTCAGTGTTTCAATGACCCAATTCACACTTCTTGTACCATATATTCATATCTTTCCCAATCCTTTCAATTTAGATGAACATTCTATATCTTAGCTTTAATTGACAAAAAATAACTATAGGCTCTAAAGATAAAATCAGTTTTCTGCAAAATTATTACAGTCAGACCCAAATTTAGCACTCCCCTATATAGTGCCATCCCTGCATAACTCTCATGAATCATTGTGAACAGAACTTCAATCTTTTGATTACATAGAGCAGTGGTTGGTAACCTTTTTTGATGGTGAATCACTTAAAGGTTTTGGGGAAATGCGATGAGTCAATTAAAAAATTTGACTAAAAAGAAAAATCAAACCTGGATGTTTATATAAGCTATATTTAGCAATTGAATTACTCTTTTATTTTCAAAACATAAACTCTTCTGAACATGTTTACCTTTGTGGGTCACCCAAATCATGATGGTGGGTCACTCATTGACCCACAGGTCATAGGTTGCTGACCACTGACAGAGCAAGCACATACCTTGATTTACCACCAACCCCGCTTTAGTGCCAATGTCAATGATGGACAAATGGTGGCACTATATCAGGATCTGACTGTACTGTTAGACTAAGAAGTGGCATTTTAAGAAAAGTTTCAGGCATTGGTATTTTGGTGATCTGTTGTATTTACTCATATATTTTCCTCTCCATTAATATTAAGAAGTAGAAATAAACAATTTTCCTTGAATAATTTACCAATTTTATTTTAACACTACATTTGTGAAATATTCTATCAGTGGCAAATGAAAATAAACGGCGCAATACGCATTGCACAAACTTTCTCATATACATATATATGTTTGGTTAACTGTGTACGCTTATAAAAGAAAAATGCATATAAATCAAAGTTAACTGTAGTTTAGCATATATTTTAATGCCACTTGTTGATATTTAGTAATTTTTTGGGATATATGGCTTAGTTAGGCGTGACGTCATAGGGCATAGTTAAGGTAGCTTAGCATATATTGTAATGCCACTGGATGCCATATAGTGATTTTAAGAGATATGTATATGACTTATGTAGTATTATTTGTGACATCAGGCTCTACAATTGGAGAGATTTTAATCAAATTCTCTGTAGCCATTTTTGAGTAAATAAATTTTTTCTAAAAATTGCCAAGAATAAACTACCCTTTATTTTTGTGTGATATCATTTTTATGAAAAAAGAGTCTGCAAAAGATGATATGTTTCGCATATATGGAATATCATTTCCTGTTATGTATGCATTTGGGCTTTAGAACAGCGAACAGACTGACAGACAGACGGCGAAACCCACTTTTATGGAATCAGGGTCACCTAAAACATGTATTTCCATCAAAATTTTGAAGTTGTATTTTTTCACAATAACAATATTCTCAATATACTACATATATGAGAAAGTAAAAAAATGACAAATTTGTCAACAAAATTGTGAGTAAAACCATATCATGCCATGTATGATATTTTACGCAAATTTTATAAGACAAAGTCATGAAATCTTTTTAGATTAGTACTTTCTAGATTCTGTGGATGCTCAACAATATAAGTCAAAAGAGCTAAAAGTTTTACGGAGGATACCTGAACATACCTTTGTAGGCACCACAGCAAACCTTTGTGGGTGCCATGGTGCCTGCAGGCATTGTGTTGGGAACCCCTAGAGTAAATGTTGTGTACTCTGTTGCATTCCTTTTAAATATATAGTATTACTAATATAATGTGCTTGCAAATGTTTAAAAAATATTTAAGGTTTATGTATTTCTAAATGTGCTATGAAGCTGAATTTTTTTATAAAGGTAGAATTTGTAAAATAATGAAATAGAGATTACAGAAATTTTATATAATAATTAATTCGGCTGTTAAAAATCTCTGAAAATGTAAACAATTAAATAAATGTTTAGGTACTAGGGGACAAGCTAGGTAGCTGAAATTTTAAAGTTATTTAGAGGTTAGTGCAAGAGCACAATAAACATTTGAAAATCTCCATGAAGTTGTTATTGCAGCCATTAGAAATTTTTAAATTTTAAAGAATTAGATTAATATTATTTCACTTCTTGATGTGCTACAACTTTAAAATTTGGCAGAAATGTGAAGCATTAATACTCCACAATGGAAAAAGTATAATAGATGTAACCCTTGATTAACACAGTACTCGAAGAACATTATTTCGCTTTTACATGATCAAAAAAATGCGACCATTTTTTATAACATGGTCAAGAGACTTGGTTTTACATGGTTGATGGAGTGCTGCTTGGTAGCTCGAAGCTACCGACACAAAGTACAAGCATGTTTTTACTGTGAGACACTATGTAGCAATTACGACATATAACAAAGGCATGGATGTGTAATACAAGAACCTTCCCAGACAATGTATTGAAACCTTTGATAATTTTGATACATTTCAATACACGAAAAACTGTTGTAATCTTTAAAAGTCGTGATCATCATTGTTACTTTATAATACATAATACCAATTAGGTAAGCGCAACTTTTTCTTTTCAAATGAGATTTAATTAAATTATAAATTTTTGTTATAATCAATTAATTTTTCTTAATTTCAGCATAAAATACCATGTCAAAATAAGCAACCACCGTGTGTATTATTTTTTATTAGTGATTATTGTTAGAAGTGGTGATCGTCATTGTTACTTTATAATACATAATACCAATTAGGTAAGCGCAACTTTTACTTTTCACCGATACCTGTGAGATTAAAGAAAATGTGTTCTAGTGATGAAAACGTGCAACACGAAAGGAAAAAGCAATATCAATAACTCAATTCTTGAAAATAATTAGACTTGAGACTAAAAGATATTTTCTCATTGTTGTCAAATTTAAATTAAGTTATTGAACTAAATAATAGATTTTTAAATAAAAGAGAATTGCTTTTTGTTATTTTTTATTGTGTATTTATTTAAGCAATATATTTTTTGAAATAATCATAATTATCTTTATTTGTTTAATTTTTTGGAACCTAACCCCAATTTTAAATGAGCTCTTAGTGTCAATTAACACGGTTTTGAATTACACAGTGTTTTCGTAGAACCAAACTACCGTGTTAAGCAAGGGTTACCTGTATTCTTAAAAGTGCAAATTTTAGGGATTGCTTTTACTCCAATATTGTCCAATAAGGAAAGAATGAAAATTGATGCAGAGGTGCTAACTTTTGAATTAAAAAAATATTTCTAATAATGATATATCTGTCTGAAAATTAATGTGACTTTCAAGGTGAGCTGAAATGCTTGCAGAATACAAGTACTTGTAAAGTATATGTCCAATACCGTCAGTTTTGCCAACTATGAATATTGAAAAGTGTAGGAACATTTTGAGATTGGCAAGTAGCTTGCATTGGGAAGTGATAGAAATCTAACTATCTACTATTAAAAAAGCAAAAGCAATTTTATCATTCAGTCTCTTTGAAAATTATAAGAATTTGGCAATTCACATATGTTATCAATACAATAATGGTTATTTATATCGAAGCTGCACGGTTTTTACTGTGCACAACTCTCAGGTATGTACTGTAAGGGCTATGGGGCTAAGGAAAGCAAAATATCATTTTTCAGATGCTTGGTGACATCATCACACTGAGGTAATGCATAGTTGTGGAAACCGAGCATGCATCCCCCACTGTGTTAAAACAAAAAAGTGATCTGAAATGCTTGCAGAATGCAAGCAGGTTTTACTAGTATGTTATATCATAAGTAAGAAGCAGCAATATAGAATGACCAAATCCACTTGGGAAGGCTCAACTTTGTGGAAAGATTCCATAATGTAAATGAAAATTGAAAATTGTATTGTTAGTGGAAATATACAATTTTTATTTTTTCGTTCACATTATATAAAATGATATGGATTAAAGAAATAAATGGCATGCAACTTGTAGATAACATACAAAAATTCATTTGGGAAATGGCAAAAAAATAAAAATTAATGCAAATACAAAGCATTTAAGTAGATATTTTAATTTATATACTCACGATATGCTTTTGCAATTGCTATATTAGAGAGTACTGATATAACAGGAACAATAATAATTCCTGATTTCAGTTCTGAAACCATTTCTCCAAAGTTGTATGTAACATTACCATGAATGGTAGAGAATGGTGGCGGATGCAAAGGAGGAAATCCTGGATCAATTTTTCCTAAGTTTAACAAAGAAATAATCAAATTAACATAATAATAGCCATGTCTGTCAAAAAAGACAAATTTCTACATTTAAAAAATTTTATACAACCAAAGTTCATCATGTAATTAGCAAATAATTTATGTTCTGCTCGAACCAATATCTTTTGTCAGTAGTTGTTTTAATTTTAAGAATACCAAGAAAATTTTTAAAATTAACTAGGAGGCATGTCTCCAGATCACATTTTCCAGTTAAGGGGCTGTCCATAAATAACGTCACGCAATTTTGGCCGATTTTTGATCCTCTCTCCCCCTCATCATATAACGTCATAAAAACTCAGACCCCACATATATGACGTCACAAAGCTTTGACCCCCCCCTCTCCCCAAATAAAAATTTGCAAAAGATATAATTGGTTTGAAATCAATTTTTATTTATAAAAACACAACAATATAACATTATGTTCTGAATTACATAATACTTTTGGTCAAGAGGTAGCATTGTAAATATCTTAGAATGGGCTTGTTTGTGCAATGATGTCAGGTAAGTATTTCTCTCTCTCACTCTCATTAAATTGTTCTCAAGAAATGCTGAACCAAGCACTAGCCCAGACCCAAAGACTCTTCCTCCTCCCTTTCCATATAGCTCTCAAGTGTTGATGCAAAAAAAATTATAATCAAGAGTAAGAGATCAAGGGAAAATTATGTAAACTTCGTATATCCGGGCAGCTAAAAATATAATGCTTAACAAAGCTGGTTTTTGGGTTCCTCTGCCTTGCTCTAAAAAGCAGTTTTGAAGACTCAAAAAAATACATTGAAGATATGATATGCAGAAAATAATTTTTAAAAACCTACCCTTGACCTCCTAACCTGGGAAGAACGAGGCTATCTTGGAAGTAAACACAGACACAAATTCATTTGCAAATCCTCAACAAGGATAGTTTATGATGCTTAAATGAAGAGACAAGAGGTTTGCACTGAGATATTTCTAAGGGAGATTGTCAATAGGTGTCAGCGTTTTGGTCCCTCTGTATCCATGTTTGCTGCAAGAAACCACGATTGTTCACAAAGAATCAATTTCTTGACAGAAGATATGTTGTGGATGCCATTTAATGGATAGCAATTCCAGCCACACCAGTTTATACTACCTTTTATTCTTTCACTAATTTCGTTTTCTACTTTTGCCCATTTTGTTTTCATCTTTTTGATGCTCGCCGTTTTTTCCATTCGCCTTTTTTTCCATTTGTCGTTTTGATGTGTAACCCTTGGTGACAGCCAAAGTGAGCTTGAATCTTTCTGCTAATTAGGTGAATCCAAAAACTACGTCATGCTCTAGGTGGGGGCCGGAATGTGAGCGTGCAGCAACCGAGGCCTAACCTACAAGTGTGAATGGTTTCCCCGAAAAGAGTCCTTGCTCAGTTCAGGACCTGGCGGTGACTGTCCCTTTAGTGTGAGCCAAGCTTAACTCAACAAGAACCATCTCAAAGGCAACCCTCAACATATGCTTCTTCTATAAGTCAACCACCAATAGGTACATAGTTTTGACTGTGACATCAGCCACCAAGGAAGCTAATTATGACAGTGATTACAGCACCTGTGCATTGGTATTGGTCATGAGCAACACTGACAACAATTCTCAAATTTTGATGACAACCTCATGTCATAGTTTACCGGCTGATATCATCTCTCCCAAAAATGGATCAGCCTCGAAAAAGAAAGAGAAAGGAGCGCAAATCTATCATTTTAACTGGAACACCACATAAGATGCATTTAGCAGAGGAAAGACAGAATAAAGAAGCAGAAGATAAAAGAAAACAGATGAAGAGAGCATTGTTTGAAGCTAAGAAAAATGCTGAAAAAAGCAGTAATGAAAGCACTGGTTCTAAACGAACATCTGCTTCTACAACAGAGAAAGTTGCTTCAGTAAGTAAAACCAAACAACAACAAAAAGTTGATCAACAGCAAATGAATCTAAATTCTCAGGTTAGATGTCCTGCATGTGAAGAACATTATAAATAGCCCCCTGCTGAAGAATAGATTCAGTACAATCTGTGCAAAGAATGGTAGCATGGAGACTGCACTACATATGAAGGTGGACCTTTTGTATGTGACTTTTGTTAAGCTCTTGTGAAGCATTCTCGGTGTGACCTTTATGTACACTCGAACTATGTTGGTTAAGCTTTTTTGTAATTCAAGCTATACATTTGAAATTTCTTAACATTTCCAGCTTTGACTTTCTATTTCCATTAATTCCTCATATTATCACTTATGCATACCTTTACCCCAGCCCTCATTTGACTTTTTTCAAGAAATAATTTTTTTTCTTACTGAGAGTAGGTTACAGAAAAATCAAATTATTTATATGTGATTCCTTAATGAATAAGCAACTCAGAGAAAAAAAAACTAGTTCATAATAGCGATAACTGAAGTCACATAATTGTTTCAAACGTTAGGTGCGCACCTTTATCCCACCCTACCTTATTATTAACACACATTCCGAGTAGGTAGAAGATTTAAATTTGGTATAAATGTTTGATTCTTATAGCAAAAGCCATTTACAAAAACAAAATTCCCAAAAAAGACTCTAGTAGGTAATTTTATTTCCCATAAGACAACACATAAAAACCAATATAGCGATGTTTTAGCTTTCATTCTTTTGCTCATAAAATTTAGAAAAATTTTTCCCTCGACCTTCAAACTGGGACTGCTTTAAAGAAAAATGAACAAAGTTTCTTAATCTTATCGCCAATTGTCTCAGTCTGCAAATGCTCGAATTTAACATTTAAATTCATTAGTTAATAGCTTGAACACTTTGGGCTCCAATTAATCACTGGTAAGAAACTCCTCCAGCCAAAATTATAGGATTATTCCCAATGCATTTCACCCACTAAGTGGGCATCTTCAGGGGCGAACCTGACCTGGCAGTTGACCCCTGTTCACTGCCACCCACTTAGTGGGTGAAATGCATTGGGAATAATCCTATAATTTTGGCTGGAGGAGTTTCTTACCAGTGATTAACATTTAAATGACTTATTTTGGCAAAATTGAGCAACTTCATGAAGATTTGCCTTGACAACCATGCCATTGTCCAAATCTAGATCCCATTATTGTCTCATTTCTTATATGAATAATATACCGTACTTTTTGAAGTACAACACACTCCCTTATATAAGATGCATTCCTAAAATCGCATCATTTATCAGGTTTTTAAAACATTTTTCCATAAAGCAGATGTTTGTGGAGTGTTTCGACGCATATTCAAAAATTGATGGCAATAAAATGGAATTTCGTTCCTTTAGGTGTTCGGTGTTTCAAATCTTGAATCCTACAATAATTTGAAATAATTCTAATATGCAAATGATTAACGTGCTACACTCATCCCCTTATTGATCAAATGAATAAAATGAACACTTCTGTAATAAAACACATGACTTCAATGTAAACAGTAAGTAGCTTAAAATGTTAAAGTAATGCTGCCATGTAATTCCTGAAAGTTTGAATGAAAAATACTGGAAAATGTTTGAGTTATAAGTGTTTATTTTATTCTCGCAGTTGACCGACAGCGTGACCGGATTCCTTTGCTTATTATATATATAAACTGAACTATGTTAAGCATAAGAATATGCAAATGAACACTCCCACAAAACATACAGCTCGAAACGAATGAGGGGATTTATTTATTTCTCAATGGAAGAATACCTAAGGAATGCCAACTATTGCCGATATATTCAATAAGGTGAGATTGATTCAGGTAATTTTGCAGGTTTCTTTTGGCACTGCCTATCCCATATGGGCATCCATTTCATTCTCAATCTGACTGATATACATCATGACATTTTTGTAGAACTTTTCTTGATTACCCAATATTTTTTATATTTTTGATTGAATTTCAATTGGAAGGTTTTGTAATCGTTACAACGTCTTACGGCAGGTGTCAAGATGGTTTCTTCTTGTGCTGACTTTATAAATCATCATTATATCATGTTATCATAATTATATAGGTATTCTTATTTTTTCTAATTATTTTGAGAAAAACATGCTTATCCTTTTCAGATATTTTTTATATAATCACGAAGTAATTTGTATATGTTGTTCTAGAATTGTTTTTTTGTTAGTATAAATTTGATTTCTTCACGTATATATTCATGTAATCGAAAAAGAAACAAGGAGTCTTTGCACTGTACTAGCTTCAAAATATTTCATACTTTGAAGGACTTTTAGCAATTTTAAGTCTAAATTTAATTATTAAATAATTTCGAACCTTAATTTAAATAAAACGGTTTACTTAACTTTTGCATACAAAATTATAATAACGTCGAAATAATATGTTTAAATTTAAGTAGAAAGACTACTAAATATGGAAAATCTTTTTCTGTACCAAAGATGGTCTCAGAAGAATTATTTAAATATCAAATTTAATTAAAATACATCTCTGTTGTATAAGATGCAGTATGATTTGAGGGTGTATTTTCGCGACAAAAAAGTGCGTCTTATATACCGAAAAATAAGGTACATACGTATTAAGTTCCTTAGTATGAGCCATCAAGCATTTTTCATGTCATTCAAAGAGAGGGAGAAAGGTGCATGGAAATAAGGAGGGAGGGAGATGGGATAAAAGGATGTCAATTTTTCCATCATTCCAGCTTTTTGTAAGACAATAAATAAGGCTAAAGGGCAAACTTTTTCTCAGATAGCCCTTTTTCTGGATGAGCCAGTTTTTGCTTATGGCCAATTATATGTTGCACTATTGTGAACCAGAAATGGAATTAGTTTGAGTTTGTTAAATACTCAAATTTACAAGGAAAATTAAAAAATGACAGCCGTGTTTTCACCGTGAATGTTGTGTATAAAGAAATTTTAAATCCCTAATTTTTTGTTATTAAATTTTATATTTAATTTTGTTTATTTTTTCTTATCCTCTTGTTGAATGTTTAATGCATTCTTATGAATTACAATTTTTTAAATGCAAAACAAGTGTATGCAGAAATATCTTAAATAATGTGCAATGGTTTTCTATGACAAAGCATTCAAGTTTAAGTTATACATCCATTATGTTAGAATTTTGAATAAAATTTTGATATTTGAAAGATATGAATAAATTATTTCTAAGAATAATTAGTATGAGATTTTAAGTTAAATATTAGTTGTCAGTTAAAGAGTAATGTGACATTAAAATGGATGATAACATTGAGGAGACACCTGAAGAATGTCGATGACAATTGGCCAGGGACCAAACACGAAGATCTAGATAAACTTTACAGCAGTTGGATGAAAGGTTAGACTACAATAAAAAATATCACCAAACTAAATGGAGTAGGTAACCCTGTGATAAGGAAATAGTTAAGTAAAATATGAGTGCATTTTAACTGCAAAGTAGCCGTCTTTAGTAAATATTACAGTTCTGTTTGCATAACTGGGGCAAAAGGTTAACAGGGTGGCACTAGTGCTGGCAACGAGAAAGTGACAAGAAATGGAACTAGTACACAACACTGCATATGCATACTCAGCCCACAGCATACAACTACTTGGCCTGAAGCATACTCCAACTCAGTCTCACGGGTTGCATAATTAGTTGGTTGGTTCTCCTTTAAGTATATCTCTTCTATGGCATAAGAATCTCCTCGGCCCCCTGGGTTGAGTAAGTTTGGTTAGATGGTATTGTTTTATTCCAATGTTTACTGTGGTCCTCCCCTCAGGTTGGGTTGGGTAGCCTTAATCTTCTGTGATATTACTCGTCGTCTATCTTTTTCCATTACATACATCAAATGCTTCTTATATTTACATTTGACTTCTGCTTCTTTACCTTTCTCCCTGGTAGTTCCATTTCTGGTCGCTTTCTTGGCATCTCCACCACTAGTATCACCTTGTTTACCTTCACCCCAGTTATGAGAACAGTATCAAATAATAATTGATCCTCATAAGACAAGTGCCACTCCATTAAATCTTATAATGACATAGGGATTGTTGATGGGTTATTCTGAGTGAATATTCATGAATGTAAATGTAAAGGATTAAAAGGGAAAGTTTAAAAAGTTCTTCGGCCATGAAATTTATCAAGGTCTGATGTGACATATTTATTAAAAAATGATTTCTGCTCCAGAGCAAATAAGTAATCACATTCAATAAACAAACCATTTTATCATTGTCAAAAATTTTAATAGCTAAAATCTAAAATACTGAATTAGTCTTACAATTCAATAAGTAAAATTAATTGGAATATTAATGTAAACTTTATATGATACGAGTAAAGAAAACAAAGCAAGTATTGGAAGATAAACTAAAGAAAAATGGATGATTTACATTTCTATCATTCTGAAGGTGATACAAACCAGAGAGAGCAAATGGAACCTTCCCTGTCTTGTTTTCAAACATAAAAGCCACTGTGGCACCAATGACCACAATCAGTGCATTACGACCAATTGTAAGGAACCACAGAGCTCTTTTTAATTTTCCATTGGTTTCCTTGGAGTCACTTATTTGTTCTTCTCCTTCTTTTTTATTGCTATGAGCATTGGAGATATTTTTTGAATGACCAACAGGAATATCTTTCAATTTCTATGGATAAAATAAAATATAGCATTTAATAGAGAAACCATAACCTAACACCATAAAGAATTATATCAAATAAAAATCTTACCCTAAAAATCAATAAAAAAATTATTGATGCAATGCCCAATAGAGCATCACCAAGCTTTGTATGGTGTATGTTTTTGAAAAGCTTCCATGTGTTGTCCAAAAAACCAGAAGATTTATATTTTATCCCCAAAAGGCCTTTCATCTGAGCCTCAGCTATGACAATTGAAGTGGCAGTTGTAAATCCAGACACAACTGGCTCAGAGATGAAGTCCACCAGCACACCTAACCAATTTGGAGAAACCAGAGCTCAATTAAAACAGAGAAATAAATCTAATGAATAGAAAGTTATTTTTTTAATTATGAATTTATTTAGAATTGGAATCAAAATACAGAATAAAAGTACAGTTTGGGGTTGCATTTTTCATAAGTAAAGCTACAAAATTACACAAGCTCAAATTGATGTATAATTAAACTTCCACACAGAAATGCTATACTTATTGTTTTACAATGGTACAAAATCAATGAGTAATTTTTCATATTCTGAGACATTACACCTAAATCTGTTGACAGACTTTTAAAGTAATATTTGATAATACTATAATGTCCCCTAGAATATTATATGAACAATCATGTAATGATTTACATTAACTCAACTGTAATTTGAAACCAAAATGGAATATAAAAGACACTATATCCATAAACAATTTTTACCAAATTGTTGCCAATAATATTGAGGGCAACTTTTTATATTAGTGGAAAAGAAGCTTTCAAACTTATTTAAAAATTTTATGAAATGCCTTCTGATCTGCAATTAGTAAATAGCTTATTTAAAAAATTCCACAACAAATGACATTACACCCACTCCCCGATTAACGCTCTTAATTGGTGCCAGGAAAATCGAGCGCTAACTGAAACAGCGCTATTCGGAACACCTATTTCCATAAGAAATGACGTTATAAGATTTAATTCGTTCCCGAGATTCTATTAATGGAAATGAAATAGGTAGTATTACATAAATAATACACCAAAGTATTCTTTGTTAGCCATATTACGTAGCGTAGAATAGGTCGTCATTCGCATTGCAATTACCGTATTTTCTGGTCTATAACGCGTACCTTATAGATAACGCGCAAGTGATTTTCTTCAAACCTGGTACAAATGTATAGATAACGCGCAGTAAAAACATCGATTTGAAACAAGCGCTTCCTGAAAAAAATGAATCAATTAAAATTTGCTGTGGCTTTCCGTTATTCAGTTGTTTTCACTGTACACCACATGGTATTATGGAGTCTTGAATTAGCTTGGCATCGGTATTGAAAAAGTTTTTAATTTACCATGGAAAACGAAAATATGCGAAAGCGAAAATCATACACTTCGCAGTTTAAATTAGAAGTCGTAAAATTCGCTATAGAAAAAGGAAATCGTGAGGCTGGAAGAAAGTTTAACGTAGGGGAATCAAGTGTACGAGAATGGCGTAAAGGCGAATTGGTGCTGAAAAAGTTGCATCGGTAAAAACGAGCAATGCGTTTTAGAAAATGCTTTTGGCCAGAACTCGAGGAAGAATTGTATGAGTGGGTGATACGAGAAAGGGCAAAAGGCATTAGGATTTCAACAACAAGGGTCTTATTGCAAGCGAAATGCATTGCTCAAGAGATGGACATCGTGGGCTTCAAAGCGTATCCTTCCTGGGGATTCCGTTTCATGAGGAGGAACAATTTATTTTATTTTCCGTTGTATAATGCGCATGATCGAAAAGGGAGCAATAAACAAAAAACAAACAAATGTTGGCGCTCTCCAGCTTTTAGTCGCCGTCGCTCTAATTTAACCTCGAGAGTTAAGTTTTCCTCTTTTTCTCCTCTGACTGCCGGTTATCACTCATGGTCCATTTATTTCAAGGGAAAATATATTTTAAACAAAGTTCACTCTATATTTTGGCTTACAAAAGTGTACACAGAACCATCAAGCAACTACAAATATTGACACCCTGTGCTGTAAACTTGTAAATGCGCAGAGGCGCTGCGCAGTGGAATTCGTAAATTACACCAGAAATTTTGAAGTGCGTTAATGTGGAACGCGCGAGCGCAATTCGGAAAAAGGTATTAAATTATTTTCAGCGTTAATGCGGAACAGTGTTAATCGGGACAGCGTTAAGCGGGGAGTGGGTGTATTTAACCCTTCAGTAGTCGCACTGTTTTTTGTTCCGCCTATGGTCGCGTGGGGTATTTCATTACCCCAAAAACAATTTTTTGTAAAATTTGTAGTTAATATTTTGTTGAAGTTATATGCTGAAATGACTCCTACATTATCTCTGAACCAAAAAATGATACATTGGTGTTGAAATCTTTATTTGCATTCAGATAGGAATTTGATAAGTGCAGCATGAAGGAATAAGGGATCGTGTCAGAATGACTTATGAAAATGTTTTATTACAACGTAATAACAACACGAAAACCGGGTAAAAGGCAAAAAATATTATCTCTTAGAAATGCAAAAATAGTGTATTGTGTAGAAAGGAACTTCGGTTTCATTTGAGTAACCTTTCTTGCGAGATAAATTGCAGCTGTTTCACAAAGTTAGATTGCCATTTCTTTTTTCAAGGTAATGCACATTATGAAATATTACTAAATATGAAAGCAATTAAATGAAAACTAATTAGCTGTAACTGACTGACTGCTCAAGGTCATGGAAGAGGAGATGCCAGAGTCCCCTATATCACGCACTGCCCCTCACTAAGTCGAGTCATCGCAATCTGCCATGTTTAGTCAATTAAACGCCATTGTTGCGGTTGTGAAGTGTGTGCAAGCATAGGTGTTTTAAAAATGTCACACGAACTTTCAGTATTATTTGCAAAATAATATGGGAGGCTGCTATGCACCCAATTGCACTAATTCTATGAAGAAAGGGTTACGGCTATTCATTTTTCCAAGAAATCCTGAGAGAACATCTAAATGTTTGCAAATGTGTCAAAGGGACAAGTGGCAAATTTAGAGCATGGTTAAGTTTAATGTTTACATAGAATAAAGTTTAGCTAAAAGACCTAAAGGCCATTTTTTCTGGCAATGAGGTTTTAAAAATCTGGTCACTTTAAGTTTAGCACAAGGTTACTGCTCAATCAGGTTCAAAAGCAACTTCCATGCATTCATATTTTGGTGAAGTAAATCTAGGGATATTCTCATCAGTACTATCTTTAAAAGGTTATACAAATTTAGAGTGAATTTTCCTTTTGAATATAAATACACTTTTGTCTCTATTACACAGGCAAATTTGATTCTTAAATACCGAATGACCTATCTTCACTTAACCTTTTTTTCATGGATATCACATAGGGCTAAAACTTCACTAAATAAGTTTGGGCTGACAATGAATAGAAGAAACAGTTTTGCATAGTGCATATTTTTAAATGAATATAAATATTCCCTACTGGAGCAAGTGTTCGTAATAATGGGTCGAGTGAATAAAAAATAAGCAAATGGTTATGCTTAAGATTTCTATCACTTTTTAAGCAAATGCTTAATTTGGGGTGAATGAAAAAATAGCATTTGCTTTTGCTAGAAAGAATAAGCATTTGCTTATTTTTAGGATTTTTCTTAAGTATTTGCTTAAAATTGTGTGAATAAAACTGAGCTTTTGCTTAATGCTTTAAGCATATGCTTAAACTTTTTTAAGTGAGGTAAAGGGCTTGCTAAGATATTTCTAAGTACTCTATTTTCATGATAATTGATCCTAAATATAAATATGGTAATTTATAGTGACACAAAAGGTTAAAGAATATGAGAAAAGTTTTAACAACCAACGGTTCTAAAAATTTATATCGTTTCTCTGAATAAAATGGTAAGTAGGTACCAATATTTCAAATCTGTTACTCAGAGAATATCAAGAGAGATGTGGTGGGGCATTGTCTTCCAAACAGAAGACAAATATTTTTAAGGTACTTAGGGGATCCCGGATTTCAAATAGGAGTCGGGGAAGAAGACCACGTAAAATGCACAACTGTATGTGAGACAAAAATTTGTGGCATCCAAAATCACTATAAAGGCAAATGACTGCATAAAATTACTATAACTAATTGAATAAAAATGCACTCATGATTTGTCATATCATCGAAGAAATAGTTTTAAAAAAATATTAATTAACTTTTTAAAAAATATTACCCAATATATTTGTTTTTATTTTGAAATTCAACTATGTAAAACTTTAAATGTAAACAAACACAAGTGAGGGAAGAGTTGCAAAGATGTTTCTTCCATAAAATTTAAGCATTTGCTTAAAACTGAGTAGCAAATGCTTATAAACAAAAGCAAACTTTTATTCACTCAATATGAAGCAAATGCTTTTAGCAGTTGCTTATTTTTTTAGCAAATGCTTTTAGCAAATACTTTTGCTTTTACTGTTTGCTTTAAGCATTTGCTTAATTTTTATACACTCGACCCAATATTCTTACATTATTACATGTATTACTTTTAGTGTTAGGAAATTAACATGTTTTAGGAAAAGATCAGACAGCCAAATCAGCTGTCATTTATCTTGACGGCTTATGTCTTTTCGCAAAACATAAGCCGCAATGCTTTCCATTTCCTAATTGTATAATAATAATTGTCATCGCCTTATGATCGCTTTGATTATACTGTTACTAGTATATACATCATATTTCATGCTGAATTTATATATAATCAGTTGTCAACAAAGGAATGTGCTGATGTCTTCTATTTTTTAAGAAAAATGGAGGTTACGCCCATTTCATCCATAAGGCAGAAGCGAGAGCAATGGCTAAAGATGGCTGCTGGATGAAACCTCATAGTGGAAGTGTATGCGATGACTCTACTTAGTGAGTGGCAGTGCGTGATATAGGGCAGAGGTTCCCAACCCATGGGTCCCGACCCTATTGGGGGTCACGGAAGATGTTCAAGGGGTTGCAAAGGAGTGAGAAATAAGACCTTAACATCATTATTTTATCATATTGGTTGACATTGTAGTTAGTACAATGTCGACAATGTAATTGGCGATACTCCTTCACGACCCCATTGTAGCTCCTACAATGCCACGTGTTAAGATACAATAAATAAAATGTAGTAAAACAATCTGGATAGGCCTTCTGATTGAATCCTCAGCCTATGATGGCTATTATTTTAATTGTTACTGAAACTTGTTCGTCTGTTTCATGGACGGGACAATCTTGGTTAAATTTGCAGACAGTGAAGTGTGAGAGATAAGAGTGAGCACCTGAAAGTCTCATCTAGTTTCTCGCATTTAATTTGTGTTTTGTTGAGCTCACATTAACCACTGCCAGCTGCATACGACCCCGTCCCTTTCTTTCAAGTAAGTGTCTCTTTCCGGGAGTGTTGTGGCCATTCCATCAGACCTTAGTTTGTTATATTCATCTCCATGCTGTCTTTATATTTATATATATTATCAGTGTTTTTATATTTATATTTTACGTTTTTGCTATAATAGGATTCATATTTAAATTTAAAGTACCCATATCATCAACATGGATAAATGGATATTAACATTTAAATGATCAGCAAGTGGCAAGTGTTAGGACGTAAGTCCAACTAGTGAGACGTCAAAAAGGATTAAATCAAGCTGCCCACTAAGTGAAGTGGAATTAGGAGAATCATCACAGTTTAAACCAGACAAGAGGGTCAGAAAATACCAAGAACATTATATTAAGTATGGTTTTACTTATACCGTAATAAATAATGAACAATGTCCGAGGTGTATAATATGTTTAGAAATATTATCGGGTGAGAGTATGATCCCTCCAAGCTCAAGAGACATTTAAAAACAAAGCATGCCGATGTAATGAGCAAGGATGAAACTTTTTTAAAAGACATGCGAAAATATTTTATGAGCAGATATGCAACAGTTTCGGAAAAAAGCATTAAGGGCATCATTAGAAGTTTCATACCTGATTGGAAAAGCAATGAAACTGCATAATGTTGGTGAAACTCTTGTTTTGCCTGCTGCAATAAAAATGTCTTCAATTATTCATGGTGAAAAATATGGTAACAATTTAAGATGTGTTCCTTTATCAAACAATACTGTTTCCCGGCATATTACAATACTTGCAGATAATGTAAAATTCCTATTGTTGAACAGGTTGAAAGATTCCTCATATTTTGCAATTCAGTTGGATGAATGATATTTTGGAAGACTTTTTATTCTGCGAGCCTATGAAAGGAAGAATGACTGGTGAGAAAATTTTCAATGTTGTAAATAAGTTTTTCCAAACAAACTCCATTTCATGGTCCAATTGTGTAGCAATTTGTACAGATGGTGCAAATGCATTAGTTGGCAAAAGCATTGGATTTAAGGGTAGAGTTAAGGAGATTGCTCCACATATAGATTTTCACCACTGCATTATACATAAAGAATCCTTAGCTGCAAAATCACCGGAGCCAACTTTAAATAAAGTACTGTGGGAAGCTGTAAATGTGTGAATTTTATTAAAGTGAAAGCTTTAAATAGTAGATTGTTTGCAATGCTGTGTACTGAAATGGGATCTCATTATGACAAGCTTCTTCTTCACACTGAAGTTAGGTGGTTGTCACGTGGAAAAATGCTTCAACGATTGCTTGATCTGAAAGACGAAGTTAGGATATTTCTTCTGGATCACAATTACAAACTATCTCAATATTTCTTAGACAAAAATGGCTAGCTAATCTTAGTTATCTTGCAGATATTTTCGGAAAACTAAATGATCTAAATGTGAGTTTGCAGGGTTGATGTACAAACATTTTCACTCTCAGCGACAAGGTAGAATCTTTCAAAAAGAAAATAGCTTAATGGAAAAATGAAATTACACGAGATAATTTTGAAATGTTTTCATGTCTATTCGATTTAATTTTGAATAACAATATTGATTTACATGAAATTAAAACTACAATTTCAATTCATCTGACAAATCTGATAGAAAATTTTGATGTAAAATTCGAAAAATTTCCGGAAGAAGATTTGGGTTGGATCCGTAACCCTTTTTCTTTTGATAATTCAAGTTCAAATAATAACACCCTTAAATAAAGAGAACAATTGATTGAGTTATCATGTGACGAAAATCTACATACAAGATTTAAAGAGATGACAATAGAAGTGTTTTGGATTTCCGTCAAAAGAGAGTATCCAGGAATTTCTAAAAAAGCTCTAATGTCACTGCTTCCTTTTGGTTCAACATATCTATGCGAAACTGCTTTTTCTTGTCTCACTATAATCAAGACAAAGCATCGTTCTAGACTCGAGGTAGAACCAGATTTACGATTGGCAATTTCATATATATTACCAAATTTTGATGAAATTCTACCAACTATCCAGGCTCAGGTTTCACATTAAATGTATTCATTTTATTAATGTTATGTTTTGTCATTATTGCACTATATTATTTATACTGTACCATTTTTGTGTCAATACAATAAATATTATTAAAAACCTATAAATGGCGTAAATTTTATATATTTTTCCTAAGGCAAATATATGGGGTTCACGTGTGATTGTCATCTATAATTTTGGGGTCGCGAGTAGGAAAAGGTTGGGGACCCCTGATATAGAGGACTCTGGGGAGATGCAAACCAGCAGCGCTCCACTTGAAGTTATAGAAAGGGTCAACATGCTACAGCGCTCTAGTAGTAAACAGTACAACTAATTAGATGCCTGTAGTATTGAAATGCCCCACGGGAGATCATATACTCTCGTTTTACTGCTCATACTGAACAAAATAATAAATCATGCTCAGAAAACGAATAGTAGAATCATAAGTCACTTTTTAAAACTGAAATGCCAGTAGTTGCACAGGTTATTTTTGTGCCCAAGTCTACTTTCAACCTTTGTCACAGCTAAACTGATGGTCTCACAATGCTGCCAAATGGTTAGGATGTGACCGTAGGGGTGTCCTTGAAAGGTATAGAAAGGCACAGCAAGTTACTGCAATCTAGTATGAAATGCCAGAACTAATTATAAGCGTGGGGTATTCAAATTTCCAACGCGAACACTCCCGGGTTAAAAACGAAGAATGACTGTTTTAAAACCAGAGATTTGAACATAACAAAAAATCTGTTGCATTTGCATAAAGATACAAGCAAATTTATCTTGCATTTATTAAAACTACATTTTACTAATAACTGTCATTTTTTTCAATTGACAACTGAATATCTATTCATAGAAATTTCAACTGTAACCATTAGCGGATCTTTAATAAGGCCAAATTTGGCAATTATCTAGGGCAGGGGTGGGCAAACTATGGCCCATGGGCCACATGTGGTCTGTGAGAGCATTTTATGTGGCCCATAATGCCATTTTGAAAGCAAATCATATAAACTGCAAACAATTTCTTATTTGTAGCTTAAAATTATGGCCGGAAAACCTTTTCCAGTGATGTTACGGGGAAAACATAATATTGATTATTGATTTTCACTAACAGTATCCCTCACATTACCTCGAATAACTTCCAATGTGAACCCTAACGTGGCCCGCCGAAGAATAGTCATCAATGTGACCCACCTAAGAAGCTGCAACTGTTAATTTGGCCCATCACATAAAAAGTTTGCCCATCTCTGGTCTAGGGACCAAGATTTTGGGACAGCAATAAAAACATGTTTTTTGGGTGAGAATGAAAAAATTAATATTATGAACACTTTTGATAAATTAAACTATTATGATCCACAGATGGACAGACAAACCAAATACATGAGTGATACTTTTAGGAAAGAGGTGCCAAAAAGGAGGTGAAAAAATAATTTGGCCTAAATATTTCTTTCTTCAAATACTAACTCCTTTTGAATGAGTGCTTCAACAGTTGGTGACAAAATTTTTGCCTTTTTCTAGTTTCATGTTACCTTCTTTCACATTTCTTTGGTGTGTGGCCTTCCCTAAGCTACATAATTATAAGTTGGGATAAGTAACAATAGAATTCAGTGGAATAGCTGAAAGCAAATAAGATGTCTGAAAATAGTTTTATGATATTGAATTGCTGCAATTAAGCAAATTTTACAAACTATGGTTATTATGTTGAAAACTTATCTTACCTAGCCGCAAAAATCCAAACAGCAGTTCCATACAACCAGAAAGAAATGTAAGTAGTATAACAAAGTCAACATTCAGATCCTGGGTATACTCCAAGGTTAAAAGCGCCATCAATGCAGTCAATCCTATTGATATTTCTTTCACTGTTCCAAGAACAACATAAACCAAGATGCCAACAAATGAGGAATAAAGGCCATACTGGAAGTAGAAAAAAGATAAACTTGATTTGCAAAATTTGTACAAATTGTACAAAATTTGTAAAACAAACAAAGATAACTCAATTTTGATAGGCAAGGGAGTGATGAGCTCAATCACCCCATTGCCTTCCTTCATCTTGAATTCACCACTAATGATGACCAATGATGGCTTTGGAAATTTGCTGCCCAAAGTCAATATGACCATCATCTCTTTATATTTAAAATAAGTATATGAAAATTTAATTTCCTACGACAATTTTTTATTTATATTAAATTTAGATTTAAAATAGAAGAAATGCTATAATTATTTTCATTAAAAAGTGAAAATTTCAAAATTTGGCCATCCCTAAAATCAGGCTGGTCTTATTGCAGATCCGCCACTGCCAATGACCCTTCATTCTGAATGCCTCTTCCCCTGTCAGCATCTTTCTTGCCATTGTCAAAGGACATAATCCAAAGGGATATACAGTAATTTCAAACAGGACAGTATATGGGTGAATCCAGAGCTGGCTAGGAAAATCACAGGATCTGGTGGAAAGTGTGTGTGCGAGGCTCTTATGTGTCAAAAATTGATAATATTAAGTTTTAACAAATAATGCAATCTCTCTCACTATGACAGTGTATGATATTTTTTTTAATGTATGTACTTTATAAGCATAATAAATATTTTTAGAGTCCAGGGCCCGGTGCAGTTGCAGTTGGACTGGGTGAATCTAAGAGATGGGGCATCCATCACTGTTCACTTCCGGTCAGGTAATGCATTTTATTCTGTAATTCCTCCTATTTCCAAAGAATTTTTGGACTTTTCATCAAATATTCCTAAAATTCACACATTGCAAAATACCAAAGTGCTTGCAATCATTTCAAACCTAAAGTCTAGCATATGAGAAAACAGTAACTGGGACAAACATTGCTGATACTACAGATAAGTAACCATTCTCTTGACCAAGACCAGCTCAGGGTGTATTGGTGCCCCGAGCACCAAATTTGTTCAAGCACCATTATCCACCAACACTTTTCATTACTATTACAAAATTCATTATATCATCAAATATAATTGTTATTACCGTATTTACCCGAATCCAAGACGAGATTTTTTCCAAATTTTAGCTTGTGAAAATCGGGGGTCGTCTTAAATTCGAGTACGAAATAGTATACCGTCAATACATCGCGGTCAATTGATCGCGCGTCAATTCGTCATCCTTCAATTCGTGGCGGGTTAATTCGTCACACGACAAACTCATCGCGCGTCAATACATCGCTAGACAAATTCGTCGCGAGACAAATTGGAAGGCGAGACACTATGACTGGTGTACGCCAGGGGGATACACTTTAGATTGGATGTCATTCCTTGCCATACACGATCCAATGTCTCAGTGGTGGAAAACTTCAGCCAAAAAATTATAGGAAAATCCCTATGCATTTCACCCACCAAGTGGGCATCCTCAGGGGAGAACCTGACCTGGCAGTGAACAGGGTTAACAGCAGTTCACTGCCAGGTCAGGTTCTCCCCTGAGGATGCCCACTTGGTGGATGAAATGCATAGGGATTTTCCTATAATTTTTTGGCTGAAGGAGTTTTCCACCACTGAGTAATCGGAGCCAAAGTGTTCGAGCTATCTACTACTGAACGATCCAATGTGTCTCACGTAATTCTGGAATTATCGAAATATAAAGAAAAATTATTTTGTGAAAAGTGTCTCCTCCTGCCGTTCACTAGTCATGGTGTATCGCGACAAATTTTTCGAGAAATGAATTGACGCGCGATGAGTTTGTCGTGCGATGTATTGACGCGCGATAGGTTTTTTATGCGACTAATTGATGCGCGACGAATTTGTCGATAAATGAATTGACGCGTAATGAGTTTGTCGTGCGATGTATTGACGCGCGATAGGTTTTTTATGCGACTAATTGATGCGCGACGAATTTACTCGCGACTAACTGGCCACGACGAGTTGTCATAGAACCGTAGGAAATATGTTTACGCGTTTAATCGATGTTTTTAGACAAATGAAACACGTGATATAATAATTGTATCTACTGAAATTTTTCATTGCAAACTTATGATCCGGTATTCAAATCAAGTCTTAATTTTATAAATATTTAAAAAATTGTTTTTCTTCTCAAACAAAAATTTGAAACAAACCATTTAAATTAATGAACGAACTTAGTATACCTAAACTGAATGTGTTCGAAATATACACCAAATACATTCAGTGAGAAATTAGGTCATAAAATCTTTTTTCTGTTTTGACAGTCTACTAAAAGGTGGGGGGGGGGGGGTTTGTCTTAGATTCGAGGTTGTCTTGGATTCGGGTAAATACGGTAATTTTTAATTAATTTTTTAAATTGTTCACCATTCACTACAATGAGATACTTTATGATAAATGATACAACCACTTACGAGAGGTTGGTGAAATAATTGTGAGTAAAATCATTGCATGAATTTATTTGTAAATTCTATATGACAAAGTCATAAAGTCTGTTTATATAGGCACTTTCCAGTATTATGTGACCGCTCAACACTATTAGTTGCAAGAGCTGAAAGTTTTAAGGACACCTAAACAAACCTCGGCAAGCGCCACAGCAAACCTTGATGGGCACCCTGGGCTAGAGGTTCTCGGGTACGACAAAGGCTAGTTAGTCAGGTTGGCTCTGATTTGATCGCACCCGATCAGTGAGTTAGCTAGCAAATTGCAATCTTCTGTTTTCCTGCCAAGGCTATCTGCCAAAATACCCAGTATATTGTTGCATGTGATATATTACTTCCTTTATCAACAATTACCCACCCAACACTGAACACATGGTGAGGAATACTCTGCACCCTTTTGGATTGGTGTATTAGATTTTTTAAGAATTAACTAAAGCTACCTCTTTTGATTTTGGTGCCCCTAAAATTTGGTGCCTCAAGCCTGTGCCTCAAGTTGATGCCCCTAGAGCCCATGCTTATACACAAAACTTTTGAGTCCATTGGGACACATACGTATTTTCCACAGATATCCCTATCAGGTCTATTGGGTTTTATATGTCCCCAGTGTCTATGCAATTGATTTATTCTAGTTCTTTGTGGTTCACTTACCTGTTTAAGCATAAAAAAGAGTTGCAATATTTTTGTGCCATATTGGCAATTATGGCAGAGAACAGAATCATAATTAGCTTGCAGGATGGATAGTTAAAAGAAGATGAAAGAAATTTTCATGAATGGAGAAATTTGAGAGTAAAAATGCATAAATGGAGAGATTATTAATTACACTCATGGGCAACACTATCCTCAAGGCACACATGCTCAAAATATTTAAGCAATAAGAGAGTAGTTACTATTAAGGCTGGTTCTCACTAGAGGACTGGTCAGGGTAGTGTTGCAGTCAGGACATTTTAGACCAAATATAAAAATCTTATTTTCAATGGGAATTCTATGGGGAAGGACAAGCTGCATTCACACTTGTAGGACAGATCTTGCCCATACCTCAGTCAGGACTCCTTGGGTCACTTGAGGAGGCAACTTCAGTTACTATCGGCAATCATCAGTGACAGCTGAAGTGAGCTTGAACCTTTCTGCTACTGGCATCCATAAACTACATCACGCTCTAGATGGGAAGGTTGAAAATTTTGTGAGGGATTATGACGAAGGAAGATGAAGGTTTTTTGATAATGGGACATCTTTGGTTTGATGAAAAAAATATTTAAATACATATTTGTTGCTAAAATTTAATTTTGGAGAATTTTTAGCCTACTTCATTATGAAAAGATAGACTTATGTAATTTCAGTAGAAAAACACTTTGACAACCTTGGAGGAAAGATAGCACAAGAAATAATATGAAAATAAATCGCTTTTATTTTAGCAACGTGTAAAAAAATGACTTTTTCATTGTACACCTTTCATATTTTTCAAATGAAATTGTTTAATTCATTTAACCTTACTGAATTTTAACAAAAAAATTAAAAAATCAAAAATAAGCATTATTTATGTACTGAATTGTACTAAAATAAAATTTTTAAAAAATTTAATTAATGTTTTATGACTAAAAACTAAATTCTGTATGTCTTTATTTGGAAGAGGGCAATTAGGGCAATTTATGGAACAGCAAACTGAACCAGAATTTTTTACAAAAAATGTTTGGATCGGTTCCAGAAATAAAATTTGAAATTCTTGACTGTCTTTGAAACAGTGTATGAAATTTGCCCTCATTACACCTTTATAAAAATATGTCATGCGCCAAAATTCTATTTTTTCTCCTTTTTCTGAATTTATTTGGACATTGCTGCCAAAGTATACACTTCCACATCTGAACTGTCAGACATCTTGGTATGTTGTGATAATCCTTTCGCCAGAATGTGTCCTTCCCCAACTGGGACCTAACCTACGGGTGTGAATGGTCTCCCCAAAAGGAGTCCTTGCTCTGACAGCATCCCCGTTGCTAGGGGACCTAGACCGATCCTCTAGTGTGAACCAGCCCTTAATGGCGTGGGTATCTTGGTACCTGAGGATTGAGACCGGCCAGAAGAGCGTAGGCGATAGCCTGAGGCAACATTGTTAACCCAAGCGTGATGCCAGCAATGAAATCACAGACTCCATCTTCTTTGCTGTATTTTGGCAGCCACTGCAGAATGTTGATGTAGCGGATGGCCAGATGACGGGCCCCAGAGGCGATAGACCTAGCAGTAACTTCGGAACTGGTGCGGAACTTGTTTTCTGAGTCAGACTTCATTGCTGCCCTTCCCTACATTTCGGCAAGGTATGGCAGAAAAAAGAAGCGAGGATATTAATCTAATCCGCACAACATGTATTATTTTTTATTTTGAACCAAAACTAAAAGTCTGGCAAATACTTCCTATATAAATGAGGATAGGAGGAGGAAAGCGAAAGAATGGAAACAAAGTGCAGCAACAGTAGGTTTTTACGGAAATATGCGTCGTTGCAGTGAAACAGTAATAAAACAAACCGCAGAGGAGGGTTCGTAAGTTTAAAAACGGACAAGAGTAAACACAACACGCATATCTACGACAGAAGAAAAATCCACGGGATTCATTACAGTCAATTTCATATTCAAGCAGAATATGTTCACGAAATATTTTTCGGTGAAATTTTAGCGCTAGTAAATGGTTTATACTCGACTTTAAATCTTATGATTCAATAGAATCTCTTAAGTAACTTCCAACGTAAACTTATCTGTCAAGCCGAAGCACCCCGAACGGATAGCCAAGAAAAGCTTTTACGCTTCTTTATTACAGCAAATGATAACCAGAAGCGAGATAAAAGCTGACTGAAGGTTAAACGCTTCCAAATGACCTCTCATATAAATAATCACTCGCAGAAGGGTTTTCGATAGACATCTCATAGAAAGGTTGTCTAAAAAAATACGTTTCATTCATATTTCGCAAAACAATTTATCTTTCACTATCCTCTTAAAATTTCTATTGCAATTTCCATTACCAAGCAATTAAATTTTTATTTTAAAATTAAAAATTATGGTTCTTTATTCATATTAAATACACACTTAGCACTTTTCCACTAAAAATGTGGAAAGGTACTGTGTGTATTTAATATGAATAACATTACCTACTTCCACAAAGTCATGCCTGACTCGATTAATTATGGTTCTATAACGCGAGAATGAGAACCGGTACAAAATTTACCGGTTACTCTCACAACAATAGCAAAAATCTGATGTGGCCACCACATGACTTTCTCCATATCTGTAATATTTCTAAAAATTCCAAATAGATTACATAATAAATATTTGAAGAAAATGCGAGAAAAATTTAGACTGCAAAGAACACAAATAAACTCAAACCATAGCCTTCTGGTATTGGATATAGCCACTAAGCTCTAACAATTAAGAAAATAAATTGGAGCGTTACTAAGACGTAATTAAGCGTCAATTGTTAACAATAGTCGTCGGTAGGTGGCGTGGTGGTGGCAACTAAAATATAAGATATCTCTTAAAAAATCCATTATATTAAAAAATATTTCAAACAAGGGTTGTATAAAATAAAATTTTCTACAACGTTTATTCTAGTACAGTTTTACATTTATCAAATATTAAAGCAAATATTTCAAAATAACGGATAAGTGACAAGAGTAAACACCCACTTTCGTTTGACCGATTTTTACCAAAAACTAATCAGTTCTTCTAACTTTTATTAAAATGTTAAATATAAAATTTCCCGTTGACCTGATTAATAGTTTTTGAGTTAGAGCACCCACAAAATGTTATCACATACACTAACCACACACACTAACACACACATAGACATCATCGAGAAAATGGTCAAAACGTGTTCAGGGGACCTCAAAACGTGTATTTACGTTGAAATCTCGAAGTCGATTTTTTTCATGAATACAATACTTTCCCATATACTACGTATATGGAGAAAGTAAAAACGAGCGAAAAACATCCTTTCTTCGATGACATCATCGACCGTTATACTGCCTTAAAAATAGGAGAATTGATCTGATCTACAAGAAGTAGGGTAAGTTTTTTTTATGGATTTTCATGTTGTGACACTTCACCTACATCTCAGGTCACAAGCCGCCACTGAATAGAACTATAGGAGTGAACGAGACGAATTAAATAACTGCAGTACTATGATGTAGAAAACAGCATTTCTATTCTCTTGTAATGATTATATGGATGGGCAATATAAGTTCTCTGGTAGTAAAACATTTTGGAGGAAAACATTTATCGAATGTAACTTACGTACAGGTCCTTGAAGTATAAAAACCATGAGGGAGGAAAGCTAGAGAACCTGGAAGAAGAAATGAGAAGAAAAACTTAGATGGGAAGGAGAAGGGCAGTTCGACTCAGAAGAATTCAGGTACTTCGGAAAGCAGGGGCGGATCTAGAAACTTCCCAAGGGGGGGGGGGCGATTACGGACCATTTACCCAGGTGAGTGGGGAATATTTTAATAATTACCCTAAATATTGTCAAAATTACTGTATTTCCTTATTTTTTTAATAATTAACCATTGTAAATGTTATAATATTGTGATAACTATCATAAACAAATTGTATATAGTATATATGAAATGTATTTTGCTAACAACATTTAGTTTGGGTTCATCGTCATAACTTCTATTATGTGAAATATCATCATTATATATCGACGTTTCTTACAGAGGAGGAGGATATAGGAGGATACTAATGTTTAGGCACTTCCAGATGAGCTGGAGATTCGAAATTTTTTTCTTAGGTGGGATTTTGTGCAAAACCGACTAGGAAAAACGAAAATCTTGAAAAAGTGCAACAATGCGGCCGCTAAAAATTCGCATTTGTTTAAACAAATTTTCAAGGTTTATGTATTTTCGAATGTGCTACGAAGTTGAAATTTTTTTCTATAAGTAGAATTTGTAAAAAAACGAAATAGGTATTATACAAATTTTGATATTTTAATTTGTTAAGCAGTTAAAAATTCTTAAAGTTTTAACAATTAGATAACTGTTTAGACATTACGGGATGAGCTAGGAAGCTGAAATTTTGAAGTTATGTACAAAGTAGTGTATTTGCACAAATAAATATTTAAATCTCCCCATAAACATATTGCGGCGGCCGTTAAAAATGTTTAAAATTTAAACAATTGGAAAAATATTATTTCACTTCTAGAAGTACTACAACTTTTAAATTTGGCAGAAATGTGTAACCTTAGTACCCAATAATGGAGAAAGTATAAAATTCTTAAAATTGCAAAGTTGTGGGATTGTTTTAGTCTATTATTTTTACATAAGGGAAAAACGAAAATCGCTCCGGAGGTGAAATATTTAGAATTAAAAAAATATTTGCAATGATGAAATATGAAAAATGAATGTTTTTTATGTTGAGATGATATGCTTGCAGAATTCAAGCACCAACTACTAGTATTATACACTTTTATTTTTATCTTAAGGAAAATAACACTAATATCTACAATAGGTAAGAAATACATTTTATTAATTTTATATTGTAACAAATATGATTACATGAATTTCAAATTTGGAATTTAATCTAACTACATGAATATAATACAGCCATCCACAAACCAGTGCTCTCCTGTACATTTTGATATAAATAATTATCTTACAATGTAAAATCGATCCGTCGATTGACAGAATTTGCAAATCGATCCAAAATCTCTTCCGGATTCAGGTGAATATCCTGATGGATATGAAGCAACGCCAAACCCAAAAGCCTGTCTTCACTCATTCGGCTACGCATCCAGGTTTTTAGTCGTCGCAGAGCAGAAAAGCTCCGTTCAGAGCTAGCGACTCTTATAGGGAGAGTTATTAAAATGTTCAGTAAAATTTTGCAGTTTGGATAGATTTCTTCGTCGCACAAACTGAAAACTTCGTCAATTTTTACATGGCTGCACGTAGATCCACGTTCCCATTTGGTTCTCTACATATTAAATTCGCTTAGAAAAACATCAAATGAATTTGAAACACAATTCTTTCAACAAAGCAGAATACTTGGCCCATAATGATGAAGCTGTATTTACAAAACCGTCTCCATTCAAACAAAGTAGCTAATTTGGCAATATATTCCCTAAATAGAATGATTTCAATGTGTCAGCACAAAAACTACTTTGAAAATCAGCTAAGAGAGTAACGATCATAGGGAAAAATACATTGCGCCGGTAGTATTTCTCAGCGGTTTCAGAACTGGAAATTTTTTGCATACCGTCCAGTTGTATGCCGGGGCTTCATTAGTTCGAATCCCAAGGTATCACCCAATTTATTAGCACTTTTCCAAATTCCACGAAATACTTCGTCAGCCCTTTTCCTTTCTAAATCTAATAAACAAACAAGGTGTCCAATGCATTTTATAGCAGAACGCAGGTCTAGGGGTTCTTTTTGGAGTGACTTACTAACCGGGAGGGTTAGTGAAAATATAAATGTTACGCATTTCATTGATACAACGAATTCGCTGGTCATGATGGCATTAAGGAATAGACCTGCCTTTGTGGAAGATGTGATATCATCCCAACTACTGATAATTTTCAAAACCTCTGTGATTGAAAAAAAATATTATCAATTGTTAAATGTGCATCATGCTTTTCTACCCAGCGTGTCTCGCACAAGCTACTCAACTGTTTCCCCAAATTTCTCTTTAAAACAAAACTTCTCTTAGCAGATGCATGAAAGAAATTTATTACCTCACCCATTACTCCAAAATATTTTCTAATAGGTAGAATTTCAGAGGATTTCGACAAAGTCAAGTTAAATGAATGGCTTTGACAGGGAATCCTTACCGCATGCGGAGCAACCTTACGAATATCTGAAACAGCGCCACGCTGCTCGGAAGCCATGACACGACAGCTATCGGTACAGATACCGACGCAGTTTTCCACTTCTAAATAATTTTTTAATAAAAACTGGACCACTGATTTTCCTATCACAGTTCCACTCAATTTTGGTTCAATTTCTTCACAAATGCCTGATCCGAAATTTGTCTCATGCAAGTCCACAAAACCAAGGAAATCTACTCTTATTTTATTCTCATAAAGATACCTAATAATAATGCTTAACTGCGACACTAGAGACATATCTGTTGTTTCATCAAATAAAATGGAATAATACTTCTCTTCACTCACGAAGCCTTGATTATTTTTCAAAATTTCATCGCCGCAACACTGAATGACTGAGTTCTGAGTCGTTTTTAAGATGTAAGTAGCATTTGCGCTAGAGGAGTTAAGGTGATTTTCAAGATCCTTATCTCCTCCTCGGTTACGTAATTTTAATATAGCGCAAAAGTTCATCTCGTTAGTTATGATTTCATTGCATTCAGGCACGTCTGACAAACAACTGTCATCTCTATGGCCTCGAAGTGGTATATTTTGTCGACCTAGAGTGATTATCGTATCAATAATGGGCAAAAAGCGCTTTTGATTATCTTGAACTTGTTTTAATCGGGCTGAAATCAACATGTTTTGAACTTCAAATTTGGGCTTTCCAAAATTCCTTAAAAAATCTTTTGCCGACTCTACAGCACGTTTGTGATAGACATTGCCTTGGTGTTTTTCAAGAATACCATCTTTCCCCAAAAGTTTGGAAAATGCAGTGATTGGCTTTGATGCCAAAACCCCACTCTCATATTTACAGTTAATCGCACCAACAGTTTTGGGAGCAAATAAGGTACAATATTTGCAGTAAATGCCTCTTTTCTTAGGAGAATAAACTAGCCAGGCATATTTAACCAAGTGAGATTGATTAAGGTGCCTTTTTTCAATGTTGCCTTTCTATCGATGTTCAGAAAACGGAAAGAGGTAATTTTATGGAGGGCAAAACGGATTTTTTTAAAGTTCCTTTTTTGTTAAATTATCTAATAATATTCCTTCATCCAAGTAAAAACCGATATCGTTTTTTACCATAGCACTACTATGATGTTCGATATCGACGGGAAAAATCGATGAAATGACTGCACTACTGTCTTCATTAGCAAAGATCTCTCTCGTTAAGGAGTTCGTTGGTAGTGAGGTAGAAACTGCCACTTTTTGATTGCTCGAATTTATCTTAGGTTCTGTCTCTGAAGAATTAAGATAAAAATGCGTTTTTGTCTATTTGATGTCATTTCTATAAAGGGATATCTAGAAATGTATTAATAATAAATCAGGTTAACGATAAAGTAAATTTAAAGACAGTCTATTATGCTGAATGAAGTAAAATAATACCGATAAATAAGTAAATATATTTGAAGATCAATTGCATGTCTTTAATTTATATTACTTTTATTAGGTGTCAATTATGTTAAATTTAAATTAATAAGAAGTCTAATTCGACAAAAATAAATGTTATAAATATTAAGTTTTTTAAAAGCTAACAAGCAGATTACTTAAAAAATTACTATAGAATTCATGATAAGACACAATTTTTACGAATGTTTGACGTCAGCATCCAAAAAGGTTAGTAGCACTGGTAGACTAGCATGAAGCAAGGAGATCGTGAACATTTATTTAACTGCTAATGTAATCAATTAGATTGCAGCACATGATATATTGTCAAACTTGGTTGTTAATGCACTAGAATAGAGTCGACACTAATATTCAACGCGTAGCACGGCCCGGCTCACTGTTAGAGTCTAGAGGATCACTTGAACACTGATCTGAAAACGCCAGTAAAATCTTGTGGGGAATAATGGAAAAACGCTAGGAAGTTCAGCTAGAGGTGGGGAAGGACTCTAAACAAAAATAAGGAAACCCCCAAACAAGTAAAAAAGGGTGAAAGGCGTAGCGAGGCAATAAACCGATTGCTTTGTTTCATCCTTTTACCGGCACCTAGCCAGTAGCGTAGGTCGATGACATGGTCATCGCCCCTACTCGCGGTTCTAAAAAGAGAGGAATCATATGATACTATCTTTACTGCACCGGGTGCGAGGGTTCTCCAAAAAGCCCGGCGCCTGGAGTGCGCACATTGAGCGCAGTCGAGGGCAGGGTCCCACCCCTTCACTCGCCATTTGTTGAAAATCCTGAAAATCCCACTCTCCTCCCATCACCCCAATGAGCACCTTCCAGCACCGACCAGGGTGCCCCCATCTCCAAGCGACCCTTTTTGCTCGAACAATCCGTCGAATGACTCCGAAGCTTCCGAAGGTGCTATGGTCACGCAGAGGGTGACAGAAGCAGGCAAGAAGCTTTGTCTCAAACACAGATGCGACGCAGCAGAGGCAGAGGCCTTCCTCCGCTGCGCCTGCTCTCTGCCCAATATGCGGATACTATTTAAAATGAAGAGTCACAAAAACTCCGCCTGCCCTATGTTCAATGTGCGACGAGCCTAAATCCTGTGAAAGATGGCGATTATAAAGACGAGAAGCATCGAAATTTCGATTAAGTATTTGAGCCAAAACTTAAGCCTACTGGAGGAACCGTCCATCCGCATGACGGCCTGATCACCGAGCTCATTCCTTTGTCTCAGAGAGAATCCAAGGGGGGGGGGGGCGATCCGCCCCTGTCGGAAAGGTATGGTGAAAATCGTGACAAAGGTAGCAGTACAAAGCGATAAGTTAACGGCAATAAAGCTTGCTGCAATCAATTCCAGTGGACATGTTGATAATCCAGGTATATAAGATAAACTGCACGATAATGGGAGATTGAAACAGCAGAGTTAGAGAAAGACAGGAGGAAAATTTTGTTGTTCAATACGGACTTGGGAAAAGAAACCGATGAGGGGAAACTTGGTCGAATCACTAATACATGGTTTAAAAACCAAAAACGAGGACAGTACACAAAGACAAGCCCAGGAGATAGAATGAGATGCCAAATAATTACATCCTAGTAAAACAAAGACTATGGAAAAGTATAAACAAGTAAAGGAAGAATTGCAGAGCAAATTAAAGGCGCTTTTCTCTTAGGTTCAGATCGACGGCCTCAGAATATAGTCTATAAATTACCTTCAAAAGTATTCTATCAAGGCTATGTAATAATATGTTTCCCGTTCAAAAGCAGTGGACTCGTTGCCATGGCAGCTTTATTTTGAGTTGTTAAAAATAGTAAATTTTTCTCTCTTTATAATTAAAAACAAATTCCCACGCCAATTCGGCACTGATTTAAATTTAGTCTTTAAAATAATAAACATTATCCTTTTAACTATAGAACTGTTTTAATCCCGAGTTTATATTTTAATTTTAACTAATTTCAAATTTCAAATTTATAATGCCCTGCACCGATTTCATGCTTTTCATATGGGTAGAAATAAAACTTAGGGGTTGGAAAAAGTCACAGCGGCTGATCTTAGATTCACAACATTTATGCCAGGTGCAGTTCTCATATAGACCAATCTACCCTGAAAATTTGGATTCTCCAAATTGCAGAGGAGTAAACATAGGGAGAGGAGTTAAGGCAAGGTTGTTGCCTATCGTCGGCCCAATACAATATAGTATAAGAAGAAAGGTTAATACATGAAGCGGTAGAAGATATCAAGATATGAGAATTGGATATGTGAGCAGTAAAATATGCTAATGACAGTGGCGGAACAAGTAAGCAACGGGCTCCGGGGCGAGAAAGTTTAGCGAAGTGACCAACCGTGCTGATTTTGATGACTTTGGACTGCTAACCATTTTGTATTGATTTCCTTCTGTTCGGATTTTTAACAGATATATGCAGAGTCAATATAATAGACGCTGGAACTCTAAGGGGAGTTTTATACCAAGGTGACTGGTGACAGTGATTTACCGTAATTACTCGTGTACCACGCTCACTTTGTTCTGCAAAATGTCGGTAAGAAAATGGGACTGCGCGTCTTATATGATAATATCTCAACAGGTTATATAAATTGCGAGTATCGATAGTGAATTCACTGCCACACGCTTGCGTCTACGTTTATAATCGCAAAATACGAAGAATTCTACGAAGTATAAGCGCGGACCTTGTTTCATAGAACGGGAATCGGTGAAGAGGCCGACTTTTTTTCAATCCCAGGTGTCAACTTATTCCGACAAGAATTCATCTCTTTCCCTTCGAACTGACCCAAAAATAAGGGTGCGCGTGGTACGAGGGCGCGCGGAACATGAGTAAATACGGTAATTTTGACGTGAGGGCAACTTAAGTTGCTTTCCGATGGTACATGCTTTTAAATGTAACCCTTCATACCAAGATGGTGGCAACGCGCTGGCGATGTGACGCAGCAACTCAGAGTTCAAACGATACATATTTATGTATGTTTTATGATTTAACTTACATTCATAGAGAGTTAAAGTGAAAGAATTACGTTTTGGCCATATTTGTTAACGTATTTCTGCAAATATTTTTGTTTACCTGAACTTGATGTTTGGTTAGAAACCGACCCATTTCTAAAGTATCATCAGCCCATCTTTCATACTGCCGCGAATTAAATATCGCATTATGTCAATATTGAATCACTTTGGGATGAAAGACCAGTTGACGAGGACTTTCTAGTGGCTTAAGTTGCCGTCATATCAAAATCAAATCACCGTCACGAGTCACCTTGGTATAATAGCTCCATAAGGATTATAATTAATGTTTAACCTTGAAATAATGTTGCTTCATTGCTACATATGATTGAATTGGATAAAACGTTGAAGGCAAATAATGGCCCGTGTGCTACCAGTGCCCACACAAGTATTTACACGTCCGCGCATCACCCGTGCTGTATCCAAACAGTGACCTTATTGCTGTTGACGGTTGCTACGCACATTGCCGGTCCGACGGCAACAATACTGTCCGTGTCAGTGCCATGACCCTGGCCGTGAAAACTTGAAAAATATCGTTGCCGATGATATCTGAAAGTATGGTACGGGCACTCTGTTTTCGGACGCCACGGCGCCGGCACTTCGTCTGATAGGTGTAATGATTCTCAAGGGTATTTCATTAACTACTAATTGTAGACTATTAGTGGGTAGCAGACCGGGCCCCTCCAAGGTTCCGGGCTCCGGGGCACTTCCACGGCTGCCCAGGCCTAATTCCGCCACTGGCTAATGATCCAGTACTTCTTGCAAGAAAGAATAAGGAAAACCAGAAAATGATAAATAAACTGATAATAACAGGTATAAAATACGGAATGGAAATAAATACTAAAGAAAAATCCAAAGTCATGCGAATATCAGGAAAGGAAGAAAACTTGACCATAAGTATTGGTGGAAAGCCATCAGAACAAGTTTCAGACTGTAAAAACCTTGGAAGAATCATAACAAGAGATGCAAAATATGCCGATGAAATAAGGGCTAGAATAGGGAAAGCAAAAGCCGCCTTCAGAAGAAAGACACTACTATTGACGGTAAAATAAAGGAGGATATACGCAAGAAATTGATAAGTGCCGTGTATGTAGTATCGCTTTGTATGGTGCAGAAACACACTCAGAAAAGTTATATAAATACTTGGAAAGCTACAAAATGTGGGCAAGGAGAAGGACGCTGAAGATAAAATGGACAGGTGGGATGAAAAACGAGGAAATACTAGGAGTAATAGGGGAGAAGCGAATGATTACACAGGCTGAAAGAAAGGGGAAGATGAACTGGGTCGGACATTGCCTGGGGAGAGAGAGTACGATTAAAGACGTGTTAGAAGGAAAAAGAGAAAGATGAAGGAAAAATCTCAGCTGGCGTTGCCAGGATTTGGCGATTGGGGCGGTTTTGTCTCAGCTGGATGGGTACCCGCTGGAGGTGAAATTTTGTTTCAATGCACATGAATATATACGAACTTTTAAATTTTGAAACCTAAAGTTGTGTTGATTTTTACAGCTATGGCAATTAGCCCAATAATAATATATAAAATTTTAAAAACAATAAAATCAGAATGACTTTTGGATTACTTACAAAGCCTGTTTGAACCACCAAAACCGCCCCCGTCGCAAATCCACTATATACACATCGATACATGTACCTACGGGTTTATGTCAATAGCAGTTTTCATATAGGTACCAACTTTTGATACATGCGCACTAATTTTCAATTTTCGTTAGCTAATACGATCTGCGTGAAAATCATATGGAGGCAATAAGGAAGAGAGAGTATTGGTTCGTTTGTACTTATCTCGACCAAAATAAATAACGAAATATTAAATGTATTGCGTTTTTATTTAGTACATGAAATCTACTGCGCGTGTGTGCATTAATATATATATTATAAAAATACTCTTCAATGCGGCGTATAATATTAAGAATTCACCTCCATTGATAATTCGAACCCCCCACCGTATTCTCCGCAACTATCGCACATTTGGACGGCGTTCCTTGAACAACGTAGTTTGACCATCGGGAACATCGAGACCAGATTTACGAAAAGCTTATGTGTGGCGTTAAAAAAGCTTATATAAAAAGCAAAAGTTTCATAGCTATCACGGAATTAAAATTGCCAATACAACTAAAATTACAAAATTCATCATTTTAAATCACAGGAACATTTTTGTAAGCACATAATAGTTTCATTAATCACAATACAACGAATATCACTCTGTGTTAAGATCTTTGCAGAATAAATAAATCATGTGAAGCATTGCAAAATAATAGACTTGACGGAGCTGAGTAAATGTTATATCTTAGTTGAACGAATTATCTCTCAATAACAAGAAGTAAAAACCAGAACTAATGCAGGCTGGTTTCTCGAATTTGACGTCCGGAATTTATTACTTATATTAATAGAAAATGTTTCAATAAGTTTTAGTCATTCCAAGGAACTCTCGTAAATTCATAGTTCATCAATGAGAAAAAAAATGGAAAACAAATTAATAGAGCATCATTTTAAAATACTAAAAGCAATGTCAAAATCTTACTGACATTATACAGGGTGTCCGGTGACTTTGTGTCATAACTTCGGGATCTTATTCCTTAAGTGATTTTGAGTAAAAAATGTCATATGAACATGGGTCCGATTCTCATTTGTTACAGAGCTACGGGCAATTTAAATTATCTCGTACTTTGATTTGTACAACTTAATGGCTGAAAAATGCATTGTTTAAATAATTATTCGTATGCGTTGTTAATTTTTGAAGAATGTATTAATTATATAATCATTCGTTTACATTGATATTTAATCCATTGTTACAACAGTGAGAAGCATGACGCTTGCACAACAGACGTGGACGTAATTTGCAAGCTCGCAGGCAGCATGTCAGTAGAACGTAAGCTAGCGTTCAGTGTAGTGCGCTGTGACACGTGTGGTATCATTAACTTTCAATAATGCCGTTTACATTTTCAAATGAAGAGTGTGCGGGTATGTACTTCGTGTACGGGTTTTGCGATGGAAACTCCGTTTCTGCCGTTTACGAATATTGACGACGATTTCCACAAAGAAGAACTCCAGATCGACGTACTTTTATTCAAGTTCACCGACATTTACGAGAAAATGGCTCATTTCCGTGTGTGTGGTGAGAGCTGAACGTCCAGTACAAGTTAATGTGGATGAGAAGGAAAACATTATTCAAATGGTTCAGCGAAGTCCACGTCTTAGTACACGAGGAATGTCCGCCCGCCTCAACGTTCCGCGAATGAGAATCTGGCAAACATTACACGATGAAGGACTTTATCCATACCATATACAGCAAGTTCGGGATCTTCAACCCGGGGATATGGCTAGTCGGTTGAAATTCTGCCGTTGGTTAAATGCACACCCCCGCCTGAACCGTTACATCATGTTCACGAACGAGGCACAGTTTACCCGTGACGGAATAAACAACACGAGAAACTACCATTTATGGGGTCGCGAAAATTCTCACTGAACAGTTGAAAGCTACTTCCAACTCCGTTTTTCTGTGAACGTGTGGTGTGGAGTCATTGGGAACCAGCTGGTTGGACCGTACTTCTTCCCGCCACGTCTAACAGGCGCCATTTATGCTGATGTTTTGGAAAATGAAATGCCGGGTCTCTAAAAAGACATTTCTCTTCAAACACGACTTCAGATGTACTACCAGCATGACGGGGAACCCCCCCCATTTTAGTAGGAACGATACGCTGTATCTTAACAAGAAGTTCCCTAACCGATGGATCGGTCGTGGCGGTGCGCAGGATTGTCCACCGAGGTTTCCGGATCTCACTCCGTTGGATTTCCATGTGTGGGAGCAAATGAAAAACATTGTGTATGAAGCCAAAGTGAGCACAAAGGAAGAACTAATTTGATCCTTTGTCAAAGATTCATACTGATGATTCAATTAAGAAAAGCAGAGACCGTCATGATGCAGATAGTAGTAGCAAAGGACGAGGCAATTATATTACATTTTTATCAAAAACTACAGCTAATTCTGTCATAGATGCAATTACCACTCTTCTAAAACAAATATTAACCGATGAAATCAGAGATGCTCAAATGTACAGCATTCGAATTGATACCACAAGATATTAATGTACTGGATCAGTGTTCAATTATTGTCAGATATGTTAAAGATACTATTCATGAGCGTTTGATATCTGTCGTGAATTGTACTTCAACAACCACTTAGTTTGTGAAATTTTAAAAAAATTAAACGTGTCCAAATGTATTGGGAATTTCACTGACGGTGCAGCAAATATGTAAGGTCATTATCAAGGCTTTAGTACATGGCTAAATACAGTTTTGCCAGGTCAAATACATATATGGTGATATGCACATATATTAAATTTAGTAATTAGTGATGTAACACAATTAACCACAGAAGTGATTACATTGTTTGGAATTTTAAATACATGTGCAGTTTGTATGCGGAAATTCTATTAACGGCTCAATGTATTCAGAAAATTGAAATATATATCAATTATTGGGGAAACGCGTTGGTGGTCTAAGGAAAGAAAAATGTTCGGAAAATTTAATTGTACAATTGGAATAATAATTTATACAGATGTTCTACAGACTTTTGACGAAATTTCCATATCAAGTAAATTTAACAGCGATGTACGTTACAAAGATAAAACAATGTTGGACACTTGAAAAAACTTTGAAATTATAATCACGGCGCAGATATTTTAAAACATATTTGAAAATACATCTCCATTATCATCATATTTACAGACAAGAGGAATGGATGATTTAAAAGCTTTGGTAGAAAATACTGTAAGTGCTCTTTCTAAAATGTTAAGAAATTTTGATGTTGTTTTTAGAGCAGCTACAAATTTTTCAACAACTACAAATGAAGAAATAGAAAAAAGAAATGTAAATGTAGTTGTTGAAACAGATTTGAAAGAAAACGTAAACGAACTAGGAAGAATCTCGGAGAAAGTACCAGTAAAGATACTATAATGACTGTGAAAGAGAGGTATCGTGTACAAGTACATCTTACATATGTTTTTCAGTTCTGTCTGTCTGTGTTAGACGCTGACGTCATCAATGGCACTTTTTACGCGTTTTTAACGTACTTTTCGATTAGGTGGAAGGTTGAAATTTCGCAGGAATGTTTGATTCAGATATATAAATTAAATGACGAAAAGAAAATACGAAAAAAAGACCCGGGTTTGACTATAGTGAGCGATTTATATTTCACGTAAGATAACACGTAAAAATCGACTTTTTAAAGTGCAGGCTTTTCTTCTTTTGGAAATTAAAATTAGAAAAAATTGACGTACGATCTTTGAATTTATAATATTTTAAGAAAGTTAATGAAGTTTCATATTCTATTCATCTTTTTCCGCCTACCGTTCGAAATCTCTCACCACGTCATTGTTAAACTTCAAGAATCAATTGTTGTCTCAACCAGGATACGTGTAATATATACGAGTGCATAGATTGCCTTCAATTATCGTAGGATTTTTTGCGAATATGGGGAGGGAGATAGGAAGGGATATAGAATGGAAGATACAAACATACATTGAGAGTAATGGAGGTATAGAATTAGAAAAGGACGGGAGGAAAGATAAATAAGGAGAAGAGAAAAAAAAAAGAGATATCTATGGATTTGGACAGGAAGGAATGAGGGGGGGGGGGAGGTGAGACAAAAGAGAGGCATATAGTGAGGGAGAGAGATTGATTGATTGATTTGGTCTTTATTTGGGGCGAGATTGAGACTGGGAAGTCCCATATTCCACCTAGAGAGGGAAGGAAAGAGAGAGGGAGGAAGAGAGGGACGGCGTAAGGGAGGGAGGGAATATTATTATTTATTTTTTATTATTACTTCATTTTTGACAAGAGGCTCATCATTTAGTATATCTTACTGATTTTTCATATCGAAATTAAATATATTTGGAATACTTTAATCATAATCCCGTCATATTTGACGGGCAATTACGCTAGTAATGTAATAATGGATTGACTAGTAGCTTAAAAGAACGATATTTAAAGAATGGCAATTTATGCAAAGATTTGTCTTGTTTAGGTCCAAATAATTTTCCTCAAATCATAAAGAGTAATATCTCAAACAATTTAAGTATTTTACTTTTAAAATTTAATGAAAATATTACAAAAGAACAACTACAAACTGAACTGATGAACTTTGCAAGGAAATGGAAAAGTTTTGATCAGACTTTGAGCGATGAATTTTTAGTTGAGAACAAGTATGAAGCACAAGAAGATAGCAATAAACGGAGAGATACAATCCACTGAATCTCTAAATTGCAAAACATGCAAAAAAGGGGCTTGCTGCTACACAATTTTGCAAAAATTTAACTTGCACACTTTAGCGTATTCAAATTTATATTTGGCGTATAGATATTTCTTAATTCTGTCTTCAACACAAGTGTCTAGTGAGAGATCATTCTCGATGTTGAGTTATATTTTGGGTAGGCTGAGAAACCATTTCAATCAATCTCACATGGATGCATTTATGTTAACGTCATGCGAGAAAGATATTTATGTAATATTAAAAAAATGAAGATGTCATGGATATAATGACACAGAAAAGTATTACATCAAAAAACTATTCGATTAAAACGTAATTTTCTTGGTCTATTTCGTATTCTGTACGACCTATCTATAAGTCTGCTGTATTTAATAATTATTGTAAAATGTGAATATAAATAAAGAATATATATGTATAATTTTTTGGGTGTGTTTATAAAATAAGAAACAAGTATTCCCATTCGGTCAATATTTCTCGGGCCTTAACATGTTCCCATTCCGGCCCTGCACGTATACATATATTATTTATCTTTAACAATGCTAAACTAAGTATTTTGTTGGACAATATTTTCCTAATATTGCGAATCTGTCATCATAAATACACCAGCAAAGAATGACTCAACAGGTAGTGTGAAGTTTACTGACGTCAATGGAGAGTTTTTTTCCCGAGGGTTATGCACTACTCAATGATCAGACAAGAAAACAGTAGTTTTGAGGTATTTCGTGCTTAGGCAGCAGAAGCAACTTGTTCCTTTAGGAAATGCTCCACAGCATATCCTTTTTTTTAAATCCTACGTCACGCAACCATATGAGCGTTTGTATCTAACGTACGACGATCCAACTCCTCTAGTATTCGACAGTAGAGTCTCACCTTGTCTTTCAGATGCGAGCGGTCGATCCTACACTGCCTCGCAGGTCTTACAGCTCCAACACTTCTCCAATTCCTTCGCGAAGTCCTGGCCAATCTGCGATGGAGAGAGAGAAAAGATTGCGGTTAGGCGTGTTCCGGACAGAATAACGGAGAGGCGGTGGGGTGAAGGGCGATGCTTGGAGGACAAAGAGCGCGTCGAGGTTGAGTACCAGAGGAGAGAACGACGTCGATCAGGAGGCAATGCGCTCGGGCGGCTGAGGCAATGGACGAGGAAGGAGATGGTTTCAAAAGTTAAAACGCGCTGTTTGACAGAGCGGGGGGGGGGGGGGGGAAATTAGACACATGCTAATTTTTAATTAGCGTAATACGACGAAGACAAAATTCTGAAGGCAGATGGATCGAAGATAACAATTTCTATGAACTCATGGGTGCATATAACAATGGCTTCGATATAACACATAAAAGTTCGTAATGATGATACATAGAGCAAGAAATTTATGTTGATAAGACATTATTATTTAAAAAGTGATAAAATGTTATTTAAGTTTATCAAGTGATTAAATTAAAAGATAGAGTGATGAATAGTGGATGTATCGAAAATAAATCCTGTGAATTCAAGAGTTTTTATGCCATAGCGTGAATCAATAGCTTTAATACAGATGATTCTCTAAATTGTCAGCAAGAAGGAGTATCTACTAGGGAGAATGGGGCTTAGTGATTCTACAATAAGAACAATTCGTGACTTTAAGTTTGGGAACGGTACTCCCTTAATTTATATGATTAGCACCATCTCGTATGCCTTTTAACTGGTGGAGATATTTTGTCATAATTTTGTGAGCGTAATTTTGGAACCTCTAGATTACTATTTCGAATTTTTACAAGACAATCAACGTATAGAAAAGTTTTACAATATCGTTTGAATGATAAATTTATAACGTGTTATTTGCATTGATAATATTCAAGAAATATTATATATATATATATATATATATATATATATATATATATATATATAAGGCTTAATGATAGATGAGTTTGAAAGTGTGCAACGCGAGATCTCCGAATCTACTGGAACGATTTTCACAAAACTTTCACTGAAAGATTAAGCGGAATCTCGAATTTAAGCTTAATTTTATTCTTCTAACGTAAGCCGTTTCAAAGATATGGCGATTTTTCAGCGAACCCCCATTTTCCAACGCTACTTTATGACTTTCCGCGGGCGGTGGGAGAGGTGAGAGAAAGGGGGCGGGCGGTGGAAGGGGTGGGTGAAAGAGGGGCGGGTGCAATCCCGAATCGCACGCGGGCAACGCCAGACGCCAGGTCACACAGCTAGTAAAGGAATAAATTAAATACTGAATTTAAATCACCATAAAGAAAGATGTTACTGAGGTTCAAAATGGTTTGGTAAGACTGAATCTCACTACCCCTTATGGTAGGAGCTGCCACTGTACATGATCAAATACTGCCGGAAAATAACTTTCGATTTACGTCAATTTCGATTTACGCCATAATCCTCAGAGCGTATCTATGGCGTAAATCGAGCGTAGCCAGTAAATCGGAAGTTACTTCTTCCATCGGTAGGAAAATCTATTTGATATTATTAGACCTCCTTTATAAAAAGTAAAAAAAGAACGCCGTCCGTTCATCTCAGAAACTACTTGGCGGATGTTGATGAAATTTGATATTTACGACATAAGGGCAAAGCAAACAAGAAAATGATACAAATAGTTTACGTGACCTAATCAGGAGTGCCACTTTACTGGTGACAAAATATGAATTTTCTTTGTCTCGTACAATATAACTTATAACAAAAAAGTCTTTAAAGAACTTTGTAGAACTAATCAAATAGCAAATGTTTCGTTCAGTACATTTTTTATCGAAGGAGTAGTCGATTTCAAGAAAATCGAACGAGAAAGTAGTAATTTACTTTGGACACGGATTGGGCAGATGAAGGAATTTCGGAGGAAAAAGATAACGGCTGCAAGATAAGAGGCTTGTGATAGTACTAAAGGAAGCTTCGACCACTGCGGCACAGTTAAGGCTGATCCACACTGGAGGGACGGTCGCATGACGGTCGCGGTTGGGACACTTTATACCAAAATATAAAAATCCTATTTTCAATGGAGTTTCTTTGGAGAAGTCCCAAATGCATTCACACTTGTAGGGGAGGACGCGGATAGGCCTCGGTGAGAACCCCTTGTGTCGCTTGAGGAGGCAACTTTTGTCCCAAGCCCCTTAGAGTCCTAGCCTCTTCGATTACTATCAGCAATCCTCGGAGACATCCGACGTGAGCTTGAATCTTTCTACTAGTTAGGGGTATCCATGAACTACGTCACGCTGTAGGTGGGGGCCGGAATGCGACCGTGCCGCGAACTACAAGTGTGAATGGTCTCCGCAAAAATAGTCCTAATAAAGCCCTCGAACGCGAACGTCATGCGTGAACCAGCCCTTAAGGGCAGGTTACACGTGCCTCTGAGCCGGGTGTCATCCGGAGGTCCTCCTGGTCGAATTGGAATTTTAGAAAACGTAGGGCAACGTTGATGTCGATTTTGAGCCGTCTCGTTCGGTGGACATAAGACGCAAGCGAAAGCAGTTAACAGTAGTAAGACCCGCCTGACAAAGCAATAAGTGTCTTTGACGATTACATATTCAACTCGTGCCACAACTTGCAGAGATTCAGATATTCCCCAATTTCAAAATTATAACTTGAAACAAGAAGTCCAAACCAGGACTATTGCAGGCTGGTTTCTCAATGTTGACGTTCCACAGTAGTCCTCAAGTCAACCGTAGTTGACATTTCGCATTTCCATTTCTTCTAATGCGTCTAAAGGGTACCACGCTTAGGATTGTCACTGGAAATTAGCTGGAGAGTTGAGCTTCAGGTCACTCTCGGTCGCTTCGAAGATGGTAGAGCTTCGGGGACATCTAGGCTCGCGATGGGATGTTTGTATTTGTCCCACCATTGAGCTTTGATATCCCCGAGATTTTGCACCTCCACGTGCAGAGATCTAGCCGCCTTCTTGTAGAAACAGCTCGCCATGGATGGGAAGAGTATATCTAACGGCTCTACGTTGGCATCTTGGTGTAGTCTGGCGTTCCCGTCGTACCTCGAACATCCCAGGATCAGGCGGAGTGCGTTGTTCTGCACCACCTGAAGCCGTCGAAGCACTGTCACAGGAACTCCAGACCACACTGGGGCTGCATAAGTGAAGACCGGTCTGATGCAGGTCAGGTACAGTCTTCTCTTCATTGACATGGTCAGCGTCCGGGATCCCAAAAGCGGCCGCAATCTGTTGAGGGCAGCAAGACCCTTTGCCCTTGCAGATTCCACCTGCGCCTTCCACAACAGCTTCCTGTCCAGCTTCACTCCTAAGTAGGTCACTTCACTGACCCAGGGGACGATGTCTCCCGCAACGGACAGGGTGACATTCGGCAGGGCTCCATATCCTGGATGGAAGACGATGGCTTTCGTCTTCGCTGGGTTTACGGCTATCCTCCACCGGCTATACCACGAGCCCAGTGAGTCGATTGCAAGTTGAAGATTTTCTGTGGGTGCATACTTCTTGGACGAGCGCGTTAGTAGCGCCGCGTCATCAGCATACAGCGCTGCGATGGTGTTCCACCCATGGTCCCGTGGTATATCATGGGTGTAGACGTTGAATAAGACTGGCCCCAGCACGGATCCTTGCGGGACTCCAGCGCGGATGCGATGAAGCCCAGATCCGTCCCGGAGCCAGAAGACCCTGAAGGTTCTGCCGGTGAGGTATGACTGGATGAGCCGCGTTATCCAGGTCGGGAACTGGAGCCTCGCCATCTTCAGTAGGAGTCCTGGGTGCCACACGCGGTCGAACGCCTTAGATATGTCCAAAAAGGCGCCAGCGACCGCGTGTTTCCTATTGAAGCTGTCCGTTACGAAGTCTGCAACTCGGGCGAGTTGTTGGACCGTCGACCTCCCCTGACGAAAGCCGAATTGTTCCCCAGGAAGAATATCCTTCTCTCGCAGGTGTTGGTTGATGGCAGGAAGGAGTAGCCGCTCAAAGATTTTCCCGAAGCCTTGGAGAAGGGAGATGGGGCGCAGGTCACTAGGGCCCATCTCCATCGTCCGAGTCTTCGGCAGGCAGAAGATTTTCGCTTTCTTCCAAAGCGAAGGGAAGTAAGAAATCCCTACACAGCCGTTGAAGATACTGGTCAGGAACTCCACTGCAGCGACTGGAAGTTGGCGAAGGACCGTGTTTGGGATGTCGTCATCGCCGGGCGCTCTCCTCAAGTTGAGGTGACGGATGACTTCCACCACATCCTTGGGCTTGTAGGTCGGGAGCTCGGATTGGTCAGGCTGCCCCTGGTGCAGTCTCCGCAGTTGATCCGCAATCTCTTCCTCTTCTTCGGTGGATTCCGGCGTGGACGGATTTGGGGAGAAAGCCTCGTAGAGGTGGTCCCCAAGAAGGTCCGCTTTGGCCGCTGGAGTTGTCGCGACTCTTGTCCCATTTACAATGACAGGATCGTGGCGTCTCGTTTTGCAGAGCTGTCTGCAGGTCTTCCATATAGAATTATCCTCCAGAGAAAGAGTGGCCAGGTGTTGTTCCCAAGCGTCCGTACGTAGCTCGCGGAGCAGCTGTCGAACTTCCAAGTTGAGGCTCTCGAGCTGCTCCTTGAGATCTCTTGTCCGGTGACGCTGCCAACGCCGTCGAACGGAATTGCGAAGGGTTATTGTTCTTCATACGCCTTCAGGAAGACGGATGCGGAAGCTTCTGGATGAGAGAACCTTAGGGATGCTCTTTTCCATCGCTGTCTGCACGCCTTGGGTTAGCAGGTCGACCATGCTGTTTGCCTCCGCCGCCGTAGTCGGAGGAGTTGGATGAGCAGGTAGAAGTTCCGCCACGATGTTCCGGAAGAGCTGCCAGTCCGCTTTGGCGAAGTCCCTCCTCTCCGTAGGTGGCATCCGAACCGGCAGGCTCCCAACTAGCAGGAGCGTGGGGTTATGGTCTGAGGAGAGTGCGTAGACGGAGTGAAGGCTCAGTGAGACCCGGACATTGCGAACAATCGCAATATCAATGACACATAGGTGGGATCCGCCGGTGCCAGCACGTCCAGTCCTTCTTCCTCGACGTAGTCCTTCAGTCGCCTTCCCCTCAGGTTGGAGGAGGGGGAATGCCAGGTGCTGTGTCGGGCATTCAGGTCTCCAAGAAGTATGGTGGGAGAGTCGTCATCCCCACCAAGCAGCTCCTCCAATTCATCCTGTCTCCAGGGCGCAGATGGTGGGTAGTAGGCCGATGTTAGGCGGATCCACCCCGCTGAGGTCTGCACTTCTGCCGATACCGCCTCGATGGCAGTGAGGCGTGGGACTCGAACCGGCCGATGGGAAACCGAGTGATGGACTAGAAGCGCCGAGCCACCCCCTGCGCCGCTCGTCCTGTCCGCTCGGTAGATGTTCCATTCCAGGAGACGCCAATCATCCGATGGCTTGAGATGCGTCTCATTAATGGCTGCTGCAATGGCGCCTTTCTCTTGGAGGAAGGCTCTGAGCTCCTCGGAATGCGCTTTTACTCCATTTGCATTCCACTGGGCGATGACAGTGTTTCCTCTAGCACCCATTGGCGGTTGCTGTAGGGACCCGTTGTCTTGCGAGCTCCTCCAATAGTGAGAGGAGGAGTTGGTCTTCGGTAGATGGTATCAGCCGACGGAGAGCCTTGCAGACAGCAAGGATCGCTTCCCAGGTCTCGTCAGGATCGGCTACTGCTGGGGTTGTATTCTGCGAAGCGCGTGGAGCAGCGGGCTTTGCAGCCGCCAGTAAGGCAAGCGTCGGAGTCTCGTCGTGCGTTGCCAAGGCCTCAGGGACTGCGGCTGGACGCGAACGAGCTGCAACTGCAACGGGCGATGGATCCTCAGCGCTGATTTTTGGGGCAGCTTGCACGACCCGCTTCTTGGCTGGATGTCGATCCTTTGGGGAAGATACAGTGGGTTGTGGTGGAGCGGCAACCTCGCCAAGAGCAGGCGCGGAGCGTTCCTCAGATCCAACCGTGGATGGAGTTGCAGGACCCTGTTCGGCAATGCCATGCGGCACAGCTGAGGTTCTCGGCTGCTCCGGCTTTCCCGCTGCCACGGAGGCATATGAGCGGGTCTGCTGCACTGCAGAAGTAGAAGAAGCATTGGCCTTCTTCTTCTTCGGTGCCTTCGATGCTGGTGGTGGGCGCGAAGGCTCGCGGGATTTCCTCTGAAACTCCTCCTGCAGTTGAAGAACCCGAAGAAACTCCGGGCATTCCCTGAAGGAGGCGGGATGAGGGCCGTCGCAGTTTGGGCACTTCGGTTCCGCATCGTGGGGCTGAGGGCACTGGCGAGAGTCGTGTGGGCCAGAACATCTATAACACTTGGCCGGCATTCTGCAGGCGATGGCAAGGTGTCCGAAACGCTGGCAGTTATAGCAGCAATTCGGCCCTTTCCCTCCTCGAAAGTATTCGACTGTGACGGAGCAGTCACAGACTTTACTCAGGTTGGACACCGATGCGCCTCCTGGTGTCTTCTCAACCACCGCAACGAAACGGTTCATCAGCCGCTTGACGCCGTTTACCGCCTCCCCGTTGACCTGCCGGACTCCTTTCACGAGGAAGCCTTTTGAGGCAAGATCGGCAGCGACGTCCTCCGGAGTGAAGTCGCATCCAATGCCCTTGATGTATATCCTGGTTCCCTTGATCGTATCGAGCGGCTGTGTGTGGTACTGGGCCTTCAGCTCGTTAAGTACCGCTGTCGCTGCTCGGTGGTGTTCCGCCGTCTTGACGATTAGTCTGGTCGAGACATTGCGGACCTGCAACTCGAAATCTCCCCCGATCTTCGCTCGCAGGGCTGACGCAAGCTGCTTGTGGGAGGAGATGCCATATACTGTGAATGGCGCTGCTTTTTGGCGGCGCCTCTGAGGGTCTGCAGTGGTTGTGGGCCGGCTCGTTTCGTCGGCTCCAGATCCATTCTCAAGAGAATTGCGGCGGCTTTCCCTCTTCTTTCGCTTGTTGAGGACTGGAGTGAAGCCGTCTGCAGGGGCGTCCAATGGGCCGGTATCTGTTGCGGGTCCCAGGATTGGGGCCGCGCGCCGTTCCAGCTCCGTCTCAGCTTTCCCAGATTTTGCGGGGGAGGATGAAGGCTGCTTCCTCTTTCCTCTAATCCCCTCACTGGTGTCCATGACGGTTTCCACCTGGATCGGGTCAGGTGTAGGCACCGGCTGTGGCGTCGAAGAGGATGACAAAGCCGTCCACTTCGTCTTCTTCTTAGATTTCCTGAGGCCCTGGGACGCCTCCTTCGGCTCAGCTTCTTCTGGTGCAGTTGGGCTCGGAAACGAGCCTTGGGCGGCAGCAGATTGGGACGACTCCACCTCCAGAGAAGTGAAGGTCACCGATTCCGCAGAAGCAGACTCCATAGGGATGGAGTCAGGCGGAGAAGTCGAGCCTCCCAAGAGACTACGACTTTTTTGGCCCTGTAAAGGGCCGTTTTCTTCCTGAAGTGAGGACGACGAATGGTGTGCCGTTTCCTTCCTCAGGGCTTCTGCGACGTCGAATGCGCGACGGATGTAAGGGATGGAAGATCCATCCGCCCGCATCAGTCGGACAATCCGTCCGGTCGACGAAGAACGTCGGTGGCCGTCTTCAGGGGTTGGGTGCTTCTCCATCGTAGTTAAGTTGCCTCAACACGATGAAAAAACTCAATAACCGTTTGCGCAGAAAGAACTTTGCAAACGGTTACTTGCTCTCGGCGAGCCTGACGTTCCGAATTGATTATTTGTATTGACAGGAAAAGTTCAGTATGTGTTAGTCATTCAAAGGAATTCTCATGCCATAAATATCATTTGTAATTCGTAGTTTATCATTGATAGAGAAAAATTGGAAAACAAATTAACAGAGCATTATCAGGTATAAAATTGTAAAAGCAATGTCAAAATCTTTTTCTGACATTATATTTTGCATGTCAGTGGCGGAGGAAAATGTGTCACACAGTGCTAGTAGCCCATTTATAAAAACGAAAATAGAAGAGGAAGAAGTAAGTGGCAAAAATATATAGGTACTTTTTAGGTCCGAAAAATGAAAATTTTCGTAAGTTCTTGAAATTCCATCCGATACAACCAAATTTACGTTCAAAATATAATTTAAGTGATCCTTTGGTATATTTCCTAGTAGGTAGAAGATTGAAATTTGGTAGGAATGTTTTTCTCTTGTAGTAAGAGCCATTTACGAAACAAAATCATGAAATAGACCCGGGTTCGACTCCAGTAGATAATTTCTATTGCCCATGAGATAACACGTAAAAATCGATTTTTAGACTTACAGGCTTTTACTCTTTTGTAAATAAAAATTAGAAAGAATTGGCCTACGATCTTTGTACCTTAATCGTTTTAAAGAAAGGTAAATTATATTTCTTACATTTTGCCTACTATACAAAATTGCTCAAGTTCTACGTTTAAATCACATTTATTGGAAAAATTTAGCTTTTTAGCGACAAGCTGCCTTGCCGACCGTGTCATTGTTAAACCTCGAGATTGTATTGTTATCTTAATCCTTATATTATATGCGTAAGGAATGCATGATTTGAATGCTTTAATATGAGAGAGAGAGGAAGAAAGTAATGAGAGAGACAGAGAAGGAGGGAGAGAGATATAGATAATATTCCATATTAGGTCGAGATTGAGACTAATAAGTAAGAAGTCTATTTTTCAGAGAAGGAGAGAGAGGGAGCAATAAATAGCGAGAAAGAGGGAGATAAAGTGAGAGAGAGGTAGGAAGACAGAGAAGGAGGGAGATTAGGATAGATAGGTGGATAATATTCTTTATAGGGGCGAGATTGAAACTAGGAGGTATATTTTCCCAAAGATGGACAGGGAGGGAGAATGAGAGGGATGAGGATGGCAGAGAGGAAGAGAGAAAAGAGGAATAATGAGAAGTGTCTTAAAAATACTTAATCCAACCATACCCGTCATATTTGACAGCCAATTACGCTAGTAAGGCCATGTTTCCTTTGGAAACCAACCTAATAATAACTAGTCGCCCTTTGTCGTGAATCCTCGTGGAATATGCAGAGACGTAATGCGTTCGATGCAGTAGTCAATAACACTGGATAACAAAAGAAAACTTTTTGTTACATGGTAAGAAGATAGTGATTCTTATAAAAAAATTTGCGCTGATTTCAAATCTGTTTACCAAATTTTTCTATCACCCAGGGTTTTTAAGAAATCGAAAGGTGCATGTCATCCAAATTAAAGGTATTTTTATTATATGTAAAAAAAAATTAGTATATATTTAATAACCTAAAATGTGGTTGATGTGGATTGTCTGCTGAACTTTGCTTGAGGAACATCCCATTTAAGTGTCCAGCAGTAGTCAACCAACAGTTTTGGGCTCCATTTTCCCTGGTAGCGGTTTTCCATAGCAGAGATGTCCTAATGAAAGCGTTCTCCATCTTCGTTGCTCACAGCCCCGAGGTGTTCCGGAAAAAAATTGCAAATGGAAGTCCAGAAAGTGTATTTTTAGAGTCATATTACATCCCATTGCTCTGTAGGCCACAAGAAGCTCACTCACAAGTTGCCTGTAGTTTTCTGCATTGTAGTTTCCCAGAAAGTTGGTGACTACTTTTTTGAAAGATGCTCATGCAGCTGCATCAGTTTCATTCAGTTGAGGACCCACAAATATTCCTTCTTTGATTTTTGCCTCACTAATTCTCAGAAATTTATTTTTCAAGAAGAGAAATCCACATCCATTACTATCCATTGCTTTTACAAAATTTTTCATCAAGCCTAGTTTAATGTGCAATGACGGTAAATAGATTTTTTCAAAACTAACCAGTGGCTCAGTAATTACATTTTTCTTTCCTGGAGTGAGTGTTTCTCTTTTTTGCCATTGCTTTTTGATGTAGTGGTTTTGTCTATCTCTGCTATCCCATTCACATAAGAAGCAACATAATTTGGTCTTTCCAAGCTGTAACCCACAGACATGTCAAGAATACTTTTCATACTGGATACTGGTTAGCAGAAGTTTCACGTTTTCATACGATTCCTTCATGTGAGCAGCATGGTCTAGTGGAACAGATGGGTACTTGTTTCAATTGTGAAGCAGGACTGCTTTTAAACTCACCTATGAGGAATCTATGAATAAACGCCACTCCTGAGGATTGTGCTGCTGCACCAAGGCCTCCAGTAGAGAATCAACATCATTGCAATACACTAGATCTCCCTCTTTAGAAAATAGATGCTCAAATTGCTGTTGATGTTTACGGGAAAAACATATTTTAGTGCCCTGATCAAGAAGATTCCATCCTTTTAATTTGAAACTAAAAGTTCTGCTTGACTTTTAGATAAAATAAGATCACGAACCAAATCATTGAGTTCTGACTAAGTTATCAAGTGAGGGTTAGAAGAAGTCAGGCTTTCCATAAATGCTGGGTCATTCTGTATTTCATCTCCTGAGTCACTTCGGGTCTCGACATCACCATCATCTTCTTCATCTATGGTCCATGCTTCTGGTGGCTTAGGTACAGGAAGCTCTGGACCGTGGGACACAGGTCTGATAGCTGATGGAAGATTTGGATATTTTACAGTATGTTTAGACTTAGATGTAATTGTTAGTTAGTTAGTTAGTCAAGCAACTGGGAACTGCAAATGGCATGTGACGGGATCCTTTATGCCAGCTAGTCAGTAGTGTTACACGTGAAGCACAACAGGTGTGATGTGAGGGGCCCAAGATTTGTCCTGATCACCTACTTTGCATCCAAAATAAAGCTCATATGATTTACTAACTAGAAGGGTAATATTTCGCCTCTGTGCCTTAAAAGTTAACTCACCACAAATATAGCAAAAATTGTTTGGGTGACTTTTACAATTTCGAGGCATGTTTCCCTTAAAAATACACACTGCACACTAAAAAGATTCACCACTAAGCTAGAACTCACAGACACTAGGCCTGTTTCACAAATGAAAGCTGACACTCAACTGAGAGCTATAGGTCGACCGGACTCAAAAGAACCTGCGCCGTAGCTTACCCCTCCAGTTGGCGCAGCCCCTCTTTTTTCCCCTTTCCACACTACAGCGGCAGCTTCAGTCAGTTTCAGCGCGCATATGTGAACGTTTCGATCTCCCCGGTATCTTCCTCTTTGAAGTTTTTGTTGATTGTTGATAGTATTTGTTATTTTTATTGTTGCTATTGTTATTCGGCATTTCGTTGTTTCTTTAGTTTTTCTTTATTTGTTATTTTTGTGGTTATTGTTGTTTTTGAATGAAATTGCATCTTCATTAAGAAGTACGCCCGTTTCCGGGAGACCATTGATAGGACAAGCACGGGAGATTGTGTACAAAGTGGCTACTTTCTTACGGGATAGCAAATATATCGGTCTCAAATACAACGTAGTGGAGAGCACAAGTACGGCTACTGGAGTCTCTAGTTCCATGAATTTACTTGTGAATTTTCCTCACGTATTTTCATTTGGTCCCTTCAGCTGAGGCTTCCTTTTATTCTCATATAAAAGAGATTCAGTCCCTTCAACTGAGCCACCTTATAATCTTAAAAAAAGTACCGATTCTGAAAGGTTCTAAATATGAAAACATTCACGCACAGCACAATGTAACCTCTCGCTAATGACAAATATTTTTCACTATTTTAACTCATCACGGCTCCTGTGCCTACGCTTTACGCCAGGATTTCTTTCGTTTACTTGTTTATGGCCCCTCCTTTTCAATAGCTAGAATGGCACGTGTTTCAGCCTTTTAGAATTCGCAGTTTATTGGTTTTTCTTTTTGGGTTCAGAGGACATCTGGGACGCAGCGTCGGAACGTGTTTCGGAAAGTCTTTTTCATTTTATACATATTTCTCCTGGTAATGGTGAATGAATTCTTTATTAATTGTGGCATTAATTTTATTACCAATGTAATTAAAAAATACTTAACCGATATTTCATGGAATAATATCTGCGTACATTCGCAAAATTATACTCGTCTACTTGAACTTAAGAAATTAAAATATGCATATTTATTATAATAAATTATTTGATACTTGTTACAGTCCATCATTCAGCAAACAAAAATACTTTATAAACACAACAGATAAATAATTTAACAGAAATCATGAAATATTACACAGAAAATTCATCGATTATCCCGCGTAAGAATTTCGTCAGGCGTAAGCATCCGTAAGGTGTGAAGTTATCCAAAGCCGAAAGAGTGGGGGTACCGAGTGAGCTCCCGGCATCCTCCTTTGCTCCGCCCACTTTTGCTAGAAGGGTCTTTTGAGTCCGGTCGACCTATAAGAGAATATACTGAATCAGACATTGTGAAAGTGTCAGCATATTTACATTATTAGCTACCTACCCAAGGTGATGACTCATAGGTTTTGGACTATGAGTCACAGACACTAGGCATGTTTCACAAATTAAAGCTGACACTCAACTTAGAGCAAAGAGATGCAAGGTGATGACTCATAGCTTTTGGAGTATGGTGATGTGCAAACAATGACCTCATGTTAGCAGTCAACACATAAACAAACCAACATTTACAAACTAGCTGTTTCTTTCTACGAACACTAAAATGGTGGGTGATAGAAAACTTTTGACTTCATATTTGAAATCAGCACCTAAAAGTACATAAGAAACAGTTGAAATTTTACGTTTAACAAAATCTTTGTTGACCAGTATAATTAGCTTTCATCGGCTGTGTTGCTAAATAGTACCGAAAAGATGGAATTAACATATTACATCTTTAATTTTCCCCGATTCGAATACTTTTCGTGTGAACGAGATCAGCAAGAAGAGAATTCACAGGTTTGAGTAATAAACCATAATTGCAGAGAAGCCAGATGCGGGAAAAATATATTATACTATATGCAAAGTCTAACTTCGGCATTAAAGAATTGGGAGGGTTTGTTGAATGGAATGATGTTTATAGGCAAGTCCACAACATCATCTTTAGCGCCTAAAGATTAATTTTTTATTGCCATTATGCAATACAAAAACATAAAATTCTCTAGGGCCATAAAATAGCTCAAACAGTAAGGGGTAAAATTACTCCAAAATAATGCTAGGTCGAAACTTGAAGATAGGTGTAGGTCGGAAGGGCTAGCTGAAGTTTTGCGAATAATATTAACACGCACTATATTGAAAGACACGACAAGGATGATTAAATACTTGAAATCAATTGTAGCACTGATATTGATATTAGTTCAATTCAGGGAGTGTTGCGGAGGAGAATGGGGAGACACGAGCTGGATCGCGCAATTTTCGCTTGTTCAGGGAGACCGTTGTTAAAACCATAAGTAAAATTCATTTTTTAAATGATTATAAAAACATTTGAAAAAAAGGGAGCTGCGAATTAACTACGCCAATCCTCTCTTCTCCGAAAGAAATTCTCTTGCAATGCGAACAAATTACTCATAATAACCGACATTCATTTGACCTAATGAAAATGTTTTACATAAGTTCATTTTTACTCCCACCCAATATCATATGTACTATAGTGAGTTTATTGTCAGTCCATTGGAAGCTCACCTATTGATTGTTTTTTTGAAGAAATATTAGGAATCATAATATGAAATTGAAATTAATTACTGAAGTTATTACCTTGTCCGTTGAAATCCATATTTCTCGCTGCGTGAGTAAATTTTCCGTCCTCTGCTTCTTCTTCCGTCGTCCTCGCGGCAATTCACTCAAAGCCGAGAGGCTAAGCATTTAGTCAGGAGGCGTTTTGGGCAATGAGGGGTGTTTTAGAGGGAGATAAAAAAGAGGGAGGAATAAAGGGTAGAGAATATGTACGTATGCTGGTATATGAACTTTCTGGAAAATTTCAGGTAATAGAAGTATCTTTTATATTGAATTTTGACAAGAAATAATTCCTATTGAAATACTTGGATATTAAACAAGTAGTTCTGGAAATAACTAATCCGCTTACTTACCTTAAAATACAATTTTAATATATAACTAGGGCAATTGCCTTTCAAATATGACGGGATTATAATAAAAGTATTCCAAATCTTTATAATATTGTACAAGGTGAGATGACACTTTACAAGCGCAGTTAATTTTCAAAACCTTCTGTAGAGGGTGAACAAGAGCATATAGTTAGTAATGTTAGTAAATAAACTTTTATATTCGCTTCGTTTAACAGTTTACAGATTGAAGCTTCACTTACGTATTGGTAAGAATTAAAATCAGATTTTCATCGAAAAGTACAGAAAGCTTGAATGTATACAACACGTTATATTAATTTTAGTCATTATTAAAATGAAAGTCTTACGTCATAATATTAAATGAAATTAATATAGATGCTGTATACGTATAAGTTTCTTTTGATTGTCGGTATCTATATTTAATTTCGATTTTATTCCAATTAAAGTTACAATACAATCAAGTTCATTGAATCTGAAAGAGAACATTATGATTTAACTCGAGAACCGAATGTCCCATTGTTTAACGTAAATAAGAGGCACGTAGCGTGGGTTATGATTGGAAAATGCGAGAGAAAATTATGAGTAACTGATTAATTAAATGTGATTAATAATTAAATTAATTATTGGAAGTTATTACTGGTTTTATTATTCACTTTATACAACATGTAAAAATGGACACGCCAAATGATACAGCAATTCCTTTTAACATGCATTGCAGGCACAAATTGTCTTATGCCATGACAATAAATAAATCGCAAGGCCAAACCTTAGCCAAAGTTGGAATTTTTACGCCTGAACCTTGGTTTATACATGGAAATATGTGGGGTATACAAGAATTCGAACACTAAATTGTATATAAAGAAATATGGCAAATTAAATAATAACACAATTGAAATAGGCCCCTAGCATATTTGATTTCGATATGAAAAATCAGTAAGATATGCAAAATGATGTGCCCCTTGTCAAAATGTAAGTAATAATAATAAATAAATAATAATATTCCCTCCCTCTCTCTCGCCGTCCCTCTCTCCCTCCCTTCCTCTCTCTTGCCTTCCCCCTCTCTCTCTCTCTCTCCCTCCCTCTCTCTGCCCCTCTTTTGCCTAATTTCCCCGTCTCTCATTCCCTCCTGTCCCAATCCATAGCTCTCCCTCTTTTTCTCAATCTCCCTCTTTATCTCTTTCCTCCCGTCTTTTTCTAATTCTATACCACCCTTACTCTCTATGTACATTCCATTCTATATCCTTTCCTTCCTATCTTCCTCCGCACATCCTCCTCTCTCTTACTCTACATCTATATAGTCGTTTAGATAAGCATAAGAATCCAAACTAAATACCAGTCCCATTAGGATTACGTAATTTCGCGAAAAATCATACGATAGTTTAAGGCGAACTATGCAATCGTATATATTGCACGTATGCGGATTGTGAAAACTATTGGTTCTCGAAGTTTAATAATGATGTGGTCGGTAAGGCAACATCCCGTTTAAAAGCCGATATTTTCCCAAAATATCTTATTTAAATGTTTGATATGAGATATTTCGAGCGGTAGGCGGAAACAGACACATAGAATAAGAAATTTCATTAATTTTCCTAAAAAAGTTTAAATTCGTAAATTTTTTCTAATATTAATTTCCAAAAGAATAAAAGCCTACACATGAAAAAGTCGCTTTTTACGTGTTATCTTACGGGAAATGGAAATCGCCCCCTTGGAGTCGAACCCGGTTCTTTTTTCGTATTTTTTCGTCGTTTAATTTTTATATCTGAATCAAACATTCCTGCGAAATTTCAACCTTCCACCTAATGGGAAAGTACGTTAAAACGCGTTAAAAAGTGCCATTGATGAAGTCAGCGTCTCACCCAGACAGACAGAACTGAAAAACTATATGTAAGACAATTAGGGGTGTACACAGGTTTTCCGTGGTACAGAAGTGCTTTTCGTCAAATTCGCCGTAGTACAATCGTATACTAATGTATTTGCTTTGAAATTAGAAAATTATTTTTCCTTATATTGTGGTAACCATGCTTTTTTGATCCGTTCTAAGCATATTTATCTCGTTTCCCCATTCTAAATTCGCCCTACAAACGAAATTTCTTTGAAATCCGTTCAGCCAATAACTTCCAAATTCATAGTTACAGAATAATACTAACCTTGATAATGTGGTAGCCCTGTTAAGTCGGAAGATTAAATATATTATATTTGGTTAAAATCCATTAGGTCATTTCTCTAGAAATACCTGTAAAAGAAATATATATAACACGTCTTTAATCATACTCTCTCTCCTCGGGTAATACCCAACCCAGTTTGCCTTCATTTTTCTAATATTCTGTATAATCATTCGCTTCTCTCCTACTCTTAGTAGCACTTCATCGTTTTTCATCCTATCAGTCCATTTTATCTTCAGCGTTCTCCTCCAAGTCCATATTTCAAAGCTTTCCAAGTATTTGATGTCGTTTTTCCTTTGCGTCCATGTTTCTGCCCCGTACAAAGCATTTTATGAACTTCTTGCGGATATTTCCCTTATATTCCCCGTAAGTAGGTGTTTCTTTCTTCTGAAAGCCGCTTTTGCTTTTCCTATTCGAGTCCTGATCTCATCCATACATTTTGCTTATATTGTTATAATGCATATTTATAGTCTGAAACTTGATCTAAAGGCTTTCCTCCAATACTTATGTTCAGATTCTCTTCTTTGTTCGATATTCGAATGACCTTGGATTTTTCTGTATTTATTTCCATACCGTATGTTCTTCCTGTTATCACTAGTCTATTTATCATTTTCTGGAGCACCTCTTCCTTTCTTGTTATAAGTACTTCATCTGCGTATTTTACTGTTCTTATAATCCTTCCTCCAATTTTTAAATCTCCTGTGCCTTCTAACTCTTCTTGCATTAGACTTTCTCCATATATATATTGAATAGGGTCGGCGATAGGCAGCAGACCTGTCTTACTCCTCTACCGATATTTACTCCGCAGGTGTCCGTATTCTCCAACCTGACCTTTACAACTTGATTCATATATAGATTCCTGATCAGTCTCCTGTCTTTCCAGTCTACACCTATATTCTTTAATATCTTCATCAGCATTACCCAATTTACTCTATCAAAGGCCTTCTGCCTTTCTACGAAACATACGCAGATATCTTGACTGTACTCTATTGCCCTTTCTGGTATTATTCTAACTACACCTATAGCATCTCTAGTTCCTCGTCCTTTCTGAAACCGAATTGATCTTCACCTAGCATTTCTTCTGCCTTTTTCTCCAGTATTTTATTAAGAATACTCGTGATGATCTTTGAAGTGTGTGACAGAAGGCTTATCGTTCTGTAATCTTTACACTGCATTGCGTTTGGCTTCTTCTTTAGAGGGATCATTGTTACTTCTAGGAAATCCCGAGGCTACTCTCCCGTGTCGTAAATCTTATTAATTAATTTCCTGACCGCTTTTAGTCCTTCTGATCCCATGACTTTAAGTACCTCACCTGGTATTTCATCGCTGCCTGTGGCTTTCCCTTTCTTTAGTTCCACTATCGCTTTTTCTACGTCGCTCTCCATAATACTTGAGCTTAAGTTATCTTCATCAATGTTTTCCTCATCTTCCAGTTCTATTTTTGCCGATTCTGCCTGCTTGCTGTATAGTTCCTTAATGTATTCTTCTCATACCTGTACTACATCCTTTGTTTCCGAGACTATCTTCCCATCCGTATTCATAATTCCTTTACCTCGAATTCCATTAGACTTCTTATCTTCTAATTCCAGTGCCCTAGCGTACGTCATATCGTACCGTCCTAACTTCTCCATTTGTTGTATGTCATCACATTTTTCTTTTATCCAATTTTCTTGACTCATTGTTTATACGTCTATAGTTGGCTCTACCTTCTTCACTGTTAACGTTTTTCCATTTTCGTCTTTTACCCATTTTCTCAAGCGTTTCCTTAGTGATCCATGGTTTTCTGATTTTCTTCTCTTGTTTTCCAATCCCTTTATCCAAGGTATCCTTAATACTGGTTTTGATTTCTTCCCATTCTATTTCCACGGTCTTTGGTTTGTTTTCCAAATTTCTTAGTCGATCTTCCAACTTCATGCTGACTACATTCTGCCTTTCTTTCAGTTTTTCTAGGTCCCAAGTCTGTCTTTTCCTTCTCGTTTTTCTTATCTGTTTGAGCTTTGTACTATTAGGAGGCTGTGATCTGAATCAATGTCCGCTCCTTGAAATGCCTTGGCGTTCTTTATGCTGTTCCTGAATCTTTGTTTTACAAGGATGTAATCTATTTGACATCTCATTCTATCTCCTGGGCTTTACCATGTATATATCATTTGTTTATGGTTTTTGAACCATTTATTGGTCACTACAAGGTCATTATTGATGAAGAATTCTACTAGTTTTCCCCTCCTCGGTTTTTCTTCCCAAGTTCATATCGTTCAGCCACATTTTCTTCCTGTCCTTCTCCGACTATGCTGTTACAATCTCCCATTAATATGCAGTTTACCTTTTCTCTTCTGTCTTCTTCATAAAATGTCATTAATTTACTCATATATCTCCTTGCTTTCTTCATCTTCATGAGCTGACGTTGGCATATATACCTGAATCATCAGCATGTCCACTGAGACTGCTTTAGGCTTTGTTGCCATCAGTCTATCGTTCGTTGCTATTATCTTTGTCATGCTTTTCATCATATCTTTTTTAAGTGCCAGAGCTACTCCCCTTCCCCCACTATTTCCTCCAGAGTAAACTACCGTGATCTCTTCCGAGTCAAACTGTCCTTCTCCTTCCCATCTAGTTTTGCTCAGTCCTATAATGTCAATTATTTCTTCTCATTTCTTCTTTCAAGTTCTCTAGCTTTCCTGTCTTTCTCATGGTTCTTACGTTCCAAGTGCCTATTCGTAAATTACTTTCGACAAATGTTTTCCTCAAGGCAATCCCCGCCCGGAGATCCGATTCGGGGACTATTTTACCTCCGGATTGTTTTACCTCGAGAGAACTCATATTGTCCAACCATATAATCATTACTAGGGATTGTAATGAGGTAGTTTCCCTCTTGCTTTCCACATCGCAGTACCGTAGCTGTTCAAATCGTCCCGCTCACGCCTACAGCTGTATTGGATATAGACCCAGCCAATATCATTTGTTTTCGACTCTTTACCATACTGACAGTACTGCTGCCTACTGCCAGCCAAATCTTATATATAAAATTAAATTGAAATCCGTTTAGCCAATTCCTTCCAAATCCTTAATTACTGAAAGAGTTTAATTTGTAATTGTGACACAAGTGTTTGGCTGATTCAGTTTAAATATGCTAATATGGTTTTGTATATTATATATTATAAGTATTAAATTTGGTTAAAATTGCCGTAGACAGTTTAACACAAATACTTCTAAAAAGATTTTTTATTCCTTGTACTATGACAGCCCTGCTTTCTATATCTATACTAAACATCTTGATTTTGTTATTTAATCTTGTATGCCTACTTCAAAAAAAATGTCGTTTAAATCGATACGGCCAATTCCTTCGAAGTTCATTATTAGAAAAAGTTTACTTTTGCAATTGTGGCATCCTTGCTCGGTCGATCCGGTTCAAAGGTGTTATTTTGGCCATTAATATATGTGCATATTTTATGTACCGAATTTAGTTTAAATCGGTTCATTCATGATGGTGATGTTAGGAAAGTAGTCTTATGATTTCTTCGGTGAAAGTTTCGTGTCCGTACAAAAATCTTAAATAATTTTAATATGCAAAATATCGGAATACTGCACCCTTTCTAGTGCCATTCAAAAGGAAGGTATGCTTATATAAAAGTTAGTAAAATTACAAATACAGATCAAGACGAAATAAACAGTTAAGAACAGGAAATTCAGTACTGGGCAATTACAGAACCATTACATGTATTACTCTTTGCATTGCACAGTTGTATACAGGCAATTATGAGATGAATCATGAAACAAGACTGGAATGAATATGTTTGGGGAAAAGACAAGGTAATTAAACACTTGCGTCACAAATGCAAGTTTTTGTGGTTAACATTGTGCTATATTTTGTACATAAGATCAAACGGTTATTAACAGTAAATACCTTGCTTTGTTTAAACATTTTGTAGTTTCTATTATTTATTTAAAATAAAAAAATTATTATTAATAATGATACAAATACTATGAAATGTTATACACCATAAAAATACCAGATATCTGATAAAGTAATAGGCAGCAAAGACTACCCTTGCATTGGCTTATGATTTCCGCAAGTCAGAAATCAGCTCAAGCAAACCAAAGATTAGCTGCGATAAGAACATAAGACTGATTTACTGAAGTAATTCTACATCAAGGTGCAGGTGTAGATATTAATTTCTGAAACGAGTTTGTCAGTGCTTGCACATTGCAAGCACTTACAAAAATCACCATACATCAAGATCTAAACTTGTAAAAAACAGAGGTTGTACCCAATCACCTATCTTCATGCCAAATTTCAGCTCTGTAGCATTTCTAGAAGTACCTTAGGTTTTATATGATATACATATCCTACATCATATATATGTAACAAGCAGCTATTTATGATGATATACATATATATACATGATTAATTAAATGAAACAAAATAAACTAAAATAAAACTAGGAATACATAGCTCTGTGGATCTGTGGAACTCTTACTTGTGGGTCAAAATCTTCAATTTCTCCTTCCATGCCACAATACCATTCCTTTGAGATGTGCCGTGATTCAATTCCTTTGCCCACCACCTGAAACTAACATCACATACTAAATTTAAGATAGCGTCACAAACACATATGTAGTGCTCTGAACAGCCATCTTTGAGCCAATCATGATTAATGTCCCTCTTTATAACTACAACAACTCTTTGTTTCACTGACCCAAAATGTGTCACCTCAGACAGTAGCTTCTCGGATATAGTGGCAGTAGACCCGACAAACTGTATAAAGTCTTCACTTGGATACAGTAAGCCAGGTCTGTCATCACTATACTGCCTAAAATCAATACCTGCAAGGTGGTCATCACCTCAGGGAACAGTAGTGAGCATAGCTCGACAGTTGCTGCAATTGCTATTACTGAGGATTTTCCTTCCTATATATCCAGTAACATAGGCCAATGATAAACAATTTTTTTATCAAAAGTTATAAGTAAATCTACATCTAAATTTATGCCTAAATTAAAACTAGTACTACCTTTTGAAATGTCAGATTCTGGACATAGAAACTCATGCATGTTGTTAAGCAGAGATCCACATTCCTCATCTTTATAATTTGCGCCATTTAAATCTAGACTTATTAATCCATGAACTAATGATGTCTTTAAAGCGGCCACAAACTGTGTTACTTTGGGATTTTTGTTTGATCCGCAATTGAATCTGATCGACCCAAACAGGTGTTCCAGGGCATCCTGATTGAGTGACCTCAACTGCAGATAATTAAAACCTAAATCTTTTAAAATATCCCATAACATGATAACACCCCTTATTGTTTGTATCCAACCCTTATGGGATAGAGGTGTCAATACTCTTCCCTTGTGGCTTATGTCACTAGCCTGTTTGGCTTGTAAATACCTCCACTCCTGTAACTCTTTGCAGGCTTTCCCTCTCCTTTCTTAGGGCACATCTCAAACCTTTACTCCCTTGGGGTGACATGGAAGTCCCATTGACACTGTCAAATAGTGAGTCCACAAATCCACAGAGCTTAGCTGTCCCCAAACCGTCGAGTGGGAGTTTGCCTGAAAAAGAAGGAACCAATAGTTAATAGGATGCAATTTAGAAATGCGGATTTTAACAAATGGGTATGAGAAGTATAACTGAACATACCATTGGCTACACAGCCACAAACTGTTGATGTCATTGTATGGCTGAACATTTGTGCCGCCAGGCAGACTCTCATTCCAAGTTGCCTCTTAGGATCCAAGTAGCTAGGTGTTACCTTATGAAGATGCTGGAATAGTAACTGCTCTGAATCCGCCCTACAGGCACCGCGAACATGCTCCCAGGAGGCGACACAGTCACGAGAATCACTACCAATTTTCACTAGTAGTGGGATCTCATTCCTGTAGAGCATGTTCCTGGTGCACTTCAGGAGGTGTGGGGCATCAAGCAAAGTAACCACTTTTTTGTCATTATACACAAAAAAGGGTTACTTTCTGATGCACCCAGCATCTTCAAGGCTTTTACGTTGGCTGTGGCCATGTCACACAGTGCAAACGACTGCCAGCCCACTTCTTTCACAAGCCTCTAACACTTCCTTCAATAAACAGAGGAGGCACTCTGCAGGAATACCACCTCTGGTAAAATAAAAAGCAATAGGTTGCTTCCATTTCTTTCGCAAACCCCGGGCCATGAAAACAAGGGTATGATTGGCAAGGGAGTGTTTTACTCCTCCTGCACTTCCCAAGTCCACAAAGCCAGAGAACCTGTCGGATTTTGAACAATACTGTATGTGTTCCCTGATAGACATCTCATCAAACATCAGGGAGCACACACAATCATTCTCATCCAACCTGCTCACGGTGTTCGCCAAAGAATTTAAGACATGCCAATTCACTCCAAGTTCAAGTGGTACCTGGCTCTGCTCCTTGGAGAGCAGAACAATTGCACTCCGTCGCGTCTCCTTAAACCGCAGTCTGCCACTACATATTTTTCACGTGATGAAGGCATATCTACTATGCTATACTCAACAAAATCAGAGTATATATATATATATATATATATATATATATATATATATATATATATATATAAAGATAAAGTTCTGTATAAGGAAGAGGAGGTTCTTAATAGATGGAGAGAATACATGGAGGAGTTGTACAAGTCAAATGAAAAACCAAAGGATCTTCGTATTGAAGAGCAGGATGAAATAAATGAAGACGAAACAGGGGTTTCGATATTGAAAATAGAGGTACTACAAGCAATAAAGGATATGAAAAATGGGAAGGCAATGGGGGTAGATGAGATACCGATAGAATTATTTAAGTGTCTTGATGAGGAAGGACTGGAAGAAATAGTGAAGTTGGGTAATGCAATCTATGACAAGGGGATGTGGCCAGAGGATTTCGTCAAAACAGTTATGATTCCAATTACGAAAAAGCAAGGAACAAGAAAATGCAGTGAACACAGAACAATCAGTTTAGTTTGATTACACATGCAGCAAAGGTTCTACTTAGGGTTATGAACAGGAGACTTATTAGCAAAGTGGAAGGAAATGTTGCAGAAGAACAGTTTGGATTTAGAAAGAGAAGAGGTACAAGAGATGTAATAGGATTGATAAGAATGAGTGGAGAGAGATGTATAGAAAGGGGTAAAGGAATTAGTCTGTGCTTCATAGATATGGAGAAGGCATTCGACCGAGTGAACTGGGAAAAACTCATGGAAATACTAAAAACAAAGAAAGTAGACTGGAAAGATAGAAGGTTAATTAAAGAGCCGTATATGAAACAGAAAGCAGCTATGAGGATAAAAGATGCACAGACCGAATGGTATGATCTAGGAAGAAGAGTAAGGCAAGGGTGCTGCTTTTCGCCAACCCTGTTCAATATATAGGCTGAAGAAATGATTGACAATGGAATAGATAATGATAAAGGAATTAGTATTGGGGGTAGAATAATAAATTGTATAAGGTTTGCTGATGAAATGGTAATTTTGGCAGATGAAACGAAGCATATTCAGGAAATGGTTACAAAGCTAGAAGATAGGATGATGGGATATGGAATGAAAATGAACATAAGGAAAACAAAGGTGATGAGAATAGGAGATAGAGAAATTATGAATGTGTCAATAAAGGATGGAAGAGTTGAGCAAGTAAAACAGTATAGATATTTGGGAAGCATGCTATCAGAAGACTGGAGAAGTGAAAAAGAAATAAGAACAAGAATAGCAATGGTAAAAGAAACATTTAATAGGAAATAGGTAGGTAGGTAGGTAATAGGTGTGTAGTAAAATGGATTTAAATCTGAAGTGCTATTTTTGGAGTGTATTGCTTTATGGGTGTGAAACATGGATGTTAAAGAAGAGAGAGAAAGAAAGGCTAGAGGCATTTGAAATGTGGGTGTGGAGGCAGATGGAGAAGGTTAAGTGGATGGATAGGATAAGGAATGAAGCAATACTAACAAGGGTGAATAAGAAGAGAGAATCCAATATGGACGCCATTACGAGATTGAGTATTTGCCGCTCCTGTAAAACCGATATTTGTGATATTAACTTAGTAATTTGCGAAGGAAAATGTGGAAGTTCCTTTCATTTAAGATGTACGGATCTAACTGAAATGGAATTATTAATAATTAACGGGAATAAATCAATTCACTGGACATGTGAGTCTTGTACAATTGAGAGCAATGACCTTGGGCATAAGACTAAAGTTCGTGTGAGTTTACTCGAGTCTTCTTTCATGAAAATGAGTGAAACAATCAAACAGTTAGTGAACTGGAAACAATCCTTAGAAAGGAAAAGCGGAAAATTACTCAATTTGAGTGATAAAGTGAAGCCAAACAAAATTGCCTCTCAGCTAGAACATGATGATATAACACCAGCTAATGAAGAAGGATATGCTACAAAATCTATAAGTGAAAATCTTACTCCTCCCACAAATAAGGAAGATGATGGATTTACTACAGTTCGTAGAAAACAACGAAGGAACAGGGGAATAATCGGATCTGCCGAAACCAACGTGAACTGCTCTTTGAAAGCGAAGGAAAGATTGGCGCACTTACATGTTTGGCGGCTTGACTCATCCACGAAAATTGAGGAGGTAACTACTCATCTAAGAAATAAAAACATTAGTGATATAAGTGTAACTAAATTGAATGCAAAAGGAGACTATGCATCATTTAAAGTAAGTGCTAATTTTAAATATTTGGATGTATTAAATGATGCTAAAACTTGGCCACTTAATGCAGTAGTAAGAAAATTTAAATTTCCGCTTAAATCAGCCTCAGAAAATACTGGTATTGAAAATTTATCTGCTGATGAAGCTACAACAAATGGTATTACATGTCCACCTTTAGATACTGATAAAAGTGCATGCAGTGAAAATGTTTCTAACAGTGGAAAAAACACAATCAATTCGAGTGAAAAAATGATAACTCGCAAGCAGTCCAGTTCTTTAAAGCCCAAGAAAATGTGACTAGGGTCTAATGATAGTGCCTCTCCAAAAATGAATATTATTCACTTAAATGTGCAGTTTATAAAGAATAAACTGGAATTAATTGAGTTGCTGCTTAATGAAAGTGCTCCAAATGTTTTTGCTATCTCTGAACATGGCCTTGAAAAGGAGAAACTACTTTCAATTAACAATATCCAAGGCTACTCAATTATAAACAGCTTTTGCAGGAAAAACTGTAAAGGTGGAGGTGTTGTTGTATTTTGTGACAAAAATACAGATTGGAAGTGTTTAGAATGGGTCAATGGGTTCTCCATTGAAAATGTCATTGAAGTAATTGCTATTGAGAGATATTTCTGTAGTGAGAGGATTATAGTATTGGTTCTTTATAGACCACCAAAGGGAGACATTTATATATTTTTTAACTCATTGTGTGATATATTTGGTAGGATTATGAATTCAAATTGTAAGTTAGTACTTGTTGGTGACCTGAATATTGATACCTCTAGTAATAATAAGCAAACCAAACTCCTTGTAAATTTCCTTGACATGCACAACTTATCTTCTTTAGTTGATCAACCTACAAGGATCACAGCTACCTCTTCCTGAATAATTGATCATGTAATTATCAACTTTGAAAGAGATCTCTGCTCTGTAGATATTGTAAATACTCATATTTCAGATCATCTTGCGCAATTTGTTTCTGTAGCCATAAATGAGAGTGGTTCCGGCAATACTTATTCCTTCTACAGACGTAATCTTAGCCCAGAAAACTTAGGCTATTTAAATAACTTATTAAGATTGGAAATATGGGATTCAGTATATAGCTCACATACTGTTGATCAAAAGTGGAATTATTTCATTTCAACATTTACAGAGTTCTTTAATAGAGCCTGTCCACTAGTTAATAAAAATAGCTCTAGAATACAGCTTGCTAAATCCTGGGTTACAAACAATATAAAAATTGCAAGAGAAAAATTGTGGGATGATTATGAGAAATTCAAAAGTACTAGAGAGAAAATTAATTGGGATACTTATAAATTAAACAAGAAGGAATATAGGAAATTAGTTAAGAAAGCAAAAGCTAATTATATTAGTCAGTATTTAACTGGTAATGACTCAACTTCCATAGGAAAGAAAGTCTGGAAGATTATAAATAACTATAGGGGAACTTCAAACAAAACCATAAAACAGATTAAGCTACATGTTGATGATGATGATAAACTCCTTGAAAATCCTACAAAAATAGCTAATATGTTTAACGATTATTTCATTAATACAGCTGATACTATGTTGAAGAATATTGGGAGACAAGCAGATGTTTTTATTAGTAACAAATATATTTCTGATTCAATATTTTTAAAGGAAGTAACTGACCTAGAGCTACTGAGAATTATCTCTAAATTTAAAAACAAACAATCCTTTGGAATGGATGGTGTTCCTATGATAGTATTAAAAGCCTGTGCTCCACTTTTGGTTACAGTTTTGAGCCATATGATCAACTTCTCAATGGATCAAGGCATTTTCCCCCAATGTTTGAAGGTGAGTGTTGTAAGGCCTATTTTTAAATAAGGATCTGAAACACTTGTAGGCAATTACAGACCTATCTCCTTGCTGTCAAGTTTCTCTAAAATTTTTGAAAAGATTATATTAGACCGTATGTTGAATTTTTTTAACAAAAATCAAATATTCAGCCCTAACCAGCATGGATTTACAACAGGATTGTCAACTAAAACTGCCGTTGCAGAATTTGTAAATAGTATCTCCTTATGTCTTGACAAAGGAATCAAAACATGTGGTATTCTTTTAGATTTGAGTAAAGCATTTGATTGTGTACACCATCCTAGACTCCTAAAAAAACTTTATAATTGGGGAATCAGAGGTGATGCATTTAAGCTAGTAAAATCGTTCTTAAATAACAGATCTCAATGCACAAAGCTGGTTTCTTTCAGGAAGAACAGACTAGAAAATATTTTATTGGATTTTAAAGTAATAAAACAAGGAATTCCTCAAGGTTCTGTATTAGGACCTTTCTTTTTCTTGTGTTATGTTGCTGATTTCCCTGAGCTTTCCAATTGCAAATCTGTTTTATTTGCTGATGACACAACAATTATGTGCACCGGCCCTTCAACTGCTGAGTTGGAAATCAATTCATTTTTAAGTGTAAACCATATAATTCAGTATTTCAATTCCAATTACTTGTTAATAAATGAATCCAAAACAAATTTTATACTTTTTAAACCAAATAAAGGGTTAAATAATGATAATATAAATATTTTTGTTGACAATTCCCAGATTATAAAATCTAATTCCTCTAAGTTTTTAGGAATTTATATTGATGAAAAACTTAACTGGGATGCTCACATCGATTTCATATGTAGTAAACTTTCTACAAATATTTATGTTATGTTAAAACTTAGGAAATTAGTAGATACCAAAGTACTTTTAACAATGTATTATGGGTTGATATACCCATATTTATCTTATTGTATACATACTTGGGGAGGAGCAAGTGCCTCACGAATAAATCGAATATTTTTGCTTCAAAAAAGGGCATTGAGAATAATTGCAAATTTTAAAAGTAGGGAATCCTGCAGACCAATTTTCAAAATGTACAATATAATGACGATATACTCGATAAATATATATATGAATGTATATTATATGTCAAAGAAAATAATAAGGAAACAAATATGGACAAACATGATTATATGACTAGAAGGAGAAATGACTACCAACTAGAGTATCACAGGACAACCTTATACAAATCAAGTCCGTCTTATGCTGGAAAGTATTTTTATAATAAACTTCCTAAGAGTATAAAGGTTATCAATAAATTAAGTAGGTTTAAACTTGAATTTAAAAAATTCTTGATTGAAAAATGTATTTACAGCCTTAAAGATTTTATGTAATTGTTACTTTAATGTATAATGACTTCAAATATGTACATATTTTTTGGTGTTTGACTTGTCCTATGTTTGTATTTAACAAATCGACGGGATTAATAAAGAGTATGAGTATGAGTATGAGTAGATTACTTGAAACAATTCAGAGGAGGAAAAGTAACTGGTTAGGGCATATCTTGAGAGGAGAAGGTTTGCTATTGATGGTGTTGGAAGGATCAGTAAAAGGTGAAAGGAAAAGGGGACGTAGAAGAATAAAAATGATTGATGACCTGAAAGAAATTGGAGGGTAACAGGAAATGAAAGAAATGGCAAGGAACAGAAAGGAGTGGAGACAATGCTGGTGCCAGGGACCTGCCTTGAGGCAGAATACCTTATGATGATATATATATATATATATATATATATATATATATATATATATATATATATATATATATATATCTTATTGTTAGACAACCGCTCAATAAGCAATGGCGATTTGTCGGATTTCAAAAAAGCAAAATGGCCGCTCGGTTAATAGATACAAGGAACGTGTTATCATAGTAAACTACGTGTAAAAGCTGGGAATCTATTCTCCCATAAGAGTTTCATACCCCTGGCTATTGTTCTCTCTTTTCCAATGTTATCGCTCTGACTACTAATCTACTAGTAATCTCGCTCAGTTGCCAAATTTGTTGCGATTTTGGTAATGTTGTCTTTTAAGTAAAATTATGACACTCAATCGTAGTAAAGTTTATGCTAAACCTGATTAAATACATCTTAATATTATGAAAATTTGAGAAAGGTATTAAAAATAAGAAAAACTAAAAATGTGAACACAGTAAGTTTTTTATGTATCTTTAAACATACAACGTCATATCTCGGCTTCTACTTATCCAATAAGGTCAATTTCTTTTGTCATGCCTCTTGAAGAATTGTTTATCACGATTATATAAATGATAAGTATATAATAATTATCAAACGTCTTTTTGAAAATTAATAACATTGTTATTTTTCCAAAATCATTTCTTGGGACATGAAAAAGTCGATCTGTGGAAAAATTTTCTCCCAATAAATTTAGAAGATACATTTAGCAAACGAAATGTGCAAAAATGTTGAAATTTATTTTTGAAAAATACTCCAATCCAATAACATTTGTAGTTCTTATGATACGGACATTTAAACAAAAGCGCGGTACGGCGCCGAGAAACGGACCGGCGGCCGAGACACTGCGCCAGATCGAGATATTGTCACGTTGTAACCTTGTAACTCCCAAACGTTTTTAAGGACTGTATAAAACCAATCAACATATTTCGTGATACCCACCACCAAAAGTAAATAAAAATAGAAGTGAGAAGCATTCATCATGAATAAATTTTCATGCTTTATAATTTAACTAATAAATGCTGAATCTTAGGAATTTTTATAATTTCATTAGAAAATAACGTCAAATTTATATGAAAAGTTTCTGTCCGTCCATACATTGTCGGTCACGCATTGACATTTGTAATAATAAATATGTATTACGCAAATGAACGTATAGATGTAAAATTGTAATATAAATCTCATTGACAATGCATTAGGTATAATTTGGTTAATGAATTAATTTAAAATCAATGAATAAATAAATAAATAGGATTCCACGAAAATTAGTATTCGAATCTGGAACAAAATCAAAAGATCTTTCTAAAAAAGATTACTTAAGAACTTGTTCAGGGTTCATAAAATCATTTTATTGTTTTAACTATTTCTTGTGATAAATAAGTAAAGATGGAGACTACGGCGAAATTGATGTTAAATAGAAATTAACTCCTTTTTACTGTGGGAGAAATCCATTGCTTAAATAATTTTCGCGAAATGTCACGTTTTTAAGAATGCAAGTATGACTATAATCAAGGGATAATTATGTAAACTTCGTATATATGAAAGAAAGTTAAAACTCCAGCCAAAAACAAGTGGTATTAGCCCGATGCATTTCGCCCACTAAGTGAGCATTTTCAATGGCGACGTTCCTTCGACAGCGACCAAAGTCGACTGTGCCGGAGTCCCGGAGTGGAGAGACTAAGGGTGGAGAAAGAACGAAAGGCAAAAGAATGACGAAAAGAACGGGTGGAGTGAGAACAAAAGAAAAACGAAAAAAAACAGAGGTGCGTGTGTATTATCTCTGGTCAATAAGTCTGTAAAGTGTCTTGTTGAAGTCAGTGTCACTGTTCATCAATGTATCTCGAGTCTTTTAAATGTGAAGGTTTTATGGAGAATTTAAAGAGCTATTAGATGAGATTACCAGTTGTAAGTCCTTTAATTGAATGCTGTGGCCGGTTTCGAAAATGTGATTAGCGACACTGGATTTCTCAAATCGGTTGTATTTATAGTGGGCTAAGTGTTCCTTAAAGCGAGTGACCAGCTTTCTCCTAGTTTGGCCTATGTACTGTTTGGGGCAATGCGAGCATTGAATTTTGTAAATTCCTGACTTGTCTAAAATTTCCGTTTTGTCTTTTGTGTTGCCCAGGGAATTTTTCAAACTGTGTTGACTCTTGTAAGCTATTGTAAAATCCTTTTTCCTGAAAATTCTTTCCAAACCCCTATTAAGTGAAGGAAAATAAGGCAATTTAATATATTTGTTTTCCTTTTTATTATCATTTGTGTGGGCGGTGGAGTCTAAAATTAATTTTTTGGAGGCGTTTTTGAACCAGCTTGTTGATGAGATTCTGGTGGTACCCTAATTTGGATGCTGTTTCCTTAATATATTTAAGTTCTTTCTCATATCTCGTTTTGTTAAATGGAACATTAACAAGGCTGTGGGTTAAAAACTGGAAAACAGCTGTTTTATGGTTGGAAGGGTGAAAGGAGTTGTGGGGGATGAAGCTATCTGTGTGTGTTGTTTTCCTGAAGATGTCAAACTCTAATTGATGCTGGTTGTTTATAATTAACAAGTCTAAAAACGGTAAAGTGTTATCTTGTTGTACTTCATAAGTAAATTTTATGGACGAATATATGTTGTTAAGTTGATGGACAAAGGCATCAAGGTTGTATAAATTTAAATCAAAAATAGCAAAAATGTCATCAACAAATCTGAGCCATGTTTTAGGGAAGTAACTAAAGTTGTTTTTGCATGTATTTTCAAAGTGAGACATAAATGTATTGGCCACAAAAGGTGACAAGGGATTACCCATGGATGTACCTTGAGTTTGTTGGTAGTATTCGTTATTAAATTGAAAAAGTTTTGATTCATGCACAAATTTATGAGTAATAAATATTGTTTCACCATGTCTTCAGGAAAATTTTGGTTTTCTAGTAGTGTTTTTAAAATCTGAGAAGTTTCAGGCAAGGGAACACTAGGGAAGAGACTTTTTACATCAAAAGAGACCATAATTTCAGAATCTAGTAAAGTTACTTTTTCTAATTTCTTTATCAAGTCAAAAGAATTTTTGACCAAGTGGTCTTCTGGGAAAGGTATATTTTTAAATTCATTGTTTAGCCACTTGGCTATATTATATGTGGGGCTATTTAAACCTGATGCTATTGGTCGCATGGAATGGTCCTGTATATGAATTTTGCGGAGTCCATATAGTTTTGGAATATTTGGGTTTGAGATATGTAATTTAAACCTTTGGTTCTTGTCTAAAATTGTATGGCAGTTTTTGATAGCTTCATTGGTTTTTCGGATCATTGAATTCAAGGGGCTTTTATTTAATTTGATATAAGGGCCATTGTTGAGCATAAGTTGAATATTATTAAAATATTGTGTTTTATCCATAATTACTAATTTGTTGCCTTTATCGGCTTTGATATAAAAGCAGTCTTTTTATTTAAGTTGTTTGATAGTTTTGTAAATTGGTTTAGAATTGAAAGTTGTGCACTTGTTAATGTTGTCTTTTAGTTGTATGGCACAATTTTGTCTGATGTAGCTTTTGGAATTTTCATCAAGGAATTCAATGGATCTCGCTTTAAGGAACACTTAGCCCACTATAAATACAACCGATTTGAGAAATCCAGTGTCGCTAATCACATTTTCGAAACCGGCCACAGCATTCAATTAAAGGACTTACAACTGGTAATCTCATCTAATAGCTCTTTAAATTCCCCATAAAACCTTCACATTTACAAGAATCGAGATACATTGATGAACAGTGACACTGACTTCAACAAGACACTTGACAGACTTATTGACCAGAGATAATACACACGCACCTCTGTTTTTTTTCGTTTTTCTTTTGTTCTCACTCCACCCGTTCTTTTCGTCATTCTTTTGCCTTTCGTTCTTTCTCCACCCTTAGTCTCTCCACTCCGGGACTCCGGCACAGTCGACTTTGGTCGCTGTCGAAGGAACGTCGCCATTGAAAATGCTCACTTAGTGGGCGAAATGCATCGGGCTAATACCACTTGTTTTTGGCTGGAGTTTTAACTTTCTTTCAGTTTACGCCAAAAGTTTTTTGAGCCATCTTTGAGTATTCGTATATATGGGCAGCTGAAAATACAACGCTTCACAATTCTGGTTTTTGCTTTCCTCCACCTTATTCTCAAAAGCAGTTTTGAAGCCTCAAAAAATATCTCGAAGAAATGACACCCAAAAAAATCTGATTTGGCCACCAAATGACTTTCTCCATATTTGTAATATTTCTAAAAATTCCAAATAGGTTAGATAATAATAAATATTTTAAGAAACTGCGAGAAAAATTTAGGCTACAAAGAACACAAACTCAAACCATAGCCTTCTGGTATTGGATATAGCCACAAAGCTCTAACAATTAAGAAAATAAAAAGGAGCGTTACTAAGATGTAACTTAGCGTCACTTGTTAATAGTCGTCGGTAGGTGGCGTGATGGTGGAAGCTAAAAATATAAGATATCTCTTAAAAAATGCATTATATTGAAAAATATTTCAAACAAGGGTTGTAGAAAATTAAATTTCCTACAACTTTTATTCTAGTACAGTTTTACATTTATCAAATATTAAAACAAATATTTCAAAATAACGGATAAGTGACAAGAGTAAACACCCACTTCCGTTTGACCGATTTTTACCAAAAACTAATCAGTTCTTCTAACTTTTATGAAAATGTTAAATATAAAATTTCGCGTTGACCTGATTAATAGTTTTTGAGTTAGAGCACCCACAGCAAGCTATCACACAGACATCATCGAGAAAATGGTCAAAACGTGTTCAGAGGATCTCAAAACGTATATTTCCGTTGAAATCTCGAAGTGGATTTTTTTCATGAATACTTTCCCCTATACTACGTATATGGAGAAAGTAAAAATTATAAAAACCTCTTAAGTTTGAAGAAAGAGGCTTCGTTGGAAGTAAACAAAGACCCTAATTCGTTTAGAAATACTCAACATGGAGGGTTTCTGACCCTTTAGTAAATAGACGAGAGATTTGCACCCAGATATTTCTAAAGAGTCGGTAATAGGTGCCAGCTTTTTGGTTTCTCTGTAAAATGTGCGTTTTATGATGGAAGGAAGGGACTAACCCGATGGGACACACGTTGTAAAATTTTCCCAAGGGAGAAGGACCCACTGTTTGACACAATGAACAGTTTCGCACCAGAGTTCATAGCAAGTGGTTGTTTGATGTGTAATTATACGATTCAGTGCGCCTTGCAGATTGCTGGTGATATATGTATTGTGTTAATATGGTAACTTTGATGAAAAAGTGGTGTTTCAATTGCATCGGCACAGGGTGATTTTTTTTTCAATTAACTGTATTTGTTTTCGAGTCTGCGTAACTTATAAATTATTTTTTTTTTGTAGGCAGAAGTTCGAAAATATTTAAATTCAGTTGTTGTGAAATCATCTGAATCAGCATGGAATCTGGATCAAGCAGGAAGTTTAAAGAGATAAGCGCTAGATCTAATTCACGGGAAATTTGGCAAATGCGCGCGCCATAAGCGCAAAACTGTGAACTCAGGGTGGAATGGAGTATAGATATTATGAGTTACGATATCAATGAAAATTAAGTCTAAATTAAGTGTTTAGGGTAAATATTTCAATCTCAAGAATTTTAATGTATATGATATGAATTAGTGTTAAATTTTACCGGTAACTTTTTAATCATAGCTTGGCGGGCCGCATAAAACGCTCCCTGGGGCCGCAGGTTGCTCACCACTGATCTACACCTACATGATACCCTGCAAGTCATCTTTTTGGTGGATGGCAGAGGGTGCAGTGGGCCAAAAGTCCCTAGTATTCCTACGTGGCGTAGCGTGCAACCTTTTCTGATGGCGGACTGCATTAGTATTTCCGACTACCTCGATGGGCCGCATTTAAAGTCGCGGCTGTTTCGTTGGGCCGCGTTTAATGTTGCATATGGTTCGATGGTTCGCATCAGACTTGAATCCTTAAGAGATCGCACGGTATTTTGTTGCGTACGTAAGTCCCACGCGGTCGTTTTGACCGCGTGGGAAAATTTTCACCCGTTTAAAAGGTAAAATAAATAGAAACACTTCGTGAGTTGGTTTAGTAAATGAAGTGTAGGTCTGTAAATTATTGCACAAATACTTCTCATTTCCAAAGACCTTAGGAAGATCTGCCGAATGCTCCATTTATAAACTTGAAATTATTGTTCTATTGGGATAACTTGAGTTTAACATCTCCCAAATTTATTTTCGCTTGTATCAGCTGTGGCTCGACGGAATAGTTATCCTTCTTTGGGCCTAATTAAATTCGCTGTTCGATAAAAACAACTAAATAAATGTTCTGTTTACCTCTGTTGCAGAAGATATTCATTAATTATACCGTAACCGCTGTGAGAAATAATTTGACTGTTGCATTTCTTTTCTAGAGATATCAATTTATTAATTAGTGTTCACGGAAGTGTTCGTGGCTCACAGCAAACTTTCTAGTAAAAACTCTTTGTTATCTTTCGTTCGGACCACAACATTTCGCCGAATTGGTATTACGTAGTTCCCTTTTCTTGCAACTAGAGTTCATATCGTGAAATGTAACCTTTTCCAATTTTGGGCACCTTGAAATGTAGTTATGTCGTACTATTTGTTTATTTTATGTCATTTATATGTTAATGTATCTATGGTTTTATTGATTTATTTATGCCCTGATACTATTCATATCATATGTGGCACGATAAAGCTCCATATTTTTGGAATCGATTAGGTATATTGTATAACATGGGTTCTTATGGGAAATATATTTGTTTAACTTTGCTTCGTTCTACGTCGCTATTTTCCGGAACGAATTAACGACGGTAATCGAGGACACACTGTACCACGAAAGACGGTTGCATTGTAGTCGAAGTGCGCATCTGGTAATTCATAACCATATTGTGGCTATTGGAGATAGGTATTTTTTCACAAATTTATAATTAAGTGCTTATTCATGAATATGCCAAAATATGTAAACACGATCAAAACAATCGCCAAATTATATTTAGGTACAAGTTAAAAATACAACATTTCATTCCAAAATAAATCAAAAGCAGCTTAAATTCGTTTAATTTTACGAAAACTACCTTCCCATTTTTCTTTGAAAATAATTCAGTACAAAATATATCACTTTACATTAGATAACATTCATTCCATATGCTCAGGTATTAGAGTGTCATTGACAATAAGGCTGTGGATGATACCTTCCCTTCGTTTACCACTGCTAACAGTTTTGATAAAGGCCATATTTCTTCCTAAGAGGAAATGCATTTCCGTCCCATCTTCAACGAATTCTCCCTGAAAGATAGAACAGCAAGTAATGTCACCAATACATACTTTCAATCTTTAATTCCTGAATGAATGTATTCCTAAAACAATTTAATCATAAAATAGCGAATATAAACATGCCATTTTTCTAAATATATTAACGTTTTAGACAGTCAAAATATACGAAACGCTAGATTAATATCATTTAAGAGGAATTGATGAAAAGCCGCGTCCAGACTATTCCGAGCACTAGCGAACGAGAGCCCCGAGCACGTCAAACAACGAACACTCCAAGCAGTGTGGACGGGACCACGAACACGAGCAGTGACGAACAACCCGAACGCTCTCAGAGCGAACGCGACCACGATCATGCTTGCAAGCATCACGAGCAGTTTGGGCGGTTTTCCTTGACGCTGGACGTGCTCGCTGTGATCGTCTCTTTTTAGTTATCGATATTATCATTCATTTGGGAAGTCTTTACTTTGTGGAAAGAATCTGCAACTGAATAAATACTTAAATACATGTGCTACTTTGTTACTTCCATGCAGCTATTGTATTTTCTATTAATTGGTTCCAATTATCTCGTTGTCAATTTTGTGCTCTACCCTCCACTCACTTTCTCCCCTCCCTCCCCGCTCCTAGAATCTGTCATAGCCTAGGAAATCTCTCTTCCTACTAATGAGTTGTTTAACCTTCCCTACCTCCACTCTCTTCCTTAGTTTAGCGCATTTTCGATATAGTGCGGTTGACATCTCTGGACTAAAATATTAGTTTTTGAAATTTTTAAAAATAAAGTTCCTATAAATGCTACGATCCTTAATAATGATCCCAACATTTTTCTCGCCTTCATTCGTACGTCACTCTCTGTTTAGTGATAGTCATTCCACTCTAATTAAAGGCAAATTTGTCGTTATTTATAAGTCAATTAGCATTATTTCTATTTCACTCATTCACTTTTACTATGTTTTTTACATTGATTTGCCACAATTTCGCAGTATTTTGCAGTGAAGCTACCATTGGAAGTTTTAAACTTGTTAACGTTCCTGTTTAGATGTGCAGGGTTGGGTTCGCTTTGGATGGGCTTTTGCTTAGGATTGGTTGCATTAGGTTCATGACAACTGTAACTTTCGCGATCGTTAGCCAATTTTTATATTTTATGTTATTTTGCTGTTGGTTCCTATACTACAGTTACGTTTCTGAACTGCGGCAGCACCGCTGACTCGTAATAGCACTCGTATTTCGTTTTTGTTTACTTTTGCGCTGGCCAATCATCATCAAAGATCTTCGTAATCATGAAGAATTGAAGGGCTATTACGCTATTATGTTCATAATAAATAATTGTTTAAAAATAATTATTATTGTCATAAACCGTACTTACTCGCTTACTCGTATAATACCCGCACGTGTGTAATGCCCATATCCCCGTTTTAGAGCTAATAAGATGATCCAAACAGAACTTAGGATGCCTACTTTCCATTTAATCATTTATTTAATACTTATATTGGTTTTCGTATCTTTAAAGTCATCGCGGATATGTAGCTCTTTGTCCCAAAATTCATAATTTAGCGTTATAAAATACAACAAATACATTCGAACGGAATATTAAATTGATCACGCGTATTTGTGCGGCGAAAATAACGCGTGTACGTATTAGAATACTAGTAAAAGGTGCTTGCATTCTGCAAGCATATCATCTCACCTTGAAAAAACATTCATTTTTCAGACAGATATTTCATCATTACAAATATTTTTTTAATTCTAAAGATTTCACCTCCGGAGCGATTTTCGTTTTTCCCTTATGTAAAAATAATAGATCTAAACAATCCCAAAACTTTGCAATTTTAAGAATTTTATACTTTCTCCATTATGGGGTACTAATGCTACACATTTTTGCCAAAGTTTAAAGTTGTAGCACTTCTAGAGGTGAAATAATATTCTTTTAATTGTTTAAATTTTTAACATTTTTAACGGACGCCGCAATATATTCATGGAGAGATTCAAATATTTATTTGCACTACTTTGTAAATAACTTGAAAATTTCAGCTTCCTAGCTCATCCCGTAGTACCTAAACAGTTATCTAATAGTTTAAAGTTTAAGAATTTTTCACGGCAACACAAATTAAAATATCAAAATTTCTATAAACCCTATTTCGTTTTTTTACAAATCCTACCTCTAAAAAAAATTTCAGCTCCGTAGCACATTCGAAAATACATAAACCTTGAAAATTTGTTTAAACAATTGCGAATTTTTAGCGGCCGTATTGTTGCACTTTTTCAAGATTTTCGTTTTTTCTAGTCAGTTTTGCACAAAATCCTACCTAAAAAAATTTTCGAATCTCCAGCTCATCTGGAAGTGCCTAAACATTAGTATCCTATATGTTATATCCTCCTATGTAAGGAACGTCTATACAAATATGATGTTATGTTACTCCTCTGTAAGGAACGTCTATATATAATGATATCAAATCTGAGTCCAACAATAGATGTTGCTATCACAACATTCTCGTAATGAGTGATAAAAACTGCAAAAGCGCCAGTATTTACGCTAAATATTAAGAAATACAATCTATAACCAAAATTCTACGGTAAAAATTAGAATCTTCATTCCTTTCCTCAGTGAATTGTAAAAACCTCGCTCCGATTTTACAATTCTAAGATATTTTAGTGTGCAAGAGAAAATTACCCTGCACAATGGATTTTAGATTTCCCATTTAAATCAAATGGGAAGGATAGTTCCTGGAATCGAACCAGGGACTTCAATTTTCGCAACAAAAACTATCCTCCGGAGCTCGGCCCATGTAGTAAGATATTTCCACCAAGTTAAATGAAAATCGGACTATTGGTTCAAGAGTTAATAGAAGGGGACGGACAGACAGACAGACACAACGACAAAACTATAAGCCTATTTCCGTTCTGGAAAGTAGGCTAATAATCTGGAAAGACTGGAATTCGTGTAATGTTCGCGCTACCAAAATTATCATTTTGATATTTTACAGTAATATCGGTTGAATAATCTATCTGAAGCAGAGTTGGATGATACAATTATGGCAACAAGCAAATATTTAAGATATAGCTTCTAAAAATTATTTTTATACTTTTTTAACGTACGTAGTCAAGAAAAATTCACATCCATTGCCATAATATTACACGAAGACAACTCAAAAACCAATTTTTGAGTCTAGCTCCTTAATCTCGAAGTAAGGTTCAATTTTGAGCCATTGCACATTCTCAAATACAGCTTTCAGAAAGCCCAAACGAACAACTCCAACAGCAACTTATTGACACATTTCCATCGCAAGATTGTGTTCTTTGCCTTTATACGGAGTAATTAAATTACATATATTTTTTGGATCAAGTAAGTAGTTTCAAATAACTTGGAAGTACTTCAGCGAAGGATGGAAGTAGCGCACATGGCATCGGAAGTTGGATTGCAATGGCAAAAACAGCATTTAACGAGAAGAAGGAACTTCTCAGAGCAAGAAAATAAATTTATAAACACGGAAGAAATTAGCGAAATGCTACATGTAGAGCATAGCTCTTTATGGCGCCGAGGCGTGGACGGTAAGGGGAAAGGAGGAAAAATATTTAGAAAGTTTTGATATGTGGGTATGGAGGAGGATGACGAAAGTGAAATGGACAGAGAGGAAGAGAAACAAACAGGAAAAAAAAAGTAAATTGGATAGGGTATATATTGAGAAGACAGTGTTTGCAAAGGACGATCTTAAAAGGCAAAATAAGCGGAAGAAGGGGAAGAGGGATAAAAATAATTGGAATATTAGAGAATTTAAAGCAGGAATATAGTACTAATAGAGGTATAAAAGACGATTCCAGGGAGGGAGGGAGGGGTGGGGGGGGGAGAGGAAGAGAGAGAGAGAGAAATGTAGGCAGCGATTCAGCTGAAACTTGTCTTTGGACAGCAGCATGATGATGATATTCTTTTAGGATTACGTCAAGTAAAAGGAACCCAAAAAATGCAGTTACGGTAATATGTCATTTGAGCATGTCACAAATTACAAGGCGATCGAACAGAATTCATTTGTATTAATGAAAAATATACGCAAGTCAGTTGTTTATTTCTCTTGCATAACATTTTCAATGAGAATGAACTCTGTCTGACACTCTTCTATTTAAATAGAATATTTACTTGATTTAGGTTTACTGCAGACAGCTGGCAAGGAATTTAAAAAAATACCTGATAATATCGTCCTTATTAGATTATTCATCGAATTAAAAAAATACCTTGGTAATAAATCGAGGAAATAAAATGCACGGCAAATATTGCGCCTACCGAAGAAAACGCCTACTCATCTCACGCCAGGCACGTAGTGTTAGTTAGGCGTTTCGTGGGAGGCCTATTATCAAAAGATGAAGGGACAAATAACGTGTAATGTTCGCACCCCTTTTTTATGGGAAATTGTGGGGGGAAAGTGCAGGTATTGCACGAGAAAATATGGTAAATCGTTTTCTTGACTTTAAATTAAAATATAAAAAATGCCTATCATTATATAAGTTGCAAGGTAAAAATGGTATATTTTTTGAAGAATAAAAATCAATTGGGTTAAGTGCTATGCTACAAACTGTTCTTTTAGCGATGTCTCGGAACGCCTCTCTTGCGCTAAGCGAGGCATGGCTCTATAGAAAATCCCAGACAAAACAGTAAATGATGAAAACGGTCGGTTCAAGTTTCTGTCGATACAGGATTACATTATAATTATATTATCTTACAAATATAAAAGCCTACTTCTGTCCCTTTGTCCCTTTATGGCCCCTTCTGTTACGCTATAAAAATACGAATAACTCGTTAAAAGTTCTAGATATATTTTTTTAAATTTGGCAAGAATACGAAATTCGCATATCTTAAGGTGATGACGAAAATAATCTCGAAAAATGTCATGGGTTCGACTCCAAAGGAAGATATTTCCATTTCACATAAAATAACACGTAAAAATCGACTTTACGACATGCAGACTTTTTTCTTTTTGAGATCTAAATTATAAATAATTAACCTACGATCTTTGGACTTGACCCATTTTAAAGAAAAAATTATAGTTTCTTATTCTTTTTATCTTTTTCCGCCTACAGTTTGATATTTATCATGTTAATGAGTGAACTTTATTAAAATTTATCGCCCAATTTTGATTTTGAACTAAATCCGCCAATTAGAACTTCCACTTTACATAATTACTTTAATAAACTTATTCTCGTATCTCGTTAAATGACATCCGTCAAGCAACAATGAAATACCAAACTTTTCTCTCCCTAGGTCTTATATGGTCTGTAAGGTATAGATAGATTAAAACATTTATTCGGATAGGGAACAACATATACTATAAAAAAGTCCACGACACCACATACATACAAATTAAAGTTTCTGAGATAGAAATTATAGAAAACCCCGCAAAAATCATAGCATATTTTGTTTACATCGATCTCTAAAGCGGTTCTCTCGGCAAACAACAATTAAAATTCATGTTTTTCTATCCCACGCCCTTATATGATCTGTGAGGTATACATTTAAAAAAATATTTGAATAGAGAACAACATTTACTACTAGAGAGTCCCCGAGACCATATTATTACGCCTTATAGTTTCGGAGATAAAAATTCGAGAATCTCCTAATCTTTCGATACCGTTTCATACGCATTTCCCATAAAAAAGCCTTTGATATCTCTGTATATTCCATTTATGAAGTATACTTTTCCATCTTGTAATACGAAAGGAAGACAGAAGGAAGCAGAGAGAAATGATTTTCATAGCAACCCATGTAAACAACTTTGGTTGCGTTATTTATCAGGACTACATTTGAATGTAGAACATTAATAATTCGCCTATTAAAATAACTTAGAATAATCGTAGGAGTTCGAGACTTGAAACAACGAATGCCTAAAAAAACGAAAGTTTGTTTTTCTTCCATCCAAAGAATGTCAAGGTATATTTTTGTTAATTTTTTTATTTCATAAAACGTTTTCCATAGAATTTTAACGGGCATCTCCCTACTTCTTCACTCTTCTTCTCTATCTGTATAAAACTCAACCTGTCTGGCTGGCTGGCTGGGAGTCTGCCGTTTCCTTCAAATATTTCTCGCTTAATATCTTCGGATCTATTAAGCCTAACGTGCTGAAATTTTCACAATCGCTAAACCCCCATGAGGTGGTCCCTAGAAAAATCAAACATCCCGGAAAAAGTCCCGGATTCGATTCCGGGAGACAATTATATTTTCCCATAAGTTTTCACGGGATTTTTGATTTTTCAAGGTGCAAGATTTTTTCTTCCATTGATCAAAATACGACCAATTTTCTCCACTTTTGCTTTATTCGACGGCTAAAACTATAAAATATCTTATTCTTCCAATTTTTTATGTTATTTGGAGGAATTTGACAGAAATACGCATTTCTTTTCGAAATTTTTTCGCTTTTTCGAACTCTTTCCGGGTGTTGCCAAGGCATTCCGCATTGTTTCCTCCGATTGAATTAGCGTCTATTAAACCTTCAAATAGACGAAAGAATTACGTTATTCGCTTTGCGCTTTTTGTGAAGCATCGAAATTATTGTTGTAGCAACGTCAAACGTAATAGATTGCAACTTAATTAAATGCAGATAAGTTTGATTGTATGGTCCACCCGTGTGGCAGGCAGAAAATTTTGGATTTTTTTTTTAAGTGGTAACCCCCAGAGTGCACCAGTCCGTTCGAGTGTTACATTTGTGCCAAAGTTGAGGAATAAATCCAGGTTAGATTTTTATTTTAGATTTAAACCCACGTAACTTAACCATCCTAGCACCTGGAGGAAAAACAACAAATATAATACAAGGAAATATTATAAACGAAAGGTAAAATATGATGATATACTACTATTTTTGATTATTTTCAGACACAGTAACTGTGTTTTAATTCGTTCTCGGACTTATTTTTCAGTTATGTTATTTTAACCTTCAACAAAATAAATACTGTGCCGCTTTAATATTCCGAGCGAAGCCGGGTACATCTGCTAGTACTAGAATAAAAGCCCGTCAATATGGCGGGAAAATATATTTACGTATATATTACTCATATGAGAATTGAGGCAATAATGGAATCCCGATTTCGACAATGGCATGGTTGTCAAGGCAAATCCTCATGAAATCGCTAAATTTTGCCACAATAAGTCACTTAAACGTTAATCGAGCGTTTGAGGATTAAGAGAGTCAATTAAAGATAAGAGTAAGAAACTTTGTTCATTTTTCTTTAAAACAGTCGCAGTTTGAAGATCGAGGGTCAATTATCTTAATTTGTATGAGCAAATGAATGAAAGCCTGCACGTTGCTAAATTGATTTTTAACGTGTTGTCTTATGGGAAATTGAAATTATCTACTGGAGTCGAACCCGGATCTTTTTGGGAATTTTCTTTCGTAAATGGGTTTTACCTTTTACTATAAGAATCAAACATTTCTACCAAATTTCAATCTTCTACCTACTCGGAATGTTTGTTAAAAATAGCATTGTAGTCAGTCATAAATATTTCTCAATTCTCCCGCTCTTTTTTAAGAGCGGCGCCACAGTCGAGTATTACACTTGAGACAACCGAGCAAATTATATAAGGGGATTGATAAAACAGGGTATGGGATCACACTCACATTCAGATTAAGAAGTAATCCATGGCACACTTTAACCACGAATTGTAAGGGATATGCCGAACCTTAAGAGCGAGATGTGCTAATATTATCTCGCTGTCTGTGAACAAACAACTTTTTTGTTTTAAGAGATATTTGGAAAATTCTTTAGGGGTAGCCCGTATAGATCTACGAATTTTTCGCTGATTGGAATTTCCAAGTAGTTAATAGTTTTTTTCGATAGGTGGTCTCGAATTCTGAAAATTCCAAATTTTGAAATGGCATTGTAGCCAAACTACTGAAGCTAGAGGGGTGAAGTTTCCAGTTGTTCATGTTGTTCCTTCCTCAAAGGGGGAAGCAGGCCAGAATCTCGAAATTTCTTTACAAACCTGCTCTTACTTTTTCTTCTCTCTCACGTGAAAAGTGCCTTTACAAATGCATATTTTTAAGGTATAGAGGAGGAGAAAAATGTTGATACGACACCCCTTTTGCCGTAAAAGTGAAAGTAGGAAAAGTATTTAAAAATGATAGAAACAAAAACCAAAGCAGGTTTACGAGAAAATCGACACCAAGGACCTAGTATCTCATGCCCAGAGGTTTGTCAACCTAGCTTAATTTTTGTTTTTATAAATTACAAGTAAATTGGATTAATTAACATTTTATAACTTTTAATTAATTACAATGAAGGGGATTAAATCTTCCTTGAAAAAATCATTTCGAATATCGGACAATAAAACATCTTACATTTGAAATGTTCCAAAATCCAGAATGATGCCTAACCCAAGATTTTCGAATTTTAGACGATTTTCTGCGAAGGCACGCCTGTTTTTCGGGTCGTTATCAATCTACGAAAGTATCCGAAATGCCTGTCATTTACGCAAATCAACACCACGACACTTCTCTCTCGCTGCACGTGAAACCGGCGATGTTCACCGTTCCGCGCCTTTTAGGAATCGCCGCCATCTTCCTATTGTCTGTGCGTGAAATAGGTCGGTCGATGCGAACATATTGCATGTCCGTATATACGGAGTGAAGGCCTAACAAAGAGTTCGTGGGGTTGGGCATGTTTTGATTTTCCTGCCAAGCCCAGCTCTCCTGAATACCTGGTCTACGGTCGCCGTGTCTCCATTCTTCCTCCCATAATTCGGCTGTTTACAATAGGCACTTGGCGCGATTAGAGGATGATATAGGAAGTGAGGAATCAGAGATAACTTTCTAAGATGCCGTGGATTTCAACCCAATTCTCATGTGTGAAAAACTCCTTTTGTTCACCTTATCGAGAGATGGAAAAACCGAATGCCGACATTTATGAAAACCAGGAATTCCTCTACTCCTTCCGGTCTCCTCAATAACTTCCGATAGCAAAAGTAGATAGTAGTAGTAGTAGTATTCTATGAACTGTTCAGAAAATGGCTACAGGAAAAATAAAGTTTTTATCAATAATCCATAAAAATAATGTTTGTGCTTTATCTAAAAATGTGAGATTATTCGCCTGAATTTCTACGACGAGCATTGGGACTTTTCATAATAATGAAAACTAGTTTTTAAAGAAATAGTTTCTTCAAAATAATATGTATGTTTTCAAAGCTGCCTCGCTCTAGAGGAAATCCATAAATGATCAGGAAAAATTTAATCGATGGAAGCTGTACTAATTTTTTCATTGATCATCCCAAAATGAATTCCAAGGTCAATTTTTGGAAAAACGTCAGATGAATGCTCACAAATAAACAGAAAGTCAAACATTGAAAAGACATTTTCATTTCTAAGACCACGCTTTAAAAATTAAAGTAAGGCTACGGTAGAATAATAAAAATAAAATCGAGCGTAGGATATTGATTCAAATTTTACAATTTACGGATCCAATCCTGAAAATAAGAGCAGCTGCGATTTAATCACTCATAATAAAATATCCCTCTCTCCCGACCATTCTATACCCTTTCAGACTGAAAAAATGTGCTAAATGCTGCTGTTGATGTTAGCCTACATAAGCTGAGAGAAAGAATTTAGATAAAATTATTTCGAGAACCTCGAGTAATATTGATCTTCAAAAAGCAATGAATCCGGAATTGCGCAGCAAAAGCATTTTCTAATAGCAACAAAACACCTATAAAAGTAAAAATTAAACTGAATTTCAATCTTATAAAATAATTCGAACTTTGTCAAATACATTATACAACACATTTACAGTTACCTTAGTTTCCAATTTGTCTCCGTTAGCCCAAACGTCAAGAGTATCTTTTTCTGAAAATAATAAAATTCGATTGATTCACAATGTCAAAAAACGAAAACATAAAATAAAAGAATTAAAAATAGCTCACCCAAAACCACACGGTACATATCGTCATCTAACTCCAAAATCCACGTTTTGTTAGCTTTCGATTGCTTTTCCGTGAATTTTTCGTATTCGACTCCATTTACTTCCAGCGTGTAACTGTATGAAAAAGCCGTGGCGGGATCAATTTTTATCTCGAACTTGGTAGCTCCTATCTCGAACCTCTCCGAACCTACAAGTTTGAACATCCAATCCCTCTTGATTATCTCCTTGTGTCACGACAAAACGGCGAGTGGAGAGAAGAAGAAATTTCATCAAGTGAGAATAGCGACGAATATCCGGGAGATCCGACGAACAGACATCTTAGACTTGGCGGACAAACCTTTCCGTCCACTCGAACGCATCTCTTCCCAGACACGGTCCCGTGTTCGAATTCGATTTGGTGCAAGATCCCGTTCAACGGCACCTCCCAGCAAGCCACCAAGTCTCCCGCCATAGCGCCTGCGACCCAGAAGCATCAAAACAGATCCGTATTTCAAAGCGCACGCACCGCAAAGCGTCTTCCGGTCATTTCGATCAAGAGATCGCGGTTTCAAATCGCTCGAGCTCTTATGGGCTCTGGGTCACGACTGTGACTGCAACGCTAAGGAAGTTAGCGAGGTGGTGTTTCGCCGGGAGCGAATCAATAAGACAGCGGAACGCGATGAAATAAGTCGATAGTGACCCAAATACACGGGAAAACTCTGTCTGTGGTGCGCGTCAATAAAGGTGGTGAGAAGGCCCGATAATCCGGTCGCGAGGATCCGTTGCAAAGGATCTCAAACACGAGGCCCGCGTGAAGCACTTATGCACCACGCGAAGTTACTTTATTCTAAGATGCGATCCAACATAAATATTATCCTTATAAACTACTTCGGGTAAATCTTTTTAAATAACCTATAAAATTGTAGAAGTCTAGGTATTATCAACTCAACACTTCCAAAATATTCGCAGTTTATTGTCAATTGCCATTTTAAAAAATACACTTTCCGGTTTGGGTAAATAAGAATGTTACTTAACATGAAATGCGGCTTCGGATTTTTCCCGGTGTCACCATATGGTTCGTGTATGGTTTTAGTTTGAGACCCTCTTAATCTACTCAGTAGTTTAATAGTAGTTTAATGATAAGTAATCACTATACATTAGGGTGCGCCGAAAAAGGCCATTTTACAATTTTTATTTTTGATTACTACGCACTAGTGTGGGAAAGGTGCAATATGTGTTCATGAGTAAGGAAAAAAAGGTTTTTTGAGATCGGACAATATTTAGAAGTGCCACTGGACCGTTAAATTGTAAAATTTACTTAAAAATTATTCGAAATCAAATATTGTTTTAATTTTAATCATTTGACCATCGCACTATTTTTCAGTGGATCCCTTAGCAAAATGTTACAAAAAGTTACAAAAACTTGATAAAAGGGCCAAAGACAACAATGTTGATACAAAGTATTTACAAAATATTCGGTAAGCAAAATAGAGGAGAACGATTGTGGAAAAGGTATTCATTTAAGAGAAACAAGTCTTCACAAATAATTATCTCTAGCTGTTCAAGAGCATCCAATTTGCGACCTTTAATATCAAAGTGGAGGAATTTAGGGTTGAAGGAACTATGATGATTGAGGTTTAAAAGATGTTTCGCAAATTGAGAATTCAAATTATTTAAACGGAAGCATCGCTTATGCTCCTTAATCCTCTTGTCAAAACTCCTCCCCGTTTGGCCGATGTAGACCGCTCCGCAATCATCACAAGCAAGTTTATATTCACCACTTCTTAATGACAACTGTATCGGGCCTTTAGTATTAAGGAATAATTTGGAAAATGTAACTGGGGAGTAGAAAGCAGGTTTAAGTTTAAGTTTAGGAAAGAGGTTGGACAATTTATTACAGTTTTCGTAAAAATGGGAGTCTGCGCCAACTAAGAAGTTTGGAGGTGAGATTAGGCGGAGAAGAAACGACTTTTTGGGAGGCAATAAATAAAAGTTTTTTAGAGATAATTTTATCGATTAAACCAGTTTTGTGTTCATTATTGATAACGATCTGTTTAATGGTGTTAAGTTCTATAAGGAAATTGGGTTTAGAAAGGGGTATACTAAGAAGGCGGTGAAGCATAGAATGAAAAGAAGCGTGTTTGTGAGAAAAATGATGGGAAGAGTGATTGGGAATGGAACGATTTTTATATTTTATCACCTGATGATGCCACGATCGTAATGAAACCGGTAGTTCAAAATTAAATTTGTGGAAGTGACTAAGTTCTTTTTTTCATGATGAGTAAATTCCACAGGGTTGAGCCTGACCTCATTATTAACAGACTACCTTGTTGCAATCGGTTGTGATGGTACTAATGTAAATACAGCGTTTGACAACGGAGTGATACGTCTGATGGAGCAGGTCGTTAACAGACCTCTCCAATGGCTCGTATGTATGTTTATGTGATATAGCTTCCCTTCCGCCATGTTTTGAAGAACCTAGATGGAGCCACCAGGGAACCATAGAGCTACGGGAGACCATTCGGGAAGCAGTTAGATGAATGTAAGCGGTGCCTATTGTCACTTTCCAAAGAGTGGAACTGCCTGTAATAGTGAACAGCAACCTTAGTGCAGACCAAAGATATTTGTTGCGCATTTGCATAGCAGTTGCTTCGTGCCATTACCCACCTGACTTAGCAGAATATAATTCGGGAAAATTACCACACTCACGATGGTTAACTACAGCAAACAGAGTCTTACGACTTTATGTCGCTAGTCCTGACCCATCTGATAATCTTGGCATTCTAGTTACCTTCATAATGTAATTGTATGTTGTTATGTGGTTCAAGATCAAGGGAACCTTTTTGTCCTAATCAAATTAACACGATACCTTCCAGATGATCTCAGAGAAGTTGTAGAAAAACTATCAAGAAAAACGCCTACTTCTCATTGCTCTCAGATCACCGTTCGCACATACAACTTGCTCTGCGGCGAATTCTCCGTGCGAGGGAAGAGGAAAGTGCCAGTACCCAGCTGCGGCGGTGCAAAATTCCTGATCTGAACTTTGACACTAATGATTATGTTCAAATGATTGACTGGCAAAAATGTGCCATCACTGAACCGTCCCTGACAAAGAGCATCACAGTGGAGGGAATCCGTTTCATGATTAAGGGCGAGATGGTCGTGGGGATTTCCATACCAAGATTCCTATGCCATACACCGGCAGTGGAAAGAGCCGTTCGTCTAGTAAATGAAGCCTCGGTAGCAGTGTATGGGAAAGAGGACAAAGATCGTTTTCTGAGAGCAAGAATCACCTCGAGACAAGTTATGCCTCCTTTTGGGCACAAGGCACAATTCGTACCTTTGACTTTCAAGAAGCAATAAACTTGCCCTTAAATGTCGGGTGGTAAGGCTGGTCAGTCCCCAGTGGGCATGGGAGGAACTCGACGTGCAGACATCTACACGGGGCGAGCTCTGGATTGTTTTAAAGATTCGCTTCAGATCTAAACAAGCAAAGAGCTACACACTACCAAAAAACCTCAAAATATAGAGAAATTGGTAATATGTGCATTTCCCAGTGGCACCTGAAGATATTCTATGCACAAAAGCCAACTTCTTATTTGCCGCACCTATCACTCATCTTACGTGTGTGTCCAAAGACAGGTCACGATTCAAGGTTACCCCGAGGTATTTCACGGATTCCGAAACAAGAATGCTCTCACCATCTATCGAGTAGGTAAATACGGACGATGGGCTTCTAGATTTCCAAAGGTTTTCAACGTTACTCATATTCTGATTGATTTATAGCAGCCATTCCTTGCACCATACAGATAACGCATCCAGATCATCCTGAAGCTGACGATGGTCGCTAGAACCACTAATTTCTCTAGAGACTACGGTTTCGTCCGCAAAAATCTTAAAATAACATAACTGAAAAATAAGTCCGAGAACGATTTAAAACACAGATACCGGAGGCTGTCTGAAAATAATCAAAAATAGTAATATATCATCATACTTTACCTTTCGTTTATAATACTTCCTTGTAAACAATATTTGTTGTTTTTCCTCCAGGTGCTAGGATGGTTAAGTTACGTGGGTTTTAATCTAAAATATATATCTTACTTGGATTTATTCCTCAACTTTGGCACAAATGTAACATTCAAACGGACTGGTGCACTCTGGGGGTTACCACTTTTTTAAAAAATCCAAAATTTTCTGCCTGCCACACGTGTGAACCATACAGTCAAACTTATCTGCAATTAATTAAGATGCAATCTATTACGTTTGACGTTGCTACAACAATAATTTCGATGCTTCATAAAAAGCGCAAAGCGAATAACGTAATTCTTTCGTCTATTTGAAGGTTTAATAGACGCTAATTCAATTAAAGACAACAATGCCTTGGCGTCTATTAAGCCTTCAAATAGACAAAAGAATTGCGTTATTCGCTTCGAGCTTTTTATGAAACATTGAAATTATAGTTGTATCCAAAGACTACTCACTCCAACAATCCCCCCCATCAATAGCCAGCCATACACGAGCGGTCTTTTTGACGGATCTGGTCCGCGGGTCCAATCAGATTCAACGGAGCTGGTTCGACGGATTATTCTTGGTTAAACCTGGTTCTCCATATACTCCTATTTTCTTGATTATCTTGATAACTCTCTTTCCCTTTCAAATCGTCTATTAGCTGAAACCTTTTCCTACCTCTTTCCCTTTTCCCATCTAGTTTTCCTTCTAACACGTCTTTAATCATACTCTCTCTCCTCAGGTAATGTCCAACCCAGTTAGCCTTCCTCTTTCTGATAGTCTGTATAATCATTCGCTTCTCTCCTATTCTTCGTAACACTTCATCGTTTTTCATCATATCTGTCCATTTTATCTTCAACATTCTCCTCCAAGTCCACATTTCAAAGCTTTCCAAGTATTTGATGTCATTTTTTCTTAGCGTCCATGTTTCTGCCCCATACAATGCTATACTCCATACATTTTATCAACTTCTTGCGGATATCTTCCCTTATATTCCCTGTAAGTAGTTGTTTCTTTCTCCTGAATGCCGCTTTTGCTTTTCCTATTCTAGTTCTGATCTCGTCCGTACATTTTGCTTCTCGTGTTATGATGCTTCCAAGGTATTTATATTCTGAAACTTGTTCTAAAGGCTTTCCCCCAATACTTATGTTCAGATTCTCTTCTTTACCCGATATTCGAATGACCTTGGATTTTTCTGTATTTATTTCCATACCGTATGTTCTTCCTGTTATCACTAGTCTATTTATCATTTTTTGTAGCTCCTCTTTCTTTTTTGCTAGAAGTACTTGATCATCTGCGTATTTTATGTAAACGGAAAAAAAACGTTCTAAATGGGTAAAAAACTTGATCGCTAAGAGAGGCGTTTTTGGCCATTAATAAAAGAATTGTAAAGCAACGAACATAGTGACTTTAAGAACTATTTACGTGTGTGTGACTCAGATTTCATTTTATTCTTCCTTACGGCCCTTCTCAAGTTTAGATTTTTTTCTTTCACACTTCTTGTGGTAACATCAATCATCCCTTTAGAATATAAAAATTTTGCGAGCTCTTCATACGCCGAATTTTTAAAATTTATATATATATTCTTCAGATGTAATCTTCCATAGGCATTGCCTGAGCCGGTACATTTCAATAAATTTACTCAACACTGTCTTATCCCACTCTATAATGTTGAAATGACTGAAAACGCTAGTACAATGCTGTAATAATTTGCATTAATGCTACCGTTCTTACGTTTATTGAAAAGATATTATTATTAATAATAGTAAGTAGTTGTTGATAGTAATTATAATAATAGTAAGTTTTCATTTATCTTAAAACCTTTATATCTTTATTCCTTTAGGGTTATTCTGAAAACCTTTGCCTATGAAAAGAACACAGAAAACTTTAATGGTGACTTCTGATTATTCCCATAAATGAGTTTCATTAAAACCAGTATAAATTACGTCTGGAAAATTAAGGCACATATAAGCTCATTGATGAATTTTCTAATTCTTATTAAATGATAATGAAATTTACAAATTTATTTTTTCATTGAAATTTGTATTGTTCTTCTAATAATATTGCGTTATATACGCATTGTATTATAATGATATTATAATTACATTCGTATTGGTTGACTATTAATAATCATTATTGCGATCTTTTTGAAATATTTCATATTAAAAAATAACTTGAAAACTATTTGTTTATATCGTTTCATTCGTGAACATAATTTAAGTCTTTGGGCATGTTCACTTGGCTTATTTTGTACTTTGTATGAAATCTTTTCTAATTATAGACCTCTAAGATATGACGAAAAAGATAAATGTAACTCCATAAGAACGGGAAAAAAGACTAGCTCGGAAAAGGAATGATTACAATATAAAGAAATTAGACGAAACAGGAGACGATAGAGAAAAGCGTTTACGTCGTTTTTGTAAAAACGCACAGAAAACAGAGCAAATGAAAAAACGTTTCGTTTGCAAGAACTATGAATGAAACAAATACCAAATATTCAACAGTTTCACTGTCGAAAGCATCTAAAGCTGAATTACCCTGAACTAATAAATTTTTAATGTTTTACTCAATATGAATGGATAAATTAGTATTTTAATTAAAGAAACAAAAGATATTAAAATTATGAAGGTTTCGAGACAAGATGAATCGAGGAATCTGTGTGTCACAGTCCGGTTGTTATTAGAGAGCGAGAGACTGGTCCGTCGGACCTGGTCCTACGATTCCATCCCTTTTCATGGTTTTCCCTTAGCTAAAGGATTTGGTCCTTTGCGGACCAGATCCGTCAAAAAGTCCGTTTGTGCATGGCTGGCTAATGTCAAACTTAACGTTGCAAAGTTAATAATTGAAGATTATTATTATTCAGTAAACTACGTGTGGGCTGTAGGCATTTTTAACGATGATGATTTAAACATGCAAATTTCTGTCTGACTTCGCAAAAGTTTTTGCGGATACCACTAGTAATATTAAATAATCAAATGTCCTATCTTAAAGAATATTGCATGTATCTTTTCTTTCACTTTTAACATCAAAGAGGTTTGTTACGAAGCTATAAATGAATGTTTGTCAGCTAAAAATTTGAAATGCAACGCAGAATTGGTCTTCTTCCGCTAGTGTTTTACTCGATGTAAAATTTGGAATTTTTCATATTTTTAACATTTCCAAAGTTAACTTTATGGAGTTTTTCCATGAATGTTACATAAAAATTGTTCTAAAACGTTTAAAAATAAAGAATTTACGATATATTTTGACTCATAACTATGGAATATCGCAAAGCGACGACAATCACGGGAGGTTACCCCACCTCCTCTTGCGGGCAACTTCTAATAGTCCTCTCGACATACGCATTTTTAGTTAAGAGTGTCATTTTAAATTAAATACTTGACCGGAAAAATAAATTCAAACTGAGCGAGCTTTCTCATGTTAACCCATTCCCACATAGTATAAATTAAAATAGAAATAATAAATAATTTGACAAGGAAAAGAGATGTTCGATGAATTTTTGGGAGTGCAACCTTCTGTTATAACATTATTTCTATGGGAATTCACGTTTCTGGAGTAATAGGCACATCTTCAGGAATGCATCTATCGCATAAATTGATGGATAATCGCACTTCAGCGCATTTAATTGAATATCTTATAGCCTAAACTCCTTTTCCCTCTCTAACTGAGCGCAACAATATTTCATACAGATCTGGTTAGTATGATATGACAATATTAGGCGCCTTTTCAGCAAGCTTGCTTCAGGTGCCAAGTAATCACCGAACGGCCCTGCCTTCTACCACCCTAATCTGGCCCTGGGTATCAAAAACATTTATAATTTTTTTCACACACAGGAACACTATTTAATTCCACCCAATAAAATATGTGAATTAATCAAAACGTTTTGTTCATTTGTGCAAATAATTTAACCAATTGTCATTAAGTTTACCTTTAAAGCAGCAAATTTGTCTTTTTTCATGGCTTTTAAAAGATTTTCTTGGCCTATAAAGATAGAAATTGTTTCTTTTTTCCTTTCTTTCGTAATTTTTTCCAGTAACCATTATTTTCAAGTGAATTTTGTCATTTTCCATTCTTTAAATTTTTGCATGAAATATGTATATTGATGGAAAAACTTATGTTCAATTATAGAAAGTATCTTTCACCATTATATACTTGTAGTTGTAGTTGGATGTTCTTCATTCCATAGTTGCCACTAAATTTTCAAAGAAGTAGTAATTGCAGTAAAAGTACAATTCTTGTTTTGAAATACTTGAATAAGATATATATCCTTATTTTTGAGAAAAAATTCTGAAAAAATTTAATATTGTAATGGACTAAATGCAGTGCTGGCAGCAGCAGCAGGTTATGCTCCTGAAGATGGCAGTTTACCCTAAGAACCCATATTAAAAATGCATTCCTTTGAAAGCCCGAATTTTTCCCCCCAAATTTATACTGTAATATTTTACCACTGCATTTATAAACTAAGGAAAATAAGTATCCTCCCTCTGGATCTGGCCTATGTCAAGCAAAAACAACTGAATGTGGAAGCTTCCCTATCACATTGCCCCTCCTGGAAAAGTTCCAGTGGACTCCCATGCTAAGATGCATAATGAAACTGAACAAATACTCATTTTAAAATGATTTTATACAAAGATTATCTTCTCCACTTGCTTGCTTTATTTCATATGTTGTTATAAGGTACAAGAATAATTACTGGCATGAGAATGATGGGCTGTTATCAGACCATTTTGGAAAGGATTTAGTTGTAGATATAGGAGACTTTGGTGTTAGTGGAGATATTTTGAAGAACTTGGCCAAAGAAAGTTGATGAGAAACTGGGGTCATTGTCCAGGGTTAAGAATGCCTTAAATTCCAGATTTTTCTTCGATCAATATCTCTCCACCAATGGGGCAAAATGGTGCATAAACTAGTCCTCAAAAAGGATTGCAGTAACCCAGCCATTATGGTTAAATTTCCAGATCACTGACAGTTCACTCTTTAAAACCCCCTTAAAAGCCCCAGGATTTTCACTGTGGTACACTAGGAGACCCTCCCTAAGGACTGCATAACCTTACAGAGGTGAGACTCTTATGAACTAAAGAGCTATGCCAGCGGGAGATAATTCTCCTGGTAGGACCATCCAAGCCAGAAAGGTCTGAGAGGAAGGGTCAGACTAAGAAGCAGTCTTGGGGGTTTTACATCCTCCTGTGCAAGGATCTGAACAGCTACAGATGGGTAATCACTCTTGTGAAACTGCGATGAGGAAAGCAAGGGGAAACTACCTCATTATATTAACCATGATAAGCTGAAAAGCTGCAAATACCTCTATGGATCTCTCTGGGGTAAAATATTCCGGAGGTAAAATAGTCCCCCAATCGGATCTCCGGGTGGGGACTACCCTAGGGGATGCACAGAGGAAATGTAACATTAATAAGAAGAAAGCAAGTAGTGAGAAACTAAGGATAGTCACATGGAATGTTAGGACTATGAATTCAGAGGGTAAACTAGAGAACTTAAAAAGGGAAATGAGAAGGAATAATGTAGGTATAGTAGGTCTTAGTGAAGTTCAGTGGGAAGGAGAAGGTGAGATAAATTCAGATGAATTTAAGATTATTTACTCAGGAGGAGAGAAAAAGGAAAGGGGAGTAGGGATTATAATGAGAAAAGAGATAGCTGAAAGAATTAGCAAGGTAGTGACAGTTAATGATAGATTAATAGCCGTAAAACTTCAGATGGAGCCAGTGGAAATGCTTATAATTCAAGTGTATATGTCAACAACTAATGCTGGTGACGACGAAGTAGATGAAATGTATGAACAGATTATGGAGATATTGAAGGAGGAGGGAAAAGGAAGAATCACCACCATAGTAATGGGAGACTGGAAGTGTAGTTGGAGAGGGACAGGAAGATAACATAGTAGGAAAATATGAACTAGGGAAGAGAAATGAAAGAGGGGAGAAACTTGTGGAATTCTGACATAGAAATAGATTGATTGTAACTAATACATGGTTTAAGCATCACCAGTGGAGACTTTACACATGGAGAAGCCCAGGAGACCAGAGACGATACCAGATAGATTACATACTAGTCAATGAAAGATTTAGAAATAGCATTAAAATGTGAATACACTACCAGGGGCAGATATTGATTCTGACCACAACCTTTTGGTGGCAAATACACAATGTAGACTGAAGAGCATTACGAGAAACATAAGAGTTAACAACAATAAATGGAACTTAGAGGAACTCCTTAAGAACAAGGAGGCTATCATGACTGAGCTAGAGGAAAGGTTGGGGGAGAGAGCTGAAGAAAATAGGATCAATGTAGATGAGGAGTGGAGATACATCCAGTGATGAGCTGAATAAATTTTAAGAACCGGCTATCTTTACTTAGGGGAGGCCTACCTACCAGGGGTAAAATTAGTTTTAGACTGTATTTGTTTGTTGATTTATTTATTCCTAAACACAAAAATTTAACACATTCTTTGGCAGTAAATTTCTTCAGACATTTTGTAATACCATTCCAATAATTTAACAAACATTTGATTCATAATGTACTTGATGCCCATCATTATCAACAACAGAATTCAATTTTTGTGTCACTTTCTTGGAATAAGAAGAGGGAACCCTATCTTAGGAATCTACCATAAATCTGAAACATGAGACATAGAAAAGCTAGGGTATCCTTACATAACACTGTTATATTATAGAGAAACAATGGAATTTCAACCTCATTTTTAAACAAACGGAGAAAAATTCTTTAATCACTGTTGGAAATCTTTGTCATACAAATGTCAGTCAGATAGTAAAATAACATTAAAGTTACAGATATATCAGTACATATTTATACATGTAATTATGTATTTCTCTTGCAATAATTATACATAAAAATAATAGCTAGAAATAAACTCAATAATTTATTCAATATATTTCCATAATCTCATTTGATTTTCTGAGTACCTATGATATTTCTTTGTGTCTTTAACTGTGAGTATCTGCAGCTGAACAATAATTTTTTAACCAGAGTTTAACATAATACTCTGCATTCCACTGATCTACAGCTTTTCCACATATACTAATTGTTAGCAAATTTGATAAATGGGGAAAGGTAAGTCTAGACCTTCTATCAGTGCAAATAATATTCGTAAGGCTGAAGCCTCTTTCAGCTTCTGCACTACTGATTGCAACTGTGTTTATGATTTTTTTTGCTTTCCTTATTGTTGGTGGTATTTTCTGATTTTTTTATTCTAGATTCATATCAACAAAATCTCTAAAATCATTTACATCAAATTCATATTTTATGATTTTACTAAGGCATTCCAATTTATGTTCTCCTTCTTTCCATGGAGAAAGAATGTTTTCTAAATTCCAGGAATTTGGGTTAAATATGTCAAAAAGTTCCAAAAACTCATCAGATGTATACCTTTTGTTATCTAAATCCTTCATAAAGATGATTTGACTACTTTTAAGAAGGCGGGAATCGATGTGTTTGACTAAAACATCAATTAATTTATCTTTAGGAAGACTTTTAAATTTTATCTGCTCTTCAAATGGAATATCTTTGAAATTGTCGCTAATTATTAAATTTCAATCATTGTCTCATATTTGCCACTGTTGTTTCTTAATTGTTGTATGGCATTGATAGTACGCTTAATTGATTTGTCAGCTTTCTGTATTGTAATTTCTCTTAATTGTAATGCATTGGAGAGCAATGAAAATTCAGTTAAAATATCAATAATTAAACCTAAATCTTTTATAAAATTTTTATTTTGTAATCTTTTTGCTAAACCACCATACCTTTTATTTGCTGAAAAATGGCGATATAAAGCAGGATATGCTCGCCAAACAGAAAGTGCAGTGCGCAAACTACATGATGCCCATCTCGGTCCAAGAACTCTTCCGATTTTCATAATTTCAATATCAAGATCTGCAGCAATAGCTTTTAATTCATATTGATTTTTGTTGGATTGGTGATAAATGGAATAGATCTTATCCGAGAAAGACTTAAAATGATTGATTTCTGCTACATCATTTATGCTATCATCTAACACAAGTTGCAGTCTATGATTTAAACAATGCCAAATAATTATATTTGGAAAATCTTGATAAACCCTGGCTGCTACACCTGATTTAACACCTAGCATAACACTGGTACCATCAAAACAAAAGGCAATTAAGTTTTTTGACAAATAGTCTTTGGAGAATCCATTGTTTTCCAAACAAAATATTAAAGCATTATATATTGTTTCAGCTTTTGTTGATGCCAATTCAAAAAGTTCTAAGAAAACAAAAACTGGTTCATCACACATGTTCAACTCACACTTAATGAAAATTATTAGAACATTTTTGCTAGCAATAGTTGATGATTCATCAATTATTATGCTGATTTTTTGCATTTTCACTTATAATTTTCTCAAAAAAGTTTAATTTCATTTCCTTGGTGATATGCTCAACTATTTGAACAGCTGTAAATCTGGAATGCAAACAGATGCCAATGGCTACTTCATTTAATTTTATTAGATATAAAATTGCATCCATATCAGACATTGGTCTGTTTATTTTTACCAAAGTATAAACCGTATTAAAAATTTTTACAGTTGCATCGATTTCTTTTTGTTTCAGATTGCTTAATAAATTGTGCATTTTTTCTTTTTCACTTTCTTCTACAATACGAAGCTACAATACGAAGAGTTTTCAAATGGGAACCTGATGTAAAGCGTTCTGACATTTTTTTTCTTAATGGAGCCTGCCTGGATGCTTTAGAATTTCCATTGCACTCAACTTCATTATATATCCATTGTTTTGAAAGATAATGAAATTTAGTAGTTTCTGCTCCCAAATGCAACACTTTTGCACATACTGAACAACCTAATTTTCTGTTTTTGGTGGTCAGAGGTACATATTTTTTTGAAAATGTTCTAATTGTCTTTTATTCCTGCAATCAGGAACATTATATGAGTATACCTCAAATAATTCTGCTTCACAATTTTTTTCTAAGTGAGATGTAGATGCTGAATCTACAGCTGAAGATGACTGTTCGATGACTAGAGAAGCTGTAGTTTCTCCTTCTATTGTGTTCTCATCTATGTTATCACAAACAGTAACTTTCTTACTTTCAATAAATGACAGGATTGTTCCTTGTCTTTTCATTTTTATGTATGGCTAAAATAAAAAAATAAAATATGAAATATTTTTTATAAATCTTGAAAATATACACCAAGTTCGCATTTTTGAACATTATTAAAATTACCGAATTCCTGAAAACATGTAGTAAAAAGTAACTTCAGTTACTCCAGTATGTGAGGTGGATACATGCAACAGTATATTAGTACTGCACTACTATGTTTAAGACCCCTGGGTATAGCTCTGTTGAAAGTTTATTGCAGGTACACAGTATTATGGACGAAATTGAGTTTTGAAGAATTTATTTTCTAAGTATGTACGAACCGCGCAGGGGCTAGTATAACATGGATGCATGCACAAGCTCCACCTTCACATGTTCTGTTTAGTTTAAGGACGCCAAATTAAGGATTTTCCTAAGGCACTAAAAATACTCACCATGGCTCTGAATATACAAGAGTGGTTTGCGCAATAACGTTAATACACATAATGAGTAATGAATTAAAATATGAAATTAATGAAAATCATTTAAGTTAAACAACTGGCTCGCAAATTCCAGGAAAAAATAACAAATGGATCGCACGAGCTGGACAGAGCCGGCTTCAGCTCATCACTGGATACATCCATAGCAACATTAAAGATGTGATGGAAAAGAAGGTAGGAAAGATAATGGGTGAAAGAAACAAAAAAACCTGGATCACAGCAACCATGCTGCAAAAAATGGAAGAGCGGAGAAAGTGGAAGAACATAAACACTGAAGAAGGCCAAAGAAAGTACAAGGAGTTAAATAATGCTTGAAGAAGGGAAACAGATAAAGCCAGAGAACAAAGCATAAATGAGCAATGTAAGGAGATTGTCGAATGTAAAAGAATTTGTAGAACAGACCTCATGTATAGCAAAGCAAGGGAACTATTCAAGAAAAAGGCAAGAAAGATAGGACGTAAAGGAATCATGAACAAAAGTGGTAAAATAGTTTCGGCGCCAGACAATGTAAAGAATATCTGGAAAGAATACATTGAGGTGCTGTATGACAAAGAAGGAAAGCCAACAAATATTGAATTAAATGAAAAAGAGGATGTGGAAAAAGACCATCTAAGACCAAGTATTCTCGAGTCTGAAGTTAAAAGAGCAATTGATGTCATGAAAAGAAGGAAGGCTGTTGAGAGTGATGATATACCAGTGGACGTTGTTAAGGTTTTGGGGTCGAAAGCAGTTAAGCAACTAACAAAATTCTTTAATCAAGTATATGATACTGGCATATGGCCTGAAGATTTTTTTAATGTTGTTATGGTACCACTGGAGAAAAAGAACAATGCAAAGAGTTGTAAGGATTACAAAACTATTAGTTTAATTTTTCATACAGCTAAAGTACTAATCAGAATAATAACCAAAAGAATTGAAGGTAAAATAGAAAAGGACCTGCAAGATAATCAGTTTGGTTTCAGAAGAGGAAGAGGGACTAGAGATGCTATAGGGTATGAGGATGACGATAGAAAGAGCACTAGAACTCAATAAAGATATGTATTTTTGTTTTGTTGATTAGGAGAAAGCTTTTGACCGAGTGAAATGGGATAAAATGCTTGGTATTTTAAACAAAATTGGAAAAGATTGGAAAGATAAAAGACTGCTTAAAAACCTTTATTAAATCAAAGGATTAGAGTCAGCGTTGAAGGAGAAGAAACAGAAAGTACTTCAATAGGGAGGGGAGTGAGGCAGGGATGTCCTATTTCACCAGCGATATTTAATATTAATGCAGAAACAATAACAGAACAAGCGTTGATGGACGAGAAAGGATTTAAGATAGGAGGTGAAAGTATTACCACCATTAAATATGCAGATGATCAGGGATTAATATCAGAAGACAAGAAAGAACTTCAGAGGATGACAGACAGACTAGTGGAGGTTGGCCAACAATATGGAATGAAGATCAATGCTGAAAAAACGAAAGTCATGGTGGTTTCAAAGGAACATAAAGAATTAAATATAATGGTAAATAGAGAAAAATTGGAACAAGTATATAGTTTCAAATATCTTGGCAGTATTTTAGCGCAGGATGGAAGTAGTACACAGGACATCAGAAGTAGGATTGCAATGGCAAAATCAGCATTTAACGAGAAGAAGGAGCTTCTCACAAGCAAGAAAATAAATTTAAAAACAAGGAAGAAATTAGCAAAATGCTACATATGGAGCATAGCTCTTTATGGCGCAGAGACGTGGACAGTAAGGAGAAAGGAGGAAAAATATTTAGAAAGTTTTGATATGTAGGTATGGAGGAGGATGATGAAAGTGAAATGGACAGAGAGGAAGAGAAATGAAGAAGTATTAGAAATGGTGAGAGAAGAAAGGATGCTAATAAAAACAATCAGGAAAAGAAAAGCAATTTGGATAGGGCACATATTGAGAAAACAGTGTTTACAAAGGACGATCTTAGAAGGCAAAATTAGTGGAAGAAGAGGATGAGGGAGAAAAAGAGTAGGAATATTAGAGAATATAAAGCAGAAATATGGTACTTATAGAGGTATAAGAGAGGCTTCTAGGGAGGGAGAGAGAGAGAGAGAGAGAGAGAGAGAGAGAGAGAGAGAGAGAGATGGAGGCAGCGATTCAGCTAAAACCTGTCTTCAGACAGTAGCATGATGATGATGAGTTCTAAGGCTCATTTTATTTCCATTGTTTCAAGTACTTGAAGTCTCAACAAAAAACCAAATTTACTGTCTAGATCTGCATAAGCAGTGCGTCTTCGTTCCAACTTGACCAAAATCCTATCTGCAATAACAGTAAAAACATTCCTTGAGAATTATGCCTTCTATGTGGTTGTCTTCATTACAACAAGCAGCATCAACAGAAAATTTTAATAAATCAGTTGATGCAATAGTTCTGTTTACAAGCATTTCAAGAGAAAGGCAAGCCTTCTCAAAGATGCTTATACTGAGAGAGGCAGAACCACTCACCAAGGGTGATCGAAGATCAGGCTGCTCTCCACCTAATCTTGCTTAACCCAAGTACAGTGTACATATCAGTGAACATTAGGCACATACATAGAGACATATAATATTGGCAGATGTACATTATTAGACAGGATTTAAACAGACACTGCCTGTATAGTAAAAGTGTACAGTGACTGGTGACCCAAAAAGTGGAAACTTGCTCTATTTAAGAAATTTTATTTTCACTGAGTAACAGTAAAATATAGTGGTTTGAATGAAAAATACATTACAGAAAATAATCTTGTATACCAGAATATCTATCAATGTGATAGAAGTATTCTGTGAAAGGTCAATGAAGATCACATTCAAAATTATTAAATCAAAAATGAATCAGTATGCTCACCTTAAGGATAGAATCCAATTGATCACATTTTCATACACAACCATGAGTATATCTAAATAATTTTCTTACATATATTTTAATAAAAGTCAATACATGAATTTAAGATATAACATTTGTATTTCATCTGAAGTGTAACAGCAATCTATTTCAGAGTAAAAAAATTTCATCATTTGCTATTAATTTAACTACGACAATTATAAAGTATTCTCCTGATTAACTGTACTAATATTAGAAGTTGGGAGAAAGGACAATATAACATCATGAATAATTCAAGGATGTCACTTAATAGACTAATTAACCTTTAATCATTCATTAGTCTCATTAGGAAATTTTTTGAGAAATATTCCATAAATTTTGCTTGTTTCTTTGACATGCGATATTTGATCTACTATAACATTCTTCCGAACTCTGAAAGATACACTGAGAATCAATTTAATGAATATAAACAAAATATTTTGAAAAAATTTCTGATTCTATTTTAATGCCAAAAGTGATGTAATTATAAGATTACAATATTATGTAATTCCCAATATCTAATCATAGTATAAGTATTCATCAGGACCTCTGATGAATTCACAATTTTTTATCTGACCAGCTCTTTAATATTATCTTACCTCTGCAATAAAGGCTTCTCAGATATCTCCAACTACATAAAATTTCATGTCACTCAATTATTCAAATACTTTACCACCAAGCTTGAAAACAAAGCCTTGTTATGTAACGATTATGTATGAACCACGAAAAAATGAATGCGACTGAACATAGTCAATCCAAATCACAGACTGAAGCATAGAATAACTCTGAGAAACACTGAATAGTGCACTTCCTCCTTATCAGTACACAAGAAGTCCTTCAAGTCTAAGTGGGTATTTGTAAATAGATTTTGAGTAACAAACAGCATGTTTGATGATATCATATTAAACCTCTCAAGAAATGCAGGCAATAGGAAAATGCATGGTAAAGTGGAGTGAGTAAACAAGACGGTCTTTGTGATCCCAAGAGCATTCGTAAAAAACCAAGTTTCATTGATCTGAGTTGGATACATGTTATTTAGTTTGTTACAGTGAACAGAATTTTTGCCAAAAATTAAAGCTATAAAATTCAATTCATTTGTTAAAGCAAACATTCATTCAACGAACATTCACTGAACAAGAGTTACCTGCACTTATTTCATCAAAGCATTAAAATATCTAAAATTTTGATTCATGAAGAAATATAATAAAACCTTTTGTTAAAGTGGAGCAGAGAAAGATGGTCTTTTAAACACTTTTGGAATAGGTATTTTTTCCCTTGATGCAAAACACCAAATTGTTTCATTAAACCTAGGAGTCTCAAACTAACATTGGTATGTGGGTTTCATGAAGGCACTGCTCCTAATCTGCAGGCTGCCATCAGGCATTATAGCAAATCCATGGGCCACATTCCATGTTATCATCTTTCTCACTCATTCCCAACATTCTATCTTTCATTCCACTAGAGGTGAAGATCACCCCATCCTTCGATGGACTTTTAAAGCCATTCATTACAGAAATACTAAATTTAGTGTCACAGTTTAGGTCCTTTGGATAATGGCAAAAACCACTCTGAAAACATGAAGAACATTCTCCTGTATCCCAAGTGTGTATGATTGTTAAATGGGAAAGGACAGTAAAGTGTGGATATTTGAAAGAGTTGATTAAACATATATCTTATTTTTCAAAGATGTACTTGAGGTATTTTATAAGAAATAGATAGAGAGATACAATCGAATTTAGGCTGCATCATTATATAACTCATTTGTGGGCTGTGAGTTTGAGACGACTGATTTAACTCTTCTGTCAGGGCAGCATATTTCAAATATAAATAGCTAGGATCAAGGGCAGGACTAATGGTTTCAGCACCCTGTTCGAAACAAAATTTGGCGCCCCTGTTTCAGAATCTCGCACACACTGGAGGTTTAAATGTGGCCCTGTTCTGGAGCACTGCTTGCACACCCTTTGTACCAGCCCTGGCTAGGATATACCTTATCTGACACACTGATTTCTTTTTTCACCAACTATACCCATAATAAAACAAAATACCATGAAAATAGGGTGCTATATTATACATTAGACAAAAGAGGCAAAGGGGTTGATTGTATTGCCTTCATATAGCTAGTGTTGTAACTAAAAAAAACAATCCCAAAAATAGTATTAAATTTTCAAATAAAAACTCTCAAAATGTTGATGTAAAGATTATATTAATTAATATTTTTTAACTGTTGATTTAAAATTATTTACCAAAAACATTTCCATTGAAACTGATTCCATGAAAGCAAGCAAGAGTTATAAAGTTTCTTTCAGATTATTTTCTTCCAATTCATTTTAAATATAAATAAAATAAAGTTTGCTCTGCATTTTGTTTTTGATAAAAACATGGCATGATCTTTATCAGAAACTGTCTTTAAAAAAACATTTAAACTTGAAAATGTCATTCTAAAAGGAAAAGTTTCCATTTTGTTATGTTTGCAATTTTTGCAGAAAAAGTACCTACTCCAAAAATAAACCAATTGACCTGTTATAAACAATTGCAGTAAATGAATAACTTCATCATGCATGATTCTGTGTTATCACTTCACAAAAAATGTTTTCCATTCTGAATGAAAGTAGTAATACCCTAATAACACAAACATCATTGCTTCTCATATAATTGTTTTACCTTCAATTAATATCACATAGATGAAAATTACTTATTGCACACTTTTTTTGTCCGACTTTTCTCCAGATTGTTCCAAGACAAGTTGCCTTTCTAATAAAGGTAAGCTAACCTCACCTTCAAATATTTTTTTCGAATTTTCCAATATTATGTCATCTTCACGTCCCAAACAGTCACCTGGTGGCAATAAAAATACAATAGTCAGGCTTGTATATTGAATGACAGAGGAAATATTAGGACAACAATAAGTAATTAGTGTTATGCTATTTTCTCCTTTAAATAAGGAATGGCTTAAATAATATTAAAATTAATGTTGATAATTAAAAAACATTAAAAATATTGAGATGATTACAGAATATTTTATGCCCATATATAAAGGGTTTAAAAGGTTTTTGACAATTTTCTAATGTTAATAAAATGTAAACGATGTAAAATAGATCAACATAGTGTATGGCTTTATAAAGCTCAATTCTATAAATTTTATTATTATTTTCATTATTGGGATTATTTTCACTCTTATTATTTAAACTAACATTTTCATTATTGTCAAGCACTGTTTATATTTCCATTAATATTATTGCTACAGTTTCAAAATTGCAGTTATTATTTTTATTACTACCCTAGCATAATTGCCTGTCAAATATGACAGGTATGCATGAATTAAGTGTTAAGTTAAAATAAAATAGAAATAAAAAATTAATGAAACCAACTTTTATATGTACTAAAAAATAAACAATAAATATAAAATTCACATAATTGAGTGTAACAATGTAACTAAGCATCAAATGTTTACAATAGTTGTCAGTAGGTGGTGTGGTTGTGGCAGCTAAAAAATTAGATTTTAAAGATATCTCTTAACCAATGCATTATATGGGAAAATATTCCAAACAAAGGTTGTAGAAAATTAAACTTTCTACAACATTTATTCTAGTACAATTTTCCATTAATGAAATATTAAAGCAACTAATTCAAAAAACCAGATAAGTGGCAGGAGTAAACACCCACTTCCGTTTGACCGATTTTTACCAAAAACTAATTAATTCTTGTGACTTTCATAAAACTGTTAAATACAAAATTTCGCATTGGCCTGATTAATAGTTTTTGAGTTAGAGCACCCACAAATAAACTCTAACATACACACACACATACACAGATATCATCGAGAAAATGGTCAAAACATGTTCAGGGGATCTCAAAATGTGTATTTCAGTTGAAATCTTGAAATCGATATTTTTCATGAAAACAATACTTTCTCATACATTTCAACTGAAATACACATTTTGAGGTCCCCTGAACATGTTTTAACCATTTTCTCAATGATATCTGTGTATGTGTGTATGTGAGAGTTTATCTGTGTGTGCTCTAACTCAAAAACTATTAATAAGGTCAACATGAAATTTTGTATTCAACAGTTTAACAATTTTTATCACCCTTGTTTTTATAGATGGTGATTACCTTTTAGATTTTTAAAGTTTCTGAGAAAATTTCTTGATTTAAGGACTGGTTGATTAGAAACACAAGTGGAGACATAATTGTATTTCCAAAAGTAAAAATTCTGTCGCCTTCTCTCTCTCTCTCTCTCATACCAAAGCATTCAAAGCACGCTTTCCTTATGCATATAGTATAAGGATGACAATATAATCTCGAGGTTTCATGACATGATCGGCAAGGCAACATATTGTTAAAAAGGTGAAATTTTTCCAATGCATTTGATTTAAACGTATAACTTCAGCAATTTTGAATTGTAGGCAAAATGTGGCAATAAGAATAAGAAACAATATTAACTTTTCTTTAAAACAGTCAAGGTCTGAAGATTTTAGGTCAATTCTTTCGAATTTTAATTTGCAAAAGAGTAAAAACCTGCAAGTCCAAAAATCGATTTTTGTGTTATCTTATGGGAAATAGAAATTATATCCTGGAATCGAACCCGGTTCTTTTTTTAGGATTTTTTCGTAAATGGCTTTTCCTATAAGAATCAAACATTCCTACCAAATTTCAATCTTCTACCTAGTCAAAAAGTTTGTCAAAACACGTTAAAAAATCACAATCGTGCTTCAGATTTCACTAAGTATGAACCAAAGCAGCGTTCTGGCAGATGGGCAGAATAAGGATATTATGTATATAATTATTAAAGTCTCAGCTATTGTCTACTAGCGTAATTTTCCATCAAATATTATGAGTATGCGTGAATTAAGTATTAAGTCAAATTGAAATAAAAATTAATGAAACCAACTTTTATAGGCACTAAACAGTAAACGGTAAATATAACATTCGGTACTACTGTGTTATCCCAGATCCCTATTATAAATGCTATAATATTTTTATTGTACTCTAGTACCTGAATCCAAGTTGCTGGGGTTGGATTCGTTCCAACACAGTAATGAGCGAAAAATTCCAACTTTTCTCTTATCTTCTAAGCAGCAAAGATTGTACTGCTATTTATAAGGCTAATTATCTTAATGACAGCTTTAACCTATTTTATGATAAATTTTTGTATCTTTTCAATGTCACATTTCTACTTGTCTCAGCTAAACCAAATCCAAACTCTACAAATGATTGGATCTCACCTGAAATTCGTATGCTATCTTGCAACATCAAAAGACTATTCTACTATGATAAGTATCATGGTAATGAGCAAACCCACAAGCTATATTCTGCTCTCAAAAAGCAGTACAGTGATCTAATAAAAATTAGTAAAAGAACTTTCAATGATTCTAAAATTATGAATGCATCCAATCATACAAAGGCAGCCTGGAAAATAATTAATGAAGTAACTGGCTCCACAAAAACAATGTCCTTACCGGTGGTAAAAAACACTGATTCAGATGAAATTACAGATCTTCTGCTCTTAGCAAATATTCTCAATAGATTCTTCCTTGATTTACCTGTCACACCTTCTATTGGTCTCACACTATCTCAACAGAATCCAGTTATAAGAACTCACTTTTCAAATTCTGAGTCTATGTACCTCTGACCCTGTAGTGAGCTGGAATTATTCTATTATCTTTCCAAAGTTGGTCTCAAGAACTCTGCTGGGATAGATGATATCCCAGGCAAATTACTTAAAGTCTGTGGAAATACAATTATGTCTCCACTTTTGTTTCTAATCAACCAGTCCTTAAATCAAGGAATTTTCTCATAAACTATAAAAATCTCTAAGGTAATCCTCATCTATAAAAACATGGGTGATAAAAACCTAATAAATTACTATAGACCTTCCCTTGTCTCCCAATTCTCTAAAATATTTGAATATGTTTTCTGCACTAGATTGCTAGAATTCCTAAAAAAATGCAACATTCTGTCAAGCTGCCAATTTGGGTTTAGGAAAGGGAAATCTACAGAGCAGGCTCTATTCACTGCTATCAACTTCATCATAGAACAACTTAATATGAGAAATAGTACACTGGGGGTTTTCTTTGATCTCAGTAAAGCCTTTGATTCTGTTGATCATGATCTCTTATTGGCTAAATGTGCAAGGCTAGAGGTGTGGCCAACAACTGATTAAAATCTTACCTAACAAGCCACCAGCAAATTGTCTCCATATTTAAGGAAGGCAAAAAATATTTCTCTGGCCCTAGTTTGGTACTCTCTGGTGTGCCACAGGGGTCTATTTTAGCCCCTGTCCTCTTCCTCATTTTCATTAATGACTTACCTGAGAACATTATGAGTAAAGTTTGCAATAATGTTATTATATATGTAGATGACGTGAATGTTTTAGTTACTAATCCCATTGTCAAAACACTAGTGGACAGTAGCAGTGAGGTTTTGCAGGTGATGCCTGAGTGATGTAAGGATCATCGATTCACTTTAAATGAGAGTAAAACCCTGGCTAGGTTCTTCTCCACCTCATAGAAGCGGTGCCATAACTTATATTCCTGTCTCGACCAAGATGTGATGAGTTCCACTAGGGAATTCAAATTTTTAGGTGTCTATATTTACCCTCTTTTGAAATGGTTTTATCATACTGACAATTTATGTGAAAAGCTAAACTTGGCATATTATATTCTATCTGTCCTGAAGCACTCACTCAGTGTTGAAGTATTAAAAAAGTGTACTTTGCTTATTTTTATTCATGTATTGCCTATGGCATTTTCCCCTGGGGTTCCTCTTCCCAATTAAATGGGGTTTTCAAGATCCAGAAAAAGGTTATCAGGTCAATGTGCAATGCACCATTCAGAGCACACTGCCGGCCCCTTTTCGAAAAATTAGGACTATTGACTTTTCCTTCTATTTATATTTATAATGCAGTGGTGTATGCGAGGCAAAACATGTCTAACTATGAGAAAAATAGCAATTTCCATGATCACAACATAAGAAGAATTAATGATCTCCATATTATACAACAAAACTTGAAAATTTGCACCCAAGGACCAAAAGCAAGATGTATTAAATTCTATAATGCTCTGCCAGCTGCAATCAAAGAAGCAAGCACCTTTCAGTCATTTAAGAAGCATGTTCATGAGCTCAGTAAGTAAATGTCTTTATAATATTAGCGATTTAATGTCTGTTATTTGAGATATTTATGTAATTATTGTTTTCTTTTTAAGATATTTTGATGTATCCTATACATTACTTTTTAATGTCCTTCTGGACAAATAAACTTATTATTATTATTATTATTTTCCTCCTCCTTCCAGGTTGGGTTAAGTGGTTGGTGGTTGGATTCATTCCATTTTCCTCCTCCCCCTGGATTGGGTTAAGTGGTTGGGGGTTAGATTCAATCCATTTTCCTCCTCCAGGGTTGGGTTAAAGTGGTTGGGGATTGGATTCGGATACTAGGGTGCAATGAAAATATTATAGCATTTTTCCGGGATGACCCAGTAGTACCTAACATTCATGAAAATAGTTTTGGGCGAATAGAAATTGTATGACAAAGAAACACATTATGCTATACCATTCTTATATGCCCAAAATTATTTTTAATTTATGGAACATTTAATTTTGTCTTTCTCTACTTCTCTCTCTCTCATATTGAAGCACTCAAAGCACACATTCCTTATGCATACATTATAAGGATTAAGGCAAAAATACAATCTCGAGGTTTAACAGTGAACGGTCGGCAAGGCAACATGTTGTTAAAAAGCTTAAATTTTTAAAATAAATATTATTTAAACATAGGACTTGAGTGATTTTGTATTATAGGCAAAATGTGACAATAAGAATAAGAAAGTTTATATATTGTTCTTTAAAACGGTTAAAGTCTGAAGATCTTAGGTTAATTATATCTAATTTTAATGTGCAAAAGAGTAAAAGCCTGCAAGTCCAAAAATCTATTTTTACGTGTTATCTTATGGGAAATATAAATTATCTCCTGGAGTCGAACCCGAGTTTTTAAAAGATTGCTTTCGTAAATGGCTTTTACTATATGAACCAAACATTTCTGCCAAATTTCAATGCTCTAACTACTCGGAAAGTTTGTTAAAAATAGCCTTACAGTCAGTCATAAATAGTTCTCGATTCGATATTATGAGAAATTGCACCCCCTCCCACCAAAAATCAAAATTCTTGCCCCAAGGTGTACATCCTCATGTTACCATTAGTAAGTGTACCAAGTTTAAAGTCTCTAAGTTTCTTGGTTTTTGAGATATGCTATCCACAGACACACACACATTGCCTTTTATTAATATCTATAGATGAATTTAACATTATAGTCTAAGTATTGTAAAAAAACGATACCTATAAATAAAGAAATTCTATTTTTTTAGTCTGCCATTTTAAATTATTTACATCTGCAAAAATAATGTTTAGAGGAAGTTGCAAAAAAGTATCTAGTAACTTCATTAAGAATTACATGAAAAAGTTTACAGAAACAGGTGAAATCCATGATTGACAATGTTTTTGCAATACAACAGCCAGTGCATAGGTTATTGCAACTGTGCAGGGAGGATATGCAAGAAGCCTATGAAAATTTGTGCATCTAAAAACGAATATCTCCACTTTCACAAATAAAAATTTTTGAAAAGATTATGGGTGCACATTGGGTGATTCTTATTTTTCGATCCTGGAATAATTTTCGGGGCACCCTCCAGAACAGTTCCAATTAATGAAAAAAAAATCCGTGCGAAGTTTTGGCTCGATCGAGTAACGGGAAAATGTGCCCCTGACCTTTTGTTTTTGTAAATTTCAAGTAATTTTGCATAAAATTCGGAATTTTTTTAGAAAACTTCTTAAGGTTGAAATATGATTTTCAATAAATAAAAACCATTTTAAAATAAAAATTCAATATTTTATCCACAAAAGCAGATTTTTTAATTCAATCTTATTACAATTGTTGAGATAAAGCCTTTTTTTAGAGCCGGGAAATCGGCGGCGATAATCGCTTACAATTTGCAGAACAAACTTTTTTTTTCTTCGTTTTTGGTTATACATAACCAAGCTTCAACGTACGTGCTGACGAGAAAAATACAAATATCAGAGAGAGCGCTTTTCTCTTCCGCAGTTAACTGAAATTCATCGCGAAACAAGAACATTTTCAAGCAATAAATAGCTGTTGTCATTCATCTCGCATGATGAATGGCCCCTGGAACATGTTAAGATATTCCACGAGGTGGAATATCTCCCAGAAATATTGCTGTCAATTCCAGGAATTCCCTATAATTCTCTCGAGGCTGTTGATTTCGTAAAGTACATCTCACAAATGCGAGGATTTGTTTTTAATCGTGTTGTAAAAATTTTGGAACGTTCTCGTCTTCGATTCCTGATTTCAAATTTTTTGTATCAATCTGAGACCAGGACTGCTGAAATCGTTTAAAAATCTGTACACTCGGACCTGAAGATTCATCCATTTTCTCATCGAAAACGCTTCTAAGAATTAGCTCATAGATATGACGCCTGCATGATTAATACAAAAGATCCCTTTCAGAAATATTTCCAACAAAATGCACGCACCCTTTAAACGTCCGATGTTCATCGCTGTTGTATCGCAGCATAGCGCCTTGACCGTTTCTGTGAGACCCCAATCAGCAAGTTTCGTAAACAGCACAATCCTGTTCTTTCCTCGTTCCGGCTTGTAATGCTGATACTCTGAGGATTTGTTCAATATCTCCGCTCGTAACGACTACGGGAAATCTATCGACAATATCTTTACCTTTTACAGCTGGCAGCAGTTTCCCATCCCAATGCAAGACAACTGCTTGTAATTCGAATGTTTTGAATTGTTTTTTAAGGGTATCTGCTCTCGACCACGACAAATAGACGACCTGTTTATGATTAAAATTTGCTTTTTCTTCATTAAAAATCATATTTTAACCTTAAGAAGTTTTCTTAAAAATATTTGGAATTGTATGCGAAATTACTTGAAATTTACAAAAACAAAACGTTTTTCCGTTATGCGATCAAGCCCAAACTTTGCAGGGAACAGTTTTGAATTAATTGGAACCGATCTGAGGGGGGCCCGACAAAAAAATCGAAAAAAAAATTTCATCAAGAGTTCGGGAGAGATGCCGCGGCGGGAGAGACGCCGCATTTTCTACTTAGGATGGCCCCGTTCAGGATGGCCTGAACGGGGGCCATCCTGAGTAGATGGCTGCACGTGCACTTGTTCAGTGAGCTAAGAGAGGTGTTGTGAGGTGCACACATTGGCAATCGGTGCTATTTTGCATGAGTTACGACTAATTTTATGCGGTAAGGATGTTATTTTTATGCCCCAAGTATTTCTGCTCTCCACAAAAAGTGTCTTTAATTGGTTCCGGACAAAGTACATATGAAATCACAATACACTAGAGGTTTCCAACAATCTTGGTCTTGACTTCACATGATGTTGCTGCCATGTTGATCATTTATTACGGCAAGTGGGGGGGGGGGGTGTGGCGTCTCTCCCTGAAGATTGGGAGAGATGCCGCAAGAAATGAAGGGAGAGATGCCGCACTTTCAAAAATTCAAATCTGATTTTAACACATTATACATGTAGCTATATTAAAGAGTACTAAAAAACATCCGTTCTGTTATTTTGTTGCAACTAGATTAAATTGTTATTTCTAAAAATAACGATGGAAACAAGGTTCGCCTCTTTGCAGATTTGTGTGCTCACTTCCCAAGATGCCCACTGAGTACAAAAGAAAAGGAAACGTGAATAGAGGTCGATGGAGCGAGGAAAACCTCAGAGATGTAGTTCTGAGATTACAAGCAAATGAAATATCATTCAGGGAAGCAGAAACATATTATGGTGTCCCAGCAAAAACTTTAAAAAGAAGACTGGAATCAGGAAATTTAAACAAAGGCCGACTTGAACCTGCAAGTATTATTATTACTATTAGTCCAATACCGAAACTTCCAAAAAAAACTCCACTACAAAGAGGAAAATGTCCTTGTGTTCTCACTGAAGCAGGCAATCTTGGGAAAAGGCAAAAGAAGCAAAGAGAGAAGGAAATCAAAGAACAGAGGAAAAAATCAAAGTAAAGTTCATTAATTTTCATTCTAATGTATTGTTTTTTTAATTTGCAGGATATTTTCAAAGAGCGGCATCTTCCCCGGCATGTCTGGGAGAAAAGCCGAAAAAAACAATTTTTTAAAATCACCCTGTATCTAAGAGACTTTCATTTCTGTAGTTATTTAGCTTGTGGTTTAGTAAAATAGAGATCTAAAATATGTTTCTTATCAATTTTCAGCCATGTTGACAGTTTTGGGATTGAGTTAATACGAAAATTGCAAAAGATGCGGCATCTCTCCCAGATTTACCCTAAATAAGGACCACCTTAATGCACATGCTTACAAAATTTAAGTAATTCCTACATCATTGAAGGGTGATTATGACTAGAGATTGAGCTCGCTCTAGGAACCTCGGCGCTGCGCCCCTTGCATTTATTCTCGCTAAGCTGAAAAAAATTCGAAACTGCTCTCATCTATCAATATATGTTTTTTGTTCGAAAAGTTTTTCTCCGACGCAGCGTTTTCGAAATATAAATTTTCAAATATTTTTAACGGCCGGATGACGGATGAAAATAAAAAGTTTTTCTGAGGTCTCCGAGCTGTTCGTAAACAGAACATGAGATACAGGGTGGGACAAACGGAGGGTCGGATAGACACTTAAGAGAATTATATATGTACTAGCGTAATTGCCCGTCAAATGTGACGGGTATGCGCGGATTAAGTATTAAATTTAAGGCACTTCCCATTTTTCCTCCTTTTCTTCTCTTTTCTCTTCTTCCTCTCTCTCCTCTCTCTCTCGTATTAAAGCATTCAAAGCAAGCATTCCCCGCGCATATAGTAACAGTGGCGGATTTATGCTTCCTGGGGTCCCTGGGGCTAAAAATGTCTGTAAAATTTATTAGATTAATAAACGTATGAGCGCGAGTATTATTTAGATTTTAAACTTTTATTATTTATTTTTAACCCAGTCATGAGTAAAAAGCGCATATCTGCTGGTAGAATTACCAAAAAGTCGAAGAAAACTATTACACTAGAGATGAAATTGGAAGTGTTACGAATATTTGATGCTGGATATAGGAAAAGCCCTTGGTCTGACTCCTACGATGGTGAGAACTATTCGAAATCGTGATGAAAATAAAATAAGGAAAGCTGCTAAATCTGCATCGATAAATTTCATAGATAATATTATTCTCTATAACTTTTGTTTGAAACATGTTTTCGTAGAACGAATTGTTAAGGAGATATTCCATTTATTTCATATTTGCTTTAATATTTGATGAATATAAAACAGTACTGTAATAAAAGTCGTAGGAAATTTAATTTTCTTCAGCCTTTGTTCGAAACATTTTCCCATATAATGTGTTGTTGAGGAGATATTTTTAAAACTGAATGTTTTAGCTGCCACAACCACACCACCTACCGGCGACTGTTGTAAACACTTGACGCTCCTTTTTATTTTCTGAATTGTTGGAGCTTCGGGGCTATATCCAATATCAGAAGGCTACGGTTTGAATTTATTTTTGTTCTTTGTAAAGTCTTTAAATTTTCTCACAGTTCTCACAATTTATTATCATTTAACTTATATGGAAGTTTTAGAAATATTACAGGTATGGAGAAAGTCATGTGGTGGCCACATCATATTTTTAATGTTTGAATAGGATTTCAGCTCTTTAGGTATTCCTTCTCGTAAATAACGCAATGAATGTTGTTTACATTGATTGCTATGAAAATCATTTACCTATCCTTCTGTCTTACTCTTCTTCTCGTATTAAACTATTAAACTTATATGAGTTGTGATAACAATAGGACTTTGAGGTTTAACATTGTAATTGGTAGGGAAGGCAACACCCCGTTAAAATGGCAAGATTTCCCCAAAATATGTTAATTAAACGTTTAACATAAGGGATTTTGAACTGTAGGCGAAAAACAATGAAAATAATAAGAAACCTTATATTTTTTCTTTAAAATGGTCCAGATGTAAAGGTCGCGAGTCATTTTTTTCTAATTTTAATTTCAAAAAGAAGAAAATCCTTGTCAAATGTTGTTTTTTATGTGTTATCTTATAGGGAACACAAATCATCCCCTGGAGTCGAACCCTGGACGTTTTTCGTAAAATTTCCTTCCTCACAGCGTTTTCATATCGGAGTATATTATCTCTGCCACATTTAAAGTTTATATCTGCATATTTGATCGAGTTATTCGCGTTTTAAGAGCGTGACATGGACCAACGGACCAACATAGCCTTTTATTATAAGGGGGGGGGATAGTGTAAAATATTACTGTAATAAAAATGGCTTCAAACAAAATTTTTAGAACTAGTCAAATAGCATATGTTTTGTTCAGTACATTTTTATCGAAGGAGTAGCCAATTTCAAGAAAATCAACCGAGAAAGTCGTAATGCACTATAAACAAAAAATTCCATGTTTTTAAATGTTGTCAACGAAAACAATCCTCATGGCAACTGATGTAAACAATATCTGCTGTAAATAACTATTTACATTTAATTTTCTTTCGTGCACATGCAACATTTGGTAAATGAAGGGAAATGGATAATCTACGACGTAGAAATGAACGTAAATACGTCTATTTTCTTTATGCATACACAGCGTTTGTAAGTGAAAATAAATGTATAATTTACGAGGAAGGAATAAACGTGAACATAAATATTATATTACTACTATTCGAGTGAGGTATGTTTGAAATAATTGTCAATAGTCGATATATTAATTACAACTGATTATGAATTAAGTCGGTGAATAAAAAATTCGATATTTCTTTGGCATCACTACTGACATCATTTTTTCCGTTCTTAGACATTGGGTCGAGTGAATAAAAAATAAGCAAATCCTTATGCTTAAGATTTCCCTCACTTTTTAAGCAAATGCTTAATTTGGGGTGAATAAAAAAAAATAGCATTTGCTTTTGCTAGAAAGAATAAGCATTTGCTTATTTTTAGGAATTTTCTTTTGCTTAAAATTGTGTGAATAAAACCGAGCTTTTGCTTAATGCTTTAAGCATATGCTTAAACTTTTTTAAGTGAGGTAAAGGGTTTGTTAAAATATTTCCAGGTACTCTATTTTCATGATAACTGATCCTAAATATAAATATGGTAATTTATGGTGACACGAAAGGTTAAAAAATACGAGAAAAGTTTCAACAACCAACGGTTATAAAAATTTATATCGTTTCTCTGAAGAAAATGTTAAGTACCTATATTTCAAATCTGTTACTCGGAGAATAACAAGAGAGACGTGGCGGGATACTGTCTTCCAAACAGAAGATAGAAATATTTTTAAGGTACTTAAGTGATGTAAGATAGAAATATTTGTGGCGTCCAAAATCACTATAAAGGCAAATGACTGGATAAAATTACTATAACTAACTGAATAAAAATACACCCATGATTTGTGATATTATCGAATTCAGTTATAAAAGAAATAGTTTTAAAAAATTATTAATTAACTTTTTAAAAAATATTACCCAATATATTTATGTTTTTAGTTTGAAATTCAACTATGTAAAACTTTAAATGTAAACAAAAACAAGTGAAGGAAGAGTTGCAAAGAGCTTTCTTCCGTTTGCTTAAAACTGAGTAGCAAATGCTTATAAGCAAAAGCAAACTTTTATTCACTCAATATGAAGCAAATGCTTTTAGCATTTGCTTATGCTTTTAGCAAATGCTTATGCTTAATGCTTTAAGCATTTGCTTAGTTTTTATTCACTCGACCCACTATACTAAACCATTTATATTTTAAGACATGGTTGCATAAATCGTAGTCTCTGCCTAGCATGTATGCACGCATGTGTGCATCCTTCCTCTCTTAAGGTTAAAAGTACGACTCAGGAAGAATTTAGCCCGTTTTTCTAATTTGACGGAACGAAAATAATACTCCATTTTTTCTCCAAACCTGGGTCGAGTCACGACTTCGTATCTTGATGTTAAATAATTTTTCAAAGATGTGTTTATGGTAGATTTGGGTTTGCCTGCGAACGACAGCTTCATTTCATGCTCGTTTATAAAACTTCTTTTCGTGTGTAGGTAATATATCTTTCCTTTGTAGAAAATATACTGCTGCGTTGACACTATTAATCTCACGACACGATTGCAGAAAGTTCGTCATCTTTCATTAAGGAAGGGTTGTCTAAATACTACAATACAAAAAGAAACGGTAAATGACTTTTCCGTTGAAATTCTTTGTTGTTAATCATTGTTGAATTACGAACGTTCTGTTGATTTATTTACATTGTCATTATTGTAGTCTTATGACTTTTCTGTTGAACTGTGTGTTTTATATTTGTTTTCTGTTGATTTACTGTGGCATGCATTGATTCAATACCATTGAATATGGGTATTTTTCCATGGTGGGGGATTCTGAATAAAAGCCCAAATAATATTAAAGTGCAAATAAAAAATATGTTAAACTCATTCCTGTGTTATGAAAATGGAAGAAAATAATGTTTATTTTATTGGGGTGGTTGGATTGAACGACCTCCCTAGAACACAATGCAGGTCACCCTGAATAAAGAGCGAAAGTTTGGTGGATATAGAATCATTAGTTCTGTAGAAATTCACCAATTACCTTTACTGATCATACATCTAGACAAACTCGATTTTTTATAGTATGATGAAATATGCAAGAATCTGCTCATTCATATACCCAAGAGCATGTACTGACTATTAGGAACAACATATTTGTGAAGCGGAAGGGTGGATTTATTTCCACTCTAGTCCGTTACCCAAGACCTGCCTCTGAGTTTTTAAATGAAATGTAGATTGGAAGTGGAAGACCATTTTCTTAGCCACCTCAGTCATCTGATTTAATACCATCATAATTTTACTTGTGGGGATGTGAAGACCACTGTTAACGTTATAAAGCTAAATTTTTTAGTATAAATCAAAAATTAAATTTGAATGCCTGTAGTCCTACACTGAATGCTGTATTGCTAAAGATGGTACAGGTGCAGATTTAGTATAATACTTCTAATTTATAATACTTCTAGACGAGACTTTATAAATTGATTTATTGTTGCATCTGGTATAAATTTTATTAATGTTTAAATTTTTGAAGAAGTTAATAAACATCCTAGATTCAAAATTATTACAAATGATTAGAATTAACCTTTTAAATACATTTACAATGTTGTTCTATCTAGTGGTTTAAAATTTATTAACATTTAAAAGTTGCTTAGGACTTTGTAAATGCTGTATTTACTTTGTACCTAGTTTATTATGTAGATTAAAGTTGTGCTGAATTGTCCTTACCGTATTTATTAGAATCCAAGATGAGGTTTTTCTCCAAATTTCAGTTCGCGAAAATCGAGGCTTCTCTTAAATTCGAGTATGAAGTGTCATACCGTCAATGCATCGGGGTCAATTCAGCGCACCTCAAATCGTCGAGCGTCAATTCCTCACACGACAAACTCGTCGCGTGCCAATACATCGCGCGTCGATTCATCGCTGGACAAATTAGTCGCGAGACAAATTGGAAGGCGAGACACCATGACTGGTGTATGGCAGGGGGATACACTTGCTGGATTGGGAGTCAACCCCTGCCATACACAATTCAATGTGTCTCGCCTTGCGTAATTCACAAAGAGAATTGCGATTCATCTGGTATTATCGAAATGGAAAGAAAAATTTGTTGTAGAAATGTGTCTCCTCCTGCCGTACACCAGTTATGGTTTCTCGCCTTCTAATTTTTCTCGCGACGAATTTGTCGAGCGATGAAGTTATCGGGTGATTTGAAGAGTCGACGCGTGGCTAACTGACCGTAACGGATTGACGCGCGACGAACTGACCGCGACGAGTTTTTATAGAACCATAGAAAGTATGGTTATGCATTTGATGTTTTTTAAACAAATGAAACATAAGATAAAATAATTGTATCTACTGAAATTTTTCATTGAAACATGATCCAAATTTCAA